>OZ023321.1:28401524-29046524 GCA_964007375.1 Ophion obscuratus | reverse complement strand
TTTCCTTATATACTTTCCTTATTGTATCCAACAATCTTCCTTCTATTCCCTTCTCTTTTAATTTTATAATCGTTCTTTCCCTCCATACTCTCTCAAATGCAGCTGTAAAGTCGACAAACGCTCCATACAACTTCCCTCCTTTTTTCTTTAGTTTCTTATTAATAATTGCATTCAACGTAAATATCTGGTCTCTCATTCCTCTTCCTTTTCTGAAACCTGCCTGACTTTCCCTTAATTTTTTGTTCGTCTCTATCCACTTGCCTAACCTCTCTGTCATCATTTTCGTTAACAATTTATAACCCACATCCAATAATGATACCTCCCTATAATTTTCTGCTTTGTCCTTTTCCCCCTCCTTGTATATTGGCACAATTCTTGCCGTTTCGCACCCTTTCGCAATTTCTCCTCCCAGCCATATTTTATTTAATGCCTTTCTCATTTCTTCCCTTTGCGCTTTTGGTAGCGCCTTAAAAAACTCCGCACTAATTCCATCTTCCCCACCGCTTTTCTATTTCCCAATTTTTTTTAACGCCCCTTCCATGTCTGTTTTATTGAATTCCTCATAGAATTCCCTTTTTTCTTCTCTTTCTTCTACACCTATTTCTCCTTCTTCTCTATCCCAAATCCTTTTTTGTTCCGCTCCCACTTCCTCTTCTTCTTCCTGTTTCTCCTCTCCGTTCAATAATTTTTCGAAATGTTTTTTCCATTGTTTTTCGTTATTGTTCTACCTACTATTCCCCTTCCCCTATTCCTATATGTATTAATTGCCTTCCACCAGTCTGGCATATTTTTCGCTTCTCCGACCTCTTCCCAAATTTTGTACCTCCATTTTTCTTTTGCCTCCTTATATGTCTCTTTCAATTTCCTTCTTTCCTCTGCCAATTGTCGTTTTTTCTCCAGGCTTCTTTGTTTCGTGAATGCTTTTAATTTTTCCCATACTACCCCTCTCTGTTCCTTGCACTCTTCATTAAACCATCTTGGCAGCTTCCTCACTCGTTATGTTTTTTTTTCCATTTTTTTCTTAACCCGGCTTTTTCCGCTGCCCTTAGTATTTTTTTCTTTTACACCCTCCCATTCTTCTTCGACTTTTTCGATTTCTTTTTCTTTTTCAATTTCCTCTATGAATCTTTTAGCCTTATCTTCTTTCTAGATTAAGGTATTCCTTTCACGAACCCAAATATTTTACACTTAACTGATCTTCGTCTATAATGAAGTAAAAATGCATCCCAGTATACTGGTAAAATTTCAAGCCAAGTTACCGAACGTTTAAGGAAAAATTACGGCCCTAAAAATCGTCGTATTTATTCGGCGCTTTATGGACATTTCACGCTGGCCACATTTCTATCTAATAATTTATACACTAAATAACTCTAGATGCCTGGTATAAACTGCTCACAGGTATGAAAAAGTCTAAAGATTCCGTAACGACAATAAAAACTGAGGGTCACCGAACGTTTAAAGAAAATATTAATGTTAAAGCTTGGAAAAATGTGACTAGCAGAAGAATTTTCGTAGCCGTGACGTTTCAAATAAATGTAAAAATGTCTGAATCTACTAAATTTGCACGAATTTTTTTATTCTAGTGTATCGTTGTGTATAATAATCCATCGTAACTTATTTTTTTATTAAGCGCAATTGTAATTTACCGACGATTCAGAAGGCCCCGCTTATGCCCCCACAAAATACGGCCCTCCGCGAAAGGAATACCTTAAGGCGGTCCTCTAGTTTCTCGGCTGTTTTTTTACGGCTTTTTCAATAATTTTGTACGGGCAAAGCATCGAAATAACCAATCTCATTGTTTTTGCATAATCTTTATTAACATTTAAATAAGCTTTACAAATTTTTTGAAATCAAAATATATAATCAGTGAATTTCAACCAGTGTGCAGCGGCACACCGGTGTGCCGTGAGTGTATTTCCTGTGTGCCGCCAAAAAATAGGCGGATGTATGTATCATGTGATAATACCCGGGCGCCGATCGTGACGAGTGTCGATTCGCGGGGCGTGCGGCGCAGGGCGAAGTCCAGTACAAAGGTGCGCCGTAAGAATTTGATAGAGATTCAAGTGTGCCGCCTTATAAAAAAGGTTGACAAACACTGATATAAAAGAATAAAAGTTAGAGTGGCCGATAGGAAGACATCAAGTAAAAGAGGTGCTTGACGGTGACCAAGATTGCGGCTGTTCTGCTTATCTGAAATCAAAAAACCAAACGGCATTTTAATCTTCATATTTAAGACTAGCGATTGAACTAGAGTGAATTCTAAATTACAAAAATTGACTTTTTTATACACTTTTGAAAATTACATTCTATTTTTTACTCATTTTTTCTTAAGTTTTTCGCTCGTACAAAAAAAACTATCCAAGCAATCATGATAATCCTAGTTCAATCGCTGGCTCATAACATATTAAAGATGCTGTATAAATTTGAACAAGATCGGTGCAGTAGTTTCTGAAATATCGTGGTCACCGTTTCGAAAAATGGTGTTTCGAGAAAAACGCGTTTGAAAGTTCGCGCATGTGATTTATACTAAAAATTTCATATCACCGTCAATCTGCTATGCCTGGACCATACAATAGGCCTTCCTCTTCTTCTTGGAAGTCACGCAGAGCTGCTCCGTCTTCCCTTTTCGCGATTCGGGCCTGTTTTACAACATCACTCGTGCGCCTTTCTGAACTGTCGATCCGAGAGCTATCACGCTGTTGAACATATCCTTTAGCTTGTGGGTCAATTTTCACTCCCATGGTTTCCAAGGTCTTCAGGATAGATTTGAATCCGTCGTTGAAGATTATGACAGCGAGAAACGTGGCGATTTCAACCACTTTTGGCCCAGAATGGAGATGCTTCGGAGCAAAAGTCCAGATTAACGAATTGAGCGACTCGTTATTATTTTGAGTTTCCGCTCCCAGGCATCTGCTTAACAATTCTTCTTTGGATAAGTCCTCATAAATTGGCTTTATAACTTTTTGAACTGCTTCAGAAAGAGGCGGTTTATTGTGTTTGAATTGCTCAGCCTCTTCGAGAAACTCAGCTCTGCGCCATTCGCACCAACTAGATTCGCCTGCAGGACAATTTTGATGCTGTGGATTGCTGTTTGTGGAAATCTTGTGAAAGAATGTTGCCCAAATTTCCTTTCTCATTTCCTCGATAGAATCTGGAATCCATCTCACCAATCCATTTATCAGTGAGTTTTCCTGCACCTTTCCCACCAATGTCTTTATTAGATTTTTTTTGCATTTCGGAGCCGAGTCCCCATCCTCTTTTCAACGTGTCCAACACACTCTTTTTTTACAACAACAACATCTTCTCCATATGGTTCTGCCTTCAAAATACCGTTGAATGTTTTGCTATCACCATCTCCTATGTATGTCGTATATCGAACTTGATGTTTATCTACTGAACGAGAAAACATTTTCACATCTGCATCTATTTCCATCTTCCCAGAACTTCCAGTATGATTTCGAGTACAATTTTCTTCATGATCAGCGCGCCATCCTGCGTATTCAACTGGATCACTATTTTTTTAAATTTTTCCATAAATTGCATCCAGCACAAAAACTACTCATTACACACGCATCAACCACTTTACCGGTGTACTTGGTAATTAAAGTTGAAACTCCGAATAAAGATGAAAATCCTCTTTTTTTCCATGTGCCACCTCTAGGTACGGTGAATTCATTTTCTGCTTTTCCTTGTTCTTGAAGGAATTCCTTTTCTTGATTAACCGCAATCGACAACACTATCAAAAACGGCCGAAGTAGCTGAGTGAATATTTTCTAATATGGAATAGTACGTGTTCGAAGCAAAACCTTGTTCCATATCCATCAGTCCACAGAAAATTCTATAGCCTTCATAACCGACTCCCAACAAACGCATCACGAAAACTAAGCGACGATTTATTTCGTAGGCTTTATCGATTTTTGGGCATGAATCTATTGCTTTTTTCTTTCTCACACTTGCACGTCATAGACATTTTAAAGCCCAATCCTCGTATATCACGTTGATGGAAAGTCACCGTACTTTTGCACTCTTTACAAATAACAGCCGAAGAAATGGTTGAAAATACACTCACAAAATTCAAAATACAATACAAAACAGTCTGTTCAACGTTCACTTCAAAAATTTTATTTTGATGAAGTTTCTTCCCTGACGCCGATGTAAACGACTTGTCTTGTTCAAAAGTGTGTCGGTTGCCTGCGAATTTTCGCTTTTTAGGTCGATCGTAACGAGCCGGGGCGTCTTTACTTTCTTTCTTTAACATTTTGAAAATTATTTTCAAAAAATCAGCTACGTGCGACTCGCATAAATAAAACTGAACTAACCGACGCTTCACGGCGTCTTAGTCAATATTCGAAAGCGTCTGTGAACGGTCTCGGCTCCCCTTTACTCGGGCCTAATTCACAAAAGGTTCAGGTAGCAGTTAGATTTAGGAATATCAATACAATGGTCAGCGCCGCTCGGCTTTCGGAGCAGCCCGGCGCGCGCTCCGTATACCTGCTCCGTTCCAGGGCCGTAACTTGTGAACCACTTCGAATATCGAAAAATCCTTTGGCACACATTTTCTACACATATTGTAGATGTGATTTATGAAAATAAAAATCGATTTTTTCGACCCGAGGTTAAGGCGGTCCCTCTTGAAGGACCGCCTTATCCTCATTTTTTCTTGATCGTCTTCTTCCTCTTCTTCTTCTTCCTCTCTTGCCATTTCCCTTCCCCCAATCGCAATCATAATTGGCAGGTGATCGGATTCTATTCTGTCTAACATCCCCATCCATTTAATTTCTTTTGTTCCCCCCCTGTCTAATGCTATAACATAATCTATTACCGATCGCCAGCATTCCTCTCCCCCCCCTACAAAAATCACTTTGCCCTCCTTGTTCCCTTTTATTTTTTCATTCCTCACTTTCAATCCCAATTCCTCGCACAGCCCTAACAATCTTCTACCTTCCGCGTTTATTATTTTGTCTTGTGACTTTCTTATTTCCTCGTCTTTTTCGTCAATCCCCTCCTCATTCATTGCTTGCTCCTCTCCTATTCTTGCATTGATATCCCCAATAATTAAAGCTCTCTCTTTTTTTCTTGCTTCATCCAGTATTATTTCTCTGAACTCTTTTTCGATTTTTCTTATCTTGACATTATTATATATCGTAATTATTGCCGTTTTTTTTCTATTCTATTATTGCTCAGTATCAGCCCGCATTTCCATTCATTTATCACCCAGCTTTCTTCAAATTTCTTTTTTATCCCGATTGCTTGTCCACCTTTCGCCCTTCCCTTCTTAACCCCTCTTTCCTTATACGCTGCTTTAAAATTCCAGCTAAAATTAGCGCTCATGCTTTAGCTTGCCTTTAACTCATCTTTTCTTTCCACCCACGTTTCCTGTAAGATCACCATATCCGCCTCAACTAAAAATTCCCACGCTTCGCCAATTTTAAATATTCCTGCAATATTCCATACTTCCTTAAATTCCTTATTTTCATTCTCTTGTTCTTTCTTATTTCGCTCGTTCCAAAAGGGCTGCCTCGATCCCTCCGTGTATCTCCAAATTTCGATGTCTCCTTTCCTATCGTTCCATCTCCACTACATCTCTTCCATCCAGATTTTCATATATTTTACTTCCGCTTGTCTGCCGCCTCTCCTTTCGTTTTCCGCTACATCTCGGAGCCAATTTTGGATCTCTTTTTCCCTTCTTGATAGGTCGTCTTTTATTTTAATGCTCGTACCTTTCAGCTCCTTTCTCTTCCTCATGATCTCCAATTTCTCTGTCCAGTCTCAAAATTTTAAGACCATCTCGCCCCTGCTCACATGTTTTGTAATTGTTTGTCTTATCTGTTGCCTGCACCTTTCTTCTATCTTCTTCAGCACCGAATCTTTTTTATTCTCTTCACTCTCCCGGAATGAGACATTTATATTATTTCTTCTGGTTTCTCTTCTGTTTCTTTCTTCTTTCCACTCTCGTTCACCTATCGGCATCGGCTTCCTCCTCCCTATTTCTCTCTTTCTCTCGTTTTCAATAACACTCATGTGATTATTGTATCCATCTGTCTTCCCCGTTCTTCTCTCTCTTCTCACTTCTTGCTAACCTCCTCTCGCTTCTCCCGTTCCACTTCCCGTTTCCTTAGAATTCCTCCCCACCTCCTCTTGACCTCTGGCTCCATCTATTCTATTCCCTCTTCGATCTGTTTCTGCTATCTTGCCCGATGCCCCCCCTGACTACCGTCAGCCTGCCGTTCCTATTCTCTGGATCCTTTCTCTCCGTTTCATCCTTTCCGTGTCCTTCCTTCCTACTTTCAAGCCTGCTTATGATCTTGAACAACAGGCTTCGCTCCTCCCCCAATTCGTTTTATCTCGTTCTGTCTCCTTCTTCATTTCACTTATGGTGTCTTCGTATTCTTCTATTTTTCGTCAGCTTTCCTCGCACCCCCCGCATTCAACTTCGCACTCCCTCTCATATTCTTTTTGAATTTGCTTTAATTCTTCCCTCCACCACTGTTTCATTTTTATTTCCAGTTCTGTCAAACTATTCCTTAACGTCCCTCTCATTCTTATTTCCGCTTCCTGAATTCCCCTCATCCAGTCGTACACGTCGCCGTTGTTTTCCCCCTTTTCTCGCCTCCTTTCCCCTTGCTCTTCTTCCTCTTCTCCGCAGTTATTATTATCGGTGCATTTACTGGATTTGCTCCCTCTGGATTTCCAAGCGATCCGAAGAACTCCCTCACGTCTCTGTTCGTCTCTTTCTTCTTTGGGCGCCCTCTCTTCCTTTTCTCCGTCTCTCCAACTCCGCGCTCTACCTTATCGGTCGCATCTGAATGGAAGTACTCGCCTTCACCACCACTGCACTGCTGTTGCTCATTCTCTCCTGCCCAGCTTCCGCTCTCATCCGCCCCCCTCGCTCCTCTAACTGCTTCGTTCCTAACCTCTTCCTTTCTTGGCTGATTTTCGTTTCCACATATCTCACCGCCCTCACTGATTCTCACCTCCTCCATTGTCACTTTTTGTTCCTCTTCACCTGTCCTTTCTTGATCACCTTTTACTTTCTCGTTTTCTCACTTTTCACCTCTCGGTTTCTTTCGATCCCACTCCCGGTCCTTACAGCGCGTGCACACTCCACACGATCCCAACCGGAAGTCCCTAAATTAATTTTAATTTAGGGATTTAATTTTTTTAATTCTCTGAAATAGAGTGGCCCATTCTATGATTTTCAAGACTGGTCTCATCGTGGGCCTATTTTTCCTTCAATTTTTTTCGAATGTTTCATACTCATTCGGCTCTGTCAGGCCTGAAACGGTTCATTTTTTATTTGTGCTGAAATTAACGAAAAAAAATGTTTTTTTATTTGAAATAATTTTTTTTCGTTAAATTCCGCACCAACTATAAATAAACCGTTTCAGGCCCGACGAAGCCGAATTGGAAATCACAAAATCATTAATAGCATGATTGGAGATTAAAATGATAAGTCCTCTGAAAAAAAACTCGGAAAGAAGTCAACATTTTTTGTAAAATTACAACTCCCAAAAGAGAAGAGATTAAAACCGAAAAAATGGTGTGGACATTCCTTTCATGGGGCACAATCTTACAAAAAAATCAGGAAAACAAAAAATGGTCGGCGTCACGGGCTAGATAAAATGGCATGGAATATCCCATATATATATAAAATATATACTATACAGGATGATTTTTTTATCTTGAGACTGCTAAATATCTCGAAAAATAAGCCTTATACGATAAAAATGTCCTAAATAAACCTTCAATAGTTTCCAAGGGGCAAGTCAATCCCATAGAACTTAACCGCCTGCCTCCTCCCCCCTGTGGTTGGGCGGGGGGGGGGGGGGGGGGGACTTTGAAATCTTAAATGGGAACCACTACTTTTCATTACAGATTTAGATTATACATAAAAAAACACGTAACTTTTTTCTGAACTTTTTTTTTTAATTCGGGATAGGTGGCGCTGCATTCGGTGAAGATTGGGTAACCTTCCTTTTCTTCAAGAGAAATCCCCTATTTTATTGCATAATGATGCTACGTCAAAGAAAAGTAACTTTTGTCGGAATTTTTTTTTTTTTTTTTTTTAAATTATTGTACATATCCACGATAATTTTTTATCCGTTCTCAGCTTTATCCAGGACTAAGGACGTGGACCTTGCGGAAATTTAACCCCTTTGGGGTGCTTGATTATTGTGAGTCCCTCATTAACTTTGCAACAATTGATTTGGGTTAGCAAGTAATTTGGTGTTTTTACCTTTGACGGTCGCTTCTCGCATTGACTAGTCAATTCCAGGAGTGTCCGGCTTTCGAGCTTTTCCTATAACATTGCGAATAACTTTCGATTCATACCATCCTTATACTTCTCGGAACTTCTCTTAGACCGAACATGTGGTTTCAACATGACGGTTGCCCAGCACATAATTCGCTAGTAACGCGGGAAGTATTAAATCGTGACTACAATGGTCGCTGGATTGGTAGAGGCGGAACGATACATTGGCCTGTCAGATCGCCAGATCTTACGTCGCCAGATTTTTTTCTGGGGTCTCTTAAAAAATGAAGTTTAGCAACAAGTGCCAACAACTCGTGAAAACATAATTGAACGAATCAGAAATGCTTGGGCAACAATTAAAGCGGACAAACTTTTGAGTTATGTGCAATCATTCAAAGTACGGATCAATAAATGCATCGAAGTTGAAGGTCATCAGTTTGAACACTTATTGAATTGAATGGTGAGAGGCAAGGGGAGTCACGATGATCAAACACCCCGAATGTGAGAGGCAAGGGGACTCACAATAATCAAGCACTTCAAAGGGATTAAATTTCCGTCAGGTCCACATCCTTAATCCTGGGCAAAGCTAAGAACGGATACAAAATTATAGTAGATATTTACGATAATTTAAAGAAACATGTTTTCGACAAAAGTTAATATTCTTCGACGTAGCTCCATTATGCAATAAAACATAGGGGATTTCCCTTGAAGAAAAGGAAGGTTACCCAATCTTCACGGAGTGCAGCGCCATCGATCCCGAATTCAAAAAAAAGTTCAGACAAAAGTAACGTATTTTTTAATGTATAATTCGAATCTGTAATGAAAAGTAGGGGTTCCCATTTAAGATTTTAAAGCCCCCCCCCCCCCGCCCCACCCCCAGGCGGTTAATTTCTATAGGATAAAATTGCCCCTTGGAAACTATTGAAGGTTTATTTGGAACATTTTTGTCGTATAAGGCTTATTTTTCGAGATATTCAGCAGTCTCAAGATAAAAAATCATCCTGTATATAGAAAACACTATATATATAATACATATATATGAATATATACTTTTTCTGTACTTTGTATACTTGTAAAAAAAATTAACAACAGTCGTATCAGAGTACGCGCGTACTCCTACACACCTAAGCACTGCGTATCTTATACCACCTGCACATTTTAAACAAACATGACTGTTACTGCCATTTATTGATGAGATGCGAAAATACTTTCATTTCGAACAATAACCTTAGTAAACCGGCGTACGAAATGAATAGTTGTTTTTGAAGAAAGTAAATTGTGTATCGTACTTGTAATGCTTTGAAAATGTCAAAAGTAAATAAGAAATTTCAACCATAATTTCAAACTTACCTAGCCTCTCCGTTTTATTTCACTTTGGTTTTTTTGTTGTTAGAAAACCTTACCCCGCGAGGCGGTCAAAACACAACAGAAGGTAGCTTCAATTAGCAAAGCGTTTCGTCATGAGCTTAACTGAGTACTCTTATCGCCTGCGTACGCCTATACCAACTTACCCTAGCCACAATTTTTCGGTGAAAATCCGTTTTTTCGTGTCGCTGAAGGTGAGAGTATCCTTCTTGCAGAGATTTTTGACAGGCCGTACAGAAAGGCTTGTTTTTGTGATTGCTGATCCACGGAAAATCTTTGTCCCAAACAGTAAGAAATACTCGTTTCTCTTTCCGGCTTTTCTGACTCTGCTCGTTTTTCCTTTTATTTTTTCGTCTTTGGTGACGCCGATCGATCGGTACTCGCCGTGTCAGAATCCTGGTCATCACTGGACATATCGCCATCACTCTCACTGTGGTCGGATTTTTCGCCCGGGAGCTTTCGCTTAACACAGCTAGAAGTGAAGGTTTCGTCGAATAAGTATTCTTATCACATTTTATTACAGACATTCACAGTTGCAGCTATTCGATTAAGGGGCCAGTAGACTTAGAAAATTTCAAAAAATCGATTTTTTTTACTTCGAAAGTTCATACATTCAGAAATATCGTGTCAAAATTTTATTAAAATCCGAGCTAAGTATTTTTTTTTACCTGAACGTCAGGACGAAATGAGGCGTCTACCTGAGCGTATAGCGCACTCTGCCGACCCATCGACCAACTTTAAACGCGTTTTTCTCGAAACAACGTTTTCAAAATCTAGCTCCATCGTATCTCTAAAACTAATAAACCGATTCTCTTGAAATTTGAACCACATATTGTAAACATGATTCGCAACAAGATGACCATTGATGGTTTAAAAATTTTGAATTGTACTCTTTTTTTGCGAAAAACTGCGAAAAAATCGCGTTTTTTTGTCGTTTTTCATCTGCCATTTTTTTATTTTTCGATAAAACTTTATATCCGAGGGTCATTTTGTAGCTGGTGTCATACGGAATCTCATGGACTTTGTTTTTTTTGTTTCAGACAAGCCGTTGCCGAGTTGTGATGGAGCTATTTACCTAGCCCACCTATTTTTGAGGCGTTACGATAAACGCCTTAGTTTTTGTACTTAAAAATGAATAAAATTGAATGAAATTAAAAAAAAATGTATTTCAAGACTTTATTTATCAAGCCGAACAACTTTTATATTCATATCTTTTATAAAATCATCAACAAAAAAAAATCGCGCAAATAGCCTTTTTCGTGGCTCCAAAGTGGACTGGCCCCTTAAAGGAAAGTCAGTACCCGTGCTTATTTTACAGTACGGATACAGTACACGAACTGAATATACTTTTTCCCATAATATTAGTTTCATGAAATTTTGGTTCTTCAGGTTCAGACTCTCTGCACAGCATGATGTGCCATATCCGTTTATGGTGCAAGAGAAATGTCGCAATACAAGACACAATTGACGTCAGTGCGATGCACTTAAAATCTATTTTTCTATTTTGCCCATTTCGTCCCCAGCCAAGCAAACAATCAAAATTTCCATTAGAAGAAAAGCGCCGTCCCCCCTCCCTGTACTTACAGAAAATAATAAAATCACCCGTCTTTTATCCACGATGAAAGAATATGCAGTTCTCAGTGAGACTATATATGAAATTATAAAACTTTTATCTTTAGCAACGGATTCATGTTTTAAGGCCTTGGGCCACAGTAACGGGTGTACAATCATGTGCGAATTTAACAATTTTTTTTTCGTATCATAAAGTGATTCACTCTTAAAATTAATTACACATCTATTTAGTATGAATATCAAGCTGTTAGAAAATAATTTTTTTTTTTCGATGTTCAAAATGGCCGACTACTCGAATCTTCTCGAAACAGCTTTTTTTTTCAATTGGCGTGACAAATAACTTCAACAATTTTCACTCGATTTACTTCAATTTTAAAATTTATGTTCCTAATTGCATTTTGCAGAGAAGTACGTACGGAATTTCTTATTAATCGAAAACTTTTTATTTTTTGAGCAGCTATAATAAATAAAAGCTATAGCTTTTATTTTTTAAATATAAGGAAATTTAAAATTTCCTTATATTAAAAAAGGAAATTTCCTTATATTATATTATATTCCTTATATTATATTAAATTTCCTTATATTATATTATATTATATTCCTTTATTTTATAAAAAATAAAATAAAAGCTATAGCTTTTATTTTGAGCAGCTATAAAAATAAAAGCTATAGCTTTTATTTTTTGAGCAGTTATAACGATTTTTTTCACTGAAAATTCATTTCTTAAGATCAAATACCTACAACTTTTGAATAAAACAATATTTTTTTGAATTCCGTATGTACTTCTCTGGGTAATCTAATGCAGATTAACGGGAATTTTTGTTTTTATTCTAGGTAAAAAATTGTGGATGCTTAATGTCATGCCGCGGCGCGCCTAAAAAAGATAACAACAGAAAATATTACTAGTCGGCCATTTTGTACATCGAAAAAAAAACAAATAATATTTTCTAACAGCTTGATATTCTTACTAAATAGATGTGTAATTAATTTTATGAATGATTCACTTTTTCATACGAAAAAAATTGTCACATGCGCACATGATTTTTTACCGTTACTGTGGCCTAAGGCCTTAATGCACCTCGATGAAGCAAAATGCGCTGATTCAATACACTACCATTCTTCCTTTCGTCATGATTAGAGCACCGTCTCCTTTTTTATTGTTAGAATGGAGAGCCGATTTCGCGTTCATGCCCGACGTATTCGGGTGTTGTTCGACAGCCTCGACTTCGCTGACAGGGAATTTTAGCTGTTTTAGAAACCTACGTCAATAATCCAATATACATTTTTCTTTATACAATTACAAAAATATTTACAATCTACTGTAAAATAATTATGAAGTTAGGAAAAAGACCCTACAACAGCTCTAGCGTAAAAAGAAAGATGTCAAGGCCGACCCGTGAAACAGTCATATCGGCTATGACAATGTATCAATTCAGCAAGTTTTCTGTCAAAAACAATAAAAACAAGCGATAGACTTAATTGGATTCTTAAAAACTAAAGATACTCAATTCGTATACTTACCGTTTCATGTCAGTATTTAGAAAGTAAGATGTAAAGAGTCGAGGTAGATTTTAATCGCTAGCAGGTGAAGATGAAACGGCGGGATTTCGTGAATACAAACTCGAAAAAAGTGGTGACGACTCGCGTAGTACAGTACAGTGAAGTCCTCCGCAATCGTCCGAAATATCGATAAATAAGCGCAGGAAATAGCATTTATTTAAGATAAGTTCCGTTTAAAAAAAAATCATTTTCTGTAGAGGTGAGGCCTGAACAGAGTCGGATATTTTTCCAGTTTGTTTATTAATTCGTTTGTTTTTTTCAATTTCGAAAGTGTGAAAAGTTTTTAAATTAAACATCTGATTGTACGTTTATTTGTTGGTTACGGTTTTTTCTTCGTCTATGGTTTTTAGCGGCGCATTTGTTTATTTTTTTCAAAATAAAATAATGTTTGTAGTTTATATATTTGATTGTTAGTATATTTCTTTATTTGCTACGTTCGTTGGCGTGCGTTTGCAGATAGCATTATTTTGCTTGGTCTTTTATTTTTCAAATTCGAATTTATCTAAAATTTATATTTTTATTTAATTGAAATCATGTGTTTGTTTGGGATTGGGTTTGTTGGGGTTTCTTCAAGTTTGGGTTTAGGTGGTCTAGGCATAGCCTGTTTGAGTTTGGGTTTGAGAATATTGGTGTTAGGTGTAGAGTTTATTTAGTTTCCGGTATGGGTATAATAGAGGGGGTGGATTATTCCAAAAATTTTGGAATCTATTTAAAATTCTCTTTCTAATCAATTTTTTATTATTTTGTTTTGTTGTGTGAGTTTCGTGGATCGTTTTATTATTCAATCCTGATTTTAAAATAATTGACGGAATAGAAATAATAGGGATGCTAGATAGATAGAATAAAACATGAAGTACCCAAAAGTTCCAGATATTTTATAAAGTTTTTCTAAATTTCGTTTCAACGAATTTCAACGTCGTACTTGCGTACCAACGTATTCCGAAAAGTACCAAAAGTGGTACAATTGTACCAACACAGCAACACTGGGTAGGTAGCTAATTGAAGAGAATTGGTAGTTCACAAGTCGCCACTAGGTTCGTTGCGATTAGAATACAGACAGAGACAGAACTAGTCGGCCATGCTTCTATCCATGGAGACTAGAGTAAAGGAGCCCGAACGCATATGGCGGAATCGTCGAAAAGTGGATCGCGAAAGTGATGAAAGATCTTGTAGTTCGAAAAATATCCGCAAGCGATACCAGCGCCTGGTACCGAATAAGATAGGTGCGTGAGGACCGGCTTAGCAGTGTGTTTGTGACATACATGCAGTGATGTATTACTGTTAGTGAGTGCAGCCAGATCGCGCGTAAAAGTTACCCCTTCTCTAGTCTCTTACGCGCCCATTACACAATCATAGTAGCGCGTGTCCGTGAGCAAGCAACGCTCGGACGTCTTCGGAAAGAGCCGAGTACGGTCGAAGTTTCCCGACCGCGCCTTCGGCAGCTACATCAACACATGGACGCTGAGCACGTTCATGTGCGGCCAAGCCGAAATGAAAGCTTCGAGGGAAAGAGCAATCTGAGCACGACTCGTGCGTGACTTCACCCGACGGCACGCGGGAGGCTTTTACATGATTTCAATGCTTATTTAGCTCTTGATTCTATGCGGGATTAATGTATTAAAAAAAATGTATCGCGCACTCTGATCGCTTATTTTTTTAGTTTATACGTTAATTTAAATATAATAATAAATCTAAATTACAACTTATTTTTCTTATATAAAATTGTTTACGCTTTTCTCGCACCCGTCCTTAGTCAAATAAATTGTAATTCATAAAAGTAAGCGGAAATATATTTATATTCGTATTATTATATTAATTCTCATACTTTCATCAAGCGATAAAGCATTATCCCCAAAAACAAGCTAATCATCCATCCGGCCGCGAATCCTAAGTACCAGAAAGTGTACATACTCTACAAGCGATGAGATGGTCCCGTTGGTAACGTTCCTGGCTTCCGTCCGCAGGGGTCCCTAGTGCAAATTTTTCTCCAAATTTTTCATAATTTCTCATATTTTAGTCGTATTTGAGATTTTCGGAGAAAAAATGATTTAAAACATATTCAAGTTCTGGTCTATTTCCCAAAAACACATTTTTTTTACTGAAAATTCATGATTTCTCATTTTTTTCCCGGAAATTTCTCTTTTTCCTATAACCTGAGTGAACGGCTGCGGACAGATTTGGAGAAAAGTTAAAGATGAAAAGAAATGAGATTTTCGTAAAAAAAAAAACTTATTATTGTTATTTATTTCCGGAAATTTCCCTTTTTCCTATTACCTGAGTGAACGGCTGCGAAGATATTCGAAGAAAATTTAAAGATGAAAAAAAAAGATTTTCGTAAAAAAATTTTTTTTTTTCAGGAACTTTTTCTTTTTCCTATTAACCGGTGCGATGGTCTAGTGGTTAGCATTCGAATCCCAGTCGCGTACATTTCGTTGTGAAATGTTTTTCTTCGGCATTTCGCGGCGAAATAAGACTAGTTCTACGACTGGGGGGCGAACTCGATGACCGGCTGTATTGGTGTAGGTTTTCCGTAGTTTCCCTATACCCATGACAGAAATGTCATGATGAATATAATACAGAGGGGGAAGTCGGCTGCGGCCGCAAGAGGGAGAAAGATGGAGAAAAAAGTAAAAAACAGTAGAGGAAAGAAACGGGCACAATGAGGGGAAAGAATAGGTAACATATACGAAAAGCGTGTACCTAAGGGAAAAAACCAATAACAAAAAAAAATTAGATTTTCGTAAAAAAAACTTATTACATTTTTTATCCCTCATAATTCTGAGAAATAATGAATTTCCGAAATGTTTGCAAACATTATTTTCCTTAAGGGGTAACATCACTATAACGGCCTGCCACGAACCGTTTTAGACAAATAATACTTGGGGTAATTATTAAGCACATGTTGAAGTATATTGCAAAAAAATGTTATGGGAAAATATTACAAAATTGCGACACTGCAGCAAATTCTTCCGAGACATGTTGAACTTAAGGTGCTCTGCGTCGTGCAGTATAACTTGTGCCAATTTTAATCTGGGCAAAATCATTTTTTAAATTAAATCTAGATGAGTGTAGCTAGTGAACCACGTAGGGGATTTTAGAAATATTGATTTTTGAGTAATTGCCGAGTATTTGACTCAATATGTTCAATTTGTTTTTAAGACATTTATTTGTTAATAAATATTGTTTAAACTAACTTATCGAAAATCCCTTACGTGGTTCAGTAGCTACACTCATGTAGACTTAATAAAACAAAATTCTTTTTTTTAGATTAAAATTGGCAGTGTGTTTTTTAGAGTAAAATTGGCAACTTTAAAAAAAGCACTGAGCGCGGGGAACGATCCCGCGCCCCTAGTGCAATTTTTTTTCTGAAAAACTCCGATTTTTTCCGGAAAATTTTTCCGTATTTTTCTATGAGTTGGAACAAATATGAAGAATTCTGAGTTTTGCGGACAATTATTTGTACGCAAACATCCGAAATTTGCCGAATTTCTTCGAATTTTTTCCGAATTTTTCCGAATATTTCATCATTTTAATTACGATCACGGGAAAATCTGGGAAATTATATGAAGACTTTATTGGGTAACACCACTGTAACGGCCTTACAGGAAGCGTATTTTTTTATATTTTTTTGGCGGAAGAAAATGTGATAAACAAATAATACTTGCGGTATTTATTGAGCATATATTTAAGTATATTGCTAGAAATTTTTATCCGAAAATATTACAAAATGGCGACACTGCAGCAATTCTTCCGAAGCATGTCGAACCTCTGCGGCACACAGATCGTATCGCGAAAAATGTATCGCGCACTCTGACCGCTTATTTTATTAGTTTGTACGTTAATTCTAATATAATAATAAATCTAAATTACAACTTATCTTCTAAAAAATTGTTTGCGCTTTACTCACACCCGTCCCTATGTCAAATAAATTGTAATTCATAAAAGTAAGCGGAAATATTTTTATATTCGTATTATTATATTCATTCTCATATACTTTCATGAAGCGATAAAGCATTATGTTAATGCTTTATCGCTTACTTTTATGGATTACAATTTATTTGGCATAGGGACGGGTGTGAGAAAGCGCAAACAATTTTTTAGAAGATAAGTTGTAATTTAGATTCATTATTATATTAGAATTAACGTACAAACTAATAAAATAAGCGGTCAGAGTGCGCGATACATTTTTCGACACTAAAAGATAACTAATTAAAATAATAATGATAACTAATCAAATAAGAATTAATAGTAATAATAATTTTAAAAAAAGCACTGAGCGCGGGGAACGATCCCGCGCCCCTAGTGCAATTTTTTTTCCGAAAAACTCCGATTTTTTTCCGGAAAATTTTTCCGTATTTTTCTATGAATTGGAACAAATGTGAAGAATTCTGAGTTTTGCGGACAATTATTTTTACGCAAATATCCGAGTTTTGCCGAATTTCTCCGAAT
This sequence comes from Ophion obscuratus, assembly GCA_964007375.1. Taxonomy (NCBI): domain Eukaryota; kingdom Metazoa; phylum Arthropoda; class Insecta; order Hymenoptera; family Ichneumonidae; genus Ophion; species Ophion obscuratus. Next base: position 29,029,327 of record OZ023321.1, on the reverse strand, counting down.
TTTTTCAAATTTTTCCGAATTTTTCCGAATATTTCATCATTTTAATGACGATCACGGGAAAATCTCGGAAATTATATGAAGACTTTATGGGGTAACACCACTGTAACGGCCTTCCAGGAAGCGTATTTTTTGATATTTTTTTGGCGGAAGAAAATGTGATAAACAAATAATATTTGCGGTATTTATTGAGCATATATTTAAGTATATTGCTAGAAATTTTTATCCGAAAATATTACAAAATGGCGACACTGCAGCAATTCTTCCGAAGTATGTCGAAACTCTGCGGCATGCAGTGTAACTGTGCCAATTTAAAAAAAAGGGAATTTTGTTTTATTAGGTCTAGATGAACATTTTTAGTCAAATACTCGGCAATTACTCAAAAATCAATATTTCTAAAATCCCCTACGTGGTTCACTAGCTACACTCATCTAGGTTAAAAAAAATATTTTGTCCACATTAAAATTGGCACAAGTTATACTATGTGCCGCGTAGCACCTTAAGTTCAACATGCCTCGGAAGAATTGGCTGCATTGTCGTCATTTTGTAATATTTCCCATAACATTTTTTTTGCAATATACTTTAATATATGCTTAATAATTACCCCAAGTATTATTTGTCTAAAACACTTCGTGGCAGGCCGTTACAGTGGTGTTACCCCTTAAGGAAAATAATGTTTGCAAACATTTCGGAAATTCATTATTTCTCAGAATTATGAGGGATAAAAAAATGTAAGTTTTTTTTGCGAAAATTGCGAAAAAATTGCGAAAAAAAGAAAAAGTTCCGGAAAAAAAATGATAACAAGTTTTTTTTACGAAAATCTCATTTTTTTCATCTCTAAACTTTCTCCGAATATTTTCGCAGCCATTCACTCAGGTAATAGGAAAAAGGGAAATTACCGAAAAATAATAATAATAATAAGTATTTTTTACGAAAATCTCATTTCTTTTCATCTTTAATCTTCCTCCGAATATGTCCGCAGCCGTTCACTCAGGTCATAGGAAAAAGAGAAATTTCCGGGAAAAAAATGAGAAATCATGAATTTTCAGTTAAAAAAAATGTGTTTTTGGGAAATAGACCAGAACTTGAATCTGTTTTAAAACATTTTTTCTCCCAAAATCTCAAATACGACTAAAATATGAGAAATTATGAAAAATTTGGAGAAAATTTTGCACTAGGGGCCCCTGCGGACCGAAGCCAGGAACGTTACCAACGGGGACATCTCATCGCTTGTAGAATATGTACACTTTCTGGTACTTAGGATTCGCGGCCGGATGGATGATTAGCTTGTTTTGGGGATAATGCTTTATCGCTTGATAATAGTATGAGAATTGTGATGTTTTAAATAACGGAAACTACGCCATATTAAATGGTATCGTGCTGCCCTCTGTAATCTACCTCGTGTCCCGCCTTCGCCATGCATCGCTCTCAGAACACGCCGAGACGCAACGGGTACCGGTAGGGTACCTCTACCACGTGTAACGATATCCCGTCTTTGTATATAATAAAGTATTCACTACGACAGAGCAACGTGTGCAATAATTAATGTATGGTGTCTCAGACACTACAGTGGCGACGAGTGTAAAAGGACAAGTAAAAGCAATATAGGATTGCAAATATATCGACGGATTTCGTGATAGTGACACGTGGTGGAAAAAGTAAGGGACAAGATGGTGGACTCAGTAGAGGAGCTTCGCGAAAAATATGAACGAGCGTTAAAGGATCTTGACAAACGTCAAGCGGAAGTTGAAGAAAAGAATAGACAGCTGATACAACAACGTCAACAATTTTTGGCTGAAGTGAAACGACAATCGAAAGCGGACCCATCGACCCAAGGCGCCGAATCTCAACCCCAGGATGCCACAACTTATGGTGACCGGCATCAACCGATCGTGACGGGAAGGATCGGGAACATGAAAGAATACGACATGAAGGACGATTGGAACCATTGGGTAGAAAGGTTTGAGCAATTTTACGTAGCAAACGACATATCGCCTGCCAAGGGTGTCTCGCTCTTTCTCACTCTAATAGGCAGTGAGGGATATGCGTTGTTACGCAGCCTTTGTACACCCATATTACCAGCTGCTAAATCGCTCAAGGAACTGAATGATATTATGAAAAATCATTTACAACCAAAGCCCAGCATTATCGCTGAACGCTACAAGTTCAAAGAATGCTCCCAAAAAGATACGGAGAGCGTAATGGAGTTTTTGGCAAATCTAAAAAAATTGTCAACTTATTGTGAATTTGGTAGCGGTTTGGAATCCTACCTGAGGGACCAATTCGTATGGGGACTGAAGAACGAGCGGATCAAGAAAAGGCTTCTCGGTGAGCACGACCTGCCCTACGCCAGAGCTGTCGAGCTGGCGCAGATAATGGAAATGGCTACGAAGGATGTAGCTGAAATGGGATCTTCGTCGAAGAGTCAAGCAGACTCGATTAATTTCATCGGCAAGAAGACATCAGGGATTTCGAGAAGCGAAACAACAATCAAGTGTTATTGCTGCGGAAGGACAAATCACCGAGCAACGGAATGTAAATATCGGAATTATAAATGTAATATTTGTCAAAAACAAGGTTATTTGGCTCAAGTTTGTAAGAATCGGAAACAAACTAACGAAAAAGTAAAGAAATCGAGTCAAGCGATTAAAAGTAAAAATAGACAAAATTTTATTTCCGATATAAATGAAACTGAAGACAATTTTGATTCACTTTTCCATTTAGAACGGGAGAATAGCCAATCAGCGGGAGAAAGTATTGAACTGGAAGCTATTGCTCCTTGGAAAGTTGGAATTAAAGTTCAAAAAATTAATTTAGAGTTTCATGTTGACACAGGGTCAGAAATTTCGGTTATTTCGGAAAAAGAATATACAAATAGGAAAGAATGGAACACACTACCCCTTAGTAGAACAAAGAGAAAATTTAAAACGCACCCAGGGCACAAAATTGAACCCATCGGTATATTGCACGTTCAAGTTGAATATAAGAGGAGGAATTTGAAACTTCCCCTTTTTGTTTTACCCGGCGATGGTCCGCCACTAGTGGGCCGAACGTGGATTTGTGCATTAAGGATCCCGGTAGAAGATTTGGCAATAAATAATAGAGATTGTCATGTCGGGATGATTCAAAGCGAAAGTCAAAGGGACATCAATGTAATTCTTAATGACTTTGAATCAGTTTTCTCATCTAAATTGGGAAAATATACAAAGGGTAGTTTCAAATTGCACCTCAAAGAAAATGTGCAACCAATTTTTTGTAAAGCAAGGCCATTACCGTATTCGATGAAAGACAAGGTCGAAAAAGAACTAAATCGGTTAATAAAAGAAGAAATATTACAGGCAGTCGAAAGTAGCGAATGGGCAACCCCGATTGTTCCGGTTCCTAAGAGTAATGGAGAGATAAGGATTTGCGGGGATTATAAAGTAACGATTAATCCCAAAATAAAGGTAGATCGTTACCCAGTACCGAGAATTCAAGATTTATTAGCTAGTTTAAACGGCGGAAAAGTATTCTCGAAAATAGACTTGTCGCAGGCATATCAACAAGTCGAGCTGGACGAACAATCGAGGCCTCTCGTTACGATATCGACTCACAAAGGCTTGTTTACATATAAACGTCTTTGTTTTGGTGTAGCCTCAGCCCCGGGGTTATTCCAACGTGAAATGGACAAGATATTACACGGTTTGGAGGGAGTGGTGTGTTTCTTCGACGATATTATGATTTCTGGCCCGACGGTAGAAATACATAATCAAAGATTAAGAGACGTTCTCAGCCGATTAAAAGATTGCGGTTTAACAGCAAATAAAAACAAATGTGTATTCGGCAGAGAGAAAATACAGTTTTTAGGATACGTGCTTGATGGCACGGGAATTCATGCAGCAACGGATAAAGTAAAAGCAATAGTTGATGCTCCAGCGCCAAGAGATGCAACTCAATTGAGAGCATTTTTAGGTATGATCAATTATTACTCTAAATTCATACAAAACTATTCACGAATACTGAATCCGTTGTATAAATTGTTGCAGAAAAACGTGGTTTGGCAGTGGAATCGTGAGCAGGACGAATCATTTAATGAAGCCAAACGGTGTTTGATCTCGTCGGAAGTATTGGTACATTATGATGCCAAATTACCAATTAAGGTTGCGTGTGACGCATCACCCTTTGGTATAGGGGCAGTGTTGTCGCACGTGTACTCTGACAAGCGGGAGAGACCCATAGCATTTGCGTCTAGATCGTTGACAAAAGCCGAAAAGAATTATTCGCAGCTTGATAAGGAAGCTTTAAGTTTGGTTTTCGGGGTGAAAAAGTTTCATCAATATCTTTATGGTAGGAAGTTTACCTTAGAGACCGATCACAAACCGCTTATATATATTTTTGGATCGAAGAAGGGTTTCCCTCAAATGGCCGCTAGCAGAGTACAACGATGGGCTGTGTTTTTGGCTGCGTATCAATTTGAGATCAAACACGTTAAAGGCATTGATAACTGTCATGCTGACAGTCTCTCACGCATTCCGTTGCCAATCAACGAAATGAATTCCATAGAAAAAGAAGATTATTCGTACTTAAATTATGTAATTGACGAAGTTAAAGCGATTGACGTGAACCGGATAAAATTGGAAACGGAAAAAGATGCAACCTTAAGACAGGTCCGAGAATATGTAATGGAAGGGTGGCCAGATAAAGTGAGTGAAGAGCTGAGCGTATTTAAAAACAGAGAACATGAATTTACGGTGCAAGAAGGATGTTTGTTATGGGGACATCGAGTTGTGATTCCTCCAGAGATGCGCGAAGAATTGCTACAGGAGTTACATTCGATCCATATGGGGGTTGTTAAAATGAAAGAGTTAGCTCGATCTTATATTTGGTGGCCAAGTATTAACGATGATATCGAAAATGTGACGAAAACTTGTACATCATGTTTGAAATGGGCAAACAATCCACCTAGATCGGTATTGCATTCTTGGAAATGGCCGGATGGGCCCAATCATAGAATCCATGCAGATTTCTTAGGTCCTGTCGAGGGTAAAATGTATTTGATAATTATCGACGCGTTTTCTAAGTGGATAGACGTAAAAGAGCTACCGGATATCACGTCAGAAACGACAATTAAAGCTTTTAGAGAATATATATGCACGTGGGGAATACCACTTAAATTAGTTACTGACAATGGGCCGAGTTTTTGCTCTGAATTGTTTAAAGAATTTTTGAAAACATATGGTATCCATCATATACGAACTGCTCCATACCATCCAGCATCAAACGGCGCAGCGGAAAATGCGGTAAAAACTTTCAAAAAGAAGTTTAAAGTTTTAAGAGACGCAGGAAATTCAAAGCAAGATGCGATACTTAAATTTTTATTTTATTATAGAGCAACGCCTCATTGCACTACAAACTGTAGCCCAGCTGAATTGCAGATAGGTCGAAAATTTCGTACCAAACTTGATCTAGTCAGACCGGATCTCAGAAAATATGTAGAAAATAAACAACTCAGTCAACAACGTGCATTTCCAGGAAATAGACGATTCACTTGTGATAATAATAGTATAGTAATGATGAAAAATTATGCGAACAACAACTGGAATGAAGCGAGAGTTGTTGAAAAATTATCTCCTGTTACCTTTTCGGTACAGTCAAAAGACGAACGAGTGCATAAGCGGCACTCCGATCAACTAAGAAAATGTAATTTAACGGGAGAGAGGAAAAGTATCACTGCGAACGAACATATAGAGGAAGAAATAGAGGAGTGTATTGAAAATGCAAGTAATGAGTCAACAACTTCAATACTGGATAAAACGTCAAAGTTACCTGTATTACAAACGGTACAAGAGGCATCTGTAAAGGTTAAGAAGGGGATACCAACGGTGCGTAGATCATCGAGAGTTCCGAAACCGCGAAAAATATTAGATTTATAAATCAGGAAGGAAAAATTGTAATTCCGTGTGTTGATTGTAAATTGTATTAACAAAAGGAAAGCACGTAATTCCGAGTATTGATTGTATAAATTGTAAAGGAAAACTTGTAATCCCAAGGACTGATGGTAGGAATTGTGTGACCTAGTATGTAACTAGGAAGAATATGTAAGTATGAATGATGATAACGATAACAATTGTAATTCGGAATCTAAGCACATGTGGTACTAGGGAAGTTGTAATCCTCAAAAATTAATGTGATCAGCTTAAAAAGCAACAAGTATGCCTCTTAGGGCTTCAGTCGTTAAAAATGTGAGAATTTTTAATTCTAAGTGGGAAGGATTGTGATGTTTTAAATAACGGAAACTACGCCATATTAAATGGTATCGTGCTGCCCTCTGTAATCTACCTCGTGTTCCGCCTTCGCCATGCATCGCTCTCAGAACACGCCGAGACGCAACGGGTACCGGTAGGGTACCTCTACCACGTGTAACGATATCCCGTCTTTGTATATAATAAAGTATTCACTACGACAGAGCAACGTGTGCAATAATTAATGTATGGTGTCTCAGACACTACAAGAATTAATATAATAATACAAATATAAATATATTTCCGCTTACGTTTATGAATTACAATCTATTTGACATAAGGACGGGTGTGAGTAAAGCGTAAACAATTTTATATAAGATAAATAAGTTGTAATTTAGATTTATTATTATATTTAAATTAACGTATAAACTAAAAAAATAAGCGATCGAAGTGCGCGATACATTTTTTTAATACATTAATACCGCAGAGAATTAAGAGCTAAATAAACATTAAAATCATCTAAAAGCCCCCCGCGTGCCGTCGGGTGAAGTCATGCGCGATCGTGCTCAGATTGCTTTTTCCCTCGAAGCCTTCGTTTCGGCTTGGCCGCACATGAACGTGCTCAGCGTCTGTGTTGATGTAGCTGCCGAAGGCGCGGTCGGGAAACTTCGACCGTGCTCGGCTCTTTCCGAAGACGTCCGAGCGTCGCTCGCTCACGGGCATGTGCTACTATGATTGTGCGATGGGCCCGTAAGAGACTAGAGAGAGGGTCACTTTTACGCGCGATCTGGCTGCACTGCTGTCAGTTACTATATATGTGAGTATTATATTTATGTGTTTGGTTTGTTGGTTGATTTGACGTTTGATGTAAATTATATATTTTATTATTTCTTTTTGTAGCGACGAAAAAAAAAAAATTCTTGAAAATCCAGTATGCAATATTCACATTATGGCTGTTTAATCGTACGTGTCACCGTATACAAATAAAACATTTACAGTATAGATCACCTCCAAGTAAAAAATTACTGATATATTATCATTTCATAATTTAAACAAAAGCATATCAATATTACTCTTCAGTATTATAAACTGCGCTAATAAGAAACAAATATACGACAAATTGCAGATCGACGATTCAAAATCACCGCGCGGACGGAGCCAGCAGTGGTAGCGCCGCCAGGCGGGTACAATTCGCGGATCATTCATCACTTTTACAACCATTTCGCCAGCATTGCGTTCGGGCTCCTTTACTCTAGTCTCCATGCTTCTATCTCTGTCCCACCTTCATATTCGTTACACGGATATTTATTATGAGTTTCAAACACTGTTAAAAGGGCCAGGAAAAGGCGTTAGTCCTGTCAGTTTCGATTAATACGATAAAAAATATATGATCCTAATCGTAATCAAACAAACAAACTTTCTAAAGCCAAGTGAGCGTGATAAGCATATACATACGATTTTGAAGCTGTCACATTGCATATGAACTCTGACGGAGTCGTTCAATACTCGCTTCATACCCGCGTTGTTGTAGGTTCAAAGCCGCTCGTCTCAAAATGTTTTTCTTCTATCCCTCATTTGCCGTGTTATTTATGCAATTTAATAAAAATACAAATACAGAGAATTCTCTGATATTTTTTATTTTCGTACGTGCATTTGTTTTTGATATCGAAATAATCAGAATGGATCATTTCAAATTTTTTATGTTGCCCCATCATGCGCCGTATGGCGCACCACATCACCATTTTGAAAGAATATGCTTTCAACTGATCGAAAACGTACTGTGTCCAAAACGCAGAAAAAACAATAGTTATCAGCGACTCAGCCACACACGTTTTCAACCGCTCACTCCGTTGCTCGCCGTATTGAGGTTATGTATTTCCGGGTTTCGGAACCGCAACGACGACTAGTGGCGGCGCTGGGATCGAAATTTGCCACGCTACTGATAGCTCAATAAACTTAGCCGCCGACAATGAAAATATCGAATCTTTTTTCATGCCATTCAATTGTTAGGCGTTTGTGAGTGTTTGTTAGATAAAATCCAGCGTTTTTTACACTTTATTTATTTGATTATACGAAAAACAAATTTCATGTCAAAGTTAGCCGCGAAAAAAGGGTTTTCTAAAGATTTCGAACCTTTCTTCGCAGCCAATTGTTTGTTAGTCGTTTGTGAGTGATTGTTGGTCAATTTTTAGCGTTTGTTAGACTTTATTCAATAATCCGAAAAACAAACTTCATTTCAAACTTGTAAGTTTTATTTAATAATCCGATAAACAAGTTTCACGTCAAACTTATAAGTTTGACATGAAATTTGTTTTTCGGATTATTAAATAAATAAAGTCTAACAAACGCTGGATTTTGTCTAACAAACACTAACAACAGACGACTGACAATCGAGTAAGTTTGAAGTAATCAGCATTTTGCTGAAATTGATGAGTCACATGGGCAAAGCCATGCTCAGCTGTCGTGGTGATGCTGCCAACTTCACGTGGCTTGCAACGTGCTATGGGAATGACAAGTTTTTTAACGATAAAACAAAAATTAAGCTCCAAAAAACGATAAAAATTGCCTAACGATCACTCACAAACGATTGGTTACGAAGAAAAGTTCGACATCATTAGAAAACCATTTTCCCGCGGCTAACTTTGACATGAAATTTGTTTTTCGTATAATTAAAGAAATAAAGTCTAACAATCGCTGTATTTTGTCTAACAAACACTAACAAACGACTAACAATCGAGTAGGATTGAAATAATCAGCATTTTGCTGAAATTGAGGAGTCACTTGGGCAAAGCTGTGCTCAGCCGTCGTAGCAATGCTGCTAATTTCACGTGGCTTGCAGCGTGCTATGGGGATGAAAAGTTTTTTAACGATAAAACAAAAATTAAGCTCTAACAAACGATAAAAATCGACTAACAATCACTCACAAATGACTAACAAACGATTGGTTACGAAGAAAAGTTCGAAATGATTAGAAAACGATTTTCCCGCGGCTAACTTTGACATGGAATTTGTTTTTCGTATAATTAAATAAATACAATTTAACAAACGCTGGATTTTGTCTAACAAACACTCACAAACGACGAACAATCGAATGGCATGAAAAAAAAATTGATATTTCCATAGTTGGCAGCTAAGTTTATTGAGCTACTATTGATCCATCGGATCGCGGCTGCCAGCATTAGAGTTTCCAGATCTATATGTAAGACCGTGGTTAGTACTCCTTACCTCTAGTCTTTTTGCGATGAACGAAAACACGTTTCGTGCCGGCTTTTTAGTTCTTGATATCGCCACTACCTAGCGTTGGCTGTTATGTGACAGCCTTCTCCGATAAGCTGAACCATGAGCTGAACGATTCGACACTTTCGTGGCGTTGGTCCTGTCATCGTTATTGCAACGTTATTTATTGTTTTCGAACGAAATCATTAGAACGGAAAACCATTCTAAATATATCAATAAACATTTATTCATGTAAAATATATGCATGCCCGTCACACGACTACTAGCGCCACAGAGAGGCAAGGATATTTTGCGAACAGCATTTATTTACCACTGTCAGGGGGCTGGTCAGGAAGACTAGAGGTAAGGAGTACGAACGCCTATGGTGAGCCCGATCCAAAAGCGTCCGTGAAACTGTGGATTTTAGTAGTTAGTGTTTTCACGGCGTGCGTCGCTAGTGCATGACCGCACCGAAGTGAACTAAGCGACAAGAAAACAACCGACGTCATGTGTCATCGATGATTCCCGCTCGTCGTTCGTGTTGGCATAAAGCGTGTTTGGGGTAACCAATTTTGCGAATTGTGTTAGATGTAAAAAAAATAATTGTCTCGGTATAAAATATATTTAGTGATCTGCGGCGAAACCAATCAATCGTAGGTAAGAAAAATAGTACTTACATTCATAAAAAGAATGGTTTCGTTTTATCGTACCATTATCGTACCGAGTGAAATAAAAATGATCACAAACGCGAGATATGGAGCAAGTGTCCCGTCGATGAGACAAAAAGTGCAATATATGGATTTTTTGCGTATATTGCACGTTTGGTCTCATGTCTGAGAATGAGAAGTGAGTGAGTGAGTGGGTATAATATCAATTTGCTATTTTCATAGAAAGTCGATTCAAATAAATGGTTGTAATATTGTTTGAATTGTTGCTTTTAGTGCCCGAACGCGAGACAAACTTTGAGTGCAGCGATCGATCGAGAACTGCCGTTAAAATCAACACTCTCCATCAAGTTCTCGAAAAAGTTTCGGATGTGAAAAATTTAGAGTACGTGGGATGCCAAGCAAAACAATGAAGAGCTCACGAAGAGAGTGAAAAACTATTATCTCGTCATGAGAGGACATTTTCTAGCGCGATCGGTCAACGAAAATAATCACGCAAGGAAAATTAAAACGAAAGACAATAGGAAAAAATTAAAACTGTAAGATCGATTTACTTGTACAGCGTGTCATAATGTGCAAATATGGTGTGTGATAATTTGTAAATCTTTTGTTTGCATTCAAAATTCTTATGAATTTTCTTGTGTTTATGTTTTTACTGCTTCCGCAACGAAAAAAAAACAATGTATTAATATCTGTATTTCGTTATTATTCTTTATCCGTACAGCGTATCATAATGTGTAAATATGAGATGTGATAATTTGAAAAACTTTTGTCTGGATTAAAACTTCTTATGAATTTCCTTGTGTCTGTAAATAAATTTTGTTTGTTACTGGTTCCGCAACAAAAAAACTGAATTAATTTCTGTATTTAGGTATTCTCCAAAACAATCTATATATAAGAATCCTGTGTATCTATATATAAATTGCCTTCACCAAGTGGTTGAACTAATTTGATGAAATGATCGCTCCATATGAAGTGGCAAAGGGTGCTTTTTGCATATCGTACGCCACTGCCTTTCAATTCATTAGATCAAATTATCGCTATATGAGGGAGCGTATCGTACGGCACTGGTTTGTTGCTGACTTTACTTCGGTGCGGTAGGAGAGCAGCGCCGCCCTTCTCGTCCTCACTTTTGCGGACGTTTCGACGACACGGCGTTCGTACTCCTTACCTCTAGTCTTCCTGGGGCTGGTATAATCGAATATTCGTCGAGTTACGAAATCTGGCATCAATATTATCGATGGCCGATAAAGTAGGATGGCTACCGACCGATGTTTTCTTGGACTTTAACGAGAGCGCAGCGTCGAGCTTAGCGCAAATAACAGAAGGGGGAAAATTGCGATATGTTATCTTGATACACGAAACGTCAAACGCGAAGAATAACTTTTATCTTTTGAAAACAATTGGTTGGGCCCGTTCTCGCGTGCACTCGAGCAATTGACTCGCGTTCTTTCGCAGCGAAAAAAAAACTATCGTTGCGCGCAAAACGGATAGCTCACAGTGGAACGTTTCTTTTCCACTTTGACGAACAACGACGAGCGCACCAAAGTGCGTATCGGAATCTTGACAGCACACTCAAAGACGCCAAAATACATAAAGACTCGCGGGCTTCGCGATACCGAAAGGGGGGCAATAATTCTCGTATAACTGCCATGACAGTCTCATTGTCAGCTGATTCATTATTCCGCTCGAGTATATTAACAAATCTCCGTACCAGCGACATCACAAAAGTCATAACGATACGGAATACTTCGATCGACGATTGCGAGTGAGAAAAAGGCGAAAGTCCGCGAGGATACAACGCCGTTTATTCTTCATCGCTGAATGAGGTAATTATCTCCTTTTTTTCCTATTTATAACTGTTTTTTTCGTTCGTTTTCCTCGGCTCAAAAATTACTCCGTCTCCTTTCGCAATCTCGTTGCCATCACAAATGCAATTAACACGCTCGAGGCGTAATACATTTTTTTTCGATGCATTGTTGACGGAATCCTAATATTGCTGTTATCCAATATTCATTTATTGTCGTGACATTTCGAATCGCGTCAGTTGGAAAAAGATGGAAAAGTTTGCAGTATTCGCTGAATTCGCGTCTTGTAACCTCGAAAACGCGCGAAAAATTCTTTATGAGTTGAAATGCATTTTCCAGTTCTTGCATTGTAGAGATAAAAAGATCACAGACGGACCCTTCTATTCTGGTTGAGTTCAGAATCTCATTGAACCGAAAGTCCCGTAACAGAAAGCCGCCCTACGATGAATCAGAGTTAACATTTCTAGTATGGAGGCTATTGCTAAATGGGATGTTCATTTTAAGCATGAGCAATAAATTTTACCAAACGCGATTTAAGCCTGAGCAATAAATTTTACCAAATGCCATTACGATCGCAGCTGCTGTTAATTCGCTGATGCCTTGCTGGAGGTACCGAAAATGAACGCTGATTAATGCTGCTAAATTTTTCAATCTCTAACATTCATTTGGAATGTTTGCTTTCTTTCACGGCTGACAAGCAATCGAGTTATAGGAAGATTAGAGGCACACTAATCCTGTAATAGTGTGGTGAGCAGATGCAGCTTGCCAACTGAAGAGTTATGCTATTCAGTTCTCAGACACTAGAAGAACATTCTACGAACGACCTTAAATATGATTATTGGTAAAGATGTCAATTTGGAGCTCCATCACAAAATTGCTCGGAACATCTTGTCAGTAACTTTTATTGTGAGAAAAAAATATAACAATATTATAGAGGAGGAAGCTTAAAAAACCCAAACAAATTACAACTTCTGTTACTGTACAATAAATGTGCACGCTTTTCTTGTTTGGGTTGTTTATTTAGTTCAATTGGTTTTTTTTGGTTCAGCCTGTTTGTTTGGGTCGTTTGGGATACTATTGGGGTACTATTGTGGTATAAATATGTGTGATTATGGAATTCAAGTTTGCGTCATTGGAATGCAATAATAACGTATTTTATTTTTAAACCTCATTTTCTTTTGCTTGATTTCAGCTACCTAAATTCCTTAATCGTTTTTTGAGACGCCCATTTAAAGATCTACGATATCGATCTGCAAAATAGATATTGTATAATAATACAAATATTTTTTCGATGATTTAGAAATATTTTTTTGATGAGGAAATGAAGATACGAAAAAATAATGTTTTCATATCTTTATTTCCTTGTAGAAAAATGTTTCTAGATTTGTCCTTTCTTTTAATTATTGTACATAGGAAACATGGAATCTTTATTCTCTTATAGAATAAATATTTATAAATCTGCAAAATTAAAAAAATTATTGTACCACATTTTTTTTGGAGGTCCATCTTGTAGATCTCTAAATGGACAGTCTTAGCAAAACTTCAGTTTTATTACCACACACATTTATAGGCCAGCAGTAGTAGCCCAAACAAACCCAATCAAACAGGGTCAACAAAAGATCTAATTGAACTAAACAAACAAACCAAACAAATAATAATAATAATAATCTTTCTGCAAATTGAGAAATGTTTTTTCTATAATGTGTTCATAGGGGCCGTCCATAAATTACGTCATTTTAAAATAGGGGGGGGGGGTTCGTCTGCGGATGACGGTAAATGATGGATGAGGGGGGGGGGGGGGCGTTTCGAAATTGACGTCATTCTTGTGATACCAGTTACTTCAAAATGTACAATAGTATATTGTACAACTAGAGTGGTTTCCCCGCATGAGCGATGAAAAATATTTTGCAAGTACCTAATGGTATTAATTATTGAACTCATTATTTATTTATTTATTACATAAGGTTTGTCTACATTATATTCGAGAACTTCAAATAACAGCGTACCTATGAAAATAGTTCGATCGAGCCAAAATGAATATGGGGAGGATACGGAGATATTACCCGTGATCCAGGATTTGCAAGAATGGGTGAAAACTCCGTGGGAGCTATCCAAAGAAAACTAAAGAATAGAGAAGAATAATATTATTATATTAATGAAAATTGCCAATGTACAAAATAATAAAAGATGATTCTATAACAAAATGTGGGAGCTATCCAAAGAAAACTAAAGAATAGGAAAGAATAATATTATTATATTAATAAACATTGCCAAAGTACAAAATAATAAAAGATGATTCTATAACAAAATGTTTTAATGTTACCCAATTTTTCTCAAATCCGCAAATGTTTTAATTTTGCCAAACTGGTAATGACGTCAATTTTGCGAGAGGGGGGGGGGTCATTAGGAAATGACGATAGGATGATTGTAGGGGGGGGGGGGGTCGAAAATCAGCAAAAATCGATGACGTAATATATGGACGGCCCCATATGTTAATTTCCTTCATAGAAAAAATATTTCGAGATCTGCAAAAGAAAACTTCATTATCATACAAAGTTATAATAACATAAATATTTTTTTATTATAAGTTTGTTCGTCCTAACATTATTAATTTTGTTTGCTCTATTATACTCATAGAAGAACCCAATATTCAATAAACATCTTTGTGTCGCTACTAATACTGTCTAATAAACTATGGGGTTGAAGTTCTTTTTAATTTCTCATTTTCATTATTATCCAAAATCAACTTTCGCGAATTTGTTCTAGATTGCTAAATAAGAATGCTAAAAAATCTTTGCATGATTTTTGTAACTGGAATCTGCCAAAGAAAATTCGGGAAAGTAAATAGAAAATCATTTTCGTTGCATTCCAACGATGCAAACTTCAACGTTTGTTTTGGGTGTCAGGACTCGTACATCCACAATATTAGTCACCATACCATATTCAAGTGATGAGAATCATTAAGAAACCATTTCGATCGTCTTTGGAGCAGAGTCCAGATTTAATAATCTCCATACCTGAGATAATAGCTACATTTTCGATTCAATTGTATACTTGTGTATAACTGCGGCATGTATAATGTATGTAGATTCGTTCGATGCTACAACAATGCAACTAAAATTGTTGTATTGTTTCTATATTTTATTTTAATGAGTAACGTGGCACATTTTTTTTATGAACCAAACATTATTAAAGTTTGCATTGTAGGAATGCAACAAAAATACGTTTCTCCTAATAGCCCACAAATTTTTCGGCAGATCTTCAGCTACAAAAATCACTCAAATACTTCGTAGGAGCCTTCAGACATTTACAGCATAAAATTGCAGGAAAAGATTTTCGATAATAATGGAAATTTAAGAAACCGAAGAAATTTAAAAAAGTTCAGTTGCATGCCAATGATGCGAGCTTCGAGATCGTTTTTATTTATGAATTCATTGCATTTTAAAATCTTTTCAACACACGAACTGCAAATTCTACGAGTCAAGTCTTCCTATCAGTGGTACCAAAAAATCACAGAAAAGTATAAATAGAAGTAATCTATTTGGATATGCGTACAATTCGTGAATAAGCTTGTCTCTGTTCCCAGTTAAATTATCTTGCATGATTCATACAGAAAGTGCCATGGTACGAAGGTCGCAATAGAAGATAATACCTTCCAGGATAATTCCCAGCATTTCTTCTGTACAATATTCGAAACATCCTGATATCTGATATTCAGGATTAGGATATTTAAAATGTATGTTTTTTCTTCTTCACTTCAGATATTGCAAGCGATGTTCGGAAATTATGTGACATTTTGAACGTGTCGCAAAGTGAGATGGCTGGATTCTGTAGAAAATGGCGTTTGTGGATCTTGCCGGTTCTCACATGCCTCTACGCCCTCCTGATATTCATTCTAGTGCCAATACTTTTGGCTAATTCCATTAAAAATGGCTTCAAGAAGCAGGACCAGGGTGCTCTGGTCGGAGGAGCTTTCGTATTACTCGCTCTTCCCATATCGTTTTACGAAATAATTCAACACATGATACATTACACTCAGCCCAGACTGCAGAAATACATAATTAGGTGAGTTGTCTTTTCTACTGAGTTACGAGTCCTTAAAGCAATATTGTTGTCTAGAGCGGCCATACTCAAAGTGTGCTCCGTGGAGCCCTCGATCTCCGCAAGGCCTCTGCTAGAGCTCCGCTCAAAAAAAAAAAACAACTTCATGTCTCCCAATAAAAGGAATAAGTTTCATCAATTTACAGTGGAATTAATACATAAATCAATACAATCAATACGCCGAGATTTGAAGGTGAATTTAGGGTTATCGAGTAAAAATAAACAAAATATGAATAGTAGTCAAAGTTGATATTTCGCTTATTTTGTGTTCAAATTAGAATTTTTCGATCGTTATCAAAAATGATGATTTTTGCGAATTTGAAAATTCCGAGCAACATCAGGCAAGGTAACTTAGAAATTTATAATTTCAACAGTGTCTCAAAAGCCAAAAGTGTATTTTAAATACCACTGCCATGTTTTTCTCGCTTATAAATGCGACTAGACGGAGCGTAAAGTAGTACTTTTAATTGCTAAGAGTCCGAAAAGGGATTAAAAGTGTACGGTTCATCCCTCTTTGGCCTTGTAAGGCTCTAAGTTTATGTAAAATATATCGTTTAGTAATTTTGTGTAGTAATTATATGGAACAATTCTTATTGTTATAAATAAACAGAGAATATGCATAAATAAAGTATTATAATCTTGGAATTTATGTTGAAAATCATATAAATACTGCGTTTAGTGGTATTTATATGATACCACCCAACAAACCCAACCGAAGAAATACCTTTTGAAGCTCACCTAGTTAATTTCCATTATTTGCGATAAAATAAAGATATTGTAACCATGAGCCAACAACAATCGTTCAATTTTTGCGTATTTCCAATTAACGCTAAAAGCGCTAATTCCTTAAGGAAGTCAAAACGGCAAATTTGTTATTCTTAAAGTTCTTATTATTTTGGTTTAAATATCAAGCATCGACGATCAAAACTTTGCCTCCCCCCCGCCCCCATATCGTACTATCCCCCGATTTTCAGTAAAAAAATTATTATAAAACCAGGTTTGCTTATTTTAGGTCTCCGTAAAATATTTAGTGTGTTAAAAGGGTTCCGTCGCCAAAAAACGTTTGAGAACCGCTGGTCTAGAGCACTAGTTTAGATGAAATGACTAAAAAAATAAATACACATGTTTATTGAGCCTTCAAGATTATGTACAAATTAAAAATAAATTAAAATGTTTCACGCACTTTACGTTTGCTTACAACGGTGCGCGGAAAACGCCCCCAAATGGCGACCAGTGTTGTGGACGTCGTATGAATTTGAGAAAAAATCCAGACATATGCTTAATTTGCATGAGTGTTGGATTTTTGGCACCAGATTCAGCAGAAAAAATTACATAGGGGCCGTCCATATATTACGTCATCGACTTTTGCTGATTTTCGACCCCCCCCCCCCCCCCGACAATCATCCTATCGTCATTTCCTAATGACCCCCCCCCCTCTCGCAAAACTGACGTCATTACCAGTTTGGCAAAATTAAAACATTTGCGGATTTGAGGAAAATTGGGTAATATTAAAACATTTTGTTATAGAATCATCTTTTATTATTTTGTACTTTGGCAATGTTTATTAATATAATAATATTATTCTTCTCTATTCTTCAGTTTTCTTTGGATAGCTCCCACATTTTGATATAGAATCATCTTTTATTATTTTGTACTTTGGCAATTTTCATTAATATAATAATATTATTCTTCCCTATTATTTAGTTTTCTTTGGATAGCTCCCACGGAGTTTTCACCCACTCTTGCAAATCCTGGATCACGGGTAATATCTCCGTATCCTCCCCATATTCATTTTGGCTCGATCGAACTATTTTCATAGGTACGCTGTTATTTGAAGTTCTCGAATATAATGTAGACAAACCTTATGTAATAAATAAATAAATAATGAGTTCAATAATTAATACCATTAGGAACTTGCAAAATATTTTTCATCACTCATGCGGGGAAACCACTCTAGTTGTACAATATACTATTGTACATTTTGAATTAACTGGTATCACAAGAATGACGTCAATTTCGAACCCCCCCCCCCCCTCATCCATCATTTACCGTCATCCGCAGACGAACCTCCCCCCCCCCAAATTTAGAATGACGTAATATATGGACGGCCCCATAATGGCCTCAGGCTCAACCTTAATTATCAATTTTTCCTATTTTCATCACTATTCTACGAGTTATAAATTAAAAAAAAAAAGTATTCTCACTCAATTCTGCTATCAACGTGGAAAAACAGTCTACCGAAGTTGTATGCCAAATCTGAGCTTATCCGGCCAATAGGCTATCGAAATATCGTGATTGCCGATTTGAATAGTTTCGAGAGAGACGCGTTTGAAGTTCCTCCTTATAATTTCTATACCTCCGGCTAATTTTATGAGTACCAACCAACAGTTTTCACAGACGTATTCAAGATGGTCTGTAGGGAAATAAAATAAAATTTCAGAAAACGATTATTTCAAATTTTTAGCTAACAATACTGCTTTAAGGATGTATGGTAGCCCTATGGCAATACTACCATAGCAATAGATTGGATAGACTAATTCGTTTGTTTTAAGCCTGTACGGACAATTTAAAAGCGATCCACTGCCTCGTTTAAGAATTACAACACTTTCAATTTGCAGTAGTTTGCACGAGCATTTACAGAACGTTATTTTTTAATTTCAGATACAATGAGAAAAAACATTGTGAAAAATTGATAGTGAATATTTTTATTTTTTTTGCTGGGCAATTTACGTATAAAGGAATTTTTTTCTAAACTCTCAATATCATTTATTGATTAATTGCCGTATAATTAATTGTAACGTTCGGAAGTTCTGTCCACTTTATTGCTCTCCCGTATGTCCTCACGAAAACTGTACGGCAACGCTGTAAACAGTTGAGCGTTCAAACAGTTGAAGTTTGCATCGTTGGAATGCAACGAATTTTATGTTCATTTGTCATTCCTTAATTTTGTCCCATTATACGAATCCTTTTTTCTGCAAATTCAAATCGTAATTCTCCACTAAGAATTCATAAAAACATTTCAGTGAATTTAGAAGCCTCAATCAGCCAGAAAAAAATCGAAATAATGTTTAAAAAAATCATTTTTGTTGCACTCCAATGATGCAAACTTCAACATCATAATTCCTAATGAATTAAAAAATGAATACATACGGGTGGAGCAATCGTTATAGAAAAAAAAATCGTCGGAAGTATAAGGCTTGTCTGACGTATTATGCCATTCATGACTGCTTTACGTTACGTCTATAACAAACATTTGGGAATTTTTTATTTCGGGCTACTTTTGCCTGTCATTAAATCCCGTGGCAAACAATTTTCACGATTTCTCTTTCGCTGGTTTTTATTTGCAGGATACTGTGGATGGTACCGATTTACGCTTCGAACGCGGTAAATACAACATTTTTGCCTCCCTCGAACGTTCTTCGCACACAGAGTTAAAGTTTGCATCGTTGGAACGCAACTCAAATTAATTATTTTTATTTACTTAAATTCTTTCCGGCCGATTTAAGCTGTGAGAATCGCTCTAAAGTTTCTACGTATTCTTATTAGAAATTCACGACCTCAAATTGCAAAAAAAAGTCTTTCGATAATGATGAAAATAACGAAATAACAAAGAAAATAAAAAATATCGTTGCATTCCAACGATGCAAACTTCAACCTCTTCTGTGCACAGCGCTAGACTTGATTTTTTTTTAAATCCAGATTTCATTCTTTCGCAGTACGAAATATTTTATAAATGAATAAGCCAAATTATGTATAATATGATGACTTTGCGGCGACCCGCCTCGCCGTGGGAATAAAGCTGTGACGTTTTCTCCGACACAATTGTCGAGGCGATAAGATATAATATTTAATGGTCCTATTTCAACCGACGATAACGTGACACTTCTGATCGTAGTTAGCTTGTCGTTATGGTTCATAAAAAAGCCCAAAACGTTCCACAACGACGGAATATTTTCCAACCAAAATTAACGATCAAAAATTTATCCTAACGATGAAAAAAAAAAAAAAAATTCGTTGTCTTTGCTAAAAATGTTTATAACAAGCAGTTTATCAATCCGCCCGATTATCCTCGGATCAAGTTTAGCGCGTCTATGAATCATATTTTTCTTCATAAATCTGTGATTCACTTTGAAACAGTGGCTCGGACTCATTTATCCCGAGGGTAGCATATACGTAGACAGCCTTCGAGAATGTTACGAGGCGTATGTAATATATAACTTCATGATGTACCTGCTGGCCTACCTCAACGAGGATCATCAATTGGAGCATAGATTGGAATTGGCGTCCCAGGTCCGTCACATGTTTCCCTTCTGCTGTTTGCCCAATTGGGAAATGGGCCGTGAATTTGTTCACATGTGTAAACACGGAATTCTCCAGTACACCGTAGTGAGGCCTATTTCCACTCTAGTGTCGTTGTAAGTACACGAAAAAAATTAAACTCTATTTTTGAGCAGACGAAAAAGTATTTTCCTCGCTACCGAGTACTTTTACGAAATAAAATCTTTCAGCGAGTCGTAGGGAACATTTATTTTCGAAAGAAAATAATTACGGTGATTTGTATATCGACTTTTTTTTATGATTTTCAGTATATGCGCGCTGAACGGCGTGTACGGCGAGGGCGAATTTCGAGGGGACGTTGCTTTTCCGTACATGATAGCGTTCAACAATTTGTCGCAATTCATTGCGATGTACTGTCTCGTTTTGTTTTATCGCGCCAACGCCGAGGCACTGCAACCTATGAAACCAATTGGAAAATTTTTGTGCATCAAGGCAGTCGTCTTCTTTTCTTTCTTGTGAGTAAAGAAAATAACGTTCTCGATCCATTGCGTACGTTACATGATCGTGGAGTCTGAAAGTTTAATTTTCTCCTTACAGTCAAGGTGTTTTGATAGCGTTGCTCGTGTATTTCGACGTAATATCGAGCATCTTCGACACAGACGATACCAACGATATTAGGAATATATCGTCGAAGCTGCAGGATTTTTTGATCTGCATCGAAATGTTCCTCGCCGCTGTAGCTCATCACTACAGTTTCAGTTATAAACCATACGTAAATCTGACGCAGAGTCAGGCCTGGTGGGATGCTTTTAGGTGAGTCTTTTCTATTTAAACAATTAATACTTTCCAGGGGACTAAATTATTTTACGAGCAAAGTCACATATAAGACTCTCAAGGCCCGTGGTTTTTAATGCAATCGTGACGTTTACGAAATCCGAAACAGGAGACGCAATAGGACGATCGAAAAAAATGTGGAAAAGTGTACAAATGGGGAATATGAACTGCTGGCTCGTGTCACCCACAAGGATCATAAAATAATTCAATTCAAATAATCGATTCATTTAATTTTTCACCCAAGCAAGCATAAAGAAATCATTTAATAAAACTAGAACTATTTTCTTCGTTACAATTCCGTAATTTGTATAAAAAGTATCTACTTCATTACGTAAATTAAATAAATATTCAAATTTCACAATTGAGTTAACTGTGGACAAAAGAAATACGTTAGATTTGCCGGCCGATACGCAACCAAAAGAATAATGGAAGATCGACATTTACTACTAAGTAACAGATAATATCGTAAATATAAAACGCCGAGAATTATCGTTAGTTGAGGCATTTTTTCAATTGAATATGAAGACCGGAGTAGATTGCATCAATCATTATTTTTAAATCTTAATAATTAATACGTCCCTAAATTTTTCCCTGAAATTTTTAGGGATTATATTTAAACGGTGATACAATCGAATAAAAATATTTTTGGAAAACGAAATTTTTCGACCCACCTAGGTGTATGGATCCCGTTAACTGAGTACTTACTGGAAGCAAAGTTTAAAGACTTGTACCTGTATCAAAGAATGATGAAAAATTAGTTGACTATTTTTAAAGATTTTATATCAATGTTAACACGAACGTGTAATTACAGCGTCATATTTCATGTACGTTACGTGATTATCGACGATTATGTAAATTTTATTTTTTATAAACACGATTGTGAGCGAAACCACTTTTTCGTCAGGCCCCCCCCCCCCCCCCCCCCTAGGCCACCGCTTCAGAAAAAATGCTGGCTACGCCAATGTTTAAAATATGCTTTACACTGTAAGCGTCTAAAATTAAGTGATTTTTCGCGACTTTTTTTGGGTGGAAAAAGCGGTAACAGGATAATAATATTCAAGGATGTTATTAATCATATCTACAAGGGAACAAGAAAAAATTACATTAAAAAATTATACAAAATGGTGACGCTGGAGCCATTCTCGTGAGGCATGTTGATTTCGAGACGCTCTGCGGCACGCAGTTTAACGGACGAAATTTGGAATTTGGAAAAAAATTAAAAATTCTATCAATTTACATGAGTATAGCTAGAGAAATAGGTAGGGGATTTTGGAAATATGCATTTTTGTGTAATTGGCAAGCGGTTAAAATAAAAACTCACTTTTTGACATAAAAAAAGACAATCTTAATTTGTTAATAACTAATTCAACTTAGTTCATAAATAAAACTTAATTTGTTAATTAGTTAATAACTAATGTTATAATTAACTCATGGAAAATCTCGTACGTATTTCGAAATGTTGTTTTGAAGATGTGCTCAAACTTTGGAGTAAATAGAATGAAAGATGTTGAAGTTATGCTGCGGGCCGTTTTGAAAAATTGTGTTCCGAGAAAAACGGTCTCGCACACGCGCCAGCCACTGCCACCGCAGGCCCACACGGGCCTGCGGACCTTTTTTTACAGGTACCAAACTTTTTTCCCCCTTATTCTAGATGGTTCGAAGCATCTCTTAAGGTAGTACGAGCGCGCAATCTTGATTTCTATAGATTTTGTTCAAATTTTAACCAGACATTGGTCATATCATTATGCATGTTTGAGTGAAATTTCAGAACAGTCGACTATTTAGATTGGAAGATAATGGGTTTTAAAACTGCAACTTTTAATACTGCAGGGTCTGCATTGAAATTTAGACAGAATAATTTTCCGTAACAAATATTTGTCCCCTATAATAAGAAGACATGTAGAAACGCCGCAGAACAGTGTTGTTCAATATGTCGAGAAAAAAATACGTATCGCGTTCCTAAAGTTAAAAATTTTGTCATAAAAAATATTTGCATTATAAATATTAATATTTTGTATTGTTTATGTTATCTTCATTAACAAGTAGAAGTGTTGGTTCATTCATAGCTAATTAAAAACTTTGTTCGATTAAAAATTACTTCCAAATAAAAATTTGTGTTGCAGTATTATTTTCAATATGCCGCGCCAACTCACGTTATTGGATACGTGGAACGATGCCGTGTTGCCATATGTCTTCTTATTATAGGGGACAAATCTTTTTTACGGAAAATTATTCTGTCTAAATTTCAATGCAGACCCTGCAGTGTTAAAAGTTGCAATTTTAAAACCCATTATCTCCCAATCTAAATAGTCGACTGTTCTGAAATTTCACTCAAACATGCATAATGATATGATCAATGTCTGGTTAATATTTGAACAAAACCTATAGAAATCAAGATTGCCCGCTCGTACTACCTTAAGGCCTTAGGACACAGTAACGGGTATAAAATCATGTACGAATTTGACAATTTTTTCGTATGAAAAAGTAATTCACTCATAAAATTAATTACACATATATCCAGTATGAACATCAAGCTGTTAGAAAAAATATATATATATATATTTTTTTTTCGATGTATAAAATGGCCGACTACCAATATTTTATTTTGAATTTTGAACGTAAGAAATTTAAGAAATTTGAACTTAAGAAATGAATTTTCAGTGAAAAATTTCGTTATAACTGCTCATAAACTGCTCATAAAATGAAAAGTTTTCGATTAATCAGAAATTCCGTACGTACTTCTCTGCGAAATGCAATTAGGAACATGACTTTTAAATTTGAAGTAAATCGAGTGAAAATTGTTGAAGTTATTTGTCACGCCAATAGGAAAAAAAGCTGTTTCGAGAAGTTTCGAGTAGTCGACTATTTTGTACATGGAAAAAAAAATTCTAACAGCTTGATATTCATACTAAATAGATGTGTAATTAATTTTACGAGTGAATCACTTTTTCATGCGAAAAAAATTGTTAATTTCGCACATGATTTTATACCCGTTGCTGTGGCCTAATCCCTTAAGCCAATTAAAAAAAAAATCTTTTTTACATTCTAGAGTGATGTTACCCCTTAAAAACGTCTAGATATCGATAGTGGATTCAATTCTGAGCTTTGCGGAAACGTTTGCCGGATGAAACGTCCCTAAATTGAGCCTCGACCTAATCCCAAGCGAGCTCAAAGTCACAGTATTAAATGTGTATGAAAATATATGAATTCCAGAGCCATGTGGGACGTGTCCGACGTTCACAACGACATAAAGGAGCATCTGGGAGTGGTTGGTTCGTCGCTGAGCCGAAGGATACGCGGACGAGGCGCGTATCAGCAAGCCTGGGGAAGCGCCACCGAGAGAACCTCACTTTTGCCGGATCTACCGGTGACGTCGGCGAGGAGCGCGCCCGCGGGGGTTTTCGCGCCTGGTTACACGAACGGCGAAGCGTCCGGGCACTCCAGTAACGTTCTCGATTATCCGGCTGGACCGATGGATCAGAGTCCGGACTCGCAGGACAACGGCAACAGTGTGATCACGTAGCCCGATCATTATCGATACTTTGCGCGGCGAAGAAACAAAACGATCAATCGAGGATAATATATATTCGCAAACGAGGAAAAATGTGGAGCTGACAATGATGAATGACAGGAAACTGGAGAATTTGATATCGAAAATTCATATACGTCCTGGTAGACAAGTTCTAATCAATTAGATTATATTTTAGCTCGTTTTACGGATGAAGTTGTATAGTTCCGCAAACACGGCCGTGTCTCCCTCTCTCCCTCTCTCTATCGAAGCTATCTATGTATAAGGGTGGGTCGAAAAAAAAACGTAGAAAAAGTCATCTCTCATCCCTTCAAACAATATTGTTAGGTAAATGAAAAATTAATGACAAATTTGAGATCTTTAACTCAAACCCAAGTGCGCTGGACAACTTCTATAACTCGATAACTCATTAATGTTTTTGAAATTCGGTTGAACTTTCGTGAAATTGAACTAACCGTGTAAATAAAATGGAAAAAAGTGATCCAGCGGACTTGAGTTAATTAGAGAGCTCGAATTTGACGAGTATTTTTCTTACACCTAATATCATTGGAATGGGTCAAAAGGACGAAATTTATTTTTTTATGTTCTTTCGATACCTGATGAACAAGCTAAATATATATGTCCGCGTGTACAGCGCGTTCCACGGCATATTGTCACGTGACATTACACGCAACCTGAAATTTGCGTCCACAATTATTTACACTCGTGAAATCTCAAAAGGCGATCGCTTCCAAAAAAAAATTATCCCACTATTGCAGGAACGGAAAGTTGGTCAAACTCGAAAAAGCCAAATATATTCCAGCCACTTTGTGTCTAGGATTGCAAATTGTGGCGAATTACGATGATGTGCGAGTTACATGACGAATTGTTGAAAGTTTCTCTTCTCTTGCGAACACTTTTGATCCGTCGATGAAAAGCACCTGAAATTTTTCTACGTCTGTTTTTAAATGAATAATTTACTGATACGTTGTACGTATTCTTTTTATTTTCGAAAAATACCGAAAACAAGTGGATTCCTCACGCGGAGCCTTTACTAAAACAATTTTTATGAAAATTCTAAATAAATTTTACGTACACGAATTTATAGATCGAATCATGTCAGGTCTTAGATATGTTTTTTCTTCTCGAATTTATCGACAGTTTTCCGAAAAAGAATCGAACGTCCGCGACACGCTCTAGTGACTCTTAGGTTTTTTAAGAGATAACACCACTCTGGCGGCAGAAAACAAGGCCTAACTTTGACAATTTATTTTGGGAGTATGAAAAACAAGAATAGGATTTCTTTCGAGAGGTTTTACTCAACGCATCAAAGTATTAAAAAAAAGTTTTATAATTTTCATACAAAATGGCGGCGATAGAGCCCATCTTGAAAACCGTGTTTTTTACAAATAGCTTCACGAGAGGACGGTTTTCTCGTAAAGTATAAGACCCGGAACAAAAACAAAAAAAAATATAATCTACATATCATTAGCTATGGGACTTAGCTAATAATATGGGATTTGTAGGGATTTGTTTAATCAAATTTTGAAAAAAATGGCGCAATTTTGAAGAAATAAATCGATTTGTCGCCCACAAAATAAGCAGTAAATTTTTTATAAAAAAAAGTTTACATATAATTTTTTTAAATCGGCTACGTACTCCCATAGAGAATGTAATTGAGAAGCTACTATCAAAATTTCAAATCGATCCATGCAAAGGTGTTCGAGTAATCCGTCCTCCCAGTTTGAAAAAAGTGGTTTCGAGAAAAACGCGTTTAAAGTTGTACGAGGCGCCTGAAAGCAGTCCGAGGCGCTGCGGCAGTCGATAATTGAACCGTAAAAAAAATCGCTACAGGACCAATTGCATATTGTTTTTGACCCCAAAGTATTTTCAAGCCAAAAAAAAAACGATTTTTCCAAAATCCTAGAGTGTTGTTATCCCTTAATGTAATTGAACTTTAATTATGCGTAGAACTAACGTTTATATATACTTTGTAAAGGTTTTTACCAAATACGTAAAAAGTTGTGGACAGAATAGCGGCGTGTCACGAGCTATTAATTTAGTCTGGAAAAAGCGACACACACACACACACCCATATATATTCTCCATTATTCTATTGTATTATACCACTACAAAGGCGAGGTATAAATTTTCCTACTTCGGTCACATTTCCATCGGGGTTTCTATGACGTAAAGTAATTATTTTTCAATTTACAATCTCGTACGTGTGCACCCAGGAAAAGTGTTCCTCGCGAATTCGTCGTATTCGCGACGGTTTTATCTTTTTATATATCTCGATATTATGCGATTATTTGTCTCGGAACTAGTCGAAAGCGTGAAATGGGCGTTGCGAGAATGTCAATGACTCGTTCATTATCGATGTTCCGAAACTGCAATCGTTATAAATACGATGATTTTCCTTGCGACGGAATAAGCAAACGAGGAATTCCATTCTAACAGCGGCGTTATCTCATCGATGATTAGGGGCATCGTCTGCCGAGCGACGAAAACGATAATAACGTATATCATCCTTGTTGTCAAGTATTATTATCTACCACTCAAAATTGACGCGAGTAACGCGATCGATGTGCTTTCGCTTTGAAATGATTCGATTTTGACCTGCGTCGAATAACACGCTTAGGTCTCTCGAGCGCGTATCATGTTTACCATCAAATATATATTATGTACATACGACGTTTACAGCGCAAAGATACGACAAAACAAGGAAAGGCTCGAATACGTGGAACGCAATATTATTTATATACATATCCGACGTGTATGTCGCGCCCGAGTACTATGAGATCTCTGTGATTCGTAGATGAAAAATATTTGGAGAGCCTTTGCATGTAATTTTTGTATTCCATTTGATATACGCCGTACCAAGAAAAAAAAACAAAGAACATACGTAATTGGATCTTCGATTTACAATCTTTTAAAAACCATCATTGATTACGTTAATTAACACAATGGTTTTTTCTCTTATTTTTACCGTTTCGTCGTTTTTACAAAAACGACAGGCTTGCTTTTGAAAGAAAAAAAAATATTCGTTTTTTCGAAGCTTACGAATTTCGGTGCGTAGCAAGTGAAAAATTAATTTCCATGACCCAAACGCCGTGTTCTGATTACGACGCGTTTTCGATCTGAAAAATGTGCATCGGAAACCGGAAGTCGAACAGAGTCAACGTAACAACACAATTTTCGAAGCGGGCTTTCTCGTCGATGGTTTACCTTTTTTTAGGAAAAACTGAGCATCAGACTGGAGCATTGGCGGACCCCCCCCCCCCCCCCCCCTCCGAAAAGAACGATATAAAATAATTAAATTCAACTAATCGATTCATTTTAGTCAAGTTCCACTCAAGGAAGCATGAATAAATAATTTGATAAAACGTGAACTATTTCCTTCGTCGTAATTTTGTAATTTGTATAAAAGCAATCATTGCGCAAATTAAATACATAATCAAATTTCCCAATTAAGATAATCCTATCGCCAGGCTTCAATCCATAGGATATTCATTTTTTTTTAGCGTCACTAAATACATTAATAATCGTTTCTGTAAAGTTTCAGGGTCGGTTATCGACCTAATTACAGAGAAAAAAATTAAAATTGCATATTTTTGTCAAGGAATTCCGAGACGACATACAAAAACCCAATTTCCGGTCGCTACGAAAGTGTATATAATAGTGGGAATCCGTCAGATTCTTAAAAATAATCGGATTTACATACTTAACACTTGAAGTAATCCCATGCTCCTAGAAAAAATTACGCTTATTGACCTAATTTTCATGTAATATCAGGTTTAACCGACATATTTCGCCGACACAAATTTTCCACGCTTTTTACCAGTCATGGCCCGAATAGAATGCTTTATATTTCCCGCACCTGACATTGTTTTAACCAGCCCCCTGGCTCTGGCCTATTCCTATACGATAAACGAAAACGCGTTTTGTCCCGGCATTTTAGTTCTTGAAATCGCCACTACCTAGCGTTGGCTGTTGTGCGACAGCCTTCGGCTCTAAATACTCCGATGAGCTGAACGATTCGATACTTTCGTGGCTTTCACCTGTTATCGTTATGGCGACATTATTTATTGTGTTCAAATGGAAAATCATTAGAAAGGAAACTCATTCCAAATACAGCAATAGACTTTCATTCATGTAAGATATTCGAAACACCGGCGCAACATACATATATATGCATGCTTGTCACACGACTACTAGCGCCACAGTGTGGCAAGGGCATTTTGCGAACAGCATTTAACTACCAGTGTCAGGCGGCTGGTTGAAAAGCATGGAGGTTCAACTCGCCGGTTGAGTAAAAAGAGACGGGAGATGGAACCAACGTTGCCAAATATCAAACCTAGAAATACTGCGCGAATCGTTGGAATAACTATTTTTTCATTTTTCTAATTAAATGTAAACATTCATTCAACAGTTTACACATGGGAAATTTTAGTTATAACAAATTATTCTTTGCATATGTTAAAAATATGAATTGTCCCAATCTCAAGTATGATCAGTGGTATGTCTAGTGTGAAGCGATAGGATTACCTTAAGGCGAAGTAGAAGATGTACCACGTGACATGAGTGCGACAGAGATAGCTGAAATTTTCGAACAGAGATTTCTCAGAGATGAATAATATTTAGGGCAAAAAGAAATCATCAAGCTCTGCGTCAGGGAATTGTCCAGAGCCGAATGCTTTGTTTTCTCCTAAAAAATTCAACCATCTGTGAGAAAATAGGGTTGAAAAATTTGTGAGGTTATGTTGACCTCGGACATGCCCTTGAGGGGAGGTGCCTGAGTAAATGGGGAGAAAAACAGGTAAACTTCGGGAATTATTATCTCAAAAATTAATGTTTCGATTGGATCCGAGTTTTTTATTGGAAAATATGTACATTGAGGTATGTTTAGGAATTTTTTGAAATAAATTCGTTGATTGGAAGCGATTCAAACGCGATTGTCTCGAAATCTCGTTTCCAAAGTCGGTTCCAGATGTATCTCGAAAGCGGCTTGTCCGATTTTGTCGAAATTTGGATACAAAATTCTTCGATAGTTTTTATTGTTCGCCACGTAGGATTTTATCGAAATTTTCATTTTTGTCGGAATTGCGACCGTTTTAATTTAACATCCTTTTTCGTTCGCAATTTTCGACGATTTTGGATTGCATACAGATTGCATAAAAAAGCAATGTCCGATCAAATGAAAAACCCATACGTGGCGAACGAGAAAAATTATCGAAGAATATTGTATCCAAATTTTCGACAAAATCGGACAAGCCGTTTTCCAGATACATCTGGGACCGACTTCGAGAACTATGTTTCGAGATAATCGCGTTTGAATCTCTTCCAGTCAACGAATTTATTTGAAAAAAAATTGTTAAATATACCTCAATACAGTACATATTTTCCAATTCAAAAAACCCGGATCCAATCAAAACATTAGCTTTCGAGATAAAAATTCCCGAAGTTTACCTGTTTTCCTCGCCGTTTACTCAGGTACCTCCCCTTAATTTTACCGTGGGCAAAAGAAATATAATGGATTTGCCGGCCAATACACAACCAGAAGAATACTCGAAGATCACCGTTTACCATCGAGTAATAGATAATATCATTGTAAATCTAAAACGCCGATTTGAGAATCTATCGTTAGCTCATGCAGTTGACGCATTTTATAAATTGAATATGAAGAACCAAGAGAAGTTCATCAATAATTATTTGTTTAACTTAATAATTGATAAGTCAGCAGCTGAAGCAATAGTCATGAAAAACATACTTTCATTTAAAAATAATAAAATAAATTATGGAAATTCAAGAAAGCATATTAAAAAAAAAGATCTGCCCTTGTATAAACTTTTCCAAACAGCAATAGTGAGCTCCGTCAGCTGTAAGAAGAGTTTTTCTGCCACGAGGCGGATAAAAACTTGACGTAGAACCATGATGCTTCAGAAATGATTCTCACATATGTCACTGCTGAACATAGGGAATGACATTGTTAAAAAAAATATCAAGTAACAAAGTGATGAGCCTATTTACAGAAACCCAACAAGGAACATCACTTAAGTGTTCGCCTAAGATTTTGTTGAAACTCATATACGTGAAAAAGCATTGGGAAACTATAAAACACGTATTTTTTTATCGGCGGGAAAACGGTTCTAGGGAGGGAAACCACCCCTCAAAGAAATGTGTGTCGAGGGGTGATTTTGCAGTTTCACCCATAAACAGTCCACCGATCTGAATAAAACGAAAAACAAAATTCTTCTAATGGGAATTAGAAGCGATGAAAACTCATTTATAGAAGTATTGAAAACAAATTAAGAGGTGACACGCCTTTCGTTGAAGGGTCGGTTGTCCCCTTAAAACCGTTTTCCCACCGATAAAACAAATAGGTCTACTAGTTTTCCACGCTGTATCACATATTTGAATTTCAACGAAATCAGTTTTATATATGAGTTTCATCGAGTTAAGCAATGCTGTGCATGGCCAATACTCGGAGCGGTGACCGCTTACCGTGCACCGGCTGGCGCATCAACCAGTAAGCGGAAGGCCAAAACTTCTGAGACTTTGGTATAGATACTTCAGTCAAAGTTTGTGCACCGGAAAATCAGAAGAATATGGCCGCATACCGGTATGGGTTTTCCACAAATTCCTCGTTCCCTGGGCAAATGCTTAAGGTATGCCGTTCGCGAACCCGAATATTTAACAATTAACTGATTTTCGTCTATAATCGAGTAAAAAAACATCCCACTATACTGGTGACATGACAAGCCAAGTTACCGAACTTACAATTAAAAACTACGACTCTAAAAATCGTCTCATTTATATGGCACTTTGAAAATGTAAAAATGTCTAAATCTACTAAAGTTGCCCGAATTTTTTTAATAATAATTGACTTATTAAATATTGTATTATTAAGTATAGCAATTGACTTATGAAGTAATTGACTTCATTAAGCGCCACTGTAATTTACCAATGATTCCGAAGGGCCCTGCTTATGCCCCCACAAAATACGGCCCTCCGCGAAAGGAATACCCGAAGACGTCTGTGGATGCAACGGAAGTTAGCTAGGTTAGATTAGCTTAGTGCGAGTAGGAAGTGATAGGAAGGGGTTTGTTCGGACCGCAAGGGCACCCGTGTGAATGCCGAAAAAAGAAGTTAAAAAGTAGAAGATTTATTTAAGGGGCCAGTCCACTTTGGATCCACAAAAAAGGCTATTTTCGCAATTTTTGAGGATTCTATAAAAGATATGAATATAAAAGTTTTCGGGCTTGGTAAATAAAGTCTTGAAATACATTTAAAAAACATTTTTATTCATTTTTATTCATTTTTAAGTTCAAAAACTATAGTTTAACGCAACGCCTCAAAAATAGGTGGGCTAAGTAGCTCTATCACAACTCGGCAATGATTTGTCTGAAACAAAAAAATCCAAGTCCATTAGATTCAGCATGACCCCAGCTACTTAGAAGTCGAATCTAATGGACTTGGAAAAATCCAAGTCCATTAGATTCAGTATGACCCTCGGATATAAAGTTTTATCAAAAAATAAAAAAATCGCAGCTGAAAAACGAAAAAAAAAATTTTTTAACGCGTTATTCGAAGTTTTTGGCAAAAAGGCGTAAAAATCAAAATTTTAAAACCATCGAGGGTCATCTTGTTGCGAATCATGTTTACAATATGTGGTTCAAATTTCAAGAGAATCGGTTCATTAGTTTTAGAGATACGATGGAGTTAGATTTTGAAAACGTTGTTTCGAAAAAATCGCGTTTGAAGTTTATACTATGAAAAACTCTTACCTAAACTCAATCGACAATTCCTGCACCGTACAAAATCCCTTCTGATTGCTCATCATCGTCGATTTCTTCAAGTCTTGTTTGCTTTCGATTTTTGAAATATTCAAAGTGGACTGGCCCCTTAATTGAGTACGTGCTAAAGTAAAGTTTGAAGCCTGGTAACTGGATTAAAGAATTATGAAAAATTAGTTGATTATTTTGCAAGGGATTGCAAGAGTTTGATATTAATGTTTACATAAATATTTGATTAAGGAGGTTGAAGCGGTCCAATTGAGTCAAATGACGATTTATGCATTTTTTTTTCAATGAACCTCAAAAACTCACGAGGTATAAATTTATTCTGTAGATGCGTATTCACGTAATTTTTATATTTTTATTACGTGATTAAGAAAACCTTTTGTGTTACTGCCAACTTGAAAAAGTATAACATTATCGACGTTTTTTTATGAAAAAAAGTCCGTCAGCGAATGGTTTATATAACTCAGAATTAAATTTTGAGTCATTTATAATTATAGCTATTTATATTTACGCTACGAGATTATTTATTATTACCATTAATTAATATTGAGTGTTGTCGAAATACGGAAATTTCGCGGACATCTTCTATAAAAGATAATCTTCTATAAAACCTTGATGGTTCAATATTGAATATATGGTTTACGATGGGCAAGATGCAGTTCTTTCTCTAAATGTGTACGTAGGTTTAGTTTGCGTTAATCCATTGTTAGCCATGGTTTATCATTGTGCTCAATAGCCAACAAAAATTACATCAGTCGTAGCGTGAAAGTCTTGCCCATCTAATCGCACGTAAAATTACATACATTAAGGAATCATTAGTGCCAATTAAATAAAAAATCGTTTTTTTTTTCATTGCCCAATAGTATAGTCGGTTATCAACATGGACCTGGCATCGCCGATTGATCGTGAGTAGACAATTTATATGAAAATTGCATATTTGAAATTTTAAGGGATAACACCACTCTAGCATCAGAAAATAAGGCCTAACTTTGACAATTTATTTTGGGAGTATGAAAAAAGGAAACGGATTACTTTCAATAGGCTTTATTTAACACATTGAAGTATTAAAAACAAAATTTATTATAATTTTCATACAAAATGGCGGCGACAGAGCCCATCTTGAAAAACGTGTTTTTACAAATAGCCTCACGGGAAGACGGTTTTCTCGTAAAGTATAAGACCTGGAACAAAAACCAAAAAAAATTATAATCTATACATTATTAGCTATGAGACAACGTAGGGAGTTTTTTAAATCAAATTTTGAAAAAATGGCCCAGTTTGAAAGAAATAAATGCATTTTTTGCCCAAAAATAAGCAGTAAATTGTTTATAAAAAGAAGCTTACATTTAATCAAAAAACGACTACGTACTCATTCTAGCTAACGCCCCAACCTCCTTAAAGTTTCATATTTCACGTGCGTTTCGTGATTATCGATTATTATGTAAATTTTATTTTCAAAAGATGATTGTGTAAAAATCACTTTCATTGGCCGGCCGCCTTAGCTCCCCCCCCCCCCCCCCAAATATTGGTTATGCCAATCCTCTGGAGAATTCCCCGTTGCAGAACTTGACGATTTTCTTTTTCCCTAAATATTATTCGTCTCTGAGAAATCTCTGTTCGAAAATTTCCTCTACCTCTCTTGCACTCATGTGTGGTACATTTACTTTGCCTTAAGGCCTCAAGCTACAGTAACGGGAATAAAATCATGTGCGAATTTAACATTACTTTTCGTATGAAAAAGTGATTCACTCATGAAATTAATTACACATCTATTTAGTATGAACATCAAGCTGTTAGAAGCTATATATATATTTTTTTCGATTTACAAAATGGCCGACTACTAATATTTTCTTTTGTTAACTTTTTTTAGGCGCTCCGCGACGTGACATTTAGCATCCACAATTTTTTACCTAGAACAAAAAACAAAAATTCTCCTCAATCTACATTAGAATACCTGAAGAAGTACGTACGGAATTTAAAAAATATTGTTTTATTCAAAAGTTGTAGGTATTTGAACTTAAGAAATGAATTTTCAGTGAAAAATTTCGTTATAACTGATCATAAAATGAAAAGTTTTCGATTAATCAGGAATTCCGTACGAACTTCTTTGCGAAATGCAATTAGGAACATAGCTTTTAAATTTAAAGTAAATCGAGTGAAAATTGTTGAAGTTATTTGTCACGCCATTTGGAAAAAAGCTGTTTCGAGAAGTTTCGAGTAGTCGGCCATTTTGTACATCGAAAAAAAATATATATTTTCCATAAGCTTGATATTCATACTAAATAGATGTGTAATCAATTTTATGAGTGAATCACTTTTTCATACGAAAAAAAATTGTGAAATTCGCACATGATTTTATACCCGTTAGTGTGGCCTAAGCCTTTATCGAATGATGGCCGAACCCATTCGGTCGGAAATGATTCCATCGATGCCACCGTCCTCGTTCTTTTCGATTCGTAATTGAAATAATACTGCCGTGGAACCGTCAATTCGTTTAATTTTCGTTCGCAATGCCACTGTGATTTCAAATCGGATAGCGTCAATTTCCCCGCGTCCGAAACCAGGACAATGTGACTCAAATCACGTAAAAAGTGGTACGCGCAGGCGCCTCTTTTTTTGGCGCCAAATCACCATAAATCGAGCGCGAATTCGATGGCGCGGTATGGCTCACAGCTCACAGCGCAGTTAAGCTCTGCGTATGTGAGTCGTAGTCTCGTAGTGTTATTGGACCCCCCTGCATGAAATGGAGATCGCCGAAAAGGTGTTTACAAAAAATCGCGAGGTCAAAACAGTCGAGGCAATGTCGCCGATAAAAAACGGAAATCGACAGGAGGAGAAATTACACGAAGAGAATCAATATTTGCAATTGATCGAGCGAATTATTTGCCGTGGCTCGAAGAAAAGCGATCGTACCGGCGTCGGAACTTTTTCCATTTTTGGACCTCAAATGCGTTATTGCCTACGCGATGGTAAGCGGCAAAAAAAACATCGTTTTTTCGTACTTAGTAAAGTAGAATAATATGAAAAAATGCTTTCATACATCAAAATATACATTGACCTTTTCCGAAAATTGATTTCCCTCTATATTTTCTGATTTCTCATTCTTTTTCCACCGCTGCTTGGAACGAGATCCCTTTGGGCAGTCGAACAAGCGAATTTCCAAAAAAAAAATTGTGTCGGAACTATTCACTTTACATAATTAAAATTTTACGTACACATTATTACATTTTCTAATTTTCCAAAAAGATTTTTTTTTTCAACCCGTCAAATAGGCAAATGTATGACACTTGCTTCAGAGACGGTTACCGCCTGAGTTGTTCCATGGTGTACGCCCTAGTGTCTTGTGCATCGACCTAAAAAATCCGAGCCAAGAAGTTTTAGATTTCCAAGACCCGTATGCTGTATGCGAACCTGAATATTCCCAAGGAAACCAAAAATTAAAATAACGCAACGTGTTTGAATAAACGTTCTATTTTTCATGACATTTTTACTATATTTGTCAATGGTAAAGTAGTTTTTAAAAAGAATTTTCAAGAGATTTTAGGATTATAGAGATTGTAATTATGTTATCTAAAAGTGTGCAAAATTTCACAATGATCATTTCAGATAGTTTTTGAGTTATCTCGTACAAGGTTCACGAAAAGGTGATTTTCAAGAAAACTCATTTAAAGTTTAAAGCCTCAACAATTTTGTGACTAAATGACCTACCGATTAGTCTGCTATCATACGGTTGTAACAGAGCCTCTCAACTTTGTCTTGGAGTTTATTTCGGCTATAAGATCTTTGCTTCATAAAGGGATTTTCCCCTTAAGAATATATGGGAGTTTCATCAAACCGCTACCATGACGGTAGAAAAGCGATGCGCAATCATTTGCTACATAATTAAAGTATAATTAATTTCAAGGTACTAAGATTATGTTCATTCTGTAGTTCAGCTTTCTGTACATCCTTACCGAACTGCATGGCAATGCTATTAAAAAATACTACTCAATTAATCGCTCAATTGGTTACGATTGTTAGGATAATACCTTTAGAGGAAAAATTTGAGGCTCTGTCTCCATAAGCCACCACTTACGTCTGATTTTTATTCCTCGTCAAGGACATACAAAAGAAAACTCTGAATTTCTGCTATTCTTGTCTGAGCTTGTATCTCCTGCACATGCTCAGTGGCTATTACATGATACCGTTTGAAAGCAATACTAATTCTCTCAATCATTGGCAGATGTTCTGCCATTGTTGACAACAAAGAGGGTCTTCTGGAAAGGCGTAGTGGAGGAGCTCTTGTGGTTCGTGAAAGGATCCACCAATGCTAAAGAACTGGCGGACAAGGGCGTTCACATATGGGATCCTAACAGTTCCAGAGCTTTTTTGGACTCGTGTGGCTTTACGGAAAGAGAAGAGGGCGATTTGGGACCTATTTATGGATTTCAGTGGAGGCACTTTGGAGCGGAATATACGAATATGCACGCGGACTACACTGGTCAGGGTAGGGCTTCTCGAATTAGCGAGATTATTCATTACCTTGGCTTGTAAGGATATTTGAAAAGAGAAAAACAGTGTTCGAAATTGTCAAAGTTTCAGCCAAGTTCTACAACCTCTCTTATTTTTTTTTTAAAGAAAGATACTTGTGCTTTTTCTTGACAGGATTTATTAAGATTCGTAGCGGGTGGACAGAACTGCAATGTCTGTGAAATTTAAGGCGGTTTTACCATTCCTGATACGAGACATTTGACATCAAAGTTGAATTTACATATCGCCTATAGCAACATTATCAAATGCGTTGATGGTGTTGAAGTTGGCATTGTTGGAACGCTCGTCTTTACATTTTATTTTCCTTATTTTTATTAGTGTACAAGATCTATCTTGATGATTCTTTACATGAGTAATTTTTCTGAAAAATGAGCCTAACATTTTGTTTTGCTTTTGCTATTTCTTTATATATATACTTTATATATTTCTTATTTATTTTGTTATAAATAATGATATTCGGTAGGGGGAAGCGGAAATTCACCCCCTCCCCCATAAAAAGTTATGGGGTTTTGAAGTTCGCGGAAACCCCATAAAAAGTTATGGGGTTTTGAAGTTCGCGGAAACCCCATAAAAAATTATGGGGTTTGGAAGTTCGCGGAAACCCCATACGGAGGTATGGGGTTTGAAAATTCGCGGAAACCCCATAAAAAGTTATGGGGTTTTGAAGTTCGCGGAAAACCCGTAAAAAGTTATGGGGTTCTGAGGTTCGCGGAAACACGTGATAAAATAGGGCATTTTTGAACATTGCGACGCCTATATTGGGTTGGTTTGGGTTATTGAGAAATTCGAAATCATTTTTAACGATTTTTTGCTTGTAAGAAATTTATCAACGAAAAATTTCACCTTCCCCCGACTGAATATCATCATTTATAACCCAATAAATGAGAAAATAGCAACATTATTTGTTTGTTGAAGTCACTTATCTAAAGAATTACCTCGATCTTTTCATCGATTTATATAGTAGATCGCTAAATAAGTATCTTCGACCAAATTTGTCAGCGAAATATACCAAAATAAATCGAAGGAATTCTGAAATATTAATTTTCATTACGTTCCAACCATGTAAACTTCAACGTCATACGCGTCGACACATTTTCATTAACAGACAGCAGAGGCCTGTTATCCAGACGAGTTTAAAGAAAATCAAAATTGTTGGCCGTCTTGTTTTCGAAATATGACCATAAAATGGATTAAATTTGAATCAAGGTTTATCAAAAGATTAACGTTCAACTGTCAGTACATTTTATTACGTGCTGGAGGAAAACTTTTTTAGACTATTGTAGCACGAGAACTACCAAATTTCATTAAAAATATTAATAGTTTAAAAAATTATAAACAATCTCGTGAAGGACCTTTGAACGTGAGGGGCTCAACGGTGTACTTGATTTTGGCCACCCGGTTAATCTGAAATAAAAAAAAACGAGTTTTTTTTTCTTCTTAAAATAGAACACTGGTTCAAACTTAACCGAGCTTTTTTGATATTGTATTTCGTTAAAAAAAGTGTTGTATTTTTTTCGATTTTGCGAAAAAAATGACACAACAATTAAGGGATAACACCACCTAGCAACAGAAAATAAGGCCTAACTTTGACAATTTATTTTGGGAGCATGAAAAATGGAATAGGATTTCTTTTGAGATGGTATATTTAACAAATATTAAAGTATAAAACAAAATGTATTATAATTTTCATACAAAATAGCGGCGACAGAGCCCATCTTGAAAAACGTTTTCTTTACAAATAGCTTCACGGAAGGATGGTTTTCTCATAAAGTATAAGGCCTGGAACAAAAACCAAAAATAATTATAATCTATATATTATCAGCTATGGGACGTAGGGATTTTTTTGTCAAATTTTGAAAAAAAAACCGCGTTGTAAGAAATAAATCGATTTTTTGTACACAAAAATAAGCAGTCAATTGTTTACAAAAAATTAAGTTTACATTCAATCAAAAAATGGCCACGTACTCCCATAGAGAATGTAATTGTGAAGCTACTATCAAAATTTCAGATCGATCCATGCAAAGGTGTTCGAGTAAACCGCCCTCCCAGTTTGAAAGAAGTGAAACAAATATCGCCCCAGGACCAATTGCATATTGTTTTTGACACCAAAGTATTTTTTGTGCAAAAAAAAACGATTTTTCCAAAAATCAGAGTGGTGTTATTCCTTAATGAAGAAAAAAATGTTAAGAAAAACATCGTTCAAGACTAAACTATTTCCCTGAATAAGTGTACCAAATTTCAAGTCAACCCCTTCATTAGATGTTGAGAAATCGTGTACACCGTTTTCAAAAAGATCATTTCTAGAAAAATGCATCAAAAATATTACTAGCAGTTCTATCGTTGTAATAATAAGTTTACCTTCAACCTGAAATTTCTGCACCATATCGTGGATCTTTCTCTTTAATACGAGTTGCCTCAAGTGACTAACGAGTGTTCGTTATTTTCACAGTAGCTTGACCCCTTAACAGAAAACGTCGATCAAAAGTTATTCGTGAGGATCGATGAAAAATCCAAAGTAGCAACGATTTTACAATAGTAATAACGAATAAAATTCGTAAAGATTCTCATTTCTCGATCGTTATCCCTATCGAATACAGGTGTCGATCAGCTTCAAGACGTTATAAACAAGTTGAAGAATAGCCCGGACGACAGGCGTATAATAATGTCCGCGTGGAATCCAGTGGACATTCCGAAAATGGCGCTCCCGCCTTGCCACTGTTTCGTACAGTTTTACGTCAGCGACGGTGAATTATCGTGTCATCTTTATCAACGCAGCGCGGACATGGGTCTCGGCGTGCCGTTCAACGTCGCGTCCTACTCCCTATTGACTTATATGATAGCGCACGTAACGAATCTCAAGGTGTGTGTGTGTGTGTGTGCACTTTTCGTCGTTCCTACATCGGCTGAGTAGAGTCCCTTGTTCGTAACTGCTAATTAGCGTGCAAGCAAAGCTGACGAATGGTTTTTTTCTTCCTCACAGCCGGGAGAACTCGTCCACACGATGGGGGATTGTCACGTTTACACGAATCACGTGGAAGCTCTGCAAGAGCAGATAAAACGGACGCCGAGGCCATTTCCAAAGTTTAAGATCAAACGCCACGTGAAAGAAATCGACGAGTTCGTTGCCGATGACTTCGAACTGATCGGATACAATCCGCATCCGAAAATATCGATGCCCATGGCTGTTTGAAAGATACGCTAATCCTACTACCGCTTTTTGTGCTTCTGTGATCCATTTTACGATATAGTATTCGAAACGTCAACGAGCAGCCTCGCGAAAACAATTCACGTTTCGTACGTGCTTCGTTGTGGAAACTTTTTGCAAAATCAGTTGCCAAAAAATTGTATTATTTTCAAAATCGTTACATTCGTCGAGAAATCGGTTACGCAACGTGCAGTGCATTTATGCAATTGTCCAAAGAACAATGTCCTCGGCCTTTGACACGTGATTATTGCGGAGGGGGACGTTGCGAGATATCGGGGAAATAAACAAAACAAAAACACGCATCTAGAGATAACTATACTTTATTTTCTAATGAAAATTATAGTCTCGACAAACTCATATCTTAATATTTATGTTTCGTTTTTCTTTTATTTCGATTCTTTAAATATCGCTCCAAGACACTTCCCACGCCAATCTAATGCGGCTTAAGCCTCCACAACTTATACGACTCGGTGATTTTTACAATGTGCACGTTGAGCAATAACGTGACTCGAATGAATGAATAAATGAAGAGAAAGAGGATCAAAATGGGCGGATGAATTGCTAAAACTCAGTCATCCGTAGCCATTTGGTGTTTCTTTTATTTTTTATTAAAATCGACGAGATAAATTTTTGCTTTTCCTCTTCATTTGCGCATATACAGGGTGTGCCTCTTATCTCTGCAACCCGAAATAACTCAGTAGTTATCGACGTCACAAAACAATGTTCCAGACAAAAGTTGTACGGTGTGAAGGGGGCATCAAATGTGACCAATTTTTTTTTATTTTGTCCGAGGCGCTGACGCACGGTGTAGGTCACACCTCCACTTTTTCAAATAGAATGGTACTTTTTTTCAGCCATCTTGTGGAGCACCTCAAGCCGCATAAAAAACATTTAACCCAATTAAACAAAGTCGTTCAAGGTGATTCAAGGTTATTATCGATAATACAAATCTACATATCTCGGATCACTACCAAATATTTGGTAGTAATCCGAGATATTTAGATTTGTATTTTATTTTAATAGGTGACCTTGAATGGCCTTGAACGACTTTGATCCCCTAATGTTTTTTAGGCGGCTTGAGGTGCTCCACAAGTGGAGGTGACCTTCACTGTGCGTTTCCGCTCCTTGTTTGGAAAATTTTTTTGTGACGTCGATAATTACCGAGTTAATCCGGGTAGCAGAGATAAAAGGGACACCCTGTGTATATATATATATATATATATATATATATATATATATGTATATATATATGCACACGCATGTTAATTTCACGATTCCTCGTTCATTGAGGCAGTTTGAGAAAGTTACTTATGCCATCAAATTTAAAAGACAAATTTAGACGACAATATTCGAAACATTAAATCTGCAGCGCGCAACCCATTATCTTTAAAAATCATGATTTAATATGGAGCAGTGAAATTGTCGAATTTACATCTGCGATCGGAACCAACGAAGTTCGAGAAATATTGAGACGGGACGGGTAAAATGAATAGATACATGTATATACCAATTGATTTTTCGTTTCGTTAAAATCTGACATTGACCCGATGATTTTGCGTTATTAAAATCCACGGACTCCAAGGCCACACGTAACACCGCCGTGAGCAATAAAATATATAATCGAAGCCACTTTGACAGGGTAAAAT
Source organism: Ophion obscuratus (assembly GCA_964007375.1). Lineage (NCBI taxonomy): Eukaryota > Metazoa > Arthropoda > Insecta > Hymenoptera > Ichneumonidae > Ophion > Ophion obscuratus. Next base: position 28,987,516 of record OZ023321.1, on the reverse strand, counting down.
TAGAAAGTGAAGGATCGGTCATCCCATAATTTTAATGACCACGCGCCCTTTAAACTTTTTTTTTCGTTGGCTGTACGAATTTGCAATTGTTAAGGGCGCGAGTATAGTTTATTTACACTTTGCTTCGATGAACAAGTAGCCCATTTATAGTTCGTTTTTTGTTTGTCTAATGGCAAAGGGTACCAGGTATTGAAGCTACGGTGCCATTAATTTCCCCAAAAATAATTACTTATTGATTCCCAACATAATTCACTCACGATTTCTGTTTTTTTAACGAGCACAAATTCACGACGCAAATAATTTGGGTATTAAAAAGTGACTGAAAATCACGACGATGTCGTGGACTCGAGCCAACAATTTCGTCCGGCTGCATTGGTCGTCGGCGGCCGAGACGAAAAGATGAAGCACGTGCAAAGCTTCTTCGCGACATCACAAGCACCTTTGCCACGTTTCGGTTAATCTCCCTTCAATGATTGGGACACGAATTTCGTGTTTGTCAAAACAAAATTTCTACGCAACACTTTGAACGACCGTACGCGACGATGTGCTTCACAGCTCGTAATCGGGATCAATTTATCGGGCGAGATCGTTCAAGGCGCTCCTAGCAACGTTACAGGAAAATTACACAAATTTGGAACAACAAAAACTTCGAACATAGTTTTGTCATTTTTGAATATGACGATTAATTCTTGAATCTCGATAATTTCAAGTATGCTACAGTTTTTCGCTTCCTGCTGCGTTCGTTCTTCTCTACAAGATCCGCAGATTTTTCAGCGACATCGAGGCGCTCGATAAGTTGGAAAAAAACAGCACCGCGGTACACTTCAGTTTATCGCTCTTATCAATTGATCAAATTTAAAAGTAAATGTACAATATGTAGTGGATTTTGTGAATATCCCGATGAGAAAGTTTCGCGACCGAAGTCGTCAGAAGCGATGGAAAATTTCCCAATCCCTTCTAAGCTGACGGTACGTATTTGCTGTTTCGTAGATTAAGTAGCTCAGCTTAAGTTAATTTTATCTCTTCCAAGCGATAACCAAGTGTTTATCTCGCGCTTTACGCTGAAAGCTCCGAAACTTTTCGATTTTACAATGCGTGTTTTTGAACGGACATGAATTTATCGACGCGAATAAATTGCGCAGCCGGTTGGGGAATATTTTTGCGTCGAATCGATGATCGAAAAACTATTCACAAAGCTACCATGATGTTGAAGTTTGCATCGTTGGAGTGCACCGAAAATCATTTTTTTTTTTTCAACGTCCCACATTTCCTGTGACGTTGAAGTTTGCATCGTTGGAATGCAATCAAAATTAACGTTTCTGAATTTCTTTAATTTATTTTGGCATATTTTGCCTCGAATAAATGGGCAATAATTTTTTACGATATTTATTTTGCGATCTACTAGATAAATTCACAGAAAAATATCTCTTTTAATAACAAGAATAAAAAAAGGAAAATATCAAAAAGAACTTTCGTTGCATTCCAGCGATGCAAACTTCAACACCATCATTTCCTTTAACAGATTTGACCTATTTTCTCATTTAGCGATCTAGAACATATTTGCAAAATTTGATTTTGAATAATAATTGCATTCCAACGATGCAAACTTCAACCCCAATAGGCTACCACGTATCCCTTCCGACTCTTTCGTTCCTAGTTTCGGGCTATCTCAATTGATTTTACAAGTTATTCCGATGAAAAAAAAACTGGCTTACATAGTCGTTCGTCGACGTAACACACGTATATACTCTCGTAAAGCAAAATAGGAGAAAAAAAAACGATCTCGAAAGATCACGACCGGAGGAGTCTCGATAAAAGTCGAAACCAATGAATCAGCATCCATGAGACAGGGGTAACGGCTTTTCGTTTATGAGCTTGCACATTGCTGCGAGCTGAATTATCGACCGAATCTCTTTTCACGCATTTCTTTTTACCTCGCACCTTTTCTCTTTAAGACAAATCTTTAAAAAATATATATAGAGGTCCTCGAAAAATGGGCGTTCGCGTATGCTTCTTCGTTTTCTTCTTTATGTCCTTCGAACCAAATCGCTTTTGAAGTTCGACGAGGCGAGGGGGGCTAGCACATCTGTACATCCCCCGACTGTGAAGTACTCAATTGATGCAATTGTTGCGTAACTGCGAGAGTGCCTGCTTCACTCACCGTCACTATCACCCAAATTACGTCTGAAGTCAGAAAGAAAAGAATACGATTGTACATTCATTTTCGCAGCAGATCGTATTTACTGTTTTTCTTTGCATCGTAAAGACACGAATGTCACGAACCAGACGTATCTGTACCGTGAGTCGTATACCCGAGCAGCCGAAAAAAATTAGTTCAAGGGCTAACACCATCATGTTAGACCGAAAACTCGAGAATTGATTAAAACATATATAATCAATAGGATCAAATCTCCTTTTGGTGTATATTTTTACGAACGAATGATAATATTTCAATAAATTTCGTTCATCTTTTGTAAAGTTTCCATACCCGTTTTGAGTTCAAGGGGTTAGGCTACTGTGGAAATGACGAGCACTCGTTCGTCGGTTGAGACAACTCGAATTGAAGAGGAAAATCGAAAATGCGGTGCGGGTATCGCAGATGGAACGTAAACTTATGATTACAACGATAGGAATGCTAGTAAAACTTTAATCGCGTTTTTCTCGAAACGTTGTACTTGAAATTGGTAAACTTATTCAGTGAAATAGTAGGTTCGTCTTGACAGGACGTTTTTCTTAACATTTTTTTTCCATTAGTTGTTAACCCTGCACACACCCTTGGCACCTTTATATCATAATGGGGTTTGCAAGGTTTATTCTACATATGTTGACACGGACAAAAATAATGTTTTTTATGATAAAAAATACAAAATAGTGGCTTACAAGGAACATCACTTAAACCTTCCTTGAGACACTTATGGCCACGGCTTTAACACACTGGGTCAATTTGACCCGGATATTACTTCATTCACCTGCCCTTAAGAGGTCTTCTCACTTTAGACGCTGAAAAAGGTTATTTTCATGAATTTTTTTTAATAGGCTTATATTATAGATATTATTCTAAAAGTTGTTACACTTAATACGTAGACTTTCGAAATACATTTTAAACAATTATTTATTTATTTGTGTCACTATTTATAGACGAAAATGGCAGTTAAAAAAATGTCCTAAAAAATTGTAGGTCTGCGCTGTTGATGAAATCTCGGAGATGGATCCGAAACAAAAAAATCAAACGGTTTTAGATTCTGTACGTTAATGGCTAAAGTGCATATCATACGATTTTTTATATATGCAAAAATGACAAAATGGCGAACATTTTTCGAAAAAACAAAAAAAAAACGTGTTTTTTCACCGTTTTTGGCAAAAAAAGTAAATGTCAAACATTAAGAAAATCCTTCATATGCGCTACAGCTATAGTTGTAAAGAATATGTAGTTAAAATTTCGTAAGGGTCGGTTCAGTAGTTGAAAGTTTGTTTGGGTTACATAAATACACAAACATTTTTTTATGTGCTTCGAAAGTATATATATTTAGTGTAACAACTTTTATATCAATATCTATGATATAAACCTATTAAAAAACATGAAAATTGCCTTTTTTAGCGTTTAAAGTGAGAACAACCCTTTGGTCAGATCTTGTCGAAAAAAATCCGAGATACACTTTAAACATTTCTTAATATGTCTGAATAATTAAAATTCGGAAAGTATACAATTGAATGGTTGTAAAAAATGATTGAAAACCTTCAGTTTTAGGAAAGTGAGCATTTTATTTCAAATTCGTCTGGGTCAAAATGACTCAGTGTGTCAAGGAATGGTTAAGAAAGTCATTTTTCCTCCAAAAATCGATAAAAATGCAACATTTTCGTTTTGATCATTGAAACACGAAAACAAAAAAAGCTCGGTTGAGTTTTAGCCAATGTGATCTATTTTAAGAAAAAAAAACTAGTTTTTTCACTAACTGTTTATAACTTCTTTAATTATTCACATTTTTTTGATAAAATTTGGTACACAGCTATGTCGCTGTACATACAAATGTCCAAACGATTTTTCAATCATCGTACTTATTCCTTCAATATTGATTAATTTTTTGATAATCCTAATTTTCGGGTCATCACAGTAGCCTAACCCCTTAACCACCTCAAGGGTGTTGCCCCTTAAAAAACCCGCTTCCAAATCACTGCGTCAAATGTCTATCTCTCTTTTTTTCCCCGCTGGATCGAGAGACAATGTTTCCTTACCTCCGAAATAGGAACCCGTAGACGTCATCATTCTCCATTTACTCTGAAATACACCTAATTCGGCGGGACTCGTGAGAAGGACGCTCAGCTCGGCCGAGTCTTTAGGCGCCAGTGCGGGCACTTGCACCCTCGTACAGTCGCCCATCTGCGTGCCGCCGGTCCATTGCAGTACGATACCCTCGGGCCACGACTCCGTTCCTGAATTTTGTACCCTCCACGACTTTTTGAATTGCGTGTTCGGAGGTACGGATTCACCCTCGCCGATCGTGCTGTCGCAGATCAGCGTCATGCAGGGTAGCTTGAAGGGCGACTCGAAATCGAAGTAGCTACATATGGCAGCTTGGAGATTCCTGAAAGAGAAGAAACAAAGGAGAAAGGAATGTCGCGTAACGATTCTATCCGGCACGCAAACCTTGCGTAAATGAAAACCTCCGGTGTCGCAAGCAAAACACGCTAGACGAAGCATAATCAAGCAGTTTTTTTTTCAATATCAGCCGAAACTGCTTCAACAGCGAGTAAATAATAAAGCATCAGCGTAATTCAAATATGCTTTCTTTCGTTACGTGAATTGCTGGATTGTCAAAGTAAATCAGCATAACAACGCTCGAAAACAAAGCGGCATTTCGATTGATCGAAAGATCTAATATTTCCCGAAATTTTTTTGATCTTGTGGATTCAATTTGATTTCCCCGATAAAACAATATCAATAAATGCGTAAATATATAAAAAAGGCCGCTTGCGGAAGTAGAAAGGTGATAATAATCCTCAAACTGTTCTCAATCGCGTATTCTCTTAACCAGGCAACGAATACGTTTCAGCCAAAGTATACCGCCTAGCGAACATGACATTAACTGACATTGATAAATCCTGTCCTTGAGGACAGTTTGAAAAAAAATTGGCGAGCATTGACAAATTGCATTGGTAACTGTTTTTAAAAATATCGAGAATGTTATCAAATACACCCAAAGTCAAGGTCGATATTTAAAAAAAAACAATTAGCGCTATTCAATAGATAAAACCATAAAAATTAGAACAGCTACAAGAGCAAGGTTTGAGAATACGTTTGGTGTGTAGCTCTAGCGATTTTTGCGTCTTGAGCCTAGCAATGGAGCATGACATTATGAAACAGAATAACGTCATCAGAAATATCGCGAATGTCATCAAATGCATCCGGATTCAAGGCCGATATAAAAAAAGAAACTGGCGCTATTTAATAGATAAAATAATAAACATTGAAACAGCCACAAGAGCAAGTTTTTCAAGCCCCCAGGTTTGGAAACACGGTGGGTGGGCAGCTCTAGCGATCTTTGCGTCTTGAGCAGCATTGGCCTGTGCCGATACTTGGCGGGGTGAGCGCCGAATGGCGCACCGACCGGTGGGCTACTGAGTTTGCTAAACTCAGTAGGCGTACTGGTACTACATTTTTCAAACACCCTCTTACGCCCCTGATCTTGAAAAGGAGCATCTACGAGAATGCGAGAACGGAAAAAATGAAACGGAGATTGAGGTTATGTTGCGTTGCTATGCGTTCGAAACTGGGCCGACGTATAATTGACGGAAAAGCAGAAACAAGGAGTCTCACCAGTTGTTCATGTCAAGGAAAAAAGTGGCGGTTGCCTCGTTGAGCTGGCTACCAGCGAGTAGCCTCTGCAGTTGCTTGACGAGGTCATCTTTGTCGGTGGTGCCGAGACAACTGAATTGATGAAGCAAGTGCTGATCCAAGTCGTTATCGACGTCCATATCTCGGCCTTTTCACGTCTCGTTGACGGTGACTTTGTCGCAGTTTTTTTCTTCTTACCTCAGTCTAGGTATATATATATATGTATGTATGTCCGTAACGCACGATGAAAAGATTTCGATCGTATTTATCCTCTGCTCGTCAACGTTCCATAAATTCTACATAGATGCGTATATCTATGCATCCATCTATATATACGTAAAGATAAAAGTGTTCTATGCAGATGCGATTTATCGATGATGCGTTTATCGTTCTTTTTTTATTTTCTCGGAATTATACGAATGTAAGTGCTCGTAGAGTTTCGGGTTTCATCCGTACGTGGTGCGTTGGAAATCACTGTTTTACATTTACAGTTGCCAGTTTTCTCTTCGACGTTTTTTTTGTTCACTGTCACACACAACACACACACACGCATGCACGCACGCACGCACACCACGTCGAGATTATTCTTCACACGCGAAACGAAACTCGAAGCCGTTTATTCTTTGTCGAACAATAATATCACTCGTTGATTCGTGGAAAGTTATTGTCAGACGCGAAATAATATTTCACTGTACGATTTATATCACGTATCGAAGCCTCTCCGAGAAACCCGACTGCAAATTTTAAATGTCATTCTCGATGCTTCCGAGGGTTGGTGTGACGTTTCACGCTGCGCCGATGCAGTTTCGTTGCGTGTGCACGGATATTCAGATATATCAGGACGCAGTAGCATCAACGCCCGCCAGTCAGCGCTTCTTTTCTCGCATTTCGTGTACTACGTACATTCCCGGACAAAATTTTGCCTCTCGCGCTTCTTCGACAGCTGAAGTTCACCCCGATATTAACTGGAGCAATGTTTGCCCTTTGTCGCTTTCTTTGTTTGCGTCACGATACGCGTGCGGAGATAATTTGCTACAGTCGATGCGAGACGCTTTTACCGTAATCCTATTCGCCAGGCTTCAATCCACACGATTTCCATTTTTTTTAGCTTCACTAAATATATTTGTAATTGTCGCTGTAAAATTTCAGGGTCGGTTATCGACCTAATTACGGAGAAAAAAAATACTAAAATTACGTATTTTTGTGAAGGAATTCCGAGACGACAGGCAAAAACACAATTTCCGGTCGCTACAAAAGTGTATATAATAGTGGGAATCCGTCAGATTCTTGAAAATAATCAGATTTACGTACTTAACACTTATTGACCTAATTTTTATGTAATATCAAGTTTAATTTGAACTTCCGGTATTGGATTTATTACCATTTGCTACGATAAAGAGACGTGACAGCAAGGCAACAGCTGACTGTAGTCTTAACCTCATTTCACTCATTCGAATTTCCACACATATTTCATTTTTAACTGACATATTTCGCCGACACAAATTTTCCAAGCTTCTTACCAGTCGTGGCTCAAATACAATGCTTTATATTTCCAGCACCTGACATTGTTTTGACAGATCGGACAGGCAACCAATGTTGCCAAATATTAAACCTAGAAATACTGCACGAATCGTTGGAATAACTATTTGTTCATTTTTCTAATTAAGGAGGTACGGTGATTGGAGCGAGTCCAAGATAAAAGCCCGATTTTTTTTACTAACATTGTCGAGACCTTCGTCCATGCGTATGCGGAGTTTCCACGAGATTTACCGTACAGTTTCCGAGTTATTAACTGTTAAAGTTGGTGAATTAGTCACACGTAGACGATAAAATGTGCCTGTCCTCTCATATATCGATTTTTTTGTACTACTTGGAGCCAAGACACACGTAAAAAAAACTGACGGTTGCGTTCGTTGATTCGTTGTGATCAATAAGGCACCTTCAAGTGGAAAGCTCACCGCAGAGATAAGCAATAAATTTAGAAATGAAGGCGCGAAAAACCGAAGTATTTAGAGAGAGAGAGACGTCTCGTGACGTAACAGCAGCCGTCTTGCTCGAAGTGTGGCAACGCCGGATACCCGCGCAAATTTGATTCGTGTATCGGATATTTTCAACACCAATTAAAAATATGATTATGTGAAGCCGTACATTTTTTATGGCTTATAAAGGGCCTTTCGTCGATATTTACTTGAAGTTCTTTTATGTACAGCAAAGGCATCTCAATTTTTCTGGCGACACCTACCTATACAACGCATCTATATATAAATTCAGCATAGGAGAACCGTCATATAAAATAAACGTTGCTTTTTATACCTGCAAATATTGTGAAAATTGGGAAAAGGAAAAATACCATAACAATCGGTGAAACATGTTTTGACTTTGGACAGATTGGACATGGGACATTGAGGTTAACTTCAACGCGACGTTTTTTATCTGCAATCGCAATATTATCTTTTCATTTTCTAATTCTTGTCCGTCAGAATCTACATTTGTCTCTAAACTGGACTTCAGGTACAATCCCGTTATTCCTCGATAAACTTCCACAGTATTTTCATTCTCCATGTTAACCAGATACAAAAAATAATAAGCCGGGCGCGTGGAACCGATGACAGCCACCGAAAATGCGACGATGCTAAACGTCAACGATATGGCGTACTACTGAAGTCGAGTAGTAGATTATTAAGGTTGTTTCCATATTATAAGAATAATAGGAAACTCGAAATTCAATACTTAAAAAATATTTCTCGAAAAATAGGCTCTATACATATATCTAAAACGTGGCGGTATTGCGGCGTGAAATAGACTCTAAGTTTACTAGCATGGTCATCACTGTACCTCCTTAAGGGTAAACATTTGCTTAACTTATATGCGCGAAAAAATATTAAATTTTTCATTTTTTAAAAAAAATTTTTTTCCATTAGCTCAAACGGTTAGGAATATTTTAGGCTTTACAGAATTGAAAAATAAGGTAAGGAAACTTGAATAAGATAAGATTGCATTTATAATAGATACCGCGCGGCGCGCCCGACCGCCAACTTCAAAACCGTTTTTCCACGATTCACTTTTTTGAACCTTGTGAAAGTTTTAACTCTTGAACGAAGGTTCAGATTGCTTTGAAATTTTTACAACATATTCTTAGTATCATCACCTATCGCGTGAACCACAGAAACAAACAATTTAATAACACAAAAAAATATAAAAAATAACATATCGACAGAAAACTGAGTAAAAAATGTTTAGTTTCGAATTTTTATTATAATAATTTAAAAAAATAATATTGTTGGTTCACACTGAAGATACATTCACTATGCAATTATAAATATGTTCATTTTTTTCAGATATCCACATCGATGCCGAGAACTTTCACCATCAACGCGCGCGGGAAAAGATACATTGCTTTATTATGTTATATCTCCGTCATTTGTTAATATTTCTAATTAAAAAAAAATATACTTAACCATGTGCATAAATGTTCTGTAAAAATAATGTTATCAATATATGCGTCATTTTTTTAACCGCGTCTAGAAAAGTACCTTCTAAAATCGGCGAAATCGCGTATAGTTTCCACATGGAACATTTTAGTTATAACAATTTTTTTGTTGTTGCATATGTTAAAAATATAAATTGTACAAGTCTCAAGTATGCTCAGTGGTATGACTAATGTGAAGAGATAGGATTACCTTAACGGGAAGATTCTAGAGTCCGTGCATCGAATATTTTTTTTCGGTTTGTTTCTACTGTCTCAATTCGAGCACGCGGATAAATATTTATTATTATTTTTTTAAAATTTATTTCAAGTTTTACTTGCACAGCCTTTTCGGCTTTTTACAAGGCTCCACTTATTTGTCCACCGCTCTACACTTGTTCTTTCTCTCCATCATCCCCCCTCCCCCCTTGCGGCCACAGCCGACTTCCCCCTCTGTTTATTATATTCATCATTATATTCATCATGACATTTCTGTCATGGGTATAGGGAAACTGCGGAAAACCTATACCAATACAGCCGGTCACGAGTTCGCTTCCCAGCCTCGGAGCTAGTCGCGTTTCGTCGAGAAATAGCTCACAGGCTACAGCCATACCCATCCGACACACACACGTACCGGTCCGCGTGGGCGACATCTGTGTACAACTGGAGCTACGTCACGCCTGTGTTTTTATTTCTCGACGAAACTACGAGACGGTGATTCGAACCCGCGACCTCCCGATGTGTTGATTTCAGAGGCAAGCACGCTAACCACTAGACCAACACATCAGTGATTTATTTTTATTATTATCGTCAGTTTTCCGCAAGCACTCGACACGAAAAACTGTTTGGGTTTGTTTTTATTATTACTTTTTTCCTTGAAGTACGTACAGCTAAAGATACTTTTTTGAGGTTTTTTTTATCACTCGCACCTAAAAACCATTTGTTTGGGGTTGTTGGAGTTTGTCTTAAGAATGATTTTGCTTAAACACTCGTGGGCGAATTTTTTTTTTTTCATTGTTAAACGGCCGAAAACTGTTTATTGTTCATATTGGGCGGGAAAAGTACGAGTGGCATCTTATATCGTCGAATCGAAATGGATAAGATCCTGGAAAGAACTTTCATCGAATGGTCTATTTTACTTGTTAAGCGTATTGGCTATTGAATTTTTAATATGTGGTTTTTTTTAATTTAAGGGACTACTCTACCTGGCGGCTCGAAAAAATGGCCGAATTCCGATTTTTTTTTCTGGCAAACGGTTGGTGAAAAATAAACGCATTTTTTAACACGAAGGCACATACACTACCGGCGAAATGTTCCCGGACAAAACGCTCTGGAACGATTTTTTATGCCATTTCGCCGATGGTTGACAAAAATTAATTAAAAAACGGCATTTTGAAGGGAAGGAATTCGCCTGAATTTCGTTATTTAAATAATTTTTTTACTATTTTTTTACGACTAGTTTCTTTGTTCGAAAACGACAATTTATTGCCTTTTTTTGTTCCTTTTCTGGTAGACCCTGTTTGCAGACAAACATTTTTTAATGCATTTCTTTGGCCGGAATCATAAAGGGGGAACTTCAAGCATCAATTTTGATTTTTTAAGCTTCGTACGATTTTTTTTTAAATATGTTTTGATTTAAAAAAAAAAGAAAGTTTTAAAAATAACGTGTGACGCGAAATAATAAAAAAGTTGAATCGGTTTTCGTTGAGATCGCGAGAAAGAGTTCAGATTTTATTTTTTCACCTATTTCCGGTCAAAAATAAAATGATTCAATTACCGTAACTCGAGAACTAAGGGGTTTGTAATAAAATTTCAAGAGAGGCAAAAATTGTCTTTTTCTATTTTCAACGCAATAGAATCGGTTGAAATCAATCGATTGACGTGACTAGAAAACTATAAAATTTAAACGGGAAAAGAAGTTTGAAAAAATCTGAAATAATTTTATTGCGTTGAAAATAGAAAAATTCAACTTTTTCCTCTCGTGATATTTTACCACAATCCCATTCCTTTTCGCGTTGCAGTAATTGAATCTGATGTTTTTTTACCAAAAATAGTATAAATTTAGAAACAATTCATCAAATGGTTCTCGAGATATCATGTCCACCGACTTTGAAAACAGTGTTCCGATAAAAACGCGTCTAAAGTTTGAATTATGTTACGGCACTGCTCGCCCATCCGACCGTTAGAAGCCCTAGCTCATCCAATTTTAGGAACATTTCAATGAAATTTTCAGGGAATATAGCTGAAAAAGTGATACTTTCGAATAAAAATATTGCTTGCAAATGCAATATTTTTACCCACCTAGGTAGATGTAGTCTGTAATAAAAACATTTTTCTTATCGAATTTAGAACTCAATCGAGTAATAATAACTGATACAAACAAAAATGATGGCTGATTTTCCATTTTACGTGTAGTTGCAGGAGTTTTTCCAACAGCAGCCCAGATTGGAAGATGTTTCACTATAATTGCGCGTACCAACACCGCTTAGGGCCGCTCATCACGATCTATAGCTCTCGGCTAATTGAGAGGGGTGGGGGGTACAGTCAACTGCAAAAATTCGGGGTCGACTCATTCTCGTCGCTTTCATCACCTGTGCGAGACTTTCACGCGTTTTTTTTCACTCGCAACTTCACCCAAATGAGATCACTCCATCTGCACGCGCGTGGCTACTTGTCCTCTTCTTTTCGATCACTTTTCAGCACGCAGTACGTGTACAAAGCTTTCCTATGCAAACATACATACATACACACACACATACATATATGTATGAAGAACGAATGTCACGGGGATTCAAGTTCGCGCAGCCGCCGTGAACACAAGTTCAAGCTCGTATTATCGTTTACCCAATTAGCTCGAGGCAATAGAGCTTGTCGGAACAAGCAGGTTGCAATGGGATGAAGTTCTTTACCAATGTCGCGATCTCCGATTCGATTAAAATCGCATTCTTCGTCGATGCTTTCGCGGCAATTATATTTGTACAGACACTTCTGATTAGAGAGTTGTCCACGCGCTATACTTTACCGTAACTTGGTGTTTTTTTTTCGTAGCCTTTCCTCGACCCTTTGTTCTGTCAAACGTCATTGCGGTCATTGGAACATTGATTGAACACGTCATTTGTATACATACCGCCATGTTGTCTGCTTCGCAGGGTGGCCATTTAAATACGAAAAGCCCCAGCGTTCGAACCACGGTCTTACATACAGGTCTTGCAACTGAATCAAATATTGGTGGTGGGGGCGGTCGTCTTACTGTCGGCTCGTTAATTTCCTTGACCGCCGCTCGCATCGCTTCAATCAAATCATAGCCGAAACAGCGGAAGACGCATGTGGCAACACAACCTCACTTAATCGGCTACTATAAAGTTTTACATAACCGTTATTAAAAAAATCACGTGTTTTTTTATGACGGTGATATCGTGCGGATTTTTACATAATAATGACGACTAATTCGTGTGCGGTTCCAACGTGTGATACTGGACGTCAGTTAGTAAAGGAAAAACGTTCGGTGTTTCGGGTTCCGTCGAATATCGAACGTCGTCAAAAATGGATCACTGCAATTCCAGGAATTTCTCAGCTCATGCCTTCGCAATTCGTGTGTGAGAAACATTTTCTTCAACGATACATTCTAAGAAAGTGGGTAAAACTTGACTTAAACGATCGAGTTATCGCAGAGGTAAGTTGATTTTATCTTTTTTTATTTATGTCTATTTACTTGTCTAGCCGCTATGACAAGTTCGCAGCGCCGCTCTTGTGGCTATAAGCCAAAGCTTATTGCCGACATTAAGCGTACCACCCCCACCACCTTCGTTGCAAGACCTGTATGTAAGACCGTGGTTCGAACAATGGGCATCGAATTCAGACGCATATAGAAGACCGGTTCTTAAGAAAATTGTTTGCCGACTTTATTGGGGGCATGTCCCCACGGTTAGTTCTCGATTGGCGGCGCTGACGGCAGTTTACACTCTCGCACCTGCTTCCTCTCGTAGGCTTAAACGCTCGGGACATAACTGCGTCCTGCTCACTCTTACAGATGTTATGCGCTGGGGATATCGTTGCGTCCTGCTTCCTCTCATAGGTATAATAGGCGCTGGGAACACGTGCGGCCGCCGTTCTCGCTGGGGACATGCTCGCTCTCTCTTCCACCTTCTCGTTTCGCTAGCGCTCTCTCTTTATTCCACTAACGTCCGTAACGTCCGAGTTCGAGTTTATTGTGACAAGTTGCCGGGCTCTTTAACTTCTTGGATTTAATTAAGTGTTGAAAATGGCAACTAACGGTTTATGTGCCTACAGGGGATGCCGTCATTTAAAGCGCAAAAATTTCAATTTGCCATTTCATCGTTTTCCAAAACACAATCACACGTAAGTCTTTTATTTTTGTTTAGAGAAATAATGAATCGTTGTATACTGTACGGTGAATTTTCGGATCAAAAACAGCAAATAGCTTGAAGAAGCCAAAAAATAATTGTGCATAAATTCTCTTATAATATAAATTAATCTTAAATAATTAGGCGAATAATAATTCATTTCACGAATGTTGGTTATTGCAGGGATAACCAATATTCGATGATAACGATTAGTGCGAACGGTGGTAATTATATTTCGTAACCGAACATTTTGTGCTAAATTATATACGTGGTATATAAATTATATATTGTAAATATTTTATATTTTATATATTTTAAATATTTTAGCTCACGCATGTTTTTTTTCTATTTTTGTCTCACGATTGGCAATTTGTGAAACTAATTTTTCCTCTGCTTCAATAATTCTCTTACATAATGAGCACGCGTGAACTAAAATTAACTAAGAGAGGGTGGATTGAATATTTTTATGCTTGCGTTAATTTAATTTATTAGTTCATAACAAGTTTAATTAATTTTAGCGGACGAAAATGTAAATAAGAATTAGATTCCAAGAAGGAAGAAGAAAGAAAAAGAAGAAATCGTCCGGCACATGTTCCTCAAGCTACAAAGAAAAAGCGCTCTGTATTTCCTAAATTTTTTTTAAATTTGTTTTAATAAACGTTATACTACACTCAAATACTTAAAGCTATGTTTATAAATTATTTATCTGAAAAATAAAATAATGCAAGTTGGTTTCGAACCAAGGCTCTTAGCTGAAGCTTCTTCTCGCTCCGCAATGTGTTAGAGAGAGAGAGAGAGCGGTGTCATTCCGCTCCCCGCCAAACAGCTGTGCGCTCGTCACGCCGCCACGCGGCAGTTTGGGGCGCAGAATACTTGTCATCAGGCCGCTCATAAGAACTGTTTTTCTATGCACGCCTGAATCGTTGCAATGGGTATTCCCTATCGCAGCAGGCAATATCGATACATCGAACGTTCGATTTAAAAGCACGTATTTCAATATTCGTATTTTTTGTGGTTATACATTGTTACGATGATACTGCACGCTATCCCGTCACATTTTTCACACGTAGAAGTGCAGCGATAGCCTTAGCGTTAGTTTGAATTGAAATATTTCCAGCTGCGTTTTATTTGCTGTATCCGCGTCAGTCGCTCGTCACGCGAGGCAATATAGGTTAGCCCGACACTCGGCGGAATTGTGATGCAAACATGGCATTGAACGCACCAAGAGTCAAGAGTAAAATACCAGCGATACCGGGAACGAAACCGTCCATACAGAATGCCCAGCTTCTCGTCTCAACGGGAATACCGTCGTTGGATTTTATGATAGGTTATATCCTTCGTCGAACTTTACCAGGCGCCGGGCTTTCCGTCGTCTCACATTAATAAGAATATTTTGCTTTCGCAGGTGGCGGCCTACCCATCGGATCTATCATGTTGATAGGTATTTACAATTAGACCGATCAGGCTCACAAAATCCGATCAATGATTAATCTTGATGCGTTCGTTCATTTTGGCGTTAAAATTACTTGGCTTTGTAACGATTGTCGTAGTGGGGAAATTTCGGACTCGCCGAGGCACACGATTTCCGGATATTGAAATTCAATCCCAATATCATTGGGGGTAACACCGGTATTTTAGGCTGAAAACTAGGTTGGAGTGGATTTAACGGGACACTATCCTGGCGACCCTGATCAACCCTTCTTTTTTATGGTGTCATCGCGTAGCAGGCTTCGAGAGAAGTAACTTTTGTTTGGGTCATTTATGTGTGGGGACAATAACCTTGGAGTTACAAGGTCAAATGCATCCCTCAAGCAAACCCAAACAAATATTGAGTTTGGGTTTGTTTGCGTATCACACGCAAACTAAAGTAAACAAGGTCTATCAATTCAATTTTCAAAGTTTTATTATCATAGTGTCCCGTTAGGTACACTTTGACCAAAAAGTGACTATGGGGGTGGCCTTACGAGAAAGTTAATTGTCTTTAGTGGAATGTGGCAATTGGTTCTTTGTAATATATGCAAAAAAGAGCACGAAGCAATGTTTGGAGTTTCTATATAAAAGCCAACGTTTGTCGGAGGTGCCGTAGAGGTTTTATAATTCCTGGGATCAAACCTTTGAGTCAAATACTAAAGCGATTCTTAATGTAGATATAAAACACTAGAAATGTATCTAGGTTTTTTTTCTCTAAATATTGAAAAATCATTTGGCAATTAACGTTTTTATAAGAGACGTTCTTTTACAAAAAGGCAAACTGTTCTTGAAAGTAAATATTCTTTAAACTCCTTAGTACGTATCTTATTTCATATTTATATTGCGAAACGCTGTGATATTCTTCTCCACATTCAATCCCAAAGACTGGAAATATTCCATCAAGGAGAGCTTCAGCGATAAACATTGCTTCAGATAGACTACAAGCGTGTCGTCATTTTGTATTGGGAACGATGGTTAAGCAATGAAATTATTCTTTGTGTGTATTTTCTACAGTGCTGATTGTAATTCGTTAATAAAAGTTCACTTTTTTTTAAGGCAGGATTCTACTTTGAAACCATGAAAAAAACGCTATTTTCGTGAATTTTTTCTGAGAATACTATTAAAGATATGGGGTTTAAACTGTTCAATAAATACACTCTTTAAGTACATAAAATTTTTTTTTTTAATGTATTTTATTCATTTTTTGTACACGTAAAATATGTTTAAAGCCAACGCCTCGAAAAGCAGGTACCGTTGCCGTGGTCGTGAAATCTTCCCGACGGATGGTCTGAAACAAAAAAATCAAATAATTTCATGTTCAGTATGTCTTCAGGAACCGACCTAACTAGAATATTTTATATACGTGCAAAATGAACAAAATGGCGGCTAAAATACGGAAAAAATGCGTTTTTTTGGGTCTTTTATTGCAATAAAAAAATAGTTCTAATCAAAATTTTAAGTTGACTGTAGTTAGGTCGGTTGGTACACACATATAGAATATGTGTTCCAAATTTCATAAGGATCGGTTCAGTACTTTTTGAGCTATCACGACCACGGTACTTGAAAATGTCGTTTCGAGAAAAACGCGTTTAAAGTTTTGGTGAGTCCGGGCCGCGCGCCGGGCGGGTCACAATAGCGCGCTCAGGTAAGTGCGTTCGAAAAGCGAAAAAGGATAGTTAGACTGCTTGGAACTTTATAAAATTTTGAGCGCACATTCTTGAACATATTTACTTTCGAAAAATGTAAAAAAAAAATTTTTTTTCAAAGTTTCAAAGGAGAATCCTGCCTTAAGTTAATGTAAAAGTCTTTAAGTTTTTTGCTCAAAATGTACAGGGTGTCCTGTTATGAATGGATGATCCTGCAACTGTCGATAGGTTAGATCACGTCCCACTATATGCTGGAATTTCAGTTTAGTAAAAGTCCCACGGTTTTCGAGATAAAAATCATCTGCTCTTGGATGTTCGCATGTTATTTTTACAAATGATAACTTTTTTTTGTCCCGGTATTTAAAAAAATACTCTTCATTATTTGTCTTATCTCGAAAAGTCTGCTTTCTAACTTTAAATATCAAGGAAACATCATGAAAAAAGATCTTATGCAAAATTTTCATACAAACCAATTCGAACATCCAACGGAAACACGCCTGTGATGTAAAAAAAAAAATGTACTACACATATTCTGCCAATTACATTAAAAAGTTGCTGAGTTATTGTCGATTCGTAACATTTGTAGAAATAGCATGAGAAAAACCAAAAGCAGGTGATTTTTTTCAAACAATGAGATAAAGCCCAAAATGTTGAAAACCATGGGACGTTTACTAAACTGAAATTCCAGCATACAGTGGGACATGATCTGACCTATCGACAGATGCAGGATTATCCATTTATAACAGGACACCCTGTATATATTTATATGGTGACAAATACATAGGTGACAAGTGAAAGAAAAAAAATCGATTTTTTGATTAAAATTTGGATTTTTGGCAGGCTTGAGCGACCTCTAAATATTTTTTGACGGTACGCAGCTTTCGCGACAATTTTTTTTTCTTTAAAGAAGATAGTTGGATGGTGAGGAAAAGGAACAAAAAATAGAGCTAAATTTGTGCCACCCTAGTATACATATCATAGCAAAAAATGATGTTGAAGTTTGCATCGTTGGAATGCAACGAAATATTTCTTCACTGAATTTTTCAAATTTTATTTATGGCCTTAGACCACAGTAACGGGTATAAAATCATGTGCGAATTTAACAATTTTTTATCGTATGAAAAAGTTATTCACTCATAAAATTAATTACTATCTATTTAGTATGAATATCAAGCTGTTAGAAAATATATACACGATGTACAAAATGTCTGACTACTAATATTTTCTTTTGTTATCATTTTTCGGCGCTCCGCGGCGTGACATTTAGCATCCACAATTTTGAACCTAGAACAAAAAACAAAACTTCTCGTCAATCTACATTATAATACCTAGAGAAGTACGTTCGGAATTTAAAAAATATTGTTTTTTTTTCAAAAGTTGTAGGTATTTGAACTTAAGAAATGAATTTTCAGTGAAAAAATTCATTATAACTTCTCATAAACTCTCATACAATAAAAAGTTTTCGATTAATCAGAAATTCCGTGCGTACTTCTTTGCGAAATGCAATTAGGAACATAACTTTTAAATTTGAAGTAAATCGAGTGAAAATTGTTGAAGTTATTTGTCACGCCAATTGGGAAAAAGCTGTTTCGAGAAGTTTCGAGTAGTTGGCTATTTTGTACATCGAAAAAAGAATATATATATTTTCTAACAGCTCGATATTCATACCAAATAGATGTGTTGTTAAATTCACACATGATTTTATACCCGTTACTGTGGTCTAAGGCCTTAACATATTTAGGCTATAAAAATCCCGCGACCATCTTTTGGGCTCTTTATTTAGCGATTTACAATCTCTACAAATACCCGATTACAATTTTTCGAATATTTATATATTAATAATCAAATACAAATACATATGGGGCATTCCACACAAATTCGACCTCGGTCTGACCCTCGACCCCTCAAATCTGGTTCCCGATTTTTCCTATCATCACTCTCACTCTATCAAGCAATTACAATTTTTTTCAGATTTTTCAAAATAAATTTGAGCGCGTGATGAATTTTGGAATTTTTTTGGACACCTCGATGGCCGTAATCGAAAAATCTGAAAAAGCTCCTAAAAATACAGTGTCAGATATAAAAAATGTTGGTGTAAAATTCATAATGTCTGGGCTTGTGCTTCAACCCGTTTTTTAGCTTTTTGAGCAAAAAAAGTGAAAAAACTAAGAAGCAAAGGTCAATTTACTGTAGACTGTTTCTCGAAATTTTGTATGCATAATAGCAGATTGAAAAAAAAATTTCCGATTTTTCTAAAGTGTATTTTGTAATTTTCGATTTTTTTTTATCATGGTTGACAAAAACCCTAATTAGGGGCTGATGCAAAAGCCCAGACATTATGAATTTTACACCATTTTTTATACCTGACACTGTATTGTTGGGAATTTTTTCAGATTTTTCGATTACGGCCATCGAGGTGTTAATGAAAAAAATTCAAAAATTCATGACGCGCTCAAATTTATTTTGAAAAATCTTTAAAAAATGTAATTGCTTGATAGAGTGAGAGTAATGATAGGAAAAATCGGGAACCAGATTTGAGGGGTCGAGGGTCAGACTCAGGTAGAATTGGTATGGAATGCCCCATATATATCCGGAAGAATCTATATATCGCTCTATTTACAGAGGAAGACACTTATGGAAATTACGCGCGAGTTATGCTCAAGTATTTCATGGCGGAGGGAGTCGTTTCGTCTCATCCGTTGTTCGTCGCGTCGCGAGATTCCAGGCCGGCTCAATTGATATCGGAAATGCCAGCTCCGGTAACGACGTCAATAACGACGGCGGCGGCAACGACGACGACGAGTACGAACACGCCGGATTTCAAAGGGATGGACAGCCAAATGCAGATAGCTTGGCGCTATCAGAACATGAGAATCGTGGATTCTTCGCCCACCGGTAGCCAGGCTTTCGGTCACTTTTACGATCTCACCAAACAGATGGACAGAGAAGTGATCGACGAGGCCGAGATAAGTCAGTGGGACGGGGAAAACGGAAAATGGAGCGCGGAGGCTTTTGAGAATAGCGCGTACGTCGATCTGCTGAAAAAAATCCAGGAAACCATGAAGAACGGTGATTTCCTCGTGTCGGCGAGCCCGGAGAAGAGAAATATCTTGAGAATAGCGATACACTCGCTTGGCTCGCGTCTATGGCTCTCCGACACCGAAGAAGCCACGCACAACGATCTCCTACGTTTTTTGTACTGCTTTCGAGCAATTATGCGAAGCTCTTACGCCGTAGCCACCATCACCGTTCCAACCCTCAACTTTGACAATGCCGTAAGCACCCTTCATATCCGATTATTACGCATCATAACGTTAAGGGGCTATACCAGTGTGAATGCTGAAAATTTGGGTGATTTTCGGAAATTTTTTTGGAAGGAAAGGACTCAATTAAATGTTTCGGAAAATTAAGAATATATTTGGCTATATTTGACCTATATTATATAATTTTTTTCATAGAAAAATATTGAGACCTAAGCGACTTATGTGCTGCATTCGGCGGTGCCGAAAAAGGAAAAAAATGTCGTTAAACTGGAAGGTACCTGTACAATGCCGTAGGATTTTCGAAAAATATCAAAATCTAACAAAATGGCGTAGTTATTAAAAAAAAGTCTGTTTTCTTGCCCATAAAATGGTCGTTTTTTCAATGCCAAATTGTTAATTTTTATCCAATCAAAAATATCCTACGTCATTGTAGAGTAAATATATTCAAGAGTACTCAGTTCAAATTTCAAGTCAATCGGATAATTGCTCTTTGGGTTACAATGTCAGCAAATTTGAAAAATCTCATTTCGAGAAAAACGCGTTTAAATATTTAACCATCGATTTTGGCAAGATAAAATAATATAAATGATAATGATATTCTTGAAAGTATAAACTGTCGAAAAAGGTAAATAAAAAAATCGACTTTTTGAAAGTGTCACACTGGCATAGCCCCTTAAAAGTTTACACTTGATAGGCCACGAAAGTTAAGGGATCATCACAACGGGTCGAAAATAGCAGATTTTCGCGATTTTTTTCGATGGTTAAAATACGCTAATCAGTCTGATTTGTTCATGTCAAATCAAAGCACTCATGAAGAGCAGAAAATAAATTTTTAAATGTTTATTTTTATTTTTTTTTACATATTTTTAACGGTTGAAAATGACTTCGAAAAAAAGAGTCCTCACGGTGTACACGGTTGTGGCCGTAAATAATATCTGAAACTTAATTTGTAAAAAGATTATTAATCAGTATGAAAGTCGCTGTCTTGCTATGGAGGTTAAAAAAAAAAAATTGACAAAATGGCGGCGGTTTAAAAAAACATATGGAAGTTAACCTATTTTTCTTGAGCTTTTCGTTAAAAAAATATGAAGATAAAAAAAATTCCATAGCAAGATAGAAATGACGTGAAGAACGTTGTGTGAAAGTTTGAGACGGATAGCTTGAAAACTCTTTCCTTGAGAGTGTACACCCTTTTGGAAAACGACATTTCGAAAAAAACGCGTTTAAAGTGTCGAGTGCGGAGTTTTCATAGAAATTGTCTACTTACGTTTATGTAAGTATATAAACAGCATGTATAATAACCGTCTATACTATCGAACAATGCAACAACAAAAAATCGATTTTTTGAAAATTTTACACTGTGACGATGTCTGAAGGGATGATCTACCTAAAGGCCCGAAAAAATGGCCAAATTCGTTGGGTTGGTGAAAGAGAAACGCATTTTTTTTTAACACAAAGTTACACACATGTACATTGAGAGTCTTGAAAAAAAATCATCAAAAAATGCAGAAAAACAAAAACATGACCGCCGGCAGACGATGAAAATTTTTTTCGCGACGTTCAGCGGTGGACACTTCAGCTTAAACGGTCGATCTGAAATCTAAAAACCAAACGGGTTATTCAAGTTAACAATAAATACGAGTCGTTGACGATCGTCGATTTCCAAAATTATTTCTTTTCAACAATGTGGCGATGAATGGAAACTCGAGCTGACAAACTCTATGAAGAAACTCGTCATTTTTACGTAACCATTACAAAATGAAGATCGATTTGAATAAAAGTGAGATCGTCAACGACCTTTAGCGGGGTCCCCCGTGTGACAGATATTTATTTTCACTTTTTTGGCTATTTTTTAAATTAATAATTGAAACACTGTCTTTAAATTTTTATCACACATTTATTATCATTTTAACAGTCCCTCAGAATTTGATCAAATAAAAATAACGACTTGACTGAACTTAACACCGTTCGGAAGACACTCGTGTGTAAAAGAAGTTGGTTGACGGCTGCCATGACTCCGGAGGTTTTGCTCATCTAAAATAAAAAACTCAAACGGCATTTTAATTTGTAGACCTGAGGCTGTTGCCGGAACTAGAGTAAAGTGCAAGTAGCGAAAATTTAATTTTTGGCACTGCTTTTAAAGTCAAGATCCAAATTTCGTCATATTTTTTCGACTTTTTCAGTTAAGGGGCCAGTCCACTTGGAGCCACGAAATAAGGCTATTTTCGCGATTTTTTTTTGGATTTTATAAAAGATATAAATATAAAAATTGTTGGGCTTGATATATAAAGTCTTGAAATACATTTTTAAAAAATTTAATTTATTTTTAAGTGCAAAAACTATAGTTTAAGGGAGCTTTCCAGTGTGACAGCCCGAAAAATTGCTGTTTTTCGCGATTTTTTTTTTAAAGAAAAAATAATCTAATCGGTCTGGTTTTTTTTTGTATATTAATTGGGTATTGAAGAATACAAAACAATTTTTTAAAGATCGATTTATTTATTAATTAATATCTATAAAAATGATGAATCAATTGTTGCAGAAAATGCACTTGGATGTGGTGTCCACGTTGGGGGTCACAATTTTGATCTAAAACAAAAAACACAAAAAGATTATTGATCGGTATATAATTGGCTTTCGTGCTATGAAGGCTTTTTTTTTTTTTTTGCAAAAATGGCGCCGGTTTGAACAAAAAGTATCGATTTTAGCATTTTTTTTTGGCAGTTTATTTACAAAAAAATAGGAAGATGTCAAAAAAAAAAAGCTCCCATAGCACGATAAACAATGACGTTAAGAATATTGTGTAAAAAATTCAACTCGATAGCTTTAAAACTCTGCCCTCCAAGTTGGACACCCTTTTGAAAAATGCTGTTTCGAGAAAAACGCGTTCAAAGTTTCAAGTGAGGAAATTTTAGGTAAATCGTTTACTTACGGTCAATCAGCGATGCCAAAGAAGCGATGGGAAGAGTGTATACTATTCGATAAAGCAAAAAAAAACAAAATCGATTTTTTGAAAATTTCACACTGGAAAGCTCCCTTAACTTAACGCCTCAAAAATTGGTGGGCTAGGTAGCTCCATCACAACTCGGCAACGGCTTGTCTGAAACAAAAAAATCAAAGTCCATTAGATTCAGTATGACACCAGCTACAAAATGACTTTCGGATTAAAGTTTTATCAAAAAATAAAAAAATGGCAGATGAAAAACAAAAAAAGTAAAAAAAAAACCCGTTTTTTTGCAGCTTTTCGCAAAAAAAAAAGTAAAAATCAAAATTTTAAAACCAACGAGGGTGATCTTGTTGCGAATCATCGTTACAATATGTGCTTCAAATTTAAAGAGAATCGGTTTATTAGTTTGAGAGATATGATGGAGCTAGATTTTGAAAACGTTGTTTCGAGAAAAACGCGTTTGAAGTTTATACTATGAAAAACTCTTACCTAAACTCAATCGGCAATTCCTGCACCGTACAAAATCCCTTTTGATTGCTCATCATTGTCGATTTCTTCAAGTCTTGCTTGCTTTCGATTTTTTTAAATTTCCAAAGTGGACTGGCCCCTTAAGGTAATCCTATCGCCAGGTTTCAATCCATACGATTTTCATAATTTTTTTTTTGAGCGTTACTAAATACAGGGTGCGGCAGCATAACTTCTTTTTTTCAAAATTTAGTAATACCCGTTGTATGAAGCAGAACATTTTTATTTGTTTTTTATAATGTAGGCGCATGCCTAAAGTTTTGTTTTACACAGTTTTGAAGATCAAATCAGATAGGTGACGTCCCCCATTCTCCATACACTGAGCAAACCGATTTCTGCCGTTTGTCATGATTCTTGCCAGCATAGCAGGTGTTATGTTGGCAATTTCTTCCCGGATGTTGGTTCACATAAACACGGGATGTCAAAAAACCCCATAGAAAAAAATCACAAGGAGCCAAATCGGGAGAGCGGGCCGGCCACTCCAAATCGCCCCTAATTGAGATGAGGCGCTCTGGGAAATGTTCTCTCAAAACAGCCATCGATGCTCTTGAAGTGTGTGCCGTTGCACCATCTTGTTGGAACCAAATGTCCCCTAAGTCCAACTCATCTATCCGTGGGAAAAAAAAATCGTGTAACATGTTGACATACCGGTCCGAATTCACTGTCACTGTGACTTCATTTTCCTCAAAGAACCAGGGACCAATGATTCCAACTGAGGAAATTGCACACCACACTCTGACTTTAGGTGAATGCAAAGGCTTTTGATGCAATTCTCGAGGATTGGTGTCAGCCCAAAGCGATTCCGAAAGGTACGTTGGGTTGCGATCACAGAATATCCACTCGAAAAGTAGGCCTCAACGGCAACTGTGTCTGGATAAAACTTTAGAGTCCCCCCTTTTAAACGAGACCACTAGCGCTCCGTTACGACATCAACCGACTGAATGGCGCGCATTTTAAAAAAGGAAGTTATGTTGCCGCACCCTGTATATTAATAATCGTCTCTGTAAAATTTCAGGGTTGGTTATCAACCTAATTACAGAGAAAAAAATTAATATTGCGTATTTTTCTGAAGGAATTCCGTGACGACAAAGACGCAATCTCCGGTCGCTACAAAAGTGTATATAATAGTGCGAATCCATCAGATTCTTAAAATTAATTAGATTTACATCCTCAACACTTGTAGTAATCCAATGCTCTTAGAAAAAATTACTCTTATTGACCTAATTTTTATGTAATATCAAGTTTAATTTGAACTTCCGGTATTGGATTTATTATCACTTGCTACGATAAAGACACGTGCGAGCAAGGCAACAGCTGACTGTAGTCCTAACCTCATCTCACTCATTCGAATTTCCACACATATTTAATTTTTAACTGACATATTTCGCCGACACAAATTTTCCACACTTTTTACCAGTCGTGGCCCGAATACAATGCTTTATATTTCCCGTACCTGTCATTGTTTTGACAGATGGACGTTGAAGAGCATGGAGGTTAAACTCACCTGGTTGAGTAAAAAGAGACAGAGATAGATCAAATGTTGCCAATTATCAAACCCAGAAATACTGCGCGAATCGTTGGGACAACTATTTTTTTCATTTTTCTTATTAAATGTGATAATTCATTCAACAGTTTACTCATGGAACATTTTAGTTATTACAAATTATAAGGAGTACAACTTTGCAGTGACCGTTTTTTTCAAAAGTTTAAGGCTTTATTATAAAAAAATGGCTACATATTTTTTAATCAAAGTAATGCCCGTCGCTAGCTACGACCTCGGCCCATCTTTCAGGTAGCATTCGAATCCCGCGTCGATAAAAGTCTTGGTCCTTGGAGGCAATCCAGGAATCGACCCAATTTTTGACTTCTTCGTAAGTACCGAAGTGCTGGTCAGCCAAATCGTGTGCCATTGACCGGAACAAGTGATAGTCGGAAGGGGCAATGTCTGGAGAGTACGGCGGGTGGGATAAAACCTCCCATTTCAGCGTTTCCAAGTACTTTTTCACGACATTTGCAACATGGGGTCGGGCATTGTCATGCTGCAGTATCACCTTGTCATGTCTTTCGTTGAATTGTCGCCGTTTCTCTTTGAGTGCCTCACTCAAGCGCATCAACTGACGTCGGTAGAGTTCCCCTGTGATGGTTTCGGATGGTTTGAGCAGCTCATAGTACTCCGCCACCATGCTGGTTCTCGACCTCAAAATCTCCACTTTTGAAGCGTTGAAACCACCGCCGACACGTTTTCTCACTAATAGAATCCTCCCCGTAAGCATCTACAAGCAAACGGTGGGCCTCAGCCGCAGATTTCTTGATGTTGAAGAAGTAAATCATAACCTCCCGCAAATGCTGAGAATTCGGCTCGTAGGTTGCCATGTTTGAGTGCTTATAACTTTATAATGCATACACGTATCCGTTAGCTTTTTAAAATTGTTTACATTGGCAGAGCCTCTAGTTTAAAATGCCACTTTTTTATTGAGCTAGGGCCACTACTTCGGTCGCAGTGGCTCTCTAAGTAAAACGGTCACTGCAAAGTTGTACTCCTAATATTTTGTTTGCATATGTTAAAAATATGAAATGTAGAAGATGTTGACTAGATGTAGCCCGTTAAGAATGTCTGGGGAGCAGTACAGAAATGCTACCATGACGATAGATTGGATGTACTACTAATTCGTTTGGTCTCAGCCAGTACGCAAAAATTGACCGCGATTTACTAACTCGTTGAATAATTATAACACTTGCAATTTGCAATGGTTTGCATGAGCTCTTATGGCGTGTTATTTTCCTTTTAGATATGACGAGACTAAGCATAATGAAACGGGTTCAGAATGTTTAACATTTTTGTGTGGGTAATTGACGTTTGTAAACTCTTTACGTATAGTAACTTAACGCAAAATTTCACAATTATTTACTGCATAATTGCAGTAGAAAAATAATTAATTGTAACGTTTTGAAATTCTGCTAATTTTCTCGTTCGGGTCTCCCATAAATCCTTATCAAACTGAATGGCATATTCACTCGCGAGAGTAATTTCTAATAAAGTAAAATATTAATAAATACAGGTGGAGAATCATTTTAAGGGGACTAGGCAGCGAAAATATGCCGAAAATGGGATACAGTTCAAATGGTATTTGTGAAGAACCGAAAAAACATACATACACTTTCTTTTTTGCAACGTTTTTATTGGAGTTTTGGCTATTAAATTCAGTAGTTGAGAGTTCAAAAATATAAATATTCAAGAGAGATATGAGCGGATAACGAAGACCACATGTCTCATGCACTGCTCCCTCTCTGCCACGATTCCGAGTTTTCGGAATCGTGAAGTTTCTGGCAATTCCCAAACGCCACTCTCTTCAGTGGATCCATAAACCATAAACTGGACCTATAAATGGACTCCATAAACTGGACCTAAAATTAAAAAAAAGACATAAACATTGTAAAAATGGCGGCTAAAATTTGACAACGTCGAAAATAGGATGCCATTTGTTGTAATAACAATAATAATAAATTGATTTTTTATACAGACGTTGGTTCATTTTGTAGAGAACGTTGATATCTTCATTAAAAGAAAATCAAGGCGATATCTTCAATCGTTCTTGAGGTATCGCGGGAAAACTATCACAAAATGTTGTTTCGAGAAAAACGCGAAAACCACTCTAGCGGCAGCAAATAAGGCCTAACTTTGTTAATTTATTTTGGGAGTATGAAAAGGGAATAGGATTGATTTTGAGCGGCACATATTAGAGTATTTAAAAAAAATGTTTTTTAAAAATAATGTTCATACAAAATGGCGGCGACAGAGCCCATATTGAAAAACGTGTTTTATACAAATAGCTTCACGGGAGGACGGTTGTCTCGTAAAGTATGCGACCTGGAACAAAAATTCAAAAAAATTATAATCTACATATTATTAGCTATGGGACTACGTAGGGATTTTTTAATCAAATTTTGAAAAAAAAATGGCGCAGTTTGAAAGAAATAAATGGATTTTTTGCCCAAAAAATAAGCAGTGGTGCAAAATGCAAAGGTGTTCAAGTAATCCGTCCTCCCAGTTTGAAAAAAGTGGTTTCGAGAAAAACGCGTTTAAAGTTGTACGAGGCGCCTGAAAGAAGTCCGAGGCGCTGCGGCAAAATCGACAATTGAACCTTTAAAAAAAATCGCTACAGGATCAATTGCATATTGTTTTTATGACCCCAAAGTATTTTTCACGCAAAAAAAAAACGATTTTTCCAAAATTCTAGAGTAGTGTTATCCCTTAAGTTCTTGCGCAGTACTAAGGCAGAAAATTGCAACTTACATATCTTAAAAATTGTCGGCGCTGTAGGAGGACTTCTCGATTTCAGCTTTCCATGTGGCAGCAATCGCGAAACGTCGGTTTTTTTCCAACCTACCTTCTTTTCTCGATGCCTGCGATCTCTTGTCTGCATCCGACACCAGAGACGCTACGCGCCGAGCGTTAACTATTAGCGGAGTATTCGAGTGTTATTGCTCTCCTGACCTTAATTTTGCGAATTTTTCCTTTTCCTTTGCGCCAAAATGTTTGGACGAGATTGTAGTAACACAATTTAAAAAAACGAAAAAATTCGAGATTTTTCGATGCCTAGTCGCCTTAAAAAAAACCTACTGGAAATCTGAGGTTTTGCTTACATAACCATTTACGACTGCTGTACTTTATATCTACAATACATATTTTATCATTTTTAATTTCATCTATTTTTAATCGAGATTCCATGTCCAACGCATCTTTAAGACGGGATATACATTTAGACAGGAAAAAATAGGCAATATTGAGGGATTTTTGAAACTAAGAAATAATTGATCTACAATTATCAAACTTTAGGTATACTTCAATAGTATATTTAAATATACAAGACAATTTTTTTTAAATAATCCATCACCAAAATGATGGAGCTGTGACAGAGTGTTACAGCAAGATCGCCGCGGGAGTTGCGAATCGATGTGCAGTCTAGCTTCCCGTAGACTTTGATTTGCAAAAAAGTTCAAACATTTTTTCAGTCAGAACATGTATAGTTTCTATGTGACGGTAATTATAATGAAGGAAATGCAAATTTAAGAAAATGGCACGCATTTACAAAAAAAATCACCATTTCATGCAACATTTCTGTAATATGTGAATTAAAAAAGTCGTTTTTTTCCAATTTTTCAAAAACAATTCTCGTCAAGTCGAAGGTACCAATATTATAGATATTTCTACCAAGTTTCAACTCAGTCGGCTTAATAGTTTTTGAGTAATCCTGCTCGCCAATTTCGATAACGCAGTTTTGAGAAAAACGCGCTTGAAGTTCACACCCGCTCCGAATCCGAGAGGTGAGGCACAGCGTTGACGGGCTGTAACGTTTGAAGTTTTTCAAATTTGGCTTTGAAACTTTGGGAAAATATTGTACATATATAGTTCTATCATTTAAAGAGAGGTAAAAAGAAATCGATTTTTTTGTCGGTGCAAATGTATATCCCGCCTTAATGCGAATTCTCGTGTGTCTTTCAAGGACGCGCTCGTTCAACGATTGGAGCATTTGTCGGATACGGCGATAGCCCTTGAGTCGTTCATGGGGTCGCCGAAAGAGACGAATCCAGTCTTCAAAGATTACCACGGGCTGCTACACATAAGGAAGCTTGCTGCCATCAACACACTGGCCTCCCACTGTCCCGAATCCTTCGATCTCGCCTTCAAAATGAGGCGCAAAAAGTTTTTAATCAAGGTGCGACGAGCCTCGTCGGGAATAGAATGAACACGAAGGGAGTTGTACGATTCCGGGATATTGATAAACACATTCTCCTTTCAGATACTCCATCTACCACCGGAATTCGGCGACTCGACGCAGCGCGAACAGGACGAGATCATTCTCTCCGGTGCTGGCTGCGGCAGTGGTACGGGAAAACATCTATTAGACTTCTAAGAAATCTTTAATTCATTCATTTTCAATAAAAAAAGCCAGAAAAGTACAAAAAAAAGAAATTTATCCAATCAGACTTGTCATTTTTGCTTCCCTTTTTTGTTATTTGCAAATATCAATGATTTTCGAAAAACCGTCTACATAATTCGACTCCAAGAAATTCGATTTTAAGCTTCGGGGTCTTCATACTAGTACCACAAACGGATAAGGTTCCGAACACCCCACCCCCCAATCGAGCTGAAATTTTGCACAAACCTTCCTTTGAATATTTTAAGACAAGCCCTAAAGGGATTTCTGGCGACTCGCAATAGTTTTCGAGATATTGAATTGTACATTTTTTTTAACGCACTCCGCCTATATACAGGCCGGATCAATAACTATTAGCACCTTGGATATCTTCGTCACCATAAGGTTCACAGAAATATTTGCTGAAATGAAATTGCACAGTACGAACGGGGCCATCCGATAGCGGTAATAGTTTTTTTGCAGGTGGAGGTACTTCGGACATTTGAAGGACAACTCTATTTTTTTTAACGGATCGGTATGTTTTTTTTTCTGTATCACGAAAGAGGAGCTTGAAACGAGTTCAACGACCTATAACATAAGGTCATTGAAGGTCATAGAAAGTACAGAAACGCGATAATACTTACAGTTTCGGTAGTAAATAAAATGACTACGTTTAAATCCCATGCAATTCTTGGTGAAGACTAACATGGTACGGGTGAAATTTGTGACGGTGCAAAATGCGAAGTACGCTGCTCCTGCTAATGCCAGATTCATTTTCAATTTGTCGCCAACTAATGTGAGGGTCTCGAGACACACTTGCGAGCACACCGATTTCCATTTCTTCATTCGTTACGCGTCTCCGGCGTACACTACTACGGACACTTAAACCACCGGTCTGCCTAAATTTATCACACACAATTTTAAATGTTTGATGCGAAGGCTGAGACCGATGTGGACATCGTTCACCATACAAGCTGTTTGCTCTTACAGAATTTTGTGGGCATTCGCCATTAATAAGAAACATATCGACTTGCTCTTCAAACGGATACATTGTACTCGATTGACCGATTTATCGATACTAATCGTGTCATGTTTATCTTATCCTGCAAACTTATTAAAGTGTCCTTTAAACAGTGTTTATTTTCAGTGAAGTAAACCGTAAGTATTATCGCCTTTCTGTACTTTCTGTAGCTGTCTAAGAAATGTGTAAACGTACATAACAACGTACGCATTGATATTGATGGTCGTAATTCCGAACACTTACTATAAACGTAGTCATTTTATTTACTACCGAAACTGTAAGTATTATCGCCTTTCTGTACTTTCTATGACCTTCAATGACATTATGTTATAGGTTGTTGAACTCGTTTTAAGCTCGTCTTTCATGATACAGAAAAAAAAAACATACCGATTAATTTAAAAAAAATGGAGTTCACCTTCAAATGTCCGAAGTACCTCCACCTGCAAAAAAAACTATTATCGCTATCGGATGGCCCCGTTCGTACTGTGCAATTTCATTTCGGCAAATATTTCTGTGCACCTTATAGTTTCGAAGATATCCAAGGTGCTAATAGTTATTGATCCACCCTGTATATGTGAGGTACTCCACGTGAATCCGGTCGACTTTTTCTCTGACCCCCGCCAAGTCGATTTATTTATTTTTATCTGACTCCATTGACTCTAAAAGACACCCTGCATTTTTTTACATTTTTCGAAACAACCCTTATAAAAAAAAAATTCTCCGAAAAAACGCCCGCATTTAAAAATCTGAAAAAAATTCCTGATTATATGTAAAAAATTTCAAGCTATCACCCGCAGTGGAAGTATAATTTTTTCTGTGCTTTCTGAGCGATAAACGTTTTCAAAAATCCGAAATTTTGACTGCTAACTGTTCAAGGTCCATGATTGTGATTTGGTTATTCAAAAAATGGTCAAAAAAATTCATTGTGGGTATAAAAATATTTAAGTATCCGCCCGAAGGAAGCGGTTCTTGAATTTTTCGATTTTTTTTAAGCTCATCGCTCATAAAGCACAGAAAAAATCATACTTCCACTGCGAGTGATAGCTTGAAAATTTTTACATATAATCACGCATTTTTGGGAATCCTTTCAGATTTATAAATCGGGGCATTGTTTTTCGGAGAATTTTTTTATTTTTACTAAGAGATGTTTCAAAAAATGTAAAGAAAATTCAGGGTGTCTTTTAGAGTCAATAGAATCAGGTTTAAAAAAACAAATCGCATTGGCGGGGGTCAGGGAAAAAGTCCACTGGATTCACGTGGAATACCTCACATATATCTGCAACGTCTCCATTCTCATATATGTTATCGCGCCTTTCGTTTTAACAAACAAACCCAAACAACCCCAAACCAAAAAACTATTGCGCGTCGTAAAAAATCCCTTTAGGGGTTAGTTTAAAATACTAAAAGGAAGGTTTGTGCAAAATTTCATCGCGATCGCCCCCCCCCCCTCCCCGATCCCGCTGACATTACCGACTAAGGTTCCGACGCCCGGGGGTCGGAACCTTACCCCCTCAAAACAAAACGGCTTACAAAAATACAAAAGTGAATTATTTAAGGGGTCAGGCTACTGTGACAATTCCAAAATCAGGGTTATTTGAAAAAATTAATTTTGAAAAATCGTTGGGACTTTTTTTTTGTATGTAGATTAACAAAGCTGTGTACCGAATATCACGAAAAATACTAATAATTAAAGAAGTTATAAACAATCTCGTGGGGAAGCTTTGAACTCAACGGTGTACTTGAGTTTGGCCACCTCCTTGATTTGAAACAAAAAAAACGAGTTCTTTTCGTCTTGAAACAGATAATATTGTCTAAGACTTGACCGAGCTTTTTTTGTTATCGTGTTTCTATCATCGAAAAAAATTGATTTTTTCTTCTTGATTTATAGAGGCAAACCGGCATCATTATTGTTAATAACTAATGAAAAAAATATCAAGACAAAAAACGTCGGTTAACCCCTTAATACAGCGATTTCAACGGGGAGTCGATACTTAGTTTTTCGTTTATTATAATTTCAGCAAGAATTATCATCAATCTTTATTCAATTAATTTTTATTCATTTATAGTAGATAGAAACAAATAAAGTTTTAACCCTTAAGTGGTTGGTGTGCCATATCGAGCATATTCACTTTACATTACTCCTAAAAATCGACGATCAATAATGCACGCAATTTATCGGGCTAGGTCCACTGATCTATCCGATATAGATCTGTCAGTGTCGAAATATCTCGCGACCGCGCGCTCGTTATATGCGACAATCGACTACGGCGAGACCATCTCCCTTGAAAGGCACATCCGCCGAGAGGTTCCATGAAATTTGGAGGGAAAACGTTGTATTTTAAACTATTATTTAAACAATTATTAGAATAGGCTCTTGTAAGTGAATAGTAATCGCATGCAGTGCGCATGGCAATATATAGATTTGTGTAATATCAAAGGGGCTTGAGTTCAAAGTTGAAAATGCCCTATTTGGCACATTCAGAATATTCTCTGCTCCGTAACCTTTTCAATTAAACACCTGTCGACCGTTGTTTAAATTGAATTCATAAAAAAAAATAGTATTTGAAAAGAGCATAATTTGGATTTACCGTTTTTGGGGCTCGGACTTAGAAGATTAATTATGAAAAGATCGTTTTTTTTTTTGATAGTTTGAAATATATCAATAAATATAAATATAAATATAAACAAACATAATTAATAAATATGAAAATGAATAAATATAAAAATAAATAAATATAAAAATAGATCAATATAAATATAAATGAATATAGCAATAAATGAAAATCAAAATCGTGTAGTCTTTAATACGTTTATATATTTTGCAATTCGATTAATGTATAAAAAATAAGTTCATTATTTTGCCCGCCCACTCCATCGGCAATTAAATATTTCAAAATTGTATTTCTCAAAATTTCCCATTCAATTAAATATCGATAGAAAATTCGATTCTGCGCATATATCCAATACTCTTTCAATTATCGCGGATTAAAAATTATACACGTTTTTGAACCGATGTATCGCTGCATTTATCATGTACACAGAGGCAATTAGACTGCTCGGTTGATGTGTGTCCACGTGCGATAACGCCGGACCTGGGCTTGCCCTATTTAGAGGCGGGGAAATGCGTGATCCGTGTGGTTGAATTAATGCGAACGTTGGCGGAGATAGGCTTCGTGAACACTTACAATATATAAATGCACGATGGCTAACTATATCTCCGTGGCGGCGTGTCGAACGAGGAGCGGTTCTCGGTTTACCGAATTCGCGCAAACGCTGCTTCATCACGATGGTATTTTTCCTTTTTAGGTAACGTGCCCACAAAAAGTGATAGTAATATTTCCTTGATTGAGAGACTCGGAGAGAAAGGGAGGGAGAGGGTACGCGAGCGTTTTTATTTTCCATTGCATTTACACAAAACCATTTTGAGAAATCAAATACAATTTGGTGTAAACTTGCTGCGTTTCGCGACTCCGCATGCGCAGACCACTGCGTTTCGGACCCACACCACCTTTTTAAATTCTTTTTATTTTATTTTATTTTTAATTGAAAAAAAAACAATCTATTTTTTTTACTTTAAAAATTTTTTTCATGTACTTTTGAAAAATTTAATTTAGCATATCTTTTGATTTAGTGAGCCGATTGGGATGAAAAGAAATGAGATGTTACTTATATTTTTCTGAAAACTTATATTTTTAGCCTTATATTATTCTGAAAACTCAATCCAGATTGGCCCAGTAGTTTTAACGCGATGCGTGCACAAACAGACAAAAATTCTAAAAATATCTTAAGGGGTTAGGGGACGACCCGAAAATTAGGGTCACTAAAGAAATTAATTTCTAAGGAATGTGTGAGACGATTGAAAAATCGTTTGGGCATTTATTTGTATGTACATCAACAAAGTTGTGTACCAAATTTCTTTAAAGATATTAATAATTGAAGAAGTTATAAACAATCTCGCGAAGAACCTCGAACTCAACGGTGCACTTGATTTTGGCAATCCGGTCGATTTGCAACGAAAAATCGAGTTTTTTATTTTTTAAATGGATAATAATGGCCAAGAGTTGACCGAGATTTTTATTTTTGTTAATTTTGAAAAATTAAAAAAAAAAATTTTCGTTTTTTTTTTTTAGGAAAAACGACATTACCGTTAATAACTGATCAAAAAAATGTTAAGACGAAAAACGTCGGTCAAGACTAAACTACTATTACACTGAATAAGTGTACCAAATTTCAAGTCAATCCGTTCCATAGATGTCGAGGAATCGTGTACACCGTTTTGAAAAACATAGTTTCGAGAAAAACGTGTTTAAGGGGCTTCATCTACCTGGAGGCCCGAAAGAAATGGGCAAATTCCGAATTTCTTTTTTGGGAAACGGTTGGTGAAAAAGAAACGTATTTTTTAATCACAAAGGTACATATATTCAGGGCCTTAAAAAAATCATCTACATATACAGAAAAACAACAAAAACACGGCCGCCAGCAGACGATGACATTTTTTTCGCGACGTTCGGCGGTGGGCACTCGCCAGCTTAAGTGGTCCATCTGAAATCTTAAAGCCAAAGGGGTTATTTAATTTAACAATAAATACGAGTCGTTGACGATCGTCGATTTTTAACATAATTTTTTTTAAACATCATGGCGACGCATTGGAACTCGAGAATACAAAATCTATAAAAAAAAGTTGTCATTTTTACGTAAATATTAAAAAATGATGATCGAGTTTTAAAGAGTGAGATCGTTAACGACCTTTAAATATTTCTCATCGCATCTCCTGTAAATTTGGAAACAATTCATCAAGTGGTTCTCGAGATATCATGTCCACCGACTTTGAAAAAAGTGTTTCGAGAAAAAACGCGTTTAAAGTTTGAAGTATGGTGCTGCTACCGCTCGCCCGGCTGACAGTTAGAAGCTCATTCAATTTTAGGAATATTTCAATGAAATTTTCAGGGAAAATAGCTAAAAGGTGATACTATCGAATAAACATATTTTTGAAAAATGCAATTTTTTGACCCAGCTTTGTAGATGTAGCCCGTTAACGGCGGGGTAAAGTTAATTCGGCGAAAAAAAGGCATGTTTTTAAGATTTTTTTTTGGCGTAACGAACAGTGTTCGTTTATTGAAAAATGTACATATAATAAAGTAACATTTGAACAACATTCTCCTAAATTTGCATTGCAAAATATTCAAAATTGAGCGAGTGAAAATTAAACCCCGGAGGCGCCTCGAAAAAAAGTTGGTTTGCGGTGTGCACCATAACTCGCAACAGAATCATTTGAAACAAAAAAATCAAAATGCATTTATTAAAGGAGACGTTTCTCGAGGTTAAAGGAGAGGTTTCTCGAGGCCGGGAGGATTTTTTTTCTTTCGATTTTTCGATTTTTCGTAGCACTTGGGAGCCAAAAACCCGATTTTCGCTAAAAAATCGGCTAATTTGTTGTTGAAAAATTAGTAATTATTAAAAAAAACAAAAAAGCTCTCGACAATACCTGGTGAATTATGTGAAGAAGTAGTGTGCAAAATTTCAAAGCGATTGGTCCAGTAGATTTTGAGTTATCGTGCACACGGACTTCAAATATGACAAGTCTCAGAAAAACGGTTTGAAAAACGCAGAAGAGAAGAGAACGGCATGGAGCAATAGACGCTCAAATACTCATAACTTCGTCAATTTTACTCCGATCGACTTGAAATTTTAACACAATATTCTCGATATATTATGCATTCATTTAGAAAATTTTAAAAAAATTTAAATACTTTACCCCGCCCTTAAGGTTGCCTTATTAAATCATTTTTGAACGTTGCGCGGAGAAACGAAGTTCCTATACCAATTCATTGTGTGACGTCACCAGTGCCAACTTATTGTAGCAAAATATTAATGACGCGTTCGACTGAATATCGCGAAAAAGTTCAAATGTACGGTAGATAATCGTGATAATTATTGAGAAATATGGTAATTTGGAGGAGTTAGGATTTTCAGAAAATTGAATGTTCATGTTTAAAAATTCTATTAAAATAGACACGAGCTTCGGCAACGGCGCACGGTTCTATCGTAATTCGATGCACCCTTTAACAATCGGTGGCCCCGTTATTGACACCACGGAAAACTGCCCACTATGCGGCGCTAGGAGTTATCCGCGTTACTTCCTCTCCGCAAAACGCTTCGTCGCATTATTTCATCATTTCTAACATCCGACACCTTGACATTTTCTTTGATTTTCTCCGATTTCTCGATCTCGATTTTTTACTGGAAAGTGCCGAAATTTTGGAAGGTGTTCTTCAGTTTGGTGTAAAAACAAGTCAATTTGGTGTAAAGAGAAAGTGATTAAATAAAAAACACTTTCGGTGGTTTTCGTTCTTATATTTAAGGCGTTACCCCCACTTGTAGCGCAAAAAAAGGCCTTTATCGTGAATTTTTTAAAAGAAAACTACAAAACTTTTTTAATCGATCAATATACCATCTTAAAGAACACATCTTGAAGAACTTTCAGTAATTTTTTTATTGAAAAATATTACATTGTTTAGTGGCAAAGGGCCGTCAATGAAATAATGTTTTTATATACACGGTTTGCGGTGACTAACATTGCGGCGAAGTGGATCATCTGAAAAAAAAATGCGGATGGATTTAGTCAAATATAAGTATAAACTAGTCTTTAATCGAAGGATTTTAAAAATATTCACTTTTCACAAAATGGCGGACAGTCAAAGTTAATGGTTCGATTTTAACGAAAAAACGGCCGTTTTTTGTCTATAAAACGGCCATTTTTTTCGAAAAAAAAATCGAACTATTAAAGACTACATTTTTATGTATTAAATAAGCCTGCAAAATTTCAAAAAGATCGGTTCATTAGTGTTCGAGTAATCTTTGTCACCGACTTCAGAAATGCCATTTTGAGAGAAACGCGTTTAAAGTTTCGTTTCCGTCGTTTACACAACGGTTTCTTCTCTTTCAACGCTCATATCTCAGTCAATTTTGTTCGGATCGACTTGAAATTTTCAGGACATATTCTCAGATACTTATACTTAAAAAAAATGCAATAAAAAAAATCGATTTTTTTTTAAATTGCAAGTGGGGGTAACCCCTTAACAATGTCTGCGTGCATCGTTCGTAGCTGCACAGCGGGTTTGTATTTTTTTGGAAGAGCAATTTGTGGCTCATCGCAATTCGGCACGGGTTTTCGATTCCATATTGGACGATGTGTATCAGCACGAAAAACTCTCCTTCCCGTAAAAGGACCACGCCGATAATGTTGTTTTACACGTAATTTAATGTTACGTAACGATGCGAATGCAGCAATATTCTCCACGTTTGAACGTTGAGCAAAAAAAGATAACCTGGATAAGAAAAAATGATCAAGTATTGTTTGACGTAATGACAAATTATTTTGAATTGAATAATTGTTATTTGTTTACATTCAATACATATTTTTATAATACAACAATACTTTGATATGTATATAATAAATTTGATATGTAGATATCTTATCCCTTTCCTTGTAAAAATGCACTCTGGAATTGTAATGTATTAATAATGAATAATCCAGACACGTCGTATGCGTCGAATGCAGACGCTGCGCGACCGGAGTGGGGGTAACGCGGGTGACTACTAGTGTCCCTCGTGGTGAGGGTCAATAAGTGGTGCCGGTCGGCGTTTTCAGAGGTTATGTCGGAGAAAAGGAGGCAACAAATGATTAAGAAAAAAAGCTTAGTGCGCCGCAAAGTTTCCGATGGAAAATTCGATTTGTCAGTGTTCATGCCCACAAGCATCGTACTATGCTCACCGAAGCTAGAAAAACGGGAATCCATTATAATAAATAAATGAATAAGTTCTCCTTAGTCGCACTTGAGTTCAACGTATTTGAAATTGACGCGCTAGGTTTTCGATTGGTCCTGCTATTCCCATAGTTCCGACGTTGTCACATTTGAATACATACTCCACAACAAGCCTCACTTTTTCGTCAACTGGTCGCATATTTTTCATACATTTTCATTAATTACATCGGTAACCTGTCTATTTATTTCGGTAATATTGTTCTGTACACTACCCTGCACACAATATTCGTTTTTGGGTCACTTTCTTCATAAATGCGGAAGGTATACCTGAGAAACTGAAAGGGTGACGACGTTGCCCCGTACAACCAATGCGATCAAGCGGAGATTGGTGTAAACTTCAAAATTCAGTATGTAATAAACGAGTGCGGAAACCTCCCTTCTCCTTTTGCCAGTATATTAAGAAAATATACCATAACGATTAGTAAAATTTTCATCGATATCTATTTACCCCAATATTTTTAAGCAACAACCTTGAAGTTTCACTAGCAGATCTATCATTCTGATAATAAGTTTACCTTCAATCTGCGATTCCTCCACCATATGTTGGACCTTCGTCTTCAATTTGAGTGGCCTCAAGCGACGAATGACTGCCCCTTAGCTTTCACAGTAGCCTAACCCCTCAATGCATTTTTTCACTTATTCATCATCCTCCCAATTCTTTTTTGCAACTATTTCCAATGTACAAATACGCAAAGTTTTGTTATATGTTTAGATCTAGATTAGAATTTATCTTCTTAAACTAGAAAAAAATTGTATCACTATTACTTTTGTATTCCAATATGTAAGTTTCGAAATAACGAAGCAAACGTTGCAGAGTGAAACACAAAATGCAAAATATATTTTCAAATACTCAAAATTCACGAGACACTGAAAATCATTTTAAAAAATGGATAATTGGATGATTACTTTTCCACGTGAATCTTACAATTAGTCAAACTGACACGCAGAGTATTGCGAAAGCTGATTGAAAATTACCGATTGAAGTTTTTTGATCGTAGACGGCGTAATTTATTTAGAGGTTTCTGTAAATGATCGTTGGCTTGTTTAGTGGAACAGTGCGTGCTCGCTCGAGCATCAACAATGACAATAAAGCTTTTGAGCCCCTACCCAACCCGCCCTTCACCCGCGCCTTCGACTTCCTTCCGGTTTCCGAATGAGGTTCCTCGGCAAGGGTCTCGCATGGGAGCCCCCCCCCCCCCCGCTCACCACAACGAGAGAGTTAGTTTACCGCTTTCAGAATTCCTGAAGCACACCGGGCTCCGATCGAGTACGCGAGCGCGCAGATCGAAACCGTACACCGTCGACCGTACATCGAAACTCAAAACCGCGATATAAGTTGAAAGTCGCGTCGTGTCTGAGCGAACCAATATCTTGAAGAAAAAAGAATAAAAAAAACAAGATATCGAAGAGTGAACGAAAAGTGCTTTGCAATGTGATGGATTTGGGACGAAAAATGATGGAATTACGCGACGACAATTTAATTTTTAATAAACGAGGACAGATGAGAGATCGGTAGGAACGTTCGAAAATACATTTAAATAAAAAGAATTTCAGTGAAGTATAGAAAAAAAAATCAATCCATATCGCAACGAATAAGTCACTTCCGGTTCTTCGCCATGGAGAACCGAAGGCTCAGCTTTTCGCGGGCTTTCGTATGCTGTTCGAATATCGTTTTTCTCGTAAGTCTACAGTTTGGATTCTACGTGTTCTTGATCGTTTTAATGTGATGAGTCGTCTCTTTTTTTTTTAAATTTATTGCTTTCTATTATTTCTTTTTTCTTTTATTATATATTTCTTTCTATTATCAATTTATTGCTTTCT
Source organism: Ophion obscuratus (assembly GCA_964007375.1). Lineage (NCBI taxonomy): Eukaryota > Metazoa > Arthropoda > Insecta > Hymenoptera > Ichneumonidae > Ophion > Ophion obscuratus. The sequence continues at coordinate 28,947,419 of OZ023321.1, read as the reverse complement.
ATTACCTCTTTTTTTAAATTTATTGCTTTTCAGATGTCAGGTTTCGTTCTGATGTCGTTGGGTGTTGTGTTGTTGGCTGACAGCGATCGGGTATTGTTGTCTCGGCTCCTCGGGCCTGGGGATGCCCATCCCGAGCAGCCGCTGTTTTATTATCTGGCATTTGCGATCGTCGGGGTCGGTTTCTGCATCGCCCTGACGGGTATTCTCGGATGCTGGGCTTCTTGCCTCTTCAATTGCTGCATTACCGCCACGGTAAGAACGGCAATGGTGCATTTTCGTAGATCACTCGTTCTACAATCTATACTTGTATTCATTTTTAATGTTTCTTCGTGCGGAATAAATTATGCGGGCCGACGGAATGTGTCATTGGAGAATGCCAATAAATTCGTTATTGAAAAGAAATAGAATATTCGTTGTTTTGAGAATTACATAGCTCAGCAGCGAATTTGGTGCCGCAAAAATATATATTTAAAAAAATCTTAAATCTATACTGGTCTTGTTTCAACACTTAAGGTAGAACGTGCGCTCTTGATTTCTATAGATTTTGTTCAAATTTTAACCAGACATTGTTCATATCATTATACATGTTTGAGTGAAGTTTCAGAACAATCGACTACTTAGATTGGGAGATAACGGGTTTTTAAATTGCAACTTTTAACACTGCAGGGTCTGGTTTGACCCTGCAGTGGTTTGACCCTGCAACGACTGCATTGGTCGAAAGTCAGGTCACATAATTCGTCGTAATATTCAATTGTTTATGAATTTTGAAAAAAAAAAAAAACATTTTGTTTAGATAGGAAACTCGTTAGGAAAAGAGTGAAAAAAGTTTGGATTGCCTTTACTATTCAGCATTGCTAAAAACGTTCAGTGAAGACAGAATGATTCTCCGTAAAAAAACATTTGTCCCCTATAATAAGAAGACATATGACAACACCGCAGAACAGTATTGTTCAATATTTCGAGTAAAAAAATAATTACCGTGTTCCTAAAGTTAAACCTTTTATCATAAAAAAAAATTGCGTTATAAATATTAATATTTTATATTGTTTATGTCAACTTCATTAATAAATAAAAGTGATGGTTAATTCATAACTAATTAAAAACTTTGTTCGATTAAAAATTACTTCCGTATAAAAACGTGTGTTGCAGTATTATTTTAAATATGGCTGCAGTGTTAAAAGTTGCAATTAGAAACCCATTATCGCCCAATCTAAATAGTCGACTGTTCTGAAATTTCACTTAAACATGCATAATGATATGAACAATGTCTTCAATCAAAAAAGGCCGCCACCCATCCGAGTATCGACTAGTTTGAGCTCTTCGCTTATTTTTCGAGTTCCAACAAACAAACAAAAATTTCGGATCTATATAACTTGATCAATTTGTCGAAGTGTACTCTCGTACAGCTGCGCACGAACGGATACACTGATATTCCGCTAAACTTGCACCGTTACAAGTACGCAATGTTCTATTATTGATATCTCGGGCGCGCATCACGATTATGCTCCTGAGCGTAAATTTACATAGACCCACACCGCGGATCCTGGGATTGCTCAACCTAGCGCAAATAAAGATGGAAGAGGGAGACGAAAAAAAACATTGAAACGAGTGATAAAAAAATAGAATAAAAGGAGATCGGTGTTGTGGGGCATCTCGCAGTCACGCGCTGTCGCCCGGAAACGGATCTAAATCATCCGCTGGAGGAGGCCTCCTGCATATTTAAAAAAAAAGTACATTAATTATCAACGTACCGTTCGTTATGCTTTGCTACACGGAGGCCACTTGGAGGAGCAGTCCACTCGGACTACGATATTATTTTTACACATTTCTGTGCATTCGATCGAATCATCGTATTTATAAAATTCCACAGTTCCTCGAACACTGCAGTAACAGTAATTGTCCGTCAGAATGAATTATCGTGAATTATTTGATTATTCGTGATATTAAGGCGGGATATACATTCACAATTATGAAAAAGTCGATTTCTTTTTTTTTCTCTTTAAACTATAGAATAAATGTGTAGAATATTTTCCTAAAGTTTCAAAGCGAAATTCGAAAAATCTCAAACAGCCCGTCAACCCAAACGAACTCACCGCTTGGATTCGGAGCGGGCGTGAACTTCAAACGCGTTTTTCTCAAAACTGCATTATCGAAATTGGCGTGCAGGATTACTCAAAATCTATCAAGCCGATTGAGTTGAAACGTGGTAGAAATATTGATAATATCGGTACCTTCTACTTGACGAGAATTGTTTTTGAAAAATTGGAAAAAAAACTACTTTTTCAATCCACATTTTACAGAAATGTTGCGTGAAATGTTGATTTTTTTTGTAAATGCGTCCCATTTTCTTAAATTTCCATTTTCTTCATTTTAATTACCGTCACATAGAAATTATGCACGTTCTAACTGAAAAAATGTTTGAACTTTTTTGCAAATCAAAGTTTACGGGAAGCTAGACTGCACGCCGATTCGAAACTCCCGCGGCGATCTTGCTGTAACACTCTGCCACAGCTCCGTCATTTTGATAATGAATTCATTTTAAAAAATTGTTTCGTATACTTAAAAATACTATTCACGTATACCTTAAGTTTGATAATTGTAGAATAATTATTTTTTAGTTTAAAAAATCCCGCAATAAATGTATATCTCGCCTTAATCGAAGTATCATTATTATTATGAAATCAGCGCTTTTATTTCACATGGATGATAGGGTAATTCGCGGTGTACGTGAATTATTAAAATACGGTTTCGATCAATTCGCGATGGGAGGAATTTTTCTATCGATATTATATGAAGGGGGTAGGCTACTGTGACGGACCGAAAATCAGGGTTTAAAAAAATTTGAAGGTATAATTGAGATGATTGGAATATCGTTTTGACATTTGGTAATTCTTTAGATAAGTGACTTTTCCGAAAAATGAGCCTAACATTTTTTTACTGCTATTTTATCATTTATTGGGATATAAATGATGATATTCGGTTGGGGGAAACTGAAATTCGCCGCCCCCTTCCATAACAAGTGATTGGGTTTTGAAGTTCGCGGAAACACGTGATAAAATAGGGCATTTTGAACATTTTGACGCCTATATTTGGTTTGTTTAGGTTTTTGAAATGATTTTTAACGATTGTTTGCTCATAAAAAATTTGTCAATGAAAAATTTCAGCTTCCCTGGACTGATTGTTATAATTTATAACCCAATAAATGAGAAAATAATATTTTATCTCGAAAAAGTCACTTATCTCAAGAATTAGCGGACATTTATTTATATGTACATTAACAAAGTTGTGTACCATATTTCACAAAAAAATATGAATTATCGAAGAAGTTATAAATAATGTCGTAAAAGACCTTTGAACGTGAGAGGCACAACGGTGCACTCGACTTTGGCCACACTGTTTATCTGAAACAAAAAAAAACGAGTTTTGTCTTAAAATAGATTATGTTGGCTAGGGTTTGACAAAGCTTTTTGTTGTTATCGTGTTTCAATCATCAAAAAACAAATTTGGAGGGTTTTTTTCTCGAGTTTTCGGCGAAAAATGACACATTGTTAATAAGTAATTAATCAAAATGTTAAGAACAAATATAAGGGGAGAAATAAGGGGACCAAATTTCAAGGCGATCGGTTCATTTGGTGTCAAGAAATAGTGTACACTGTTTTGAAAAACATCGATTTGAGAAAAACGCGCTTCAAGTTGTACTAGCGGTTTAATTGTTGTAATCATAAGTTTACCATCATAAGAAATCTGCGATTTCTGCACCATTGGACCTCCTCTTCAATTTGAGTTGTCTCAAGCAACGACCGAGTGTTTCTTACCTTTCACAGTAGCCTAATCCCTTAAAATATAATAAGCTCTATCGATATTATATTAATAACTTTTTTAATCTCCCATAAATTTTATACAAACGAAAAGAATTTTGTATCGGGAAGAAATAAAAAAAATAATCCTTTTCCTACTAGGAATATTCAAGGAGTTATTATTTTATGACAATAGTTTTGTAATCAAATTATTATTAATTTAATTGTCATAATGAATGGCACCGTCAACTAAATACCACGATAATATTATCATTAATATTTCAATAATGTTATACGTGTTAATATATTCACAAATTTTAACGCATACATATATATGTAGAATTGAACATAATGGAAACAAATTCAATTTTTGAATTTGTTTTCATTGTTATGTTTAATTCTAATTTAAGGACAAAATGACGTCATGCTCACTCCCTTGACTATTTCCATGCAACACAAAAGCATTTATCAATCGTACCCGTGCACAATATACTTAATCAATCGAAATTCGTCCTCCGACGAATAATCGTTTTATTCAACATGAATTACAGTCGATTTACGTATCGACATAAATCATTATGTAAATAAAAATGACATTAAAAACAAAAATAACCGACGAGTATATTCTTCCAAAGTATCTCATCGCTATAGTCCTGCTGCTACTCGGTGAGTGCACCATATGCGTTCTCGCGGTATTTTGGCCCCACCTGCTGGGGGTCGATGTAAGGCCTGTTCGTCTCATTCGTGCCCTCCAAAGAAATTACGCCGTACCCGGACGTGAACAATTCACCGCTGCACTCGACCTTGCACAAACCATGGTACGTGTAATATCATTTTTTTTTCTTTCCCAACCGGAAGTTCCGAACCCTTTGGTTTGCTTTTTCCCCCTTTGACGAAACGAGGCACGAGCTCAATAACGGCGTCATGCTTCGACGATTCCTTTCTCGACTACTATGCTTCGCATTTTTATTAATGCCACTATATATATATATATATATATATATATATGTACGGTAATACATACATATATAAATAACTAAACATTACTTTTTCTATTACTATAATACTAAATATTATTATTGTAGTGAAATATCATTAGCAGAGATAAAAATAGTAGTGATATATTAACAGTAGTAATACTATATATATATATATATATATATATATATATATATATATATATATATATATATATATATATATATATATATATTTATATGTATACATAATAATAACTATCATTAATAGTATTGTAATGACCTCAATAAATAATATGTGATAAAGGATAGACTAGTAGTAGTAGTTTTATTTGCATGACCTTCTCAGTCTTTTACAAAGGTGTTACAATTCCGCTTGTCTTTTTACTTAGCCGCAGTTCTTCGCTATTCCTTGCATTCACCTTCATATTTATTTTCGTCCTTACATATTGTTTCTATTTCTCTAAAGTATTTACATAGGTTTATATCCACTTCGCCTCTTATTGTTCTAATTAACTTCTCTTTTACTCCTTTTTCGTTTGTCAACTCTTTCGTCCACGATTCGATGTACATTTTCGCCTCCCTTGAGATCATTCGCCTTCCCGTTTCGCACATAATCAAATGGTATATTGTTTCTCTTTTTCTTTTGCACATTCTGCATGACCAGTCATCTTCCCCTTTCTTTCCGTCCTTCCCTATGTTGCCGCATCTTATCCTCGCCCAGCTTTCTTTATGCTCTCCTTTAACCCCTTGGTCCGTCCAGTACCTCCACGGTGCTTCGTCGTTTTCTATGATCTCTTTATATGCGCTGTTATATGTCGAATTTTGTATTTGTATCCTTTCCTCCTCTAAGCTCTTCTGCCTTAGTTTTTCTAATCCTGATAAAGGATAGACTATACAAAGCGGTAACGTTATGCGATGAATGAATGAATATAATACAATAATTATCTCAATAATAATAATAATGTGTATCAAATAAATGGCCTTGCAAAGGTAAATCAGAAGGACAGTATTACTAACTCAGTTATTTCGTATCGATTATTTGCAAATTCAGGTAGCGTGGATTTATTTTTCGTGCACCCTTTACGGGTGTATACATACGTGCCCTTCTCTTTACAAGGCTCCCTTATATTTATTATTAATTGAATCGAGTTTCATTTGCACAAATTTTTTAACAAGTTATTTACAAAATGCAATTTTTTCTCTTACGTCTACCTTAAGGGATAATACCACTCTAGCGGCAGAAAATAAGGCCTAACTTTGACAATTTATTTTGGGAGTATGAAAAAAGGAATAGGATTCCTTTTGAGAGGGTTTATTTAACACATATTAAAGTGTTTAAAAAAATTATTATAATTTTCATACAAAATGACTGCCACAGAGACCATGTTGAAAAACGTGATTTTTACAAATAGGATAATAGCAAATAGGATGGACGGTTTTCTCGTAAGGTATAAGACCTGGAACAAAAACCAAAAAATTATAATCTATATATTATTAGCAATGGGACCTCATAGGAATTTTTTTAAATCAAATTTTGAAAAAATATCGCACTTTCAAAGAAATTAATCAATTTTTTGCCTAAAAAATAAGCAGTACATTGTTTATAACAAAAAGTTTATATTTAATTTAAAAAAAACGACTACGTACTCCCATAGAGAATGTAATTGTGAAGCTACTATCAAAATTTTAAATCCATCCATGCAAAGGTGTTCGAGTAATCCGTCCTCCCAGTTCGGAAAAAGTGGTTTCCAGAAAAACGCGTTTAAAGTTGTACCAGGCGCTGCGGCAAAATCGATAATTGAGACTTAAAAAAAAATTCCGCTACAGGACCAATTGCATATCGTCCTAGGGTGGTGTTAGCCCTTAACTTATTTTCCGCTCTGCATAGGTACTCTTTCCCTTGTCACTATCTAACATTTCTCTTTTTTTTAGTTTAATCCTCCCCTCCATCTCTTTCTCTTCCCCCTTCCTCCTTGCACATTTTTCTGCACACTTGCTGTATTTTCTTGAAATACTCGCATATCCCTTTTTGTACTTTCCTTCCCAACATGTTGATAATTTCTCTCTTTATCGCCAAATTACCCTTATATTTATCTTAAATCCAGTCTTGCTTATCTAATTCGTAGAGATATATTTTTAGTTTAATTATTATATCGTGTTATTGTACGCCAATTGAATAACTATTACTATTCTCATCGATGCCCTAATAGTCGTTTATAGAAATTATACATTATATTAAAAATTGCACTAAAAACATGCTATAAAATAGTATAAATTAAGGATAGCTGTTATCATTGAGAAAACAGGGGCAATAAAAAAAAATAATAATCATAATATCGTTATTATTGCATACGGCTATATATTGTTGTAATCATACAGGAATCATATTATCAACGATAACAACTACCACTATTCATACGGGTATTGTTCTCGTCATTTCTATTATGGTCAATCACTTATGTACATTTCTGGGGGCGGGTTGAAATTCCGAGCTCTGAATGATCAGAACGCTCAAAAGTCCGAAAGAATAATACTAAAACTATAACACCGAAAGAATTTGACACGAAAGACCAAAACACCAAAATAATTCGGCTATGGAAGTTTTAAAAGTTTTAAAATTTCCAATAAATCGACGAATTATTTTAAGATTTTTATTTATTAAGGCCTTAGGTTACAGTAACGGGTATAAAATCATGTGCCAATTTAACAATTTTTTTTCGTATGAAAAAGTGATTCACTCATAAAATTAATTACACATTCTATTCAGTATGAATATCAAGCTGCCGGACATTTTTTTTCGGTGTACAAAATGGCCGACTACTAATATATTCTATTGTTATCTTTTTTTAGGCGCTCCGCGGCGTGACATTTAGCATCCACAATTTTTTACTTAGAACGAAAAACAAAAATTCTCGTCAATCTACATTAGAATACCTACAGAAGTACGTACGGAATTTAAAAAAATATTGTTTTATGTAAAAGTGGTAGGTATTTGAACTTAAGAAATGAATTTTCAGCGAAAAATTTCGTTATAACTGCTCATAAACTGCTCATAAAATGAAAAGTTTTCGAATAATCAGAAATTCCGTACGTGCATCTCTGCGAAATGCAATTAGGAACATAACTTTTAAATTTGAAGTAAATCGACTGAAAATTGTTAAAGTTATTTGTCACGTCAATTGGAATAAATCTGTTTCGAGACGTTTCGAGTAGTCGGCCATTTTGTACATCGAAAAAAAATATATATATTTTTTCTAACAGCTTGATATTCATACTAAATAGATGTGTAATTAATTTTATGAGTGAATCACTTTTTCATACGAAAAAAAATGGTTAAATTCGCACATGATTTTATACCCGTTACTGCGGCCTAAGGCCTTAAGAAGTGATTATGCGTCAATTTTGAAATTTGTTTAGACAATGTTATACGTTCTATATCATTTACAGTCAACTGTATAGACTGTCGCTGGCATGATCTTGACATGGGGGCCCGGTTGAAATTCCGAACTGTGAATGCGCCGACGGTTTAAAATTCCTAATTAATGTTCCGAAATTGCGAGGTTCGTCAAGATCATGCCAGCAAAAGTCTACATAGTTGACTATAAATGATGCAGAATGTATAACATTGTCCAAACAAATTTCAAAATTGACGCAAAATCACTTCTTGATAAAAAAAAAATCTTAAAATAATTCGTCGATTCATTGAAAATTTTGGAACTTTTAAAACTTCCATAGTCGAATTATTTTGACGGTGTTCAGATTTTCGGAGTATTGGTCTTTCGTGTAAAATTCTTTCGGAGTTTCGAGCGTTTTGATAATTCAAAGTTCGGAATTTCAACCCGGCCCCAAATTCCTGTACTTTGATGTACAATTATGAAAAATTCGGGGGTTTTTCAGTTTTCCTGTTGCGGCATAAACGGTAGTAACAATTACGGGACTTCGTGGTGGCGTCTGCAGGAAGTTGGAAGACGCGAGCTGGTCGTGCCAATGACCTGTTGCACCCTAAACAACACGAATGCGTACGACGCCTTCCTCAATCCGGAGCCGCGAGATCTCGAGATTTGTCAGACTCTGAATCCTGCCGAGCATCAACGGGCTCGCCATACAGCCGTAATTGAACACTTTTTATTCTTAGATACTTCAAATACAGTGAGTAAAAAAAAGTATTTGTGCACGTCGTCTTTTTCAAATTATCCTACGAAAAACCATTAAGGCGGGATATACATTTGACAGGAAAAAAATACGCAATATTGAGGGATGTTTTTAACTAAGAAATAATTATTCTACAATTATCAAACTTTAGGTGTACTTTAATAGTATATTTAAGTATACAAAACAATTTTTTTAACTAACTCATCATCCAAATGGCGGAGCTGTGGCAGTGTTACAGCAAGGTCGCCGCGGGAGTTGCAAATCGGCGTGCAGTCTAGCTTCCCGTAGACTTGGATTTGCAAAAAAGTTCAAACATTTTTTCAGTTACATCATGTATAGTTTCTATGTGACGATAGTTCAAATAAAGAAAATGCAAATGCAAGAAAATGGCACGCATTTACAAAAAAAATCAACATTTCACGCAACATTTCTGTAAAATGTGGATTAAAAAAGTCGTTTTTTTCCAATTTTTCAAAAACAATTCTCGTCAAGTCGAAGGTACCAACATTATCAATATTTCTACCAAGTTTCAACTCAATCGGCTTAATAGTTTTTGAGTAATCCTGCACGCCAATTTCGATAATGCAGTTTTGAGAAAAACGCGTTTGAAGTTCACGCTCGCTTCGAATCCGAGCGGTGAGGCACTGCGTTGACGGGCTGTAACGTTTAAAGTTTTTCGAATTTCGCTTTGAAACTTTGGGAAAATATTCTCCATATATAGTTCTATCATTTAACGGACCAGTCCACTTTCGAGCCACGAAAAAGGCTATTTTCGCAATTTTTTTTGCGAATTTTATAAAAGATATGAATATAAAAGTTGTTGGGCTAGATAAATGAAGTCTTGAAATGATAAAAAAAAATCAATTCACTTTTATTCACTTTTAAATACAAAAAATGTAGTTTAACGTAACGCCTCAAAAATAGGTGGGCTAGGTAGGTCCATCAGAACTCGGCAATGGCTTGTCTGAAACAAAAAAATCGAGGTCCATTAGATTCAGTATGACACCAGCTATAAAATGACCCTCGGATCTAAAGTTTTATCAACAAAATTAAAAAATGGCAGATGAAAAACAAAAAAAGGAAATGAAAAAAACGCGTTTTTTTCGCAAAAAAAGAGTAAAAATAATTTCTTTTAACCATCGAGGGTCATCTTGTTGCGAATCATGTTTACAATTTGTGGTTAAAATTTCAAGAGAATCGATTTATTACTTTTAGAGATACGATGGAGCTAGCTTTTGAAAACGTTGTTTCGAGAAAAACGCGTTTGAAGTTTATACTATGAAAAACTCTTACGTAAACTCAATCGGTAATTCCTGCACCGTACAAAATCCCTTCTGATTGCTCGTCATCGTCGATTTCTTCAAGTCTTGCTTGTCTTCGATTGTTTGAAATTTTTAAAGTGGACTTGCCCCTTAAAGAAGAAGAAAAGACATCGATTTTTGGATCGTTGTAAATGTATATCCTGCCTTGAATGCTTTATTAAGTTTCTGTGTTCGATAGCTTATCCTAAATATACATGGTGTCTGCTTACAGAAATCTTACAGTTTCGTGTGAAGTGTCGAATACTTTTTTTACCCACCGTACATTACAGGGTATTTTTACGATTCGTTTTTTATTAGACGAGTTATCGATCATTATCAGTAAGTGTAAATCTCTCTTATGTGGCGAATGGAAAATCGTTGAAAATTCATTAAAAATTATCGAGTGAATTCGCTGAATTTACAACAGGTCTGGAACCATTGTGGAACGGAGATTTTATTTTTTCGTAAACGCTGCCTGGAAAAAAATGTTTCTCGCAATGAATGGGAGATTATTTTTTGGGTATGGATCCCGTGAACTTTTTTCATTCTCTCGTCGTTTGCAATTTAGTTTCGAGATTGTGGGCTGCCGGACCGTTTGTACAATGTGTCCGAGATAACGCACATCTTCAAGTGCACAAGTGAGAGTCTCGAATTATCGGCATGCAGACGGTGGGAAAAACAGTGATTATATTTTTTCGGAGAGGCGAATTGTTTCCAGTAGTTTCACGTCGATGGAAAGCTAGAGAGAGGGAGTGAGAGAGAAAGAAAAAGAAAGGGTAGAAGAGATAGAAAGAGAGGGAGAGAGAGGGAAAGAAAAAGAAAAGGCAAAAAAGATAGAGAGAGTTAGAAGGTAATAGGAGAGAGAGTGAGAGAGAAAGAGAGCGATCATTATTACAGAGTAGCTTCGGTGCCTTCGTATTCAGACCAAATCGACACGGTTCAAGATTTATACGCGCATTGTTTCTCACCAGATTCACGCGTTCGCAGTGAGAACGACCAATCCGCACGAATCAATAACACAGTTCAACAGCCGATTTGGTGTCGCAAAACTGTACATTTTTTATAAATCTTATCTCTATATTCTGCCTATTTTAACACTCAATATTGATATTCTACATAAGAACCGGGAGATGCACAATTTTCTAACGAAAAACCATTTTTTTTTGAAAAATTCAAGTTTTATTTTAATACAGTTAATTTTAATAAATTTTAATACAGTTGATTTTAATAAAATTCTAATAAATTTAAGTTTTATTTTAATTATAGTATTTATACTAGCTTTCCGCCCGCTGCTTCGCTCGCGTAGACTTGTATTGAACGCTTCTTAAGGCAGGAGCCTGAATTAGAAGGTGCAAAAAGCGTTTTTTTCCGGGAATTTTTTCAGAAGGGAATAAACAAGTGAGCCCAGTAAACATTGAGCTATCTTTTCATGTAAATTTGAAATGCATAAAAAAAATTCAACATGTAACAACAAATGACTGCAGATTTATCAGTCTATTCCATGTCCGTCTTGCCACTGCAGTCCCCAATCGGTGGGAAAGATGCAGCTCGTAATTTTGGACTGAACTAAATAAACCAACGAAATTTTCAATGGTCATATAATTTTTTTCTGGGTGAATTAAGAAAAAGCTGAAAAAATCGTGAAATTATAACTTTTCTCAGGCTGTTAAAAAAAAACACTTTAACGTGCTATACAAATGGTTTAAAAAGACTTTTTCAACAACTTTTTAAATTCACTTCGAAGAGATTTTCACACTGAAGAAAATAAACTTTGGTTTGATTCAATAGGTCATTTAGATTTTTGCTATCACGCCCGCCAATTTAGAAACATTGTGAAAATGAAAACTGAAGAAAACGCGCTTCACAGTTTACAATAGGATAAAATATCAATATCAAATATCAACCGCTTCTCTGTTTTTGACCTTGTATCTTCGAAAATATTTACAATTGGCTTGTGTAACTTTGTAAATATATTCTTGGATAGTTTATCGATCGATTTGAGCAATGAAAAAAAAAATTTCGGACCTTCTAATTCAGGCTCCCGCCTTAATGAAATGTGCTCGTGAAATATTTAATTGAGGAACACGTAGAATTACGTTGAAGAGCATTGATGCTACCTCTTTTACTCTTGCTCTTTTACCATGCAGACTTTGCTACTCTCTTTTCCCCTAAAGGGTAGCATTTCTAAAAACGCTGAAATTTCATTAATTGTGTCCAGGAGCAGTTATACAAAGTTTCAAGCAAATTTGACCAGATTTTTTTTTTTTTTCATTTTCCGTACGAACTTTGCCACCCCCTTTCGTTTAGGGATCGAATTTCGAAAGCGCTAAAATACGTATTTTATTAATTGTGTTAAAGAGCATCAATCCTAAGTTTAAAGTCGAACTTCTGACCAGATTTTTTAAATTTTCTATACCAAGATTGCCACCCCCTTCCTCCTCTTGGGGATTGAATTTCTAAAAACGCTGGAATACGTGTTCCTCCAATTGTGTCAACAAGCACAAAAACAAGTAAATGCGTCCAGATTTTCTTTTATTTTCCATACAAACTTTGCCACCCCGTATCTCCCCTTAAGAGTGGAATTTTGAAAAATCTCTTCTTAAATAGTGCTCACCTAACAAAATCAACATGTCCTCCAAATGTCACCTTGCTCCATTTTGCTGTTTTGGCTGGGCAATGATGAGTCGGTCAGTCAGGACTTTGCCCTATACCGGGTGTCCCTCTTATCTCTGCCACCCGAAATAACTCGGTAATTATCAACGTCGCAAAAAAATGTCCCAGACAAAAGTTGTACGGTGTGAAGGAGGCTATCAAATGCGACCATTTTTTTTATTTCGGTGGAGGCGCTGTTGCACAGTGAAGGTCACCGCCACTGTTTTAAATGGAACGGTACATTTATTTCAACCATCTTGTGGAGCACCTCAAGCCGCATCAAAACATTAGGGGGTCAAAGTCGTTCAAGGTCATTCAAGGTCACCTGTTAAAATGAAATACAAATTTAAATATCTCGGATCATTACCGAATATTTGGTTTTTCCAAATTTTTGAATACCATACTCTTCGCATATATAACGAAATGTATAAGGGTAGTACCAACAAGTTCGTCTTCGTTTTGCTACCATCGACATATCACTGAATTTATTTGACAACAGAAAGAGAATGTAAAAAAAAAATCTTGAATGAATTGTTAAGGATACTCACTATAAAATTAAAATAAATGTTATAGGTCTAGTCGTCGCTTGGCAAAAAATCATACAAATTTTCCCGGCACCAAGAATTTATAATTGTTTCTGTTGACTTACGTAATATATTTCCTCATTCCCCGTGATTTTTTGTTCTCGTACCTCAGGGTTGTCTGGAAATGATCGAAAAGTGGACGCAGGAGCAAGCTCTCATTCTCCTCGCAGTTGGCCTCGGGGTCGTCATAATCGAGTTGTCGGCGCTTCTCAGCACTTTTTTGGCATGTTCGAAAATATCGACGGAAAAGAAGTCGCAAACATCCACGTTTACGTCCACCCAGACGCTCAGTCCATTCAGTGAAACGGACCGGGAATTCGGTACGTTTAGCTCAACGTTGCATTCGGTTTAAGGAGGTTGGAGCGTTAGTCACAATGCAAGATTGAATTTAAAAAAATATGTTATGGTCTCTAGACTATACTGAGCGTTCGCAAATTTTTTAAAGTTTTTCCACCACGAAACACTAGAGATAAAAAAATACCTTAATGTACGTAATTTTACGTGCGGTCAGACATGCAAGACGTTCACGCTACGGGTGATGTAATTTTGTTTGGCTATTTAGCACCAAGATAAACCATTTCTAACAACGGTTTAACGAAAACTCAAGCTTTTTTGTAAACATTTAGAGAAAAAACCCCACCTTGCCCATCGTAAACCATATACGTAATATATTCAATATTGAACCATCAAGGTCTGATTAAAAATTACGAATCTTGGCTGGCGAATAAAGAGCATTGCTGCCAGCCTCGATGTCCGCGAAGTTGCCGTATTCCGGCAACACTCAGTATTAATAAATGGTAATAAAAAATAATTTCCTGACATAAATATAAATAGGCACAATTATAAATGACTCAAAATTTCATTCTGAGTTGTATAAAACATCTACTGACGCAGTTTTCTTCATAATAATCATCGATAATGTTTTACTTCTTCAAATTGGCAGTAACACAAATGTTTTCCTTATCTACGTAATCAAAATACAAAAACGAATAATTTTGCCCTTATATAATATTTTTATGGAAAATTAGCATGTACAGAATAAATCTGGACCTCGTATGCATTTTTTTGAGGTTCATTGAAAAAATGTCCAAATATTACACAAAATGAAACTATTTCATGGCATTGAAAATGTAATCAGACTTTTCGGGTAATAAAAAACAGATACATGTAAATAATATGAGTTGGTTTGTTTTATTTTTCAAAAATATTGATACATTGAGATAATATAGTTTTTACATTAATAAGTAGATTAGAATTGGGTGGGGAGAGAACATTTTTCAACCGATCGTGGGGATTCAGCCCCCAACTCAACTACAACGCAGTGGCAGTGGAGTGGGTGTAGCGTTCGTTTTGTTTGACATCCAGCTAACTCAGACCCCTATACCCAGTCTGCCTCACTAACATTTACAGTTTTAAAAGCATTTTCAATGCTAAAAAAACATAAACCGTCGTTTAAGGCAGCTGCTCAGGGAGTTTGCGGGGCAACGTATAATGCTTGAACACCGGCGCCTGTAACGGCTGCCAACCCCGAATAATCAAATTTTCGGTTACGTGAAATAAATAAATTTTAGCCAATAAATATGTGGAATGCATATAATTGACTGTTTATAAATGTTATTAATCTTTTTTGTTTATTTACATCGCGTATAAGTTATTAATCAAGTTGAAATGTGGCAAACGCGCAATTTAGTTCTCAGGAACTGGTAGCACTGAGCTCAGATGCAAAGCCCACATCGTAAGCGCGTAGCTGTGAAACATCCTCTGCGAATTCCGTTTTTTTGTTCGGCGAAAATGAAAAGATGGAAGGAAAAAATGCAAACCGAAAAACAGTACAATCGACGGTTGGAGCAACTATAACCTGGAAAGCGGTGGAAAAAAGTAGTGAAGCCGGAAAATGAATGCGCAGTCGAGGGACGACGCGTAATTGATTTTAAGGTTATGTCGAGACACATGCACTGCAGCTTCTGTAAAGAATGATTCAAAATATTTAAATACTCTTTATGAAACAGCGGTAAGAAATTTATAGCAAGGAAGCAATAGTTTGTGCGTTTCAAATTTTGGCGCCTATTCAAAATGGCCGACTTGACAGCAGCGTTGTCACGTGCCATAGGGCGCTTTATCATTTTACGGGAATCAGCTGAAATTGCCCGTTTTATTTCACGAATATCTCGATGACGAGACAGATAAAACGCCGTACTCTTCGTTGAAATGATTCATAAAAATCTCAAGGATTTTTTCCGCCTCTTTTCATTCAATTCTTACTATTTTTATTATGTTGCGACAGTCGTATTAGACTTCTCATGAAGTTTTTGCTATGTCGCGAATATATATATATATATATATATATATTTTTCGATGTACAAAATGGCCGACTACTAATATTTTCTTTTGTTATCTTTTTTTAGGCGCTCCGCGGCGTGACCTTTAGCATCCACAATTTTTTACTTACAACAAAAAACAAAAATTCTCGTCAATCTACGTTAGAATACCTAGAGAAGTACGTACGGAATTTAAAGAATATTGTTTTATTCAAAAGTCGTAGGTATTTGAACTTAAGAAAGGAATTTTCAGTGAAAAATTTCTTTATAACTGCTCATAAAATGAAAAGTTTTTGATTAATCAGAAATTCCGTACGTACTTCTCTGCGAAATGCAATTAGGAACATAACTGTTCAATTTGAAGTAAATCGAGTGAAAATTGTTGAAGTTATTTGTCACGCCAATTGGAAAAAAGCTGTTTCGAGAAGTTTCGAGTAGTCGGCCATTTTGTACATCGAAAAAAAAATTCTAACCGCTTGATATTCATACTAAATAGATGTGTAAATAATTTTATGAGTGAATCACTATTTCACATGAAAACAATTTGTTACATTCGTACATGTTTTTATACCCGTTATTGTGGCCTAACGCCTCAACTCAGCTGGACCGCTCCAACTTCCCCAAAACTAAAAGAAATCTTATGCCCTGTTCCTCCTGACAAGTAGAATGAGGATAAACCCTAAATTGACAAGTGTCAAATTTCCTCCCGATAATCGGCGCGGTCCCCCATCGAGGTTTGCGAAAAGAAAAATCGCTCAACATTAATCGTCATCGTTGTCCATTTCAGGAGGTTCGGGTATCGAGAACCGCATGCACATGACAGGCACGACGTTCGGTGGGAAGTCATGAAGGTGGCACGAGGGCAGCGAGGATGAGGGTGCGACGCGCAAGAGCTCGGAGACGGGTGAGCCGAGGAATGCGCAGCGGGTGGTCGAAGATTTCCACGGAGTGCAACAATTAGAATCACGCCTGCGTCCAAGAAGCATAATAGAGGAATGGCAAAGCAGGCGCGATCGTTTCGAGGCCGGAATATTACGAAACGACGAATTCTACGAGGAGCGTCCGGTGGACGTCGCGACGGATCCCGGGCATTCGAGCGCGACCCGACGCTCTTGGAACCACGTTGGAAAGTCTGCCGACCCAACGATGCCGGCTGGAAAAACAAGCTCGTCAACCACCGCCAGACGAGCGAGTCGCGACGACGACGATTGCTTCGTAGCGACGACCACGAGGCGTGAACACAAGCTCAAGGGGGGCAAGGAGCCGTCAACTGGAACGGTGAGAATACCGATAAAGGATTATCGAGCCTCAATGGCCCACGACATGGGAACCTTTCGTAGATCCTTGCGGGCCCAAAGTCAATTCTCCTTTGTCACGCCCGAGAGAAGTTCGCGCCAACGGCCAATCAAGCGTTGCTCGAGATCGCCGATCGTCACGAGCGAGCGCAATACCGCAACGCGAGACTCGCGGCCATCAGCCGAGTCCCCACATCGACATTCACGATCAAAATCCAGCAGGGACGTTGCGCGAGACGAGATTGTCGATTTTTTGCCCGATTACCGTTTCCTCGACGACGAGAACGCGAACTATCCGGACGTGTGTAGGCCGCGCGAATCCGCGAGATGGCGCGACAGATCGTTCGAATCTCGTCGAGTGGCTCCCTCTGGCGAGGATCCGAGGAAACTCCGGAAATCCCAAAGTCGCCACGCCGAGAACGGTGGCGACGCATCGTCGGTGGCTCTCGAGCGCGGCAACGTCGTCAGCAAGATATCCGTTTACGAGGGAAACGCACGTTCGTCGATGAGATCGGATCGTTGCGTGGACGTGGAATCGTTGCCGATCTTTGCCGATCGTCGTAGTCGTTGCACGATCGGCGTACCGTTGGTCGGTATGCACAACGCATGCGGACTTCCGGTTGTTGCCTCTTGGCCGGAAAATCGTTTCGTCGGTACTGTGCGCGTGGCGGATGGACTGATTTCCGGTATCCGGCGAGTGCCCGAAGTCGCCACGACGAAGCGCCAGCGGACACACCGGAAGAGAAGAGCTCCTCAGCCCAAGGAGAGACGAGACGATAATCCCGAGGAGGAACGCGCCACCGACAAAAATGCCAATGAAGTTCCCGATTATGGGACACGCGAGGGCGCGACCGGAAGTGCCCCGAGAAAGAGGATTCTCAAACGTCCCTCGTTTAAAGCTGACAGAACAAACGTGATGCCCTACAAGCAGCGTTACAGCCGAAGAAACGCAGCCCCGGCGAGAATCGCCAATGGGGAACATGGCGCTGTTAACAGTGGCAGCATTGGGAAACGATCGCTCGCGAGAAGAAGAGCCAAGAGGTCCACTCTCTATGCGAAGGATGAGGGCAACGAGGCCGCTGAAGTACTCACCAGCTTGTGCTTGAATCCTCTCGCCAGAACCAAAGGCGCCGCGAACATGATGTGGTGAACTGTGGCGTGTTGTAGCTCGTGCTCTTCTACACGTCGCGGGTGGATACTTGATGAGGGCTTTTCCGAAAAAACGGCGCGAAAATTGCTTTGCCAGCGACATATCAATGAAGTCTTTATTGAGGAGTTTTAGGACAATTGGCGAAGTGTTACCATTTGATTCAAATTTATACAGTGAATTCTTTGTCGTACTGGGTGTCCCATTCAAGTATTATACCTGATTTATCTCGGAAAATACTACTCTGATCATGTATTGAAAATAATCAAATTTTTATTCAATGGGGGACGTTGGGGGGACGTTGAAAAAAAGTCATTTTTGGTCCAACATTCAAAATGGTGACGTTAAGATGGCCGACATGTTTAAAAAAAAATGGGACCGAGACTTTTTTTTTCATCAAACATTTGTCAGGCGAAAACTAATAGCTGTAGGATTTTTTTTTGATAACATTCATAAATTTTAGGTTAGAACCCCGTTTTTTGTTGCTTTAGCGCTATCCAGAGGGTACCACGAGGATGTAAAGTCTTCAACACCCCTATTGTAGTGTGCGTGTGTGTGGGTGTGTTTGTTTACGTTTATTTCGGTTTGTTCGATAATCCAAACAAACCAAAACAAGGATTAGGTGCCTGCGGCTCGTCACTTCCGTTATCAAACAAACCCAAACAAACTCACGCCTACACATACGCACACTTACACGAGGGATGTTAAAACCTCCTCGTAGTACATTCTGGATAGCGCTAAAATAGTAAAAAATGATGTTCTAACCTAAAAATGATGAACTCGATCAAAAAAACTTTCCTACAAAAGTTGTTAGCTTTGGCCTGACAATTTTTTTGGTGAAAGATAAATCATATTCCCATTTTGAAAAAACATGTCGACCATCTTAACGTCGCCATCTTGATTTTTGGAGAACTTTTTTTTCTTTCAAACGTTCCCCTTTGAACCCTAAAAGTTTTATTATACTCCATACCTGATCGGATCACTATATTTCGGGATAAATCAACTGTGAAATGAAAATGGGTCATCCGATATACTGAATGCACTATCTAAATTTTACAATGATCGTTTACACCGTTTCTATAAAATTTACTATTGAAAAAACACTTGTTTACATAGGGAGATGATTTTCCATACGCTCATCGTTGAATGGCAATTTTACGCACGAAATTGTTTCAACAAAAATGTTTAAAATGTTATGAAAAACTGTCAAATCAGTCAGGACATTATGACAATCTTCTTTCAGTATCATAATGTTAAATGCCATATGTTAAAAAATGTTTTTCCAATTGTAATTTGTATAGAAACGGTGTAGACGACCGATTTAAAATTTGGAGGGTGCATTCAGTATATGACAATGAATTTATTGTATGAATTTGAATCAAATGGAGAGATTACATCAATGGTCCCGAAACTCCTTCATTATCGAATGCATTTATTTCCTATGATCCTTCGTCACGATCCAATCCCTTTAATTTTTACTCCACACTTGTCACTCCACTATTTCCAGTTCCTGAGATGATAATGAGCTGACGTATGGCATTTGCAAGAGGGCACAGGGAAACTGTGGAAAACCCATGACGATACAGCCGGCTGTTTTTTCTGAGTTTCATTTTCGAAACGAAAATTTGGCAAAACTGTTTGGGTTCGTTACTTTTTACTCCGTTACTTTTTTATTCGTTACTTTTTACTCCAAATTTTTTTTATCGTTCTTCGGAAAGCCCCTTTGTTCGATATTCACCTCGTTGCGTAGTCGAAAAACTCCGAAGAATTATCGAAATTGCGGACGCAGGAAAGGTCCGCCTCGATAGCGTCGATCCTACATATCTTTATTATTTATTATATTGCAAGAGAATCTTCGCTGCCCTCGAACAAGTTGGTGAACTGTTCACTCGTGATCCTTTTTTTAAGAGCCTCTAGATGGTTATAAGTTTTGTTGATTGAAAGCGTGAGACAATTATTTTTACATATTTATTAATACGTGATAAAAGTTTTGTAATTAATTTTGTCAATTGTATGCCAATTTCTGATTGGATTCGTGCGATTGGACAATTTTACGTTGTTCAATGTTTCTCCCGTTTTTGTAACGCGTTTTTACGTATACGTTGAATCAATAAATGACAACGAGATTTGATATTAAAAGACACAGGATTAATCACGATCAATGCGATGGACATTCACATTGAGGCGTAACATCTATGTGGCTCACCGAAAAATGAGACTTGTTTGGAATTTTTTTTTTGGCAATACTAAAGAAGCAATCACAATGAGGTTTGGAGGGTTTATTCTGCATGTGTTGAAGTATGGGGCCGTCCATGTATTACGTCATCGATTTATTGATGATTTTTTACCCCCTCCGCCCTGAAATCATTCTATCCAACTATCGGTACCACCATCCAACGACCAAACCCCAGCGCCTATTTTAAAATTACATAATTTATGGACGACCCCTATGCATAAGAACAAAAAATTATGAAAAAAATACGGTTTAGTTGTAGCTGCATTGAGAGCGTTTTTTTAGACACTCTGCGGGAGGACGCAGAACTTTTATGGATTAGCACTGAGAACAAAAAAAGATGTCATTTAGGGAATGTGTCCTCAAGATGACATATTCAGATAAGATGACACACCCCCAATGTCTTCAGATATTCGCGCGATACGGGTAACGATGACGGTTGGGGTTAAAAACTTTGAATGGTCAAATATAGAACGACAAAGATTACGAAAAGACAGAATCCTAAACTCAAAATAACGAAGGTTAAATTATTCAAAATGTTATCTTCCGAGCGATGACGAAATCGCACAACTATTACACCAAATGATTATTTATTCGACAGCTCATTTATTTGAGACCATGTAATCCGATAGTCTGCAGTTTGAGTCATACAAATCCAGATTCGAACAATCTACAACATTCATATTTCTGAAATAGATAAAAGTGAGTATCTAATATTGGTAATACCATCTACAGCAAAAAGCGATATATCAACGAATGATCGATGGCCCAAAATAGCGAATACCTAAATAGCGAACGTGGGATGACTGCCTTAGCCGTCTACCCACCAGCGCCATCTGCCAACTTCACTCTGAAGCACAACAAAGGTATTGCTCGATCATAAGTTTTCGCTATTCGGACCGTTCGCCTTTTTGGCCGATCGCTAGTTTAATTGATGGATTTTTTGGCCCTTCGCTTTAATGAATTCGAAATTGTAAACCTTCATAGTATCTACTATTCGATTATTTGTCATCTCGAATTGGTCGGTGTATTTATACCGGAAAGTCGATATTATATCTCTTATTATTTTGTTAAACCTTATATTTATTTTCGCTATAAATAAATTTCAAGATATTTGTATTTACAATTTTTATTAACTATTTTACAGTAGCAATATTTAGTATAGCCATCAGGGAACGCGAGCGTTTACGTACGGAACGTTTACCCGCCGGATAAGATTTTTTCTACTTGACTTAATTTATTCATAAGCTAAGGTCATTGTACTTTACAAATAGTGCCCAACGGGTACGCATATTCTAGCTCCAAAGTTTTTGTCAGAATAAATGAACAAAATCTGCATTCACTTATGGGTAATTTGACATACCAGACGTTGGTGTAAGATGACAGACTACGCCATCTGACCCTGCAGCGTAAAAACCGGATATAAAAACAGATTTTTTGGATTATGGTTATGGGATGGCTGGCTATTATCAACGATTCTCGACACGCAAGAGCTGGTCACGAGAAGACATGATCAAAACCATTGAAGCAACAAAGAAGGATATAATGGGTTGGCTTTTAGCATCCAAACATTTTACCGTGCCGAGGGAACACTTGGTCGTCAATATAATAATGTTCCAGTAAATATTGATTGCTATAAACTAACCTTTAATTCAGAAATTAATTTATCTGACCATGACTCGGTCGACGTGTGTGAGATGACATACATATGTCATCTTAGACTGAAGCATGTCGTCTTACACACGTTGGCCGACGTGTGGTTTTTCATTTTTCTATTTTTTTATTTAAGTAACTAATGTCCTGAAACTGTCCCTATTTCATCGTAATAATAAACCTTCATGGATATACGCTCAGCTTTGAATTAATATGTCAATTATTTACATATTTATCGTAAAAGGAAAAGTATGTCATCTTAAGCACAAATCCCTACATTAGTTTTGCTAGAGAAGTACACATGATTATTGAAAAATATGGTTCTTTTTCGCAAAATGGCATCATTGTGAATAAACTTGTTTTTATTCGCTAAGAATCGGCCTTAATTTGTTTATAAAAACGAGAATTCTTGATGAATTGTAAAAGTCATGTGTAATTGTTCAGAGAACGTATCTAAGGAGGTGCAGCTAAAACTGCCCGTTAATCTAATGAAAACTGCCCGAATTATGCGTCCTCCCGATTTGAAAAACGTATCTTTGAGAAAAATGCTTTTCATTAACATTATCAGAATCCATCATTCTTGTGACGTTTACACATCATTTAAGGTCATGAAAAAAGTTAATATGCCTTTTCTGCTCAGATGTAACGTAAAATGGGGTTACTTTGAACAGGTTTTGGAAGTTGTTTGTCGGTAACTTTTTTAAACATCCTCAGTTCCAACTTTTTTTCGTTCCAATAGAACAATGTACCCTTTGACTATCAAATGTATAAGAAAGTCAATCCCCACCACCCTCCCCCTCCCCACAGTTTTAGATTTCTTTTTGTGTCGAAGCAACCTCGAGTCTGGGGGTTTCTTTGACAAGGTATTGAAATGCAACTTATGTCAAATATTAAGTTTTACTTTGACATAATTTTAATTAAAAAAATAATATTTTACGAATTATAAATGGAAAGAAATAAACCCAAACAACGATTTTTACAATCAAATTGTCATCTTTATTAAGGAAACACTTTAAATAAAAATATCAAGTACCTAGGGTACTATTATAGGCGCTTAATCAGTCCTATAATTATCATTGAGATCAAAATCAACTTCAGCAACATTACAATTAACTCTAGCAACATTATAATAAACTTGAACAACAAATTTGAGCAACAGTAGGAAAAAAGTTTTAAAAAAGGCTCGCTGCGCACATGTTTAACCCATTAACGCCCAAGAATCGCGATTTTTTCCTTCAATTTCAAGCCAGATTTTTATTATATAAAAAAATCATAAAAAATCAAGAGATACGTTCCCTAGTATTTTCGGGGGTGCTCTTTCAGAATCTGGAGTCAAAATCGGGTTTTGTCCATTAGGAAAAAAAATATGGCGGCTTTTAAACAAAAAAACAGAAAAAATCGATGACACTTTTTTTTCAAATTTTTTTTTCACCTCGAAGCCGTTGAAAAGTCCGGTTTTTTTTTCAACCATGGGTGCATAGAATAGTGACGATTGAACAATCAATTCTTTAAATTCGTCGTTGTCAACATTTTCACCCCCAAAATGGCGCTTTTCACCCCCTGAGTGACACGAAAAATTTCACGCTCGGTGTCCCAAATGAAAAGTAGATGGATTTGGACGAAAATTGGTACTCGGAGGTTTTTGAGGTCGCTGATTACGATTCTGTTCTCAAAAGTCCGAAATTCAAAATGGCCGATCCAATATGGCGGACACAAATGCAAAAGTTCATTTGAATTGGATAAAACGTGGCACTCGGGGGTTTTCGAGGTCGCTGATTATGATTCTGCTCTCTAAATTCCGAAATTCAAAATGGCGGATCCAATATGGCGGACACAAATGCAAAAGTTCATTTGGATTGGATAAAACATGGCACTCGGGGGTTTTCGAGGTCGCTGATTATGAATCTGCTCTCAAAATTCCGAAATGAAAAAATGGCGGATCCAATATGGCGGACACAAATGCAAAAGTTCATTTGAATTGGATGAAACGTGGCACTCGGAGGTTTTCGAGGTCGCTGATTATGATTCTGCTCTCAAAATTCCGAAATTAAAAATGGCGGACCCAATATGGTAGACACAAATGGAAAGTTCATTTGAATTGGATAAAACGTGGCACTCGGGGGTTTTCGAGGTCGCTGATTATGATTCTGCTCTCAAAATTCCGAAATTAAAACTGGCGGATCCAATATGGCGGACACAAATGCAAAAGTTCATTTGAATTGTATAAAACGTGGCACTCGAGGGTTTTCGAGGTCGCTGATTATGATTCTGCTCTCAATATTTGAAAGCCTTTGGGTATTCAAGTACCTGAAAATACCAGGTATTTAAATACCCAAAGGCTTTCGAATTTTGAGAGCAGAAATATAATAAGCGACCTAGAAAACCCTTGAGTGCCACGTTTTATCCAATTCAAATGAACTTTTGCATTTGTGTCCGCCATATTGGATCTGCCATTTTTAATTTCGGAATTTTGAGAGCAGAATCATAATCAGCGACCTCGAAAACCACCGAGTGTCACGTTTTATCTAATTCAAATGAACTTTTGCATTTGTGTCCGCCATATTGGATCCGCCATTTTGAATTTCGGAATTTTGAGAGCAAAATCATAATCAGCGACCTCGAAAACCCCCTAGTGCCACGTTTTATCCAATTCAAATGAACTTTTGCATTTGTGTCCGCCACATTAGATCTGCCATTTTTAATTTCGGAATTTTGAGAGCAGAATCATAATCAGCGACCTCGAAAACCCCCGAGTGCCACGTTTTATCCAATTCAAATGAACTTTTGAATTTGTGTCCGCCATTTTGGATCCGCCATTTTTAATTTCGGAATTTTGAGAGCAGAATCATAATCAGCGACCTCGAAAACCCCCGAGTGCCACGTTTTATTCAATTCAAATGAACTTTTGCATTTATGTCCGCCATATTGGATCCGCCATTTTTAATTTCGGAATTTTGAGAGCAGATTCATAATCAGCGACCTCGAAAACCCCCGAGTGCCATATTTTATCCAATCCAAATGAACTTTTGCATTTGTGTCCGCCATATTGGATCCGCCATTTTGAATTTCGGAATTTTGAGAGCAGAATCATAATCAGCGACCTCGAAAACCCCTGAGTGCCACGTTTTATCCAATTCAAATGAACTTTTGCATTTGTGTGCACCATATTCGATCGGCCATTTTGAATTTCGGAATTTTGAGAACAGAATCGTAATCAGCGACCTCAAAAACCTCCGACTACCAATTTTCGTCCAAATCCAACTACTTTTCTTTTGGGACACCGAGCGTGAAATTTTTCGTGTCACTCAGAGGGTGAAAAGCGCCATTTTGGGGGTGAAAATGTTGACAACGACGAATTTAAAAAATTGATTGTTCAATCGTCACTATTCTATGCACCCATGTATCCCATTTGGACCCATGTCCAAATAATGCTTTTCTCGCATGAGAAATTCGCGGTTTCGCTGAATAATTGCAATTAAGGATAGTGAGGTTTTTTTTCTATATATTACCTTCGAATGTCCACGAGTGCACGGCGAAACTGGGGAATCTCGTGTGTAGGTGGACTAGGTCGTCGCGGATTGTTTCTTGCGATAGCTCGTCAGCAAAACCCCGTAGGTTGCAATCGAGACCAACATCTGCCAGTTGAAAAAACCATTTTTTTTCTTTTTTACGAAAGAGAATTACAAAAATATTACGCTGTGGAAGAACAAAATAATTGTTCGAGTACTCACGGAGTACAAGAGGGACAATCTGATTTCGAAAAAATCTCCGGCACTGAAGACAACCCGATTGTTCAACAAGTAAAGCTGCATTCGTACTCTGTCCTGGTAACACGTCAATCGAAGTGTCAAGATTTCCTCGATGTTGCTTGCCTAATTTTTATAATAATAAGTAATTACATAGTAATTACTTACCATGGTTGTCGAATCCTCGATCAAGGTCGGTTTGTCCTCTGACATGTATTTTCCCGTATTGTTTGCCTACGAATCGAGCATACGTGGCTTGACAAAAATCCATTGAAGTCAACGTTGTTGCGAAACGTATGTGACGAATATTTTTTTGTCGATTTTTTAATGCGAACTCTTGGGTTTGTTGATTACCATTTCTTTCCCGTTAATTAGCAATAATTTTTGTTCTAACAATTAGTGATGTGGCATTAGCACAGTCGTGCTGTATATTGGAATCGGAAAAGATTAGAATAAGGCTAGTTTTTTGACAGGTGATTTTGTAGGTGCCGGGGGTGCTAAATTCAAGTTTGCCTAAAAATCGGGGTGTAGGGTTCTTTTTCATGGGGATGAAGGGTGATGGGCGTGGATTAATGCCAAAGTACAACCCCTACGAGGTCGGCGCCGGGAGACAAAATGTTCAGAAAAATCCCGGCTATATTTTTGTTCACAGCGCCGAAGCCGTGGAACTTCATTTTTGGGGTGAAAAAGTGGCGGGAAATTTTGAAAAATCAGTTTTAATTCGATAACTCTTTAGGAAAAATTCATACAATTTTTGTTCAAATGGGAATGTCGTAGCCCTTGAAACCACGCATCGATCGAGTATTTGATCATCCCTCACCAATAATATCTTCGCCACCAAAAAAATTGTTTATTGTATAACTCAAAAACGATCGATTTTTCGGGGATGGTTTAAATGTACGAAATGGAGAGAATAATTTTCTGTATATTTTCATTTGTATGGACCACCCTTGAACTTTGTTTTTTTCAACCCCTCTCGGGGGTTGAAATTTCGAAATGAAATTCTGGAAAAACTATTGACCGAAAATAAAAAGATACGAGTTTGGCGCTGTAGACAAAAATGTAGCTGATGGTTCAAGCTACAAATTGCTCCACGGGGGCGAATTCGTGCGGTCACTAGTTTTTCCAGAATGTCATTTTTTATTTTCAACCTCTGAGAGGGGTTTGAAAAAGCCTTCATACCTGAAAAATCGATTGTTTATGAGATATTCAATAAACAATTTTTTTTTGGTATTTCAACAAGTTTTTTGGAGGTGAAGACATTATTGGAGAGTAATGATCAGATACTCGATCGACGCGTCTTTTCAAGGGCTACAACGATCCTATTTGAATAAAAATTGTACGAATTTATCCTAAGACGTTATTGAATTAAAACTGATTTTTCAAAATTTCACCCCACTTTTTCACTCCCAAAGTGGACTATCACGACTTCGGCGTTGTGGACAAAACTAAAGCCCGGATTTTTCTGCACATTTTGTCTCACGGCGCCGACCACGTAGGGGTTGTAGTTTTGCATCAATCCACCCCATCCCCCTTCATGCCCTAAAAAAGAACCCTGCACCCCGATTTTTAGGCAAACTTGGATTTAGTACCTACGGCACCGACATGATGACGTTTCAAACCACCCCTCAAAGAAAGGCGTGTCGAGGGGTGATTTTGCAGTTTGACCCACCAGCAGTCCACCGATCTGAATGAAACAAAAACCAAAATTATTCTAATGTGAAGCGATGGAAAATCCACTATAGAAGTATTTTTTTTAATTAAATTAAGGGGTGACACACCTTTTTCGAGGGGTAGTTTCTCTCCTCAAAGCCGGTTTTCCACCGATAAAAAAAAAACACGTCGATTAGTTTTGAATGCTGGATCACATATATTTCCAACTAAAGTTCCAACTAAATGGAAGGCGGACACTTAATATGGGGGCATAAGGACGGCCCTTCTGAATGATTGATAAATTACAGTACCTCTTCATAAAAATAAAACACAATCGATTATTATATCCAACGATAAACTGGAATAAAACATTTCGCGCATGTTTAGTAGATTTAGGCATCTTTTCTGAAAAGTCGCGGTTACGAAAGCCGGGTTGAAATTCCGAACTTTGAATGATCAGAACGCTGAAAACTCCAAAAGAAAACTACCCCGAAAGATCAAAACTCCGAAAAATTTTACCCGAAAAATCAAAACTCCGAAAATCTGAACGGGGCCGGGTTGAAATTCCGAACTTTGAATGATCAGAACGCTCAAAACTCCGAAAGAAAACTACCCCGAAAGACCAAAACTCCGAAAGACTTTAACACGAAAAATCAAAACTCCGAAAATCTGAACACCGTCAAAATAATTCGGCCCTGGAAGTGTTAAAAGTTTGAAAAATTTTCAATAAATCGAAGAATTATTTCAAGAATTTGTTTTATCGACAAGTGATTTTACGTTAATTTTGAAATTTGTCTAAAAAATGTTATACGTTCTGCATCATTTACAGTCAACTATGTAGACTTTCGCTGGCATGATTTTGACGAATCTTGTAATTTCAGAACATTAAAATTAGGAATTTTATAAACCGTCGGCGCATTCAAAGTTCGGAATTTCAACCCGGCCCCCATGTCAAGATCATGCCAGCGAAAGTCTACACAGTTGACTGTAAATGATGTAGAACGTATAACATTGTCTAGATCAAATTTCAACATTGACGCAAAATCACATCTTAATAAAAAAAAAATCTTGAAATAATTCGTCGATTTATTAAAAATTTTGAAACTTTTAAAACTTCCATAGCTGAATTATTTTGACGGTGTTCAGATTTTCGGAGTTTTTGGTCTTTCGTGTAAAATTCTTCGGAGTTTTGATCTCTTGGGGTAGTATTCTTTTGGAGTTTTCAGCGTTCTGATCATTCAAAGTTCGAGATGTCAACGTGGCCCCATCTTGAATTTCGGAATATTGAAATTCGGCATTTTAAACCGTCGGAGCATTCAAGGTTCGGAATTTTAACCCGGCCCGGTTGATCCCCAGTTTTTATTGTTGTTACGGAATGTTTAGATTCTTTTCACGCTTGAGCAGTTTATATCAAACATCTAGACTTATTTACTGTCTAAATTATTAGATAGAAATGTCGCCAGCGTGTCATCCCCATAAAGCGCCGTATAAACCGACGATTTTTATAGTCGTCATTTTTCGTTAAAAGTTCGGTTACTTGGCTTGAAATTTCACGGTAAATTGGTAACTTTTCGGGTTTATAAAAATAATACGTTAAGTGATGTTTCTTGTGAAACGGTCACCAAAATTTCCCACCGCAAAGCAATACAGAACACCGTCGAAAAATGTAGCTTGGCTGTAGGGGAAGCTGCATACAGCAGGGGAACCTTGATACATTTTGTGTTCAATGATATATAAAACTGAAAACATGATACATATACTGATGAAATCAATTGTATCGTAAAGGGCAACTAATAGGGCTCATAATATAAAATACACAAAACCATAGACAAATATTTAAATAGTTTTTATGCAATTAAAAAAAAAGTGGCATGTTGATCAAGGTACAACATTGCTGATGTACCTTGATCCGCATATGTTGTACCTTGATCACAGTGAGAATTCAGTCAAATAAAAGACTATTTTTTAACCAATTTCAATATTATTTATCCTTTTTAAGTTAATGATGTTTCTGGTATCTTTATTCAATTTATGTAATAACAGATATCTGTATTTTGACAAATAAATATTCACCAAACATACGTTTTTTCTAACTTATTTAGTTTCTAAGTTCAAAATATAGAAAAGTATTACGGTTTTTTCTTAAAATCTAAATTAGGAACTTTATAATCAAATTATGCTGTTTCCTTCTTCTCTTCAAATAATTGTTAGAAGTTTCTTACTCGATAGGTAAGCTCCCAATATTTGTTCATTTTAGGAACGGAATAGAATTCCCTTTTAGAATTTGTTTTTTAAGTTTTTAAAATTTTCTCTTCAATATCTGACTAAGGATATGAGTTCAAATCTTTTTTTCTGGCTACCAAGAACAAAAGTAAATGACACCATCATGTCTAAAGGCACAGCAATTACAATAAACGTTAAGGTTTCCCTCGTTTCGTGCAAACACTGAAGCATTATCAGGAAATGCCAAATATTAGTACAATGTTGATGAGAAAATCATCTCTAAAGATATGTGTTGTACTTTGACCACGATCAAGGTACAACGGATTTGCCAGAATCAAGGTACAACACCCCCACCCGTTAATGTTTACTCACACATAAAAATATTGAGGTTGTGTTTAGCTAAAATCAGCCTAATATGTCTTATACGCTAATACAGTACCTCCCTAAAACAGGAAGTCATGAAAAATCATGTAGCTAATAAACAACTTGTGAAGATAGCAAAAAAAATCTTACTATTCAGCATCAAGAAATTCAAAATCGTCTCAAGTCCAAACGCCGAGGAATGACTGTCTGCAACTAACTTTATGTTGATTTGCCTTTTCAAAACGTCACCGCACCATAAACAAGCATCCGTAAAAAGGGCGAGAACATTTGAAAAAGTTGAGTGGCTCAAGATACATCGGGTATCAAGGTACAGCAGCTTCCCCTATGCAATATCTTTGCAAGCTATTTGCAATTTTATGCGTCATATATTCGTAATTTGTCCTAGGACGATATCAGTAAATGTGTCAATCTAAATACGATTCCATACGGAGGTGCAAGAAGTCCATTTCGACGCTGCTTACGAAAACTAGCATAATTATGCTTTCGCCCCGGAAACTAGCACGTTTCCATATTCACCGCGAAAATCAGCATGTTTCAGCTTTCGCCGCGAAAACTAGTATGTTTCGGCTGTCACCGTGAAATCAAGCTTGTTTGACTTTCACTGTAAAAACCGTAAAAGGAGTAATCTTAAAACTTTAAGGAATTTATCTCTCGTACAATCTAACCAAAAAGAGTTTTGGTGAGAATTTAAAGTTCTTCATGCTCAGGTAAAAATCTGGAAAAATGAAACATTATATAGTATTTAAAAAAAATATGACAATTTTTTTGCGTAATGACATTTTAATTTTATACTCGTTGCTTTTATTAACATTTTGATAATAATTATCAATTAAAGTGGATAGTAGTAATTTTTATTAAAATATCATTTCGAAATTGTAAATATAATGAAATATTTATTGTGATGTTCTATTTAAAAAATAACGTTATTGAAAATATGATTCAACAAATTTACTGTAATCTTACAGATGGTTATCGTCGAATATGTTAGAAAAATCTTGCTGATGTTCGATTGGAATTAAACCTCTGTCAAGCACGGCCGGTAAATTTTTTTTTCTTGGTGCAAGAGGCAATTTTTTATCTGACGTCTGTTTTAATTGGAACATTCGAACATCATCCATGTTTTTTTTTTTTTAAGATTTTCATCTCTCGTCCTTCTTGGCCAAAATCATAGTTAACGTGGATTGTATCGACGTAAGGTTGAATGGATATTTCCCTAATACTTGAAATTTTAATTGAAGTCTAATTAAATTTTTTTGAGTGGTCAAAAAAATAGTAAATTCCCGATTGCGGTCAAAGAAATGTGAGTAAAAAAATACAGGCAAGGCGTAAAAAAGCATGGAAGAAAAGTCGGAAACAATTCCAGTGTTACTGAAACATGTTAATTTTCGCGGTGAATATCGAAATCTGCTTCTTTTCGTGGTGAAAGCCGAAACGTGCCAGTTTTCGTGGCGAAACCCGAAACTTGCTAGTTTTCGTGTCGGAAGCCGAAACATGCTAGTTTTAGCGGTGATATCAAACGTGCTTGTTTTCGTAAGAATTCTGAAACATGCTACTTTTCGTAAGCAGCGTCGATTTGTTCAAAGGAAAAAGAACCGATATCCCGTGCAACACTCACCTCCTCAGCGGTTGAGCTACAAACTATACAGGTCATGAGAACTTCGGCGATCAAGACGGTGCAAAATGGGACAGCGGCGTGCCACGTGAGGTAGGTCGCGTTATAGCTGTACAGCACAGCCGTGAACAGTAGATTGGTGAACCAGCAGAGCAACAAAATGCTGTAAGCGTCGGTGATGATAGCTGAGGCGTCGGCGAGTGTGGCATGAAGAGAAACGACGTCATCCGACGTTACGGACTTCAGACAGTTCGCCGTAACGAGTTCCCGTGTCCAAGAGACGCTCGGTAAAATCTTTTTGTTCAAGTGTCGAAATCGCTGATACGTCAGATGAACGAGAAGGTTGAATTTCAATATTCCCAAGAGATATGTAAACTCTTCGATCAAGAATTTCAAATCTCTCCCAGCGATGTCCATCCACGCGACTGTCAGGGTTCGGGAGTAAGTGGCCATTACCCAAATTGCAAAAGTGATCGATAGACCGATACAAATCCAATACGTCCGCATGTTGTCTCTCCTGGAATGTCCCAACTTGGCGACTTTGTCGTCATAAATCGCGAGCTTGTCGAAAAACTGTAAACATTATGAGCAGACGAGCGAATTTAAATTAATTTTTTCAATTACCCCTTCGACTGCACCCTGGGTCGTTTTGACCCCATAATCTTTTTCGTGCAAGTACGTGTTTTTCAACGCATCTCTCGGCAGTATTACGATATCTGTGGTTTATAATTCTGACCCCCCAGTCTTCATACTTTACTTAAAGTAAGACTTCTGTGAAGAGTGGTAAAACTCAAAATTCAACCCTTAAAGGGTCGAAACGGGGTTTTCAAAGTTTACACAGGACAACAAATTTTTTCGTCAGATTTGCTTGAAACTTGGTATAAATACGCTCCAATACAAATAATTACACATGTATTTGTTTGGGTTTTTTGGCGTAATTATACCAAATCAAACAAACGCAGTTAAGGGGTTAAAAGTACTACGTAACTGTCTACACGCACCGAAAAGCGAGGAAAACATATTATATTGTTATATATAAAATAAATTTGGTAAGTTTCAAGTAAATCTGGTGAAAAAAACAGTTTTCTCATACAAACGTTAACACTCCCGTTTAACTCTCTTAAAGGTTAAATTTGGTAAATCGCTGAAATATATGTTAAACTATTTGTATTTTAGTGTATTTATGCCAAGTTTCAAGTGAATCTGACAAAAAAATATCTTGTCTCATACAAACTTTAACACCCCGTTAAACCCTCTTAAGGGGGGGGGGGGGGTAAGATTAATTCGCTATAAAAAAGGATATTTACGATAATTTTTCCGACGACACGGTTAATATTTATTTATTTATGTAATAAGTATGTAATAAAAGGACATTTGAAGACTATTCTGTGAAAGTTTCATTAATAATTATGCAGAAATGAGCCACTGACGGCAAATCTTCGCAGACGCCGAAAAAAAGTTACGTTGCGGTGAAACGCAACGTAACTTTGGCTGCATGAACGCAACGTAACCGATAGCTCATCATTGGGCCATTGGAAATAAAAAACCAAAAAGATTTCATGAGTTTATAAGTTCCTTGAGGTAACGCTGTCCGGTTTTTTTAAATTGATTTTTTAATTTTTGGTTACACGTAGAAGTCAATATCGATTGTTCATTTGAAAAATCGGAAATTTTGTTATTGCAAAATAAATTTAAATTATAAAAAAATACAAAAAAAGTCGACATCGTTACCTCGTAACTTATGTGTAGAAAGTGTGTAAAATTTCAAAAGGATTAGTGCAGTAGATTTTGAGCTAGAGAGTTCACCGACTTTGAAAGTGCTGAGTGTGAGAAAAACGCGTTTAAAAGTTTCAAAGATTTCTACACTAGAAAATAAAAAATTAAAAGTTAATAAACGAGTGTTTTTTTAAATATACTTACGCAGAATCATCGCTGCCAGGTCCATAAAGCATTCATATGACAAAATAAAAAAAAACGGCCAAAATACCTCAACCCCCCTTAAGTGTCGAATTTTAAGAAATGCTGAAATACGTGTTCAATTATTTGTATTGTACAGTATTTACGGCAAATTTCAAGTAAATCTGACAAAAATATGCTGTCTCATATAAACTTTAAAACCCCTGTTTCACCCTCTTCAGGGTTGAATTTCGATTTTTACCACTCTTGAAAAAAGTCTTCTTTTGGGACAAATATGAAGGCTGCGTGGTTAGACTTAGGGGCCACAGATATCGTAATATCCCCCATCTCCCCTTTGAACCAATGTTTGGGCACTTAATTCTTCTTTTTCTTAAAAGACAAATTTTGGGCCGTAAAATAAGGATCGTTAACTACAAAAAAAGTCTCTACAAAAAATGCATATTTACCGAAATACAACGATCTGAAAAACGGATGGGGTCCGATCGACCCCACATGCAGTCAGAGCTTCGTGCCGGAAGTCTGCAGTCGAAGGGTTAATATTTGTCGCGTCGAATATTCTCACCGAAATAAAACGGTTGTCGAAAAAGGCCGTAATAACAAAATTGGCGATTTCCACTGCGAAAAGCGATGCGTGCGTTGACAAAATCATAATTTTCGATAACAATGGTGGTGGCAAAATGATTCCGGGAAACGACGAAATACGAAAGTAGAGGCGTACACCGAACAGAATAAAGACGTAGCAACGATTCAGCCTGTTGCCGAATTCCAGTCGATTATTCACGAATTTACACCGGAATATCCCAAAGGAATTGCCCAACCAGCCAAACGGTCTGAGATCTGTCGAACAGCCGAACTCATTAATTTTCAGCTTAAAATTCGTCCACGACATCATTGTGTACTTTGATGAATTGTCAACCGGAATGTTAAATCCACGCGAAAATAACAATGAGACTGACGAATGCAGAACGGATTTGCGCAAAATCGATTCCAACACGCGATGTTCATTATCGGGAGAAAAAAGGAGGCTTAAAAGCGCCCCTTTCCATTCGTGTTAATTATATGGTGGAAAGTACGCGCACGTGTCAATGTCAGACAGTTGTAAAGTTGTGCTATCCACAGGTCGATCAGGATTCATGTATTTATGTATCCGCATAACGTACGGCTGGAATAAAGATTTCAATTTACGTAAACCTGACGCAAAACATTGATCGATTATTTTTTATTTATTATTGAAGCCTATTTAACAATTATTGTTTAATTTCCTTCGAATGCCAAGTCACATTTGGCATTTCACTTTCACAATTTGTTGAGCGCCCTTCCGGTGTTGCGTACGGACACTTTGTCCCAATGCACTACTGGATCGTATTTGCACGAGGGCACAGGGAAACTGTGGTAAACCTGTGTCGGTATCATCGCAAACTCAGTAAAACTGCCTTCCGCTCGACCGTCGATGGGCCGGTCGCGCCTGAGCCGTCACCAATTTGAGTAAGCTTATGTTAGTCGGTCAAATTTATTGTACAATAAGAGTTGAAAACACAAAAGTGCAAAGCAACGCAATATTTGAATGTTTGTGTATATGAGAAAATTGGGGTCATTTAAAAAACATAATTTTGAAGGAATAAATAAGATGATTGAAAAATCGTTTGGACATTTATTCGTATATACGTTAACAAAATTGTGTACTAAATTTCTTTTAAAAATAATAATAATTAAAGAAGTTATAAACAATCTTGTGAAAGACCTTTGAACGTGAGGGTCTCAACGGTGTACTTGATTTTGGCAACTCGGTTGATCTGAAACAACAAGTGTTTTTTTTCTTAAAATAGATAAAATTGGCTAGGACTTGACCAAGCTTTTTTTGTTAAGGTGCTATACCAGTGTGACACTTTAAAAAAATCGTTTTTTTTACCTTTTCGACAGTTTATACTTTCAAGAATATCATTATCATTTATATAATTCATATCAATATCATTTTATCTCGCAAAAATCGATAGTGAAATCTTTAAACGCGTTTTTTTCGAAATGAGATTTTTCAAATTCGCTGACATTGTAACTCAAAGAGCAATTATCCGATTGACTTGATATTTGAACTGAGTACTCTTCAATTTTTTTGCTCTATAATGACGTAGGATATTTTTTATTGGATGAAAATTGACGATTTGGTATTGAAAAAACCGACCATTTTATGGGCAAGAAAACAGACTTTTTTCATAACTACGCCATTTAGTTAGATGTTGATATTTTTCGAAAATCCTACGTCATTGTACAGGAAATACCTTCCAGTTTAACGACATTTTTTCCTTTTTCGGTTTGAGCTACTTAATCGGCCGGAATCGTGTCAGCAGTGGAGGAACTTTTTTTTTTGCGTCTCCGAAGGCTGCGCATAAGTCGCTTGGATCTCAATATTTTTCTATGAAAAATGATGTAATATAGGTCAAATATAGCCAAATATATTCTTAATTTTCCGAAACATTTAATTGCGTACTTTTCTTCCACAAAATTCCAGAAAATCACCCAAATTTTCAGCGTTCACACTAGTATAGCCCCTTAACGTGTTTCAATCTTCAGAACAATTTTTTTCTTTCGATTTTTCGAGGGAAAATTACATAATTATTGTTAATAACTAATGAACAAAAATGTTAAGGGATCATCGCAGTGTAATATTTTAGAAAAATCGATTTTTTTGCATCATCCGATAGTATAGACGGTTATAATCATGCTGTTCAGTTTTTGGGGCGAAATTCGAATAATTTCGGCTGCTACAGCCTTTCTCATGTTAGAGAAAGTGATTCTCTAACATTTTAAATGAAAGTTTTCTCGGAATGTCGTTTTTCAAAACGGTGTACACTCTCAAAGGAAGAGATTTCAAGCTATCCGTCTTAAGGTTGTTGTGGGGTTAAGTCAACATGTTACCACCGAGCTGAATTTTTTTCTGGACCTTTATAACCTCTTTGCTGAAAAGCTTTTTTGCTTTTTTAGAAAAAACAATCGGGACCTTGACGTATTTCGTGGGCTAATTACATTACGCTTATGGAAAACTGCCGATCAATTTTTAGTGCATCATTAATGTCTGCTAAGTGAATGTTATTACGGAGCTGAATAAATAGGTACGGTTCGACTAATTATCGGACTAACCCTTGGTACCATGAAAATGAGGATTCACATTACCGTTATAAAATGATTAATGTTTTTGATAGCGAATTTGTGCGAAAATCAAGCACACAAAATATTAGACTGTGCAATCATGGCAACGACGTTGACGGCACAAATGCTACCTATCTTATCGGTCTTCGGTAATTATGCCCGGGAACCTCAAACTACTCGGTCAGTATAATTAACAACAAATATTATTGGTACTTATTCTCTTAATTACTAATAATTACTTCATATTAATTTGGTAACTATGTTCAGAAATTATTCATTTCTACACATTTCTAGGCAAAGACAAAATAACGCGGATGTTTTTCATAGATGAATTTTTTTTTTTAGAATATCGGAAAATTATTAAAGTTTATGATTTCTTCGAGGTTATAGACAGCTTTAATACACACTTTTTCTTTCCAGTGGAATTGTTGTACTCGGACAGATATTCATTTTTGACAGCTTCTCGAACGGGGCGCATGTCTCTTTGTAATGAAACACTTACAAGGAAACGTTGCGAGGTCGATGTCTCCGATTTCGATGAAATTTGGCATGCTTGTAGAATGGGTAAAAATAGGCGACGCATATTTTTTTATATCGGCGGAACTCGAATTTTAAGGGTTGAAAAGCACCCTCGAAAATTGGGGTGTTTTTCGTTTTTCGTCGATAACGTTTTAACGGTACGAGATATGAAAAAACTTCAAATTGCAACAATGTTTATTTTTCCGTGTACTATACATTGGAGATGGGAACGATGCAGAAAGCAACAAATTTCATATTGTTGATTGCAAAAATGCAATTTTTTCAACCGTATCTCCGAGAATTTTTAATCGATTGGAATGTAAATTTGCATACATGTAGAGAATGGTAAAGTGCGGATGCGGAATTTTTCTTTTTCCGATATCTCACAAATAAGGGGCTGAAACTGCCCGTCGGTTTTTTGCCGAGAGCATCGTATAATCAGCTAGCTTTTTGGCATTTTGGTATAAATTCACGTCAATATATGTTCGTGTCATGACGCAATTGCATATTTGTAACATTCAAGCCCCCCCCAACGGCCCTCCTCTCGAAAGGCAAACGTTCAAAAGTTCTTACTGTACGGCATGGACGAAAATTTGTAGAAATAAAAATGGGTTACAAAGAAAGTACAATCAGTCAAAATAGTCGATACACATTTTTTCGTTTTGGCGGAATGACACTCTTAAGGGGTCAACGCACCCTTAAAAACTTCGTTCTTTCTATAGCTCGTGAACGGGCTGAAATAAAAATAAAGTTCGAAAGGAAAAAATGTTGTATTCTTCGACTACTAGATGTTCATGATGATAATGATGAGTACAACAATAAATGGGGTGTTGTTTATTGCAATAATTCGTGAATTACTTGTGAAAAATCACTCTTCAGTTTTCCACTAATATGGGCAGAGGCAAGGATCGCAATCACGAACTGACTTCGTGCTTCGGGAAGCAACTGGATTACAATTTTATATTGACAAAGAAATTCTCCTCCGCCACGTACTGCCTTAGAAGATTACAATACAATCGGAAAAGTGTTCTCACGCTTCCTCATTTAGGAAACGTTTCAACTCTATGTTTTTTATGGATTATAATTATTACAATAATGATAGTCATGATAAAAGTGTTTGAAACAAAGAGATTTCTTACACTACGCACAAGTGATAATAGCTGCTTCGCCGCATATATCGGATGTCGGTACATTTTGTGAAAAGGGGTGGGAGTCGAAATATCGATGGATCAATATTCGGGTGGGCTGAAATAACGAATTAAAAAATGTCGAATGTTTGAATATAGATAGATCAATGTTCGGAGGGTTTATATAGTCGTAAATAAAAATTCCGAATACGAATATCTCGTAGTTGAAATATAGCGAAAAACAAAAATCGATTTAAAAAATATTGAGAGACATAATATCGAATTGCTAATATAAATAACACCAAATAATTCGAGAAGACGAATCTTCGAATTATAAATATAGCGACGGTTCAAAAAACAGAAAGCATTAAATCGAACGGCTAAAAAGTCGAGTGGTTAAAATAGCGAAGGGTCAAAATGTTGAACGGCCCGTATGGCGAAAACTTGTGATCGAGGCAGATAGCGTTAGCGGTCAGCCGGGACGGCATCCATACCATGTTCGCCATTTTGGCATTCGCCATTTCGGACCATCGATATTTTCGCGTCTCGATATATTGCTTTTCGCTATAGGCGGTATTACGAAAATTAGATACTCGCTTTTTTCTGTTTCGGAGATATGGATATTATAGATTATTCCAATCTATATTTGTATGTCTTAAATTGCAGACGATCTGAATATACGTTTTTAGATAAATGAGCTCTCGAATAAATGATGCTTTGCTTTATAGTCATTCGATTTTTTCTTCGATCGAAACATAACATTTCGAATAATTAAACCTTCGTTATTTTTAGAGTTCATAATTCTGTCGTTTCGAAATATTTGTCGATCTATATTTGGTCCTTCGATATTTGGATCCCCACCCCAAAGTTTGTCTACCATTTTGAAATTCCGATTTTCAAATGTTTAGAATGGCCGTATTTATGCATTTTGCAGCCTAGTGCATTTGAAACTTTGCAATACTAATGATAAACCTGTCCGCAAAAACATCCATAATTTACATTTTTTAGTTTATGTTTCATAACAATTTTTTCAAAATATTTCAAAAACGTAGGAAAAATTGTTTTTATTTTTTTTGTTTCTTGAAAATTGTTTCTCAAGTCTATAGTTTTCACGAAAAAATTCGTCACGTTTCAGAAAAAAAAATTTCATTCTGGCGGCCATTTTGATTCACTGAAAATTGTTTACATGAAACTAACCCCATATATTTATAGTTCAAACATCAAGATCACGATTTTCATTGGTTTTAGGCATTCAAAAGAATGAAAAGAGAACAAAAAATCGTTTAATACAAAAATATGTCATCGAAAAATGACGTTTTTTTGCGCATTTTCGATTTTCGTATGGATTAATTTTTTCTGGCATAGTTTTAACCATCACCATTGGGAAGAGCACACTCAGAAACATCGGAAACGGTGGTTTCCGATTTTTTTCTCATTGAATTCATCACAAGGCGACAATTCAAACTCAGAAGTCGAAATTGCGTCCTCTGAGCATTAATAGGTTAAAAATGATAAAACCGCCTTGTCGAGAAGTCTTCAAAGTTTCTAAAAACCTTTTTTATTTCCTTTGCGACCATTAGTCTCCGAGTAATCGGTTATCAAAGTAAAAAGTGCAATTTTCGTTTGATCATCGATAATTCATCGAGAAAAAAATCACACAGAGCTCAAATTAGAGGGGAAGAAACCGGCTAGTCAACCTTTGTAAAGAAATCATTTCAAAAAAATTATTGAAGTCCGTACACACTGTGAAAGATAAGCGAAAATTTTGAAAAATGTTTTGACTGATTTTTTAATGGCCACTCAAAATTGGTTGATGAGAAAAATGTTTGAGCTCAAGATCCCAAAACTAGAGACTTGTAGCTTCAATTTGTTTTGTTTTTCTTATTGTACGGCCATTTTTCACCAAGTTACAGCTATTTGAAAATTACCCTATAATTGACGGACTTTTTCAACATCCGAAAATTTTTGTGCGTAGTATATTTTGTAAAATATTTAAGGGAAAAGAAACAAAATCTATTTATATATGTCAAATTGTCAAAAAGAAACATGATCCACACCTTTCACACACTCGGTAATTAAGAGTCAATTCTAAACATTTTTTGCTGAATTTTAAGTAAAAATTGGACAGATTGAAAGATTTTCCAGATTCGGGCATCTTCTAGGTCTATCTTGCCTGGCCTACGAGACGAGCCTCGTCCAGTGCAGCCGGATCGAGCACAAAAGTTCCTCTCTCTAGTCTCTTACGCGCCTATCACCAAATCATAGCAGCGCATGTCCGTGAGCGAGCGACGCTCAGACATCTTCGGAAAGAGCCGAGCGCGCCGAAGTTCCCCGACCGCGCCTTCGGCAACTGCACCAATACATGGACGCTGGGCACGTTCATGTGCGGCAAAGCCGAAACGAAGGCTTCGAGGGAAAAAGCAATCGGAGGAGCACTCGCGCGTGACGTCGACCGACGGCACACGCGCGGCTTTTAGATGATTTCAATGCTTATTTAGCTCTTGATTCTCTGCGTTTTAATGTATACAAAAAAATGTATGACGCACGCTGATCGCTTATTTTTTTGTATATACTTTAATTTAAATATAATAATAAATCTAAGTTACAACTTATTTATCTTCTAAAAAATTGTTTACGCCTTACTCACGCCCGTCCCTATGCCAAATAAATTGTAATTCATAAAAGTGAGCGGAAATATATTTGTATTCGTATTATTATATTCATTCTCGTAAGGTACTATTCGCGGCCGGATGGATGATTGGCTTGTTTTTTTAGCATAATGCTTTATCGCTTAATGAAAGTATATGAGAATGAATACAATACTACGAATATAAATATATTTCCGCTTACTTTTATGAATTACAATTTATTTGGCATAGGGACGGGTGTGAGTAAAGGGCAAACAATTTTTTAGAAGATAAATAAGTTGTAATTTAGATTTATTATTATATTTAAATTAACGTACAAACTAATAAAATAAGCGGTCAGAGTGCGCGATAAATTTTTCGACACTAAAAGATAACTAATTAAAATAATAATGATAACTAATAAAAATAACTAATCAAATAAGAATTAATAGTAATAATGATTTTTAAAAAAACACTGAGCGCGGGGAACTATCCCGCGCCCTTGCGGACCGAAGCCAGGAACGCTACCAACGGAAGCACCTCATCGCTTGTAGAATATGTGCATTTTCTGGTTCTTACGATTCGCGGCTGGATGGATAATTGGCTTGTTTTTGGGGATAATGCTTTATCGCTTGATGAAAGTATAAGAATATAATAATACGAATATAAATATATTTCCGCTTACTGTTATGAATTCTAATTTATTTGGCATAAGGACGAGTGTGAGTAAAGCGTCAACAATTTTATATAAGATAAATAACACGCGCAACTATGATTGTGTGATGGGTGCGTATGAGACTAGAGTGGAGGTAACTTTTGCGCATGATCCGGCTGCACTGGCCTCGTCAAGCGCGCTCAACTAGCGATCGGTAGCGCCCTCTATTGGCTTCTCCTAGTAACAATGTGGTTTCCGAAGCGTTCGCTATTTTCACCGTTCTACTTTCTTGCCTCTCGCTGCTTAGATTGTTCGTTGAGCTCGCCCGTCGCTATATTAAATTCGAAATTGTGAACGCTCGTAGTATTCGCTAATCTTACTTATGAGGACTCGACCAGAGTGTGTTCGATATATGAGTTGATTCGAAATTTCAACCTTCGCAATTGTACGCACTTGAGTATTTTTTTTCGATACACATTTATTTCGAAATTTCCGTGTTTGTGATTTTTATTTTCGAGTTTAAAGATGTTCAAACAAATGGCTCATCTTTATTCTAACGTTCGTTAATTTTTCATTTCGATATTCTTGTCATTCGATCGATTCATGATTCAAAGTTTTCATCCCCACCCATAATATGATATTTTGAAGAGAAGTACACAGAGATTTGAAAAAAATATTGATTTTTTAAAAATAGGCACACTTTTGCACTTAAAGGACGATTTTCGAGCAAAATTTCTCGTCGAAAATAGGCTATAACTTTTTTTATTATTGAGATATCGAAAAAATCCTATGTACTTCTTTAGATAATCTAGTTTTATTGATGCCGTCCAAATTTGGATTCGATCGGATAAAAATTGCTCGAGTTCTGCTGCGTGTCGCACTCAAAAAAGTGGATTTGAGAAAAACGCGTTCAAAGTTTTAGGTTTGTTAATTTATGCGATAAATTAGAAAAAAAAATTGTTTACCTTTAATCAGCGATGCCGGCACCATATAGCTGGCCTTCAAGAAGCAAATCATTGTCCCTAGCATCTTTTCTCGAACTTGTAAGAGGCTCTTCTTGCCTCTTTTGCAGCGTCTGTGAGCGAGCGCTCCGCCAGCTCGATCCGCGCTGCGTCGGTTTGAACGCAAAAATTGAAACAATTTGGGCTGATAGTTATCCCCAACGTCTCCAAAACTTTCATGAGGCTTCTCAGGCCATCATTGAATAATAATACCGCGATATCAGCTGCAATATCGACGATTTGCACTTCACTAACGTCGATATAATGTTCAATGCATTGACGAGGTGTACTATACGATAACCGAAATCGTTAGTAACACCGACCTCTAAATCGTCCGACGATTTTTACTTTTTCGCCGACGTGCTCACATACTCTGCAGAACTATTTTCGAAATTTTCGTTCGACTCGACTTCGGCGATGAAAACGGATGTCTCAAAGGTATCCCAAAATATTATCCAATTGATGACTTTTTTAAGTTATCAATAAGTTATCTATTTACTGTTATCCATTGTATCTAGTTCAACGTTGTCCAGAGGATATGATAAAGACGAATTACATAAGACGTATTTTTCACGACATCTTTCTGATATCGGTAAGGTGCTGTCTTTTAAGATATTTGGTATTGGCGGGAAATAGTAAAAAGTCATCTAAATGTCATCCTAAAGATGACATTCAACGGATCACTTTTATCACAGTGCGAATGTAGCGTGTCATATTTCATTTCACCGGCAACAAATTGTGTGTAACAACAAGTAGTTGAAAAAATAAAGGTCTTAAAATATATATACGTGAGTATCTTTTATCCCACTATTCTTTTCGCCTCTGTGAGTACATATATGCATTTAATGTACTGTTTTTTTATTCTAAAAGCGTAGGTCTGTTTTTGAGATTATCCGAGGGATCTTTTGGAGCATGGCAACCACCAAAAGACGTGACCGTAACGGAAGAGAAGTC
The DNA here is from genome assembly GCA_964007375.1 of Ophion obscuratus. Taxonomy (NCBI): domain Eukaryota; kingdom Metazoa; phylum Arthropoda; class Insecta; order Hymenoptera; family Ichneumonidae; genus Ophion; species Ophion obscuratus. The sequence goes on along the minus strand of OZ023321.1, from coordinate 28,903,745 downwards.
TAATAATGACTGTACCGTTTTTATAATATTAAATTATATTTTATTTATAATGAATTAATTGATGCTTTATTTATAATGACCAAGCCCACTTCGAAACCAACATAACAATATCTTATTAATTTCTGACATTATATAAATTAACTTTTTACCAGTCTAGATTATTGAGCTATATTAAATATTCTAGACTATTAATAGGTTAATTTTTATAAAGAAATGGATAGGATATTGTTATATATATATATATATATATATATATATATATATATATATATATATATATATATCGCCAATAAATAGATATCTTTTCGATAGTAATATTCGATATCGTTTAGACGTCGATTTGTCAACCTCATTCGGATGCCTATTGGACGACTTTCAGATGGCAGTGGTATCGTGGCATTGTTGTGCCTTTACGACGATATCTTTCAGATATATCGATTTGATGACTTTGCGCTAACGTACCGACAACCGAAAAGAGTTAACCTTTTGTCGACACTTTGTTAACCATTAAAAGTTGCCGTATAGTTAACTATCGGACACAAATAAGTTATCTGCCAAGTGGACATGAATGATATGTTTTGTAATCCAAAACGCCGTCTTTTTGGACAGCCAAAAAGTTATCCGTATCCGTTTCGCGATATCTTTGGGATGCCATATAGATAACATTTTGCTACCTGGGTAGTAGGGAGATGTACAACGCTCCTATTTTCAGCGTACCTCGGGAATGGCGCTAAATCGCGGCGGCGAGTTCGGGAATATAATGGTGTGATCATCACCTCTGTTGAGGTTGCAGATTTCCTTGAAGCCGCGCGAGTCCTCATCACCGCTCTCAAATCGGTATCGCAGTCCCCAGTTAACCACCCAGTTAACCAAGCGTACCATTAGTACAGCGTACCGCAAATGTGGAGTACGCCGTACCCGACAGTACCGATAACGTACGGCTACGAGATTCCAGCGTACTCGTACCTCCATGGTATCGCTACTGTGGAGTTACACCGTACTGCAGTACACGGTGGCTCCACGGTGGCGATACTGTACAGGTACTGTACTAGTACATTGGCGGTACAGCGTACCGTACGGCGTACCGGTAATGTACCAGTGCCGTAATAGCCGGATCAGCCAGTGCCTAAGTGGTTAGCCGGGTCAGCATGAACACGAATGGGTAGCTCGGTCCCAGCTAACCACGTACCGTAAATGTACCCCTCGTGTGGAGTGCGCCGTACCGGTACTGCTGCCACCTCGTACGTGCGTACGGCACTGGTACATTACCGGTACGCCGTACGGTACGCTGTACCGTCAAAGAGATTACAAAAAAAGGATGTTTATCATTCATATCTGTGACTGTATACAATATATTTTTTTAAGCGATTAATTTCAAAATGGTGGCTGTGCAGCGTTTATCTCAAAACTGCATTTTTTAGTTGGCCGGAAACATAACTCCGACAATTTTCAACCGATTCACTTGAAATGTTGAATATATCTTGAAAAATACATTGTCTATGGAAGTAAGTAGGATTAAAAAAAATATTTCATAGTTCATTTGTTATTAACAATTATCTGACGATTGTTTAAGAAAATTTTTGGGAAGTGAAAAATTATCGTCAGATAATTGTTAATAACAACTGAACTATACAAAATCATTTTAAGGATTAAAACAAGATGAGATCTTCTGTACCGCCTGAAATGCAATTTTTCACGTCCCGATAGGGATTGATTTCGGAAATCCCAAAGCATTGCTAGTCTGTTTGTGATTTCTCTTAACAATATTAGAATGCCAACGTAGTCTGAAATGTTAAAATTTGCGCACTTTTATAAAAGACTGTCATTTAGGGGAAATCATCCGCATTCAGTTACAGCGATAGACCATCCACGTCTTCAGCATCGTTTACTGAATCAGAGTTGAAATCGATGCAGTTTATTACGAGTACGACGGGGTTATGGTGAAAACTGCCCGAATGTACCGATCGAGCCGTTTATTTCATCTTTTACACGTAGTCAAAGGAGCTATCGTATTCGCAGCTTATACCTATGCTTACATGATCCGCTCTTCCCGATCGGGAACGAGAGGAACTCAACGACAAACTCGACGGAACGGTTTCGAGAATGTGTTACGAATGCTGGAAAAATGATTGAGAGAATCGATTTCACCTCTGTTCGGTAGGAACTGAGTGGCAATCGTCCGAGCTCCGTTTCGGCGATAGACCATCCACGTATTGAGCATCGTTACTGAATCAGAGATGAAATCGATGCAGTTTATGACGAGTATGGTGAAAACTATACGAATGTACCAATCAAGCAGTTGATTAAATCTTTTGCACGTACGCAAAGGAGCTATCGTATTCGCAGCTTTACATGATCCACTCTCCCCGATCAGGAACAAGATTAAATCAACGACAAAGTCGACGGCACGGTTACGAGAATGTGTTATGGATGCTAGAAAAATGATTGAGAGAAACGACTTCACCTCTGTTCGCTAGGAACTGAGTGGCAACCGTCCGAGTGCAGTTACAGAGATAGACCGTCCACGTCGTCAGCATCGTTTACTGAACCAGAGATGAAATCGATGCAGTTTGTGACGAGTATGACGGGGTTATGGTGAAAACTACCAGAATTAACCAATCGAGCCGTTGATTTCATCTTTTGCACGTACGCAAAGGAGCTATCGTAATCGCAGCTTATACCTCTGCTTACATGATCCCCTCTTCCCGATCAGGAACGAAATGAAATCAACGACAAACTCGACGGGACGGTTTCGGGATGTGTTATGGATGCTAAAAAAATGATTGAGAGAATCGATTTCACGTTTGTTCGCTAGGAACTAAGTGGCAATCATCCGAATTTAGTTACAGCGATCGACCATCCACGTCGTCAGTATCTGAACCAGAGATGAAGTCGATGCAGTTGAGAGTTTACTGAACCAGAGATGAAATCGATGCAGTTGAGAGTTTACTGAACCAGAAATGAAATTGATGCAGTTGAGAGTTTACTGAACCAGAGATGAAATCGATACAGTTGAGAGTTTACTGAACCAGAGATGAAATCGATGCAGTTGAGAGTTTACTGAACCAGAGATGAAATCGATGCAGTTGAGAGTTTACTGAATCAGAGATGAAATCGATCCAGTTTATGACGAGTATGACGGGATTATGGTGAAAAACTACACGAATGTACCAATCGAGCCGTTGATTTCATCTTTTGCACTCACGCAAAGGAGCTATCGTATTTTCAGCTTATACCTCTGCTTACAAGATCCACTCTTCCTGATCGGGAACGAGATGAAATCAACGACAAACTCGACGGGACGGTTTCGAGAATGTGTTACGGATGCTAGAAAAATTATTGAGAGAATCGATTTCATCTCTGTTCCCTAGGTACTGGGTGCCAATCGCCCGAGCCTACAACGCCTACAACCATCACGCAAATAGTCGATTTCACCTTCGTGACATGAACCTCGATGTTACTGTCATTTTTGTTGCCTGCAGCGTAGCCAAAGGTATTCTCTCCCTTTGAGAGGAACTGGCCTGAAATTGAATGCCATCATCGATGAACGATTTCAGAAATGTTCGGTAAAGGGTCCAGGGATCATACGGAGCACTGATTGCATCTTTGCTCACGTAACAGCTCGCATTCGGATGAACCAACAGTGACTGCTTGCATTTAATCTTTGGCATTTATATAAGTATGTACATCCGTTTTTCGCAAAATTGGGGTACACGCCAGCTGGATCATGCGGATATTCAGCATACCGGTGACATGAATAGAAATAATTTATATGTAAAAAAATATGTATTTTAACAAGCTTTTATATACTATGCTAAAAAGTAGAAAATAATTTTTGTTACCAAGTGACCCATATGTGATTATAAATGAAAGGTTGATTTCAATGACGCACCATGCACTTCTCCGGAATTGTTTGCTTGATCGAAGATGAAATCAACATCTGCCATGACGGGGACGATCGAACGATATTGGAAGTCGCGCAAAAACGTCAAGCGCAATGTCGATTTCATCTTTATCACGTAAATAATGATCCTGTCGCTGTACTGGCAGTTTGCAGGGCTGCACGGCTTTTCCACTCGCTCTGGCAGGAAATAAGATGAAATCGAGAACGAATTTGAGGGCATTATTTCAGGGGTGTTCGATTGAGACGCCGAAAACCATTAGGAGCATCGATTTCATTTTTGATCGCTTGGTCTCTGGTGGTAGTCGCTCAAGCTGCGTTTCAACGACGCCTCATGCACTTCTAGAGAATCGTTTGCTTGATCCAAGATGAAATCGATTATTGCCGTGACGGGTACGGTCGAACGACGTTGAAAGTTGAGCGGAAACGTCAAGGGTATCGTTGATTTCATCTTTATCACATACATAATGATCCTGGCCTCGCACGGGCAGCTTGTAGCACCGCACGAATTGTTCGCTCGCTCTCACCGGAAATAAGGTGAAATCGAGAATTCATTTAGGTGAATAATTCCAAGGATGACCGATTGAGGCTCCAAAAAGCATTCGGAGCATTGATTTCATCTTTGCTCGCTTGATATCAGCTATTAGTCACTCGAGCTGGGTTTGAACGACGCACCATGCCTTTCTCTACAATCGTTTGCTTGATCTAAGATGAAATCGACAACTGCCACGATGGGGACGATTGAATAACGTTGAAAGTCACGCAGAAACGTCAATCCCAATGTCGATTTTATCTTTAACACGTAAATAATTATCCTGGCGCTGTACTCGCAGCTTGCGGGACGGCGAGACTTTTCCTCTGTACGCGACTCTGGCTGGAAACAAGATGAAATCGAGAACCACCACCAAAGACCATTCGGAGCATCAATTTCTCTTTAATCGCTTGTCCCTGGTGGTAGTCGCTAGAGCTGCGTTTCAACGACGCACCATGCACTTCTTGGGAATCGTTTGCTTAGTTGAAGATGAAATTAATGACCGCCATGACAAGGCCGGTTGAAGGACGGAAAACGCCACGCAGAAACGTTAAGCGCAATATCGATTTCATCTTTATCACGTAAATAATGATGCTCTTGACGTACTGGCAGCTTGCAGTACTGTACGACTTGTCCGCTCGCAATCATCAGAAATAAGATAAAATCAAGAACGAATTTAGGTGAATCATTTCATCAATGTCAGAAAGAGGATCCGAAAAGCATTCGGAGCATCGATTTAATCTTTGATCGCTTGGTGCGAACTGGTAGTTGCTCGAGCTGCGTTTCAATGATGCACGATGCCATTCTCAGGAATCGTTAGTTTGATCGAAAATGAAATCAACGACTGTCATGATGAGGACGGTCGGACGACTTCGAAAGTCGAGCGGAAACGTGAAGGCTAACGTTGGTTTCATCTTTATCATGTTAAGAATGCGTCGTACTCGCAGCTTGCAGCATCGCCCGAATTGTCCACTCGCTTTGACCACAAGTGAAATGAATAAACAAATAACATTATTTTAGAGAAGCGCGCAAATTTTGAGATTTCAGACTACGTTGGCCTGCTATTATTCTTAAGAGAAATTACAAACAGACTGGCAACGCTTCGGGATTTCCGGAATCAATCCATATCGGGACGTGAAAAATTGAATCTCAGGTGGTGCAAAAGATCTTCTTATCTTGTTTCAATCCTTAAAAAACGTCGTATTGATTTTCTTTTGCCGGAACCGACTGATTTTGTCTCCCCGAATGAGAAAATGCAGAGCTACTCTTCATGTTTCCTAACTCAGCTCGAACACACTTTGCATTGATATTGGTTCAGAAAAAAATCTTTTAGAAGATAAATCCGACTATCATACAAGAAGGAGTGGTCGAATGAAAAATGGAATGCGAAACACATCCAATCCTCGAAAATTTAGAGTCAAATTATTGAGAGTTTGTTAATAAAAATTTGCCTGTTAAATTTTTGTCATACGCAAAAAAAATCGCTGGGTATATCGAAATTTGATGATCATTGACAATTTGCTGGTTTTGTTAATTTTTATTTATTAAGAAAATGAAAAGAACAGGCACTCTCAATGGATAAGCAAGATAAAAATGGTAAATCTCATGAATTGCGGCGTGCTTCACTCTTTGGCACGCCGACCGATAGCAGACGATAGGTGAAACGTCAAATTGTCCGGCTTCTCACGAGTCTCGAACCCACGGTCTTACATACAGATCTGGAAACGAAGCCAGATTTTAATGGAATCGTGAGGCAGCGTTACGGGCTTCACTTTTCATTCCGCTCGCCGCCACCGCCGTCGCTACTATCGGCGAGTACCTCCCACCCACGGTCTTCTGTGATCTCTCCCTTCGCCCCTTGCCTTATCTTAGACCGTGCCGCGTGCCATTAATTACTCCATTTTTTATTGCAACAATCTCGATAACCTCTGTTCGCGTCAACGAGCATTTGTAGTTTGAAAAATATTCATAAAGCTGGCGAAGGTGGACCGTTGTTTCAGGGCTTTCTAAACTGACGAACCAATAAAGGTATTTGTATGTTCAACATTCCATGTGTTGCGTATTTTTTTCCTTTCGTCATCGAAAGAAACTCGGAATAAAATTCGAATAAAAATACATTCTACTCGAAAAAGGTAAGTATTTTTATTTATTTTTAAAATTTTTAAATTGATCTTCTTCCAGCTATACAGGATCTTCCCCTTTTTACAAGTCCCACTTCTATTCCCTTCCACAATCCCCCGTCCTTATTCCACAATTCTTTCTCATCTACCTCTATTCTCCCTTCGCCCCCCCCCGCCCCTCCGCGAAAAAGGTAATGTGCGTTTCGGATCATCGAGAAGAGTGAGAGAGACGGACGGAAGCTGTTCTGCCTTGTCGCACGCGTACACGCCGATAGCAATGCCACGTAGTGGCGAAAATTGGAAACAGCCGTTTCCAAACCTGTATGTAAGACCGTGCTCGAACCGGATAGGTTGACAGGTTTAGCGAATGATTTGCTAAACGTCAGATCACGCGCGCTGGCATCTGTGAAGCGCTGCGTTTTCGCAGAACCCTTCTGACGCAAGCCACGGATACGTGGCCCTTCGTCTACTCTTCGGCCCTTTTCGATCGTCCATCAAGGCGCATTCGAGCGTTCCTTACGAAGATCGAACGCCTATTATCTAATGCTTCCCATTTGATGACGCGGTCGAAGAATAAAAAACGGCTCAGTAGAAATGTTCGGAATAACCTGCTGAACCTGGGTTTTCTCGCTGATATACCTTTTCTGGATCACCCTGTATATATATATATATACAGGGTGTCGCTATTATCTTTGCCACCATAAATAACTCGGTAATTATCGACGTCACAAAAAAATGTTCCAGACAAAAGTTGTACAGTGTAAAGGGGGCCAACAAATACCATCAAAAGCATTAGGGGTCAAAGTCATTCAAGGTCATTCAAGGTCACTATCACTAATGCAAATCGAAATATCTCGGATCGCTACCAAATATTTGGTGGTGACCCGAGATATTTAGATTTTTATAATGGATACTGACCTTGAATGACCTTGAACGACTTTGACCCCCTAATGCTTTTTATGCGGCTTGAGGTGCTCCACAAGGTGGTTGGAAAAAAATGTACATTTCCATTTTAAAAAGCGGAGGTGACCTTCACTGTGCGTTAGCGCCTCCACCGAAATAAGAAAAATTGATCGCATTTAATGGCCCCCTTCACACCGTACAACTTTTGCCTGGAACATTTTTTTGTGACGTCGATAAATAGCGAGATATTTCGGGTGGCAGAGATAAGAGGGACACCGTGTGTATGTATGTGTGTGTCTGTGTGTGTGTGTGTGTGTGTGTGTGTGTGTGTGTGTGTGTGTGTGTGTGTGTGTGTGTGTATGGAGAGGTTCATATGGACATCGATTGTACATATCGCAGAAGCGATATACATAAATTTATAATCGTACTTAGAGTTGAATTTGTCTATCAACTTCATAATGTATTCAAAATTAAGGACGATATTTTCGATATTTTCACTTTTTATATAGAACGGTTCAAAGCGGGACGTTTACGGGTGCCAATACGGTCTTGTCCCTATTGGTACGTATAGGGACCAGAAATAATTTATCGATATTTATGACCTTTAATTCCAAACACAGTATTACATAATGATTGCATTTAAAATATTATAGGCGTGTGTTTTTTGTCATCTTTAGATATGTACGATATGTAGGATTATAATTAAAGAAAAAGTTATGAAGTTACTGATAGTCACCTCCTTACTTTTTTAATTATGCGTTTTTTTAATGTGCCGACTTATCCACGTTTTTATTGAATCCACAGCTCTGCTCCTCAGTAATTGGTGTTTGTCCTTCATTATTTTTATTTCGCGGCGCGGCGGTACTTTTTTGGCGTCTATATACTCTTTAAATTCTTTTAGTATTATGTTACTTTCTTCTGGTTTCCAGCTCAGGCGCGATATTCTCTTGTCTGGAGAAGCTGGAAAAACAAAACATGAATGGAACGATTAAAAAAATGTAACTTTTCGGTAAATATATTCGGTCTTATTCGATCGAGTTTTCCGTTTTTTGGATGCCACGTCAGATTCGGCAACGCTCTAAATCGTTGAATCAAGTCTGGATGGTGTCGCGATCGGTTGACGGTTGCTTTCTAAATCGGTATTCACCACCGTTGAAATCTCTGAGCTGAGGTTTGAATTGGCCTTTATAAACACAGCCGAATTAGCGCCAGTACCCATACGTACCATACATATAGATGCGTACATCTACAGAGTGTGTCTCAACCGCGTCTTTTCCATTCGTGACCATATGGGGTGTCTCTTTCCGAGCGAAACGCTTTTTTTTTTCAAAAAGTCGTGCGACAAAAATGGGTCGCGATATTCATAAGTAGAGTTCGACGCTGACTAAACGATCGAAACAACTGCCAACCGTAAATTATTCGCGAAGCCAATGCATACTCTGCGAACTTGGGAATGAGCCTTTTAATTGATAACTAAAAATTACCGAGCGATCTTGTCAGCTGAAAGAAAAATTATTCGCCTTTCTTATTTGACAATAAAAAATGAGCAAAACTTGCCTGAACGTGGATTCGAACCCGTGCTCGGTCCGGCTTGCCGTCGAAACTACTGTGTCATTATTTACTCAGCGTCGAACTTAACTCATGAATATCTCGGCGAATTTTTGTCGCACGCCATTTAAAAAAAAAGCGTTTTGTTTGGAAAGAGATACCTTATATGCTAACGAACGGAAAGTACGTAGTTGAGGTACATCTTGTATATGTAATGGTACGTATGAGTACCGGCGCTAATTCGTAACGTTTCATACGAGGACCGTGTCATTCACGGTTCTAGTTTTTACCATTGCGAGGGATAGTCTAGATTTATCCATTTGTACGCGATGTTATATGCGAGTACCAGTCAACGTCCCATGAAACAATGGACATATATAAACATATAATTATTTATACTCATATATAACATTATATACAATTATACATGCCTTAACATGACATCATGAATGATCATATATGTAGATATATTAGCATGTATAGTTTTTATTTTTCCTAGGTGTGGACCATATATGCCCATATATGATCATGTATGTTCAAAAGTTGGTACTCTGAAATCGTATATGAACATTTGGTTTTATATATGAAGTCATATATGATACAACATGTACTATATATTATTATGTATAATTGCATTTGGCCCCCAAAACCCATTTATAAGCGTATATAATTGTATATGATACCATGTATATGAACCTATATATGATGTACAAACTATTTTGGTGTCATATATACGTTCATATATGTAATCGTAATTATCCGCAACAACCATATTTGAACGTATATAATAACGAAAACATATATGACTATGGATATTATTCCATATATAATACCACTACAGACTATTTTGATATCACATAGGATCATGTATACTGCGTGTCATTTTTCATATAATACTGTCTATAAACAGCAAAATCAGCATGTGATGCTGATCATATTTTGTTGTTTTATTATAAACGTACTAAAATGGTCATTTAAATAATTGATAATACACTACTCACACAAATTAAGAGATATTAAAAAAATTCAACATTTTTGGGTGATTTTCAACAAGGGATAATTTGGAGAAAAATGGTCACACAGAAGATTAAAAAAAGGAAATTGTAGCTTCAAGTGTCTAGTTTTCAGATCTGGACTGTAAAATTGTTTAGCGTGAGCGGTTTTCAAGTAATCATCCGAAAACCAACGAAACATTTTTTATCCAAATTTTTGCTCGATTTTAAAATGATCAGTGGACTTTAAATTTTTTTTTTCATCACGCGAGTATAAAACTATTTTGGAAAATTCAATCACCTTTAATTTCACCTTTTAACGAGCTTCGTACGATGATTTGGCGCGGAGTAATCGTCGATCAAAGCAAAAAAGCCGATTTTAACTTTGACAATCAATTACTCAGCAACTAATGATCGTACAGAAAATGAAAGTAGGGTTTTGGAAACTGCAAAACATTCTTTATGACATGCAATTAGTGACTGCGGATAAAATAAAATCGAAGTGATGATGATGACTGAAAAATCGTAGTAAATTTGCGAATTTAAGGATATTTGGAAAATTTGGTATAACTTTGGATATAATGCATGAACGAAGGGTATCATCGGTAATTTTTTAACCTTGAAGTGTCCCCAAAAAACTCTCAACGTTGCAAAGCGCTGGGATTTTTTTTCTTAGTGCCCAGAAGGTTTAAATTTATCGTTTCTGTAAAAAATCGCCGTAACAAGCAAGTTTTCGATTTTTATTCGTTTTTTCAACTTCAAAATAGTTTTTTGAGCAATAATGCGTAATTTTTCTATTCAAAGACATCAATTATCAACGAATTGTTTGTTTTTTATTAATTTTTTTTTCATACATTTTTTTCACGTATTAACGATAATTTCCTCTTATCCAAAAAAATTTGGTCGATTTTTTTTTACCAGTCTAACCACCTTTGTTTTCAATGTAAATTTAAAAATTAAATTAAAAAAGTTGATGTACACCGGCAGGGGGGTAGATCAACTTTTGTAAATTAATTTTTCTCATATACTATTGCATATGCAATAGTATATGAGTATATATAATCATATATGATTACATGTGATCATATATGGCTATGTATTACTAGATATGATTATATAGAGACAAATTTCGTTCATGATCATTTATGACAAGATCATACACGATTGTTTATGTTCTCAGCGAGCAAAAATCGTACATAGCTCTACCACCGCTAAAATTAAAGGGGAAGAATCCAGCCAGACGATCGTCTTAATCCGATTATTCAAAAAATGTATTAAAGTCCGTGCAGACTGTGAAAGATGAGCAAACATTTTGAAATTTTTTTTACTTTAGTTTTTCAACAGCTACTAAAAATTGGCCGATGCGAAAAATTTTTGAGCTCAAGATCTCAAAACTAGAGATTCACACCTTCAATTTGCTTTTTTTTTATTTTGCTGTACGGCTATTTTTCGAGGAGTTACAGCTATTTGAAAATGACCCTAAAATTGGCGGACTTTTTCAATATCCTTTAATTCTTTGGCCTAGTGTATATGTCCATTTTTTCCCGGGGTGTTATATTGATTCAAGTGGGTGATGTGATACACCATAAGCATAGCACTGGTTAAATGAAAAGCGCCATACATATGGTGACAGGCTTAACGCGTGACATCGGAATTAAAAAATACTAGTGAATAATACGTGCCTTTTTCTTCAATGTGCCGACTTATCCACATTCTTATTGAACCCACAGTTCTTCTACTCAATAATTGGTGTTTGTCCCTTACTGTTTCTATTTCTCTGCGCAGCGGTACTAGTTTGGCGTCTATATACTCTTTAAATTCTTTTAGTATTATGTTCTTATCTTCAGGTTTCCAGCCCAGGCGATCCATTCTTTCGTATCGAGAAGCTGGAAAAACAAAACATGAATGGAACGATTTTAAAAAATGAAACCTTTCGGTAAATATATGAGGTCTTATTCGATCGAGTTTTCCGTTTTTTGTATGCCACGTCAGATTCGGCAACGCTCTAAATCGTTGAATCAAGTCTGGATTTTGTCACGATCGGTTGACGGTTGCTTTCTAAATCGGTATTCGCCACCGTTGAAATCTCTCAGCTGAGGTTTGAAATGTCCTTTATAGACACAGACGAATTAGCGCCAGTACCCATACGTACCATTACATATAGATGCGTACATCTACAGGGTGTGTCTCAGCCGCGTCTTTACCATTCGTGACCATATAGGGTGTCTCTTTCCAAGCGAAACGATTATTTTTTTTTTAAAGTCGTGCGACAAAAATGGGCCGCGATATTCATGAGTAGAATTCGACGCTGACTAAACGATCACAACAATTGCCAACCGTAAATTGTTCGCGAACCTATTCATAATCTGCGAACTTGGGGATGAGCCTTTTAATTGATAAATAAAAATGACCGAGCGATCTTGTCAGCTGAAAGGAAAATCATTCGTTTTTTTTTTATTTGACACTAAAAAATGAGAAAAACTTGCCTGAACATGGATTCGAACTCGTGCTCGGTCCGGCTTGCCGCCGAAACCACTGTGCCATTATTTACTCAGCGTCGAACTTTACTCATGAATATCTCGGCGAATTTTTGTCGCACGCCATTTACAAACAAAGCGTTTTATTTGGAAAGGGACACCTTACATTCTAACGAACGGAAAGTACGTAGTTGAGGTACACCTTGTATATGCAATGGTACGTATGAGTACCGGCGCTAATTCGTATTGTCTCATACGAGGATCATGTCATCCACGGTCCTAGTTTTTACCATTGCGAGGGATAGTCTAGATTTATCCATTTGTATGCAATGGTATATGCGAGTACCAGTCAACGTCCCATGAAACAATGGACATATTATTATTTATACTCATATATAACATTATAAACAATTATATATGCCTTAACATGACATCATGAATGATCATATATGTAGATATATCACCATGTATAGTTTTTATTTTTCCTAGGTGTGGACCATATATGCCCATATATGATCATGTTTGTTCAAAAGTTGGTACTCTGAACTCGTATATGAACATATGGTTGTATATATGAACTCATATATGATACAACATGTACTATATATTATTATGTATAATTGCATTTGGCCCTCAAAACCCATATATAAACGTATATAATTGTATATGAGACCATGTATATGAACCTATATATGATGTACAAACTATTTTGGTGTCATATATAATCATATGTGTAATCGTAATTATCCGCAACAACCATATTTGAACGTATATAATAACGAAAACATATATGACTATGGATATTATTCCATATATAATGCCACTGCAGACCATTTTGATATCACATAGGATCATGTATACTGCGTGTCATTTTTCATATAATATTGTTTATAAACAGCAAAATCAGCATGTGATGCTGATAATATTTTGTTGCTTTATTATAAACGTACTAAAATGGTGATTTAAATAATTGTTAATACACTACTCACACAAATTAAGAGATATTAAAAAAATTCAACATTTTTGGGTGATTTGCAACAAGGGATAATTTGGAGAAAAATGGTCGCACAGAAGATTAAAAAAAAAATAGGAAATTGTAGCTTCAAGTGTCTAGTTTTCAGATCTGGACTGCAAAATTGTTTAGCGCGGGCGGTTTTCAAGCAATCATCCGAAAACCAACGAAACATTTTTTATCCAAATTTTTGCTCGACTTTAAAATGGTCTGTGGACTTCAAATTTTTTTTTCATCACGCGAGTATAAAACTCGTTTGGACAATTGAATCACTTTCAATTTCACCTTTCAACGAGCTCCGTACGATGATTTGGCGCGGAGTAATCGTCGATCAAAGCAAAAAAGTCCATTTTAACTTTGACAATCAATTACTCAGGAACTAATGATCGTACAGAAAGTGAAAGTAGGGTTTTGGAAACTGCAAGACATTCTTTATGACATGCAATTAGTGACTGTGGATAAAATAAAAACGAAGTGATGATGTTGACTGAAAAAATGTAGAAAATTAGCGAATTTAAGGATATTTGGAAAATTTGGTATAACTTTAGATATAATGCATGAACGAAGAATATCATCGGTCATTTTTTGACCTTGAAGTGTCCCCAAAAAACCCTCAATGTTGCAAAGCGCTGGGATTTTTTTTCTTAGTGCCCAGAAGGTTTAAATTTATCGTTTCTGTAGAAAAATCGCCGTAACAAGCAAGTTTTCGATTTTTATTCGTTTTTTCAACTTCAAAATAGTTTTTTCAGCAATAATGCGTAATTTTTCTATTCGAAGACATCAATTATCAACGAATTGTTTTTTTTATTAAATTTTTTTTTCATACATTTTTTTTCACGTCTTAACGATAATTTCCTCTTGTCCAAAAAAATTTGGTCGATTTTTTTTACCAGTCTGACCACCGTTGTTTTCAATGTCAATTTAAAAATTAAATTAAAAAAGTTGATATACCCCGGCAGGGGGTATATCAACTTTTGTAAATAAATTTTTCTCATATACTATTGCATATGCAATAGTATATGAGTATATATAATCATATATGATTACATGTGATCATATATGGCTATGTATTACTAGATGTGATTATATAGAGACAAATTTCGTTCATAATCATTTATGACAAGATCATGCATGATTACTTATGTTCTCAGCGAGAAAAAATCGTGCATAGCTCTCCCACCGCTGAAATTAAAGGGGAAAAATCCAGCTAGACGATCCTGTTAGTCCGATTATTCAAAAAAATGTATCAAAGTCCGTGCAGACTGTGAAGGATGAGCAAAAATTTTGAATTTTTTTCTCCTTTAGTTTTTCCACGTCTACTAAAAATTGGCCGATGCAAAAAATGTTTGAGCTCAAGATCTCAAAACTAGAGATTCACACCTTCAATTTGCTTTTTTTATTTTGCTGTACGACTATTTTTCGAGGAGTTACAGCTATTTGAAAATGACCCTAAAATTGGCAGACTTTTTCAATATCCTTTAATTCTTTGGCCTAGTGTATATGTCCATTTTTTCCCGGGGTGTTATATTGATTCAAATGGGTGCTGTGATACACCATAAGCATAGCACTGGTTGAATGAAAAGCGCCATACATATGGTGACAGACTCAACGCGTGACATCGGAATTAAAAAATACTAGTGAATAATACGTGCCTTTTTCTTCAATGTGCCGACTTATCCACCTTCTTATTGAACCCACAGTTCTTCTACTCAATAATTGGTGTTTGTCCCTTACTGTTTGTATTTCTCTGCACGGCGGTACTTTTTTGGCGTCTATATGCTCTTTAAATTCTTTTAGTATTATGTTCTTTTCTTCAGGTTTCCAGTCCAGACGTTCCATTCTTTCGCATCGAGAAGCTGGAAAAACAAAACATGAATGAAACGATTTAAAAAAATGAAACTTTTCGGTAAATATATGAGGTCTTATTCGATCGAGTTTTCCGTTTTTTGGATGCCACGTCAGATTCGGCAACGCTCTAAATCGTTGAATTACGTCTGGATGGTGTCACGATCGGTTGACGATTGCTTTCTAAATCGGTATTCGCCACCGTTGAAATCTCTCAGCTGAGGTTTGAAATGTCCTTTATAGACACAGACGAATTAGCGCCAGTACCCATACGTAACATAACATATAGATGCGTACATCTACAGGGTGTGTCTCAGCCGCGTCTTTACCATTCGTGACCATATAGGGTGTCTCTTTCCAAGCGAAACGATTATTTTTTTTTTAAAGTCGTGCGACAAAAATGGGCCGCGATATTCATGAGTAGAGTTCGACGCTGACTAAACGATCACAACAATTGCCAACCGTAAATTGTTCGCGAAACCTATTCATAATCTGCGAACTTGGGGATGAGCCTTTTCATTGATAAATAAAAATGACCGAGCGATCTTGTCAGCTGAAAGAAAAATCATTCGTCTTTCTTATTTGACACTAAAAAATGAGAAAAACTTGCCTGAACATGGATTCAAACTCGTGCTTGGTCCGGCTTGCCGCCGAAACCACTGTGCCATTATTTACTCAGCGTCGAACTTTACTCATGAATATCTCGGCGAATTTTTGTCGCAAGCCATTTACACACAAAGCGTTTTGTTTGGAAAGGGACACCTTATATGCTAACGAACGGAAAGTACGTAGTTGAGGTACACCTTGTATATGCAATGGTACGTATGAGTACCGGCGCTAATTCGTATCGTCTCATACGAGGATTGTGTCATTCACGGTCCTAGTTTTTACCATTGCGAGGGATAGTCTAGGTTTCAACGTCCCATGAAACAATGGACATATATAAACATATAATTATTTATACTCATATATAACATTATATACAATTATATATGCCTCAACATGACATCATGAATG
The DNA here is from genome assembly GCA_964007375.1 of Ophion obscuratus. Classification (NCBI taxonomy): domain Eukaryota; kingdom Metazoa; phylum Arthropoda; class Insecta; order Hymenoptera; family Ichneumonidae; genus Ophion; species Ophion obscuratus. The sequence goes on along the minus strand of OZ023321.1, from coordinate 28,887,398 downwards.
ATCATATATGTAGATATATTAGCATGTATAGTATTTATTTTTCCTAGGTGTGGAGCATATATGCCCATATATGATCATGTATGTTCAAAAGTTGGTACTCTGAACTCGTATATGAACATATGGTTGTATATATGAACTCATATATGATACAACATGTACTATATATTATTATGTATAATTGCATTTGGCCCCCAAAACCCATATATATGCGTATGTAATTGTATATGAGACCATGTATATGAACCTATATATGATGTACAAACTATTTTGGTGTCATATATAATCATATATGTAATCGTAATTATCCGCAACAACCATATTTGAACGTATATAATAACGAAAACATATATGACTATGGATATTATTCCATATATAATACCACTACAGACTATTTTGATATCACATAGGATCGTGTATTCTGCGTGTCATTTTTCATACAATACTGTCTATAAACAGCAAAATCAGCATGTGATGTTGATAATATTTTGTTGTTTTATTATAAACGTACTAAAATGGTGATTTAAATAATTGTTAATACACTACTCACACAAATTAACCCATTAATGCCCAAGAATCGCGATTTTTTCCTTTATTTTCAAGCCAGATTTTTATTATATAAAAAAATCATAAAAAATGAAGAGATACGTTCCCTAGTATTTTCGAGGGTGCTCTTTCAGAATCTGGCGTCAAAAACGGGTTTTGTTCATTGGGGAAAAAAATATGGCGGCTTTTAAACAACAAAAAAACAGGAAAAATCGATGACACTTTTTTTTCAAATTTTTTTTTCACCTCGAAGCCGTTGAAAAGTCCGGTTTTTTTTTCAACCATGGGTGCATAGAATAGTGACGATTGAACAATCAATTTTTTTAATTCGTCTTTGTCAACATTTTCACCCCCAAAATGGCGCTTTTCACCCCCTGAGTGACACGAAAAATTTTACGCTCGGTGTCCCAAATGAAAAGTAGTTGGATTTGGACGAAAATTGGTACTCAGAGGTTTTTGAGGTCGCTGATTACGATTCTGTTCTCAAAATTCCGAAATTCAAAATGGCCGATCCAATATGGCGGACACAAATGCAAAAGTTCATTTGAATTGGATAAAACGTGGCACTCGAGGGTTTTCGAGGTCGCTGATTATGATTCTGCTCTCAAAATTCCGAAATTAAAAATGGCGGATCCGATGTGGCGGACACAAATGCAAAAGTTCATTTGGATTGGATAAAACATGGCACTCGGGGGTTTTCGAGGTCGCTGATTATGATTCTGCTCTCAAAATTCCGAAATTAAAAATGGCGGATCCAATATGGCGGACACAAATGCAAAAGTTCATTTGAATTGGATAAAACGTGGCACTCGGGGGTTTTCGAGGTCGGTGATTATGATTCTGCTCTCAACATTTCGAAATTAAAAATGGGGGATCCAATATGGCGGACACAAATGCAAAAGTTCGTTTGAATTGGATAAAACGTGGCATTCGGGGGTTTTCGAGGTCGCTGATTATGATTCTGCTCTCAAAATTCCGAAATTCAAAATGGCGGATCCAATATGGCGGATACAAATGCAAAAGTTCATTTGTATCGGATGGAATGTGGCACTCGGGGATTTGCGAGGTCGCTGATTATGATTCTGCTCTCGAAATTCCGAAATTCAAAATGGCGGATCCAACGTGGCGGACACAAATGCAAAAGTTCATTTGAATTGGATAAAACGTGGCACTCGAGGGTTTTCTATGTTGCTTATTATATTTCTGCTCTCAAAATTCGAAAGCCTTTGGGTATTTAAATACCTGAAAATACCAGGGATTTAAATACTCAAAGGCTTGCGAATTTTGAGAGCAGAATCATAATCAGCGACCTCGAAAATCCTCGAGTGCCACATTCCATCCGATACAAATGAACTTTTGCATTTTTGTCCGCCATATTGGATCCGCCATTTTTGATTTCGGAATTTTGAGAGCAGAATCATAATCAGCGACCTCGAAAACCGCCGAGTGCCACGTTTTATCCAATTTAAATGAACTTTTGCATTTGTGTCCGTCATATTGCATCCGCCATTTTGAATTTCAGAATTTTGAGAGCAGAATCATAATCAGCGACCTCGAAAACCCCCGAGTGCAACGTTTTATCCAATTCAAATGAACTTTCGCATTTGAGTTCGCCATATTGGATCCGCCATTTTTTATTTCGGAATTTTGAGTGCAGAATCATAATCAGCGACCTCGAAAACCCCCGAGTGCCACGTTTTATCCAATTCAAATGAACTTTTGCATTTGAGGCCGCCATATTGGATCCACCATTTTTTATTTCGGAATTTTGAGAGCAGAATCATAATCAGCGACCTCGACAACCCCCGAGTACCATGTTTTATCCAATTCAAATGAACTTTTTCATTTGTGTCCGCCATATTGGATCCGCCATTTTTAATTTCGGAATTTTGAGCGCAGAATCATAATCAGCGACCTCGAAAACCCCCGAGTGCCACGTTTTATCCAATTCAAATGAACTTTTGCATTTGTGTCCGCCATATTGTATCGGCCATTTTTAATTTCGGAATTTTGAGAACAGAATCGTAATCAGCGACCTCAAAAACCTCCGAGTATCAATTTTCGTCCAAATCCAACTACTTTTCATTTGGGACACCGCGCGTGAAATTGTTCGTGTCACTCAGGGGGTGAAAAGCGCCATTTTGGGGGTGAAAATGTTGACAACGACGAATTAAAAAAATTGATTGTTCAATCGTCACTATTCTATGCACCCATGGTTGAAAAAAAACCGGACTTTTCAACGGCTTCGAGGTGAAAACAAATTTTGAAAAAAAAGTGTCATCGATTTTTCCTGTTTTTTTGTTGTTTAAAAGCCGCCATATTTTTTTTCCTAATGAACAAAAGCCGACTTTGACCCCAGATTCTGAAAGAGCACCCCCGAAAATACTAGGGAACGTATCTCTTCATTTTTTATGATTTTTTTTATATAATAAAAATTTGGCTTGAAAATGAAGGAAAAAATTGCGATTCTTGGGCATTAATGGGTTGAGATATTTAAAAAATTCAACATTTTTGGGTGATGTTCAACAAGGGATAATTTGGAGAAAAATGGTCGCACAGAAGATAAAAAAATAGGAAATTGTAGCTTCAAGTGTCTAGTTTTCAGATCTGGACTGTAAAATTGTTTAGCGTGGGCGGTTTTCAAGTAATCATCCGAAAACCAACGAAACCTTTTTTATCCAAATTTTTGCTCGCCTTTAAAATGGTCTGTGGACTGCAAATTTTTTTTTTTTCATCACGCGAGTATAAAACTCTTTTGGACAATTCAATCACCTTTAATTTCACCTTTTAACGAGCTCCGTACGATGATTTGGCGCGGAGTAATCGTCGATCAAAGCAAAAAAGTCCATTTTAACTTTGACAATCAATTACTCAGGAAGTAATGATCGTACAGAAAATGAAAGTAGGGTTTTGGAAACTGCAAAACATTCTTTATGATATGCAATTAGTGACTGCGGATAAAATAAAATCGAAGTGATGACGTCGACTGAAAAAAAGAAGAAAATTTGCGATTTGGAGGATATTTGGAAAATTTGATATAACTTTGGATATAATGCATGAACGAAAGATATCATGGGTAATTTTTTGACCTTGAAGTGTCCCCAAAAAACCCTCAACGTTGTAAAGCGCTGCAATTTTTTTTCTTAGTGCCCCGAAGGTTTAAATTTATCGTTTCTGTAGAAAAATCGCCGTAACAAGCAAGTTTTCGATTTTTATTCGTTTTTTCAACTTCAAAATAGTTTTTTTCAGCAATAATGCGTAATTTTTCCATTGAAAGACTTCAATTATCACAGAATTTTTTTTTTATTACATTTTTTTTTTCATACAATTTTTTTCACGTATTAACGATTATCTCCTCTTGTCCGATGTCTTGGTCGATTTTTTTTACCAGTTTAACCACCTTTGTTTTCAATGTCAATTTAAAAACTAAATTAAAAAAGTTGATATACCCCGGAAGGGGGGTATATCAACTTTTGTAAATTAATTTTTCTCATATACTGTTGCATATGCAATAGTATATGAGTATATATAATCATATATGATTACACCTGATCATTTATGGCTATGTATTACTATATGTGATTATATAGAGACAAATTTCTTTTATGATCATTTATGACAAGATCATACATGCTTATTTATTTTCTCAACGAGAAAAAATTGTACAGAGCTTTCCCAACGCTGAAATTAAAGGGGAAGAATCCATCTAGACGATCCTCTTAATCCGATTATTCAAAAAAATTTATTAAAGTCCGTGCAGACTATGAAAGATGAGCAAAAATTTTGAGATTTTTTTTTACTTTAGTTTTTCCATGGCTACTAAAAATCGGCCGATGCGAAAAGTTTTTGAACTCAAGATCTCAAAACTAGAGATTCACACCTTCAATTTGCTTTTTTTTTATTTTGCTGTACGACTATTTTTCGAGGAGTTACAGCTATTTGAAAATGACCCTAAAATTGGCGGACTTTTTCAATATCCTTTAATTCTTTGGCCTAGTGTATATGTCCATTTTTTCCCGAGGTGTTATATTGATTCAAATGGGTGCTGTGATACATCATAAGCATAGCACTGGTTAAATGAAAAACGCCATACATATGGTGACAGGCTCAACGCGTGACATCGGAATTAACAAATACTAGTGAATAATACATGCCTTCGTCTTCAATCTGCCGAATTATCCACTGTCTCATTGAACCCACAGTTCTGCTCCTCAGTAATTGGTGTTTGTCCCTTACTGTTTGTATTTCTCTCCACGGCGGTACTTTTTTGGCGTCTACATACTCTTTAAATTCTTTTAGTATTATGTTCTTTTCTTCTGGTTTCCAGCGCCGGCTCTCCATTATCTTGTATGGAGAAGCTGGAAAAAGAAACATGAACGGAACGATTTAAAAAAATGAAACTTTTCGGTAAATATATGAGGTCTTATTCGATCGAGTTTTCCGTTTTTTGGATGCCACGTCAGATTAGGCTACGCTCTAAATCGTTGAATCAAGTCTGGATGGTGTCACGATCGGTTGACGGTTGCTTTCTAAATCGGTATTCGCCACCATTCAAATCTCTGAGCTGAGGTTTGAAATGTCCTTTATAGACACAGACGAATTAGCGCCAGTACCCATACGTACCATTACATACAGATGCGTACATCTACAGGGTGTGTCTCAACTGCGTCTTTTCCATTCGTGACCATATAGGGTGTCTCTTTCCGAGCGAAACGCTTTTTTTTAAAAAGTCGTGCGACAAAAATGGGCCGCGATATTCATGAGTAGAGTTCGACGCTGACTAAACAATCGCAACAATTGCCAACCGTAAATTGTTCGCGAAACCTATTCATAATCTGCGAACTTGGGGATGAGCCTTTTAATTGATAAAGAAAAATGACCGAGCCATCTTGTCAGCTGAAAGAAAAATTATTCGCCTTTTTTATTTGACACTAAAAAAATGAGAAAAACTTGCCTGAACGTGGATTCGAACCCGTGCTCGGTCCGGCTTGCCGCCGAAACTGCTGTGCCATTATGCACTCAGCGTCGAAATTTACTCATGAATATCTCGTCGAATTTATGTCGCACGCCATTAAAAAAAAAGCGTTTCGTTTGGAAAGAGACACCTTCTATGCTAACGAACGAAAAGTACGTAGTTGAGGTACACGTTGTATATGTAATGGTACGTATGAGTACCGGCGCTAATTCGTAACGTCTAGACGTTACGAATTAGCGCCGGTACTCATACGAGCTTATACGACAAATGCAAACAGCACTCGAAAAAACGAATCCATGCATGTAATGTAGATATGCGAAATCATAAATTATCTGTAGTAATGTCCATTTTTATAATTTTGTCGACGTTATTAAAATCTTTAGAGGTGGCTTTGCACAGGAAGCAGCGTTGTGCAGAAGTGGTACCGGTTACAGCGTTACAGACTTTGCCGTCTATCATCGTAAACGACATACAATAGGTTACTGAAATTGATTTTTCATTTTGTTCAGTAGTGTATGGTGCAAGACCCGCAATCTGCTGTTCAATGTCGGTAACTTCTTTCAATGTTGATTGTACATCTTCATGTACAAATTGCAATCGTATTGGTCTGCAGAATCGAGGAGATGAAGGTCTAGGATTTTTCCACACAATAGTTCCTTCATCCGTCTCGTGATTGTTGTAGATTAATTGCAAAGGTACCAGAGAAGTATAAAAAATGCTTTCATCAGATTTTCCAGCCTCATCAAATTTTTGCTTATAAACACTTTGACCGCTGCTTCCATCACATCCCCATTTACAGTGAAGTACTAATTTTTGCAGAATTTCAGAATTTAGGGTATCGATGACATCAGCCTGAAGTTGTATAATTCTGTATGTGGTATGATCAAGTAAAGCCTGTAGTTTAATTTGTGCGCACGACTCAGTAATATTCATGTACACAACTGATGGATAACAACGATTTTTTGCTTTTTCTACTTCATGGTATGATGGGTATAATTTGCATTTACGGGCTCTAGCTGCATTTCTTGATAGCTGATAAGAGCGCTTTGATTCCCCTTTCTCGATCATCAAAGAAAGTGCTTCGTCTGGGGTTAAAGGTGTTTCATTTTTTGACCGAACAGCAGCTATATATTTTGAGGCTCTTGTTGGGCTGGTTAATGTGACATCTTTAAGAACTTGAGCAGCATCCACTTGACCAGAAGTCCTTAAACTCATTTGAGCAGCATACGTCAATTCTTCTGTAGATAAAGTAGAACGTATTTCTTCAGTCTTTCGCCTCTTAGATCTATCGCTGGATGAAGCAAAGGATTTCGAAGTTCGTCCAGATGTTCCTTTTTCATCATTCTTCACAATCTTCTCAGATGTTGATGTTGTGCATTCAGTATCGGATAATGTTGAAAAACATACGGTGCCATTCAACCATTCTTCATTATTTTTTAGAAACTTTTCTTGGCCTCTATTTGCTGCTTTCCATCTGGATCGAAAATTTGCAAATAACAGTCCTAATGACTTTTCATCCTCGTCTACTTGTATCACATGTTCTGTTTTCTTGAAAATTGCATCTTTCAAAACTCCAATAACGAATTTCTGTTCGTTTTTTAAACTGTCTTTCACCATGAAAAAAACATCTCTTCTTGATAATTCCATATTTGAAGATTGGGAAGACTCTGTAAAATACCAATATAAACATGTACAAAATTGAATGACATTATTTTGAAATCATTTTATACTTAACAAAACTATATACGGTGTTCTGACTCGAAATGTACAAAAATAATTTATTACTACTAAAAATGATTTTATATTTATAAAGAAAACGAATATTTATGATATAAATGATTAACAAATATATTTACATACATTCTGCACGAAAAAAAACCGAAATTACATGAAATCTGTCTTTACGAGAATCACCTCTGTGTCAGCATACAACAGGTATAATAAAGCCTGAACAGCAGGCGGGCTCCTTTCTTTCATACATGGCTGCTCTAGGAGCCCCTCGTCAGTCCTTGCCGAATCGCCGTCTACACTACGTATACACTATGTACGTATACACTAATACACCTTTACTGCCGAAAGCCGTTACGCCGTACAAACATGGGGGAAACACAGTTCTAGCTACTGAGAGTTCTTGCAGGAATATTTTATAACATGTTGAGATTTTCGTAAAGCGTACATTGAGAATAATAAATTACTGTATTAAAATTTAAATGATCTATGAATATTAATCAATAAATGAACATACTACAAATGGAATTGATAAATAAATATTAATCTATGTTAATAGACAGAAAATATACCAACGCGCTGTAACGTAATAATCAATGGATTACATTCACACGTCCGTTAATGTCGCGCCACGTATTTCTCCCTAAAAATTAGTCTAACTATTCGTTGAGCACTCCTGAGCAGCCAGTTTTTTAGTATATTATATTTAGTACTGTACACTATCAGTTTCTTGTTGAAACAAGGTCGAGACTCGCGAAGACATTTTTAAAACTACTTTAGAAAATCGATTTTCGAAAAAAAATGTATAATTTTTTATGTTTACTTGTTGCAAAATTTAGATATTTCAAACATAAAATAAGCAATAACTGTACATAATTATATTTTCTGCATACCTTCAGAAAGTTTTTCCATTTTGCAGAATTAAAATTGAGACAGTTTCGTCCGTTTCACAGCACTTCGAAACAGGCAAGAATTTTTCGACGCGTACGCTTGTTTAATGCGTACCGAACGGCGGCTGAATGTCGACTGATGTCGAGGCGACCCTAGAGCAGGTATAAACCTGCCCGGTCCGGAATTTCGTCCTAGGACTATCAGTAAACAAGATCTGAACATATATAGACGAATATATACAACTCAAAAATTTGACTTTTGGCCAGGTTTTTGGGATTCTGCCCCACTGTGCGTCTCATACGAGGATCGTGTCATTCACGGTCCTATTTTTTACCATTGCGAGGGATAGTCTAGATTTATTCAGTTGTACGCAATGTCATATGCGAGTACCAGTCAACGTCCCATGAAACAATGGACATATATAAACATATAATTATTTATACTCATATATAACATTATATACAATTATATATGCCTCAACATGACATCATGAATGATCATATATGTAGATATATTAGCATGTTTAGTATTTATTTTTCCTAGGTGTGGAGCATATTTGCCCATATATGATCATGTATGTTCAAAAGTTGGTACTCTGAACTCGTACATGAACATATAGTTGCATATATGAACTCATATATGATACAACATGTACTATATATTATTATATATAATTGCATTTGGCCCCCAAAACCCATATATAAGCGTATATAATTGTATATGAACCTATATATGATGTACAAACTATTTTCCTGTCATATATAATCACATATGTAATCGTAATTATCCGCAACAACCATATTTGAACGTATATAATAATGAAAACATATATGACTACGGATATTATACCACTACCGACTATTTTGATATCACATAGGATCATGTATAGTGCGTGTCATTTTTCATATAATACTGTCTATAAACAGCAAAATCAGCATGTGATGCTGATAATATTTTATTGATTTATTATAAACGTACTAAAATGGTAATTTAAATAATTGTTAATACACTACTCACACAAATTAAGGGATATTTAAAAAATTCAACATTTTTGGGTGATTTTCAACAAGGGATAATTTGGAGAAAAATGGTCGCACAGAAGATTAAAAAAATAGGAAATTGTAGCTTCAAGTGTCTAGTTTTCAGATCTGGACTGTAAAATTGTTTAGCGTGGGCGGTTTTCAAGTAATCATCCGAAAACCAACGAAACCTTTTTTATCCAAATTTTTGCTCACCTTTAAAATGTTCTGTGGACTTCAACATTTTTTTTCATCACGCGGATTTGACGCGGAGTAATCGTCGATGAAAGCAAAAAAGTCCATTTTAACTTTGACAATCAATTAGTCAGGAACTAATGATGGTACAGAAAATGAAAGTGGGGTTTTGGAAACTGCAAAACCTTCTTTATGAAATGCAGTCAGTAACTGTAGATAAAATAAAATCGAAGTGATGATGTTGACTGAAAAAAGTAGAAAATTTGCGAATTTAAGGATATTTGGAAAATTTGGTATAACTTTGGATATAATGCATGAACGAAGGATATCATCGGTAATTCTTTAACCTTGAAGTGTCCCCAAAAAACCCTCAAAGTTGGAAAGCGCTGCGATTTTTTTCTTAGTGCCCCGAAGGTTTAAATTTATCGTTTCCGTCAAAAATCTCCGTAACAAACAAGTTTTCGATTTTTATTCGTTTGTTCAACTTCAAATTGGTTTTTTCAGCAATAAGGCGTGATTTTTCTATTCAAAGACATCAATTATCAACCATTTTTTTTAATTAAATTTTTTTTTCATACATTTTTTTTTCACGTGTTAACGATTAATCTCCTCTTGTCCAAAAAAAATGTATTACTATGTATGTATTACTATATATGATTATATAGAGACAAATTTCGTTCATGATCATTTATGACAAGATCATACATCATTATTTATGTTCTCAGCGAGAAAAAATCGTCCAGAGCTCTCCCGCCGTTCAAATTGAAGGAGCTGAATCCAGCTAAACGATCCTCTTAATCCGATCATTCAAAAAAAATTATTAAAGTCCGTGCAGACTGTGAAAGGTGAGCAAAAATTTTGAAATTTTTTTTACCTCGGTTTTTTTATGGCTACTAAAAATTGGCTGATGCGAAAAATTGTTGAGCTCAAGATCTCAAAACTTTAGATTCGCACCTTCAATTTGCTTTTTTTTATTTTGCTGTACGACCATTTTTCGAGGAGTTACAGCGATTTGAAAATGACCCTAAAATTGGCGGACTTTTTCAATATCCTTTAATTCTTTGAGCTAGTGTATATGTCCATTTTTTCCCGGGGTGTTATATTCATTCAAATGGGTGCTGTGATACGCCATATGCATGGCACTGGTTAAATTAAAAGCGCCATACATATGGTGACAGGCTCAACATCGTGACATCGGAATTAAAAAATACTAGTGAATAATGCATATCATTTTTTTTTCTTTTTCGTAAAGTGCATCCATAAAGTATTCAAGACATTCGTCATATTTTCTAAAACACCGCTATTGTATTAATGGTGTGTTGCCTTCAGATTCTTCTACGTGTAGCAAACGTCGATAAATACAATTATTATAAATATTATTATTCATATTCATGCGGTGATGATCGGTGAAGAATCACATAATTGAATAGCGAAGACGAATAATTTCTATATACCGAACTGGGAAGCGTGAATAGTTAACATGACGCCAGAAACACGATAAGCCAACGATAGTCCATGCATGTCCATTTGTGGGAGAAAACTTTGGGCACGTACATGTGCACGTAATGATACAAATTAGTACCGTGATTGATTTGCAACGGATTATATGAAAACCTCAAACTTCGTGTTAATTATATTGGGAGTACAAATACGTCTCCGCCGTTTGACAAAACATGGCCCCACCAGGAGAGGTTATGGTTGAAATTGCCAGATGTAAAACGTCATATCGTAACGTTAGGCATCTGGCAAGACCATAACCTTGAAATATTAGCGATTTTGTATCGGCATCACATAATTTTGTCGTACGCAAATATCAAGTTCTGAGCCGAATAAGCGTCATTTGCGGGAACTCTTACGTTTGGCACGAATCTCCCTCCAATAATGCTTTCAATTCGCCGTATTTGTTGCGGCCTTATTTCGCCACGTTCTTTGTCCTCAACGTCAAACTCACCGTTCTTGAACGTTTGAAACCACTCACGACGACTTCTCTCACTTAAAGCAGCCTCACCATATGCTTCTACAAGCAATTGATGCGCCTCAGCTGCAGAGTTCTTCAAATTAAAGAAATAGAGAAGAGTTATGAAGTTCCTACAAATGACGCTTATTCGGCGCAAAACTCGACATTTTCGCACCAAAAAACATGTGATGCTGATACAAAATCGCAAATATTTCAAGGTTATGGTCTTGCCAGATGACTAACCTTACGATGTGACGTTTTACATCTGACAATTTCAACCATAACCTCTTGGTGGGGCCATCTTTTGTCAAACGGTGGAGACTTATTGGTACTGCCAATAGTATAGTATGTATGGGTATATATGTGGTATATGTGGTATATTTTTAAAATTTATGTGGTACATTTTTTAAACAAGTATACAAAGTATACGAAGAACCAATATGTGGACTGGATGGAGTGTTTAACGTGTAAAGCTTGGTCGCATGAGAAACGCACACCGCTTATACAAATGTGGGCAACTTTATTTGCGATTTGTGTGTCGACTCATGTTTGCGTACTCTTTATCGACCCCCGTGCGTATTCTTAAACGCCTGTATGTCTAAGAGTTTGCAAATCCCGTTTTGTAGTTCTTAGTTTGTTATTTTGAAAAAAATTAAGATTTCTAATTGTTGCTCATAATGTAATTAGAATGCTAGATATTCTTTCAATTAAGAGGTGAGATACAGTCAGAATTTTCAAAAAATCGATTTTATTACTTTTTTTTGAAGTATGACGTTTCGAAAATATTCCCTGAAAATTTCAAGTGAATACGATGAATAGTTTCCGGGATATCCCACAATTAGCGAAGGGGCGTCAGCTCCCCATGGCAGGAAGCGGCTGACAAACGCGCAAACGATAACACCCGGGATAGCAGAATGCTTCGAAGACAACAACAAATTGATATTTTGGAAGCTTCCACATCGGCAGAAGCCCTATTGTATGGGCTAGGAAATGATGATTCGATGTAAGTAACTTTTTAATCAGTATTACTATACATAAATCAAGTGTAAAATTGGAAAAATCTTTCAGAAATTTAAAAAAATGTATCACTTAATTTTTGAAAAATTGTTTCAACAATCGGCTATAAACAATCGAATGCGCGACCTTTCGGCAAAAATTGTGATATTCGGATTCAGCGGATCAAAATACATAAAAAAAGTTTAGCTTCATCCATCGAGCTCAAAATTTTACGAACATATAATACCGTATCCACATCGAAAAACTTTAAACGCGTTTTTCTCGAAACTATGTTTTTCAAGTCGGTGACCACTGTAATTCAAAAACCACTCGATGGATTTTGATGAAATTTGGTGTGCTTATTGATAGCATTAAAAACTAGTCCTTAATCAAAGGATTTTCCTTTTTGTTGAAAATTTCTATTTTTTTAAACAATAAACGAGCGATTTTTTGGTCGAAAATCGAAAGTTATCTGTCGGAAGCCACCATTCTGTTAATAGAAAAAAGCTTCGAGTAAGGACTAGATTTATTATGAAAGTAATGATTTTTTTTGTTTTTTTATTTTAAATGTTCCAGCATAATTTTATGATGGTCACCGCAAAGCACTAAATGCCGAAGGGGGTCTGACAAAGATGGCGATATTTTTATAAATAATCAATATTTGTCTTTGAAAACTTGTACAAGTCAAGTTGAAATATAACATAAAAAGTCTGTGTAACCACTTTTGTAAAACAAACTCAATAACTATAAAAAAAATTCTTGAAAATGCTCGTTTTTTCATGCCTCTGACTGCATCTCACTGCTTTATCAGTTCTTAAAAACCGGAATCGTTGATGAATCGTAAAAAACGTACTTGTTAAAAGAATCTATCTAAGAAGCTACGGTTTAAATTTCAAGTCAACTGGATAAAAACTCCCCGAATTACACGACCTCCCGATTTAAACAAAGTAACTTCGAGATAAATGCCTTTAAAGTTTCAAAACTGACGTAGGAGCTATCGTCCACGCGACGAAATTGAAGCTCTCATTTGAATTCTGCGTGTGCCCTCGGAGGCACTTTGATCGTAAGTCTTCAGTTGTTAGGTCATATTTTTTGGACAACGACTTGACTAATCGACTCTAAATTGTTACTTTCGCTGTCTAGGCTGTTTAGTTTCAATTTGGGCACCCTTTTCTTAGTAGTTGTCTATTTTTCCTCTCACCGAACTTCGCGTTGATGGCCGGGGCTGATTCAGCGAACCCTTGCTGAGTTTGCATTCGATTCTTGGAAAAATCTACGAACGGCTCCTGCACAGATATCCACTGGTCCAGAATCTTCTTTCCGTGAGCTTGCATTTGCCTGTCGAGCCGCTCCCGGTTCGCCTTCTCCTTGCTTGTCTCTAGGCGACTAGGGCCATTTTTGTTCAATTCCTTGCCGGGCACCCTTTTCTTCGTAATGCTCTGTCCCTCCCTCTCAGCAAACACCGCTCTTTCGAACTCAGCTAATTCAGCTTGAATTCGGTCCCGGATCGAAATCGGGTACCAGTCGTCCCACATCGACTTCCCCGGTATCCTATTATAAGATTGCATTTGAGGGTCGAGGCAACCTCCGTTCGCCCCTTTCTTATTTGTCTCATCGCTCAGCCTCCTCAAAATCTCCTCGCCTTTCTTGAATTGCCAATCGTAATCCTCCTGCGATATCCAGGATGTTGAACCTCCAGGATTTGAATTCTCGCGTGACCTTGCTTCATTCACGAATCCAAAAACATCGGTGGCCGCCGAAGAATCCTCATTCGCCCTTTTCTTATTTGTCTCATCGGTCAACCTCCTCAAAACCTCCTCGCCTTTCTTGAAGTGCTAATCATAATCCTCCTGCGACATCCAGGATGTTGAACCTCCAGGATTTGAATTCCCCCGTGACCCTGCTTCATTCACGAATCCAAAAACATCTGTGGCCGCCGAAGAATCCTCATTCGCCCTGTGCTTATTTGTCTCATCGCTCAGCTTCTTCAAAACCTTCTCGCCTTTCTTGAAGTGCCAATCGTAATCCTCCTGCGACATCCAGGATGTTGAACCTCCAGGATTTGAATTCTCGCATGACCCTGCTTCATTCACGAATCCAAAAACATCGGTGGCCGCCGAAGAATCCTCATTCGTCGGATTTGGGGCTGATGCGCTTTCGTCCTGCTGCAAATTATGTCATTATTGATATGGCTGAGAAGCGGCCGTGCCGATTAATGGATCAACTTGTTCGTTATGCACTGGTGTTATTTTATTATGGTCAAAAGTATCATTTGCTTGTCAGTCGCGCCTCTTTGTCCGTATAGCAGTTCATGGTTTATACGGTTTTGGCGCTCCAAGAGTGTGTAGCACGTAGCTTTATGTGAACAGATGCATGAGCACTCGCTGCCAGTACGAGCGAATCAAAATGTATTCGAAAAATTAAACTGCGAGCCGGACTTACAAGGGGACAGTACGGCAGTCGGATTTTTGTAATTTTTCGTACTCATGGTACGTGAAGTTCAGAGCTCGAATATTAATATCCCAAAGCAGTTCGATGCCATATTCAGAAATTTTCGAGAAAATTGACTTTGAAGTTTTCGAGCGCACTCTTATGCCACAAAGATGCAACGATATTCGAACCGGGCTCGTGGCGTACCCGGTAGCGCTCGAGTCTAGTAATCGCGGGATCGCTGGTTCGAGTCTCACTTCGAAATTTTTTTTTTTTTTTCATTTTTTTTTAATTCGCATACCTCCGTCATTTAAATATCCCGATAAATTTTTGTTGTATATAATCACATATTATTATATATTGGGTTGGTAAGAAAGTCTTGCGACACACAACATGAGTAAAATATAAAAACATTTTATTTTATCAGTAAACAATTATTCAGTAATGTATGCTCCCTCTATATCTACAACTCGTGCCCAACGCTCTGGTAGACTTTGCACGCCTGCACTCCAGAATTCTTTGGATCGTGAATTGAAAAAGTCGACCAGTGTATTTTTGAGATCCGCGACATCATCAAATTTTTTATCCTATAAATAATTTTTTAAAGCTCGAAACAGATGGTAGTCGGTAGGTGCTAGGTCTGGTGAATACGGTGGATGCGGTAGAACTTCCTATCTCAGCTGCGAAATAGATTGTTGTGTCATCTTAGCTACGTGGGGTCGAGCATTGTCGTGGAGAAGCCGAACTTGGAGACGTTTACGCCTTTTTTGTTTGATAATTTCAGCCAGCTTTTGCGGTTGTGCAGAGTAAGTATTTGCATTTATCGTGGTGTTGGATGGGAGCAGTTCGTAATATAGCATGCCCTCAGAATCCCACCAACTACAGAGTAAAACTCTCTTCACTTCACGGGGCAGCTTAGGGGTCGGATGTGGTTTTTCTCCTTTCGGTAGCCATTGTCGCTTACGTGTGTAGTTAACATAAAGCACCCAGCTTTCATCTCCAGTGACTATTTCTCGAAGAAAATCCTTTCTGTGTGGACGTTGCAGGAGTGAAAGACAGATGGACATGCGTGTCGCTTTGTTTGATTCGCTGAGATCGTGTGGTATCCAAGAAGAAACAACTTTTCTGTATCCGAGATTTTGTAAATGTTGGAGAATCGTGGGATGGCTACAGCCGAGTTTGTAAGCTAATTCCCGTGACGACGTATTAGGCTTTGCCTTTGTAAGTGCTCGTAGTGCTTCATCGTTAACAGTTGATTTCCTGCCGGACCTAGGTTTGTCTTCAAAAGATGTATCGCCAGAACGGAAACGCTGGTACTAACGGGATATCGTTGAATGATGAACTACGTTGGCCTTGAACACACTACACATATTAGCGGCTGCGGTTCTTGCATAACGCCCTTGTAAAAATTCGTAATATGCAATCGATCGAAGTGCACTATGATCCATCTTCGCTCGTACTGTCTGCGCGAAACAACTGACTCGCTTATATACCCTACGGCATGGAAGGTTCTAGACTAGTCTTGAATATATTACTCTCGGATGTTGTAGAACTTCGTTAGAAGAAAACATATTTTAATCGAAAGGAAAGTGTCGCAAGACTTTCTTACCAACCCAATATAATTAATATGATATATCTATATATGTTTATATATGGACAAAATCCATATATAGTTATTTATGTACAAAATTCATTATAGTTATACATAATTATATATTTTCTCATATATGATCATATATTATTTATATATAACAATAGGTGATTATTTATAAAAAAATAAATAAATAATCCCGGGATAAAAATCATAAAATCTATGCTAATTCACATATATGTAATTATAATTGTCAATGATAAATGCAAGCCTTATTTTTGATTATCTCTTGCTTGAAATTGCGAATAGGCGACGTAAAAATATCCAGTAATAATATTTACATAAATTCCCTTGTAGATTAATAGGAATGTAAATAGAAGAATAAATGTTGAAATATGTGAACATAACGCTTGCTTTGGCAACCGTCGATATTGTGAATAACAGTTCTGCGTACATCGTTTGCCTTTGTCCTGATCAACTCTGCGAAGGGGGCACAGCTGCTTGTGGGTCGGAGTCGAAATATCGATGGATCAATATTCGGGTGGGCTGAAATAACGAATTAAAAAATGTCGAATGTTTGAATATAGATAGATCAATGTTCGGAGGGTTTATATAGTCGTAAATAAAAATTCCGAATACGAATATCTCGTAGTTGAAATATAGCGAAAAACAAAAATCGATTTAAAAAATATTGAGAGACATAATATCGAATTGCTAATATAAATAACACCAAATAATTCGAGAAGACGAATCTTCGAATTATAAATATAGCGACGGTTCAAAAAACAGAAAGCATTAAATCGAACGGCTAAAAAGTCGAGTGGTTAAAATAGCGAAGGGTCAAAATGTTGAACGGCCCGTATGGCGAAAACTTGTGATCGAGGCAGATAGCGTTAGCGGTCAGCCGGGACGGCATCCATACCATGTTCGCCATTTTGGCATTCGCCGTTTCGGACCATCGATATTTTCGTGTCTCGATATATTGCTTTTCGCTATAGGCGGTATTACGAATATTAGATACTCGCTTTTTTCTGTTTCGGAGATATGGATATTATAGATTATTCCAATCTATATTTGTATGTCTCAAATTGCAGACGATCTGAATATACGTTTTTAGATAAATGAGCTCTCGAATAAATGATGCTTTGCTTTATAGTCATTCGATTTTTTCTTCGATCGAAACATAACATTTCGAATAATTAAACCTTGGTTATTTTTAGAGTTCATAATTCTGTCGTTTCGAAATATTTGTCGATCTATATTTGGTCCTTCGATATTTGGATCCCCACCCCCGCTAACGTTCCTCTAGGCTGCCGAAAATGCCCGATCAAAGGTTGGGGACCCCCGAACGAAGCGCGGTAGCGGCCGTGCGAGAGCGAGAGAGAGAAGAGGTACCAGCGATGCTCGTATCTCTCGATTTCGTCACGTCCGTGTGCCTCGCGCGTTGATAGGATTGGTGTGAATTTATTTTTCAATTTTATGGCTAAGCTATTAGAGATAGAGAAAAAACACAGTATACACCTACGAGGTAAAATCTTCTATTCTACAACTTTTGTTCAAAATTTTTTTGCGATGTCTTTTTCGTTCTCGCAATAATGCATATTTTTCGGTTTTTAACCCTTTTCTTCACTGTTAATAGTTGAAATTCCTAGAAATTCGCTAACCGCACTAACCGCACTAAGCGGTCGCAAAAATTGTCGAATTTGGCTACTTTTGACTGGACTAAAAGAGACCGTGTGATGAAGCACGAAAAGCGTTAGAAAAAGAAAGACCGCGCGAGACGTGAGAAAAAGTAGTGGGAGAGAGAGTGAGCGTGAGGCGAGAGAAATCGTAGTGAGAGAGAGACAGCGCGAGGCGTGAGAAATGGTGTGGAAGAGAGAGAGAGAGAGAGAGAGAGAGAGAGAGAGAGAGAGAGAGAGAGAGAGTGCGAGAGAGTGAGCGCGGCAAGAGCGGCAGGGTGTCAGTTCTGCACAGTGCAGTTTGACACCGAGTCAGCCCGCCGGTTCAACTCTCCACTGTTCAATTCGACGAAGCGGGCAGTTTGACACAGAGCCAAGTCGACGGCCGTAGCAGTTCGACATTTCCCCGACGCTCGCGTATCCCCACTCTTCAGATTCGGGTCGGGCGATTCGCTACCCTGTGTCAGTTCGACACCGAGTCCTCCCTACACAGCGTAGCGTGCTCAACTTACATTTCCTAGCGGCTGTACTTTTTTCGAATCACCCATACCCGGGAACGAGAAATATACGAGCAAAATGTTTTCGCATGTACCGACTACCCGCTCTGTCAGTTCTCTAGTTTATCGACTGATTTTGAATGGAAATTTCACGAACGGCATATTCTTATAACTTTATTCTTTAATAATGCCACGAACATATATTTGGTCTCTAAAAATTTTAATTCTTCCATAATTCGGGAAAAAGCGTCATTTTTGAGTACTTGAGAATAACGATAAGCAATACTAAGAGAACTGAAAACTTATATAATAATCGTGTGAAAGAAAAACTGGTGGCCTCGTACAGTTGGACAGTTTTTCGTTGCCGTTGAATATAGGATAATGTTCTTCAAGAGGATGTTTAATTTTGTTCTGAATTTCGTTTCTCGTGGCTCTTGGTTTATTCGTAAAAATCATCGTGCAAAGTCTAAATTTTATAATCAACTTTTTAATCGTCAAAAATATCGCTGAAAAAAGCATATGCAGTTACAAGAAATTAATATCATGAAACGATTGGAAATAATATTGTTGTCAATATTCCTCATATATGTTCCTTTCATTACAGATTGAAACGTCCACATTATTATTATCCATGTTGTTCAAATACTTAATGCCAAAGAACAGTGCATGTCGGATATATTTATTTTTCATTAATCGTTATTGTACCCCAAGTGGATTTAGTAAAAAAAAATAAAACAAGGAACATAATTTTTTTTAAACCTTAATCTTTCGCAAGATGTTCCATAATTTTATTTCGTAACACGTTTGATCGTAACAAGGACCAAAAAAAATCAAATCGATCCACTGAACCGTTTCCGGAATTTTTTTTTTATATTAAAAAAAATCATTTTTCTAAAACCATTGCGTTGACGGGGATGAAATTTTCAGAAATTTTTTTTTTTTTTTATACCTCAGAATATACTTCAAATTTCGATGGCAAAAATGCGGGGGCCATTTTCCCCTACTTACCTGGCTATGGCCTTTGTTACTCGGCGGACAGCGCTTTAAATCACTGTGCAATACTTACCCCCAAAAAAAATGTATCTAAATATAAATGCACCAATATGTACACGAACGTTAATAATATTAATTAGTTATAAAAACATGTACATTTGAATGACTGCGAATATGTGAAAACAATGCATTCAACATGTGCTAAATAATGTGATGTGATAAAAAGGAATCTAATATATAATATTTGTCAATTGTTACAGAACTGAAAATAGTTATAAAGATGTTTATATGAACAGTTATTAATGTTGGATGTGAATTGTAGCATAAAAAAAATATCTGAAACGGCTGTGCATTTTTTTAAAGAGTTAAATATATAAAACCACAAGTATTAGCAAAAATTCGACAATGATCCTTTTATTTATAAATCCGCTCCTTCGCTTCAGTATTTACTGTACTGATCCGAGCCAAGTTACTTCGTTACTTGGCAACATGAAAAAAAAAAACTTTTTTTTTCAGGATTCTGCCAACGAAGATGCTTTTTCGTTGTTTGCCTGGAACGGAAATTTATCTTATAATAATATTTGTCCTATAATACTTTAAAATAATATTTATTTGAGGCATTTTCAAAGCTGTCTCTTACCTTAGGTTAAAAAATTAACATGTATTGTTTTATACTGTTGAGTTTATGACTTTTAAAAAATAATACCCATTTTTCGAGTGGCCAGGGTGGCTAGACGTGTTAAGGGGAGGGGGCGGGGAGGATAATTTTTTTTACGACACAGTTGATATATATTTATTTGTGTAAGAAGTATATAATGAAAGGACATTTGAAGAATATTCTGTAAAATTTTCATTAATAATTATGCAGAAATGAGTCGTTGACAGCACATCTTTGCAGACACTTCAAAAAAATTGCAGTGAACTGCATAACTCATCACTGGATCATCCGAGAAAAAAAATCCAAGAAGATTGTATTAGTTAATAAGTTTCTTGAGGTAACGCTGTCGATTTTTTTTATCATTTTAATTCATTTTGCAATAATAAAGGTTCCAATTTTTTAAATGAAAAATCGCTATTTTGTCTTCTAAGTCTGACTAAAAATTGAAAAGAAATAAAAATAAAAATAAAAACTCGACAGCGTTACCTCAAGAAACTTATTAAATAATACGATCTTGTTGAATTTTTTTCGGGCGATCCAGTGGTGAGTTATGCAGTTCACCGCAATGTAATTTTTTTTTGTGGCCTCTGAGAAGATTTCCTGTCACTGGCTCATTTCTGCACAATTATTAACGAAAATTTCACAGAATATTCTTCAAATGTCCTTTTATTTTATACTAATTATATAAATAAATATATATAAACAGTACGTCAACAAAAAATATCGAAAATATGCTTTTTTATAGCAGATTAACCTTCCACCCCCCCTCCCTTAATCATTCTGCGCTTTTCAACACAGCGTATTCATGTTATATGATGATTCAATTTTTTCATATATAGTAGACGACATGTCACACATTAATGAAAAATAAATATATCCGACATGCACTGTTCTTTGGCATTAAGTATTTGAACAACATGGATAATAATAATGTGGACGTTTCAATCTGTAATGAAAGGAACATATATGAGGAATATTGACAACAATATTATTTCCAATCGTTTCATGATATTAATTTCTTGTAACTGCATATGCTTTTTTTCAGCGATATTTTACGAATAAACCAAGAGCCACAAGAAACGAAATTCAGAACAAAATTAAACATCCTCTTGAAGAACATTATCCTATATTCAACGGCAACGAAAAATTGTCCAACTGTACGAGGCCACCAGTTTTTCTTTCACACGATTATTATATAAGTTTTCAGTTCTCTTAGTATTGCTTATCGTTATTCTCAAGTACTCAAAAATGACGCCTTTTTCCGCGAATTATGGAAGAATTAAAATTTTAGGAGACTACATATATGTTCGTGGCATTATTAAAGAATAAAGCTATAACAAAATGCCGCTCGTGAAATTTCCATTCAAAATCAGTCGATAAACTAGGGGTAGTCGGTACATGTGAAAACATTTTGCTGTACTTTTCTCGAATGGGTGATTCGAAAAAAGTACAGCCGCTAGGAAATGTAAGTTGAGCACGCTACGCTGTGTAGGGAGGACTCGGTGTCGAACTGACACAGGGCAGCGAATCGCCCGGCCCGAATCTGAAGAGTGGGGATACGCGAGCGTCGGGGAAATGTCGAACTGCTACGGCCGTCGACTTGGCTCTGTGTCAAACTGCCCGCTTCGTCGAATTGAACAGTGGAGAGTTGAACCGACGGGCTGACTCGGTGTCAAACTGCACTGTGCAGAACTGACACCCTGCCGCAAGAGCGACGGGTAGAGGGAAGGAGACAGCGCGAGGCGAGAAAAACGGTAGAGGAAGAGAGACAAAAACAATTTTGAAAAAGATTACAACGTTTGGCATACTATTAGCTACAATTATCAACATAATGCACTAACACAAAAAATTAAGGGAGCAAGAAAAGTTGACCATTTTTTCGTGTTTTTCGAAAGGCTGTAACTTCATCAAAAATGGTCGAACAAAAAGAGGATTTTGAAGCTTGAAGTTTCTAGTTTTCAGTTCTGATGATGTTTTTTTTTGTTGAGAATCACTGATTGCGAAGTCGGAAGAAATATCACGAGAAAAAAAATTTTGCAAATTTTTCCGTTTTTCAAAGTTCTGCACGGGTTTCGGAGATTTCTTTCGGATTTAACCAATATCGAGGTCATTGAGCCTATTCAATTCACTTCAATTTTCTTTTGAAACTCAAGAATTCCAATTTGTTTTTGGAACTCAGGTTGTGCGGGCATTCGACCGGCAGTTGTGGAAACGTGAATACACACTCTACAAGCTCTGATTATTATTATAGTGAATTTTTTTTGCCTTCCGTTTTAAAAAAGTACAAACAACGATGTTTTCTTGGTTTTTATTTAATCCACCGCTACTTTGCAAATATTGCGATAAACACAAATGTTTATGGATGGTCATTCACCTCAATATGTCCGCAAGAGCCATGCAAAATTCCAAATTGATCCGTTCATCGGTCTGTCTTGCCCGATTGACCAAAACTTGAAGAAAAAAAAATTAAAGGAGCAAGTTTCCTCCTTCTCAGACATCATTTAATGATTATTTAGAGGAAAAAAAAACTTTTCATTACTTTTCGTACAATTGGGTATTGAGTACGCATTAAATGTTGAAAAAAACCCTGAAAATCATATTGACTAAAAATTTTCGATTTTTTTTATAGAAAAATAATGTTGAACTTTTTTTTGTGTGTTATTTACATAATATAACATTTACGTAATAAAACCCTAAACATCATATTGACTAAAAATTTTCAAAGTTTTATTATGTAAATGTTATATTATGTAAAAGTTATATTATGTAAATGTCAAACAAATTTTCAACTTGTTTTTTATAAAAATATTTTTTGTTAGAAAAGTTTCAGTAATTATGATTTTCAGGGTTCTTTCCAACATTTAATGCGTACTCAACACCCAATTGTACGCGAAGTAATGAAATTTTTTTTTCCTCTTAATAATCATGAAATTATGTCTAAGAAGGAGGAAACTTGCTCCTTTAATTTTTTTTCAAACTTTGTTCAATCGGGCAAGAAAGATCGATGAACGAATCAATTTGGAATTTTGCATGGCCCTTGGGGACATATTGAGCTGAATGACCGTCCTTGAACATTAGTGTTTATCGCAATATTTGTAAAATAGCAGTGGATTGTATAGAAACCAAGAAAAAATCGTTTTTTTATACTTCTTTTAAAAATGAGGGCAAAAAAACAAATTCATTACAATAATAATTAGAGCTTGTAGAGTATGTATTCACGTTTCCTCAACTGCCGGTCGAATGCCCGTACGACCATTAGTTGTTGAGATATCGATGACTGAAGGGAAAAGGACGTTTTTCCATTCAAAGGCCGATATCTCAGCGAAAAATGGTCGTACGGAGATAACAAAAAAAAAAAAAAAAACAAATTGAAGTGAATTGAATGGGCTCAATGATCTTGATGTTCGTTAAGTCCGAAAAAAATCCGAAACCCGTGCAGAACTTTGAAAAACGTAATAATTTCCAATTTGTTTTTGTCGTGATAGTTCTTCGGACCGCGCAATCAGTGATTCTCAAAAAAAAAAAAAAAAATCATTGTCAGAACTGAAAACTAGAAATTTCAAGTTTCAAAATGCTTTTTTTTTTGTACGACCATTTTTTACGAAGTTACAGCCTTTCGTAAAACACGAAAAAAATGGTCAACTTTTGTGGCTCCCTTAATTTTTTGTATCAGTGTATTTCAAAAAAATTATGGACAAATTGTGTAAACATAAATAATTGTAGAACAGGTTTTGAATCAGTTCTTTTGTTTCAATCGATCAAGATGAAATCGACTTGAAAAATGTTGTTTCGAGAAAATCGCTGTACAGCCGCCATTTTGTTTTATATTACTTTGAAAAATATAGTGTATACCGTCGATGATATGTACAATAAAGGACCTTTTTCAGAATTTTGATTTGTGCTAGTCCCGCAAAAAAAAATTCCCAAAATATACTTTTTTCCTCGGCTACAGTGGCCTTGCCCCTTAAAAATGGCATTTCCTATATTTTCTGCGAAATTTTAAGTGGAAATCAGTGTTGTATAACAAATTTTGAGATTCGGGGATCATCATTTAGGTCTATTTCGCCTCGCCTGCCAACATATTGGGATGCTTTTTCATCGGATGTGATCCAACTTCCTCCCGCAATAATGAATTTTGTATCAAAAACTTCTGAAGAAGCTGTTTGGATAAGCTGTAGAAAATTTTATAGAGAACAAGTTTTTTACGTATATCTGAAACTCATAAGACACGGATGTTACACGATATATAAACATTTTTTTAAATACGTTCGATTTTGTATTTTGCAATAATCAAAAAAATTCCTCGACTTTGGAATGATAACAATTCATGGATTATGCTCGATAAATTTTTGATTAGTTATCAGTTTAATCCGGACTTGGAGAAATGTTTTGAAAGAGTTTGTTTATATAATATGTTCATAAATAATTTGTTTATATATGCAAATAGTTGTTCTGAAGACTCAATGCGAACATTTTCTCGAACGTTATAGCGAATGCAAGCAATGACAGAGAAAATGCTTGCTCTCACTCGCACTCATTCACCACCGTAGTAACTTACGTGGGAACACAAAAGAACGTCACTGCGAGTGAAAGAAGAGCCATCGATATCTTTGTCTCACTCATAGTATATACATAAGCTCATCTATTTATATCTCACTCGCTGAAACTGAGCATGAAAGAACAATCGTTGTGGTGGACGCGACGGGCGAGAGAGAAGATGATAACTCTTACTCACACAGATGGAGCAATTGAAATATGTAAAAAATAAATTTGAAAATATAAAAACTTCAAAAGAAACGTGCTAGTCCAGTGGACAAGGTAGTCTATCAGAAACGGGGCGCTCCGGATTTGTGTGCGGTATTCTGTTTTTTTTGTCGTTAGAACTGCACGTTCTTATAATAAATTATTTGAATTATTTATTACTATTTGATGCATTTATTTATATTTTCTCTTTCCGAAATCGTCGTCCACGTTCCCTCCTCTAGGCCAGGCAAAAATGAAACCATTCAATTTGTTGAAAAATTTCAGAACCTAAATTTTTGAGTGTGTATACCTTTTCTGGCTACCTTTTTCCTTATTGTATTGCATTTAAAAATTGAAAAAAATACTAAAGAATCCAAACATTTTGTAAAAATAAATATTACTTTTTAGAAAATGTATACAAAAACTTTTTAAAAATACATGAATTTTGTATTCATTTGTCTTTGGAGAAACTGGTCAAAATTTGTAAAAGAACATGGCGGTAGTTGGCTTCGTTTAGAAAATATTCGAAATGCTACATACGGAAATAGGGTTTTGCAATCGGCACAGTAATGACCCACGACTGGTTGCTAGAGAACAAACGATGGCGCGGTAATGGCTATGCAAACGGGCCAGATCCGCACCATGCATGGTTGGTAATGGTAAACCATGAATGGCTGCTAAGACTTGGCCAACTATCATACGCCCATATTGGTTCAGCCACGGCTGCCGGATCTCCTGCCGGAAATGAAAAACTAAACATTGACCAATTATGAATATAAAAATTCTAGTAGTATCCTTTTTGTTTTCTTATGCTTTACTTATGTCCATGTACACAGAATAATTGCATAAAAAACGCTTTCTGCATTGTTCAAGTTTTTACCTTTCATCGGGATCGAATCTGCGCCTTTCCTTCTAGTGTCGAGCGCTCTACCCACTTAGCCATTCTAACACTTACAAAATCCATCGTTTGTTGGTTCCTTACTTTTATACCGATAATTTTATTCGTGACATTAAAGTTTACCGACAATTTTTTTGGTCCATTTAGCCTGTAAAAATAACTCGCTCGTTTTGGGTGAAGTTCCGAAAAGCATACTCCTTTGATCGAGCTGAAATTTTGCACCGAACTTCCTCTCATTATTCTAAGAGAAACCGTTAACGGATCTTTGACGACTAGCAATAGTTTTTGATGTATCGCATTGTAAAGTTTATTATTTCACGCCATACGAGTATATCTATATATACGTTAGATACCTCCCACTCCTCCGGCCGCGCTGCTTCCTGCCAAACAGTACTCGCCCGTATGTGCATATCACTTGCCATGGGGGATGGGTTTGTTTGGGTTTATTTAATATTGTAGAAGCGCAGTACAACAAATAACTTTCAATATACGATATATCGCAAACTATTGCTAGTCACCAATATCCTTTTAAAGGTTCTCTTAAAATATTGAAAAGAAGGTCGGTGCAAAATTTCAGCTTCATCAGTGGGATATGCTTTTCGAAACCTTATCCTTTGTTTTTACGTGCTACAGTTTAACGACCTGCATTTGCAAAACGCCCACAAACAAACCATCAATGGCTGGAATAGATCTGGAAAGCCGTTCATCCGCCTACGATACTCCAATGCTGATCACCGTATTATCGGTGCAATGGTATTGGCCCACCAATGGCTGGCACAGATCTGGCAAGCCGTTCATCCGCCTACGATACCCCAATGCTGATCGCCATATTATCGGTGCGATAGTATTGGCCCACGAATGGCTGGCATAGATCTGACAAGCCGTTCATCCGCCTACAGTACCCCATTACTGGTCGACGAATTATTGGCTGATTATCAACAAACCGTTTAATGGCTGAATGCTGGCATTTTTGTTACGACAGGCGACCCTATATGGGATGAGTGCGAGTAGCATTTTGTCTTGCAATAATTTGGCCTTAAAAACTTCTGTCATGTCATGTTACAATAATTGGCTTTAAAAACTTCTGTCATTAAATCAACAAGGGAAATGGGTTTAGAATTGAGAGTATCACTTACCTTATAAGACCTCAAAAGATTCACTTTTTAATATCCTTTTGAACTGACAACACTCAAACACTGTTTGTAGTTTCATTTTTTTCAATCGTCGATGTCAAGATGTATATGAGCCATACCACCGAATAATGCATGTAAATCCGGCCTCGAAAAATTAAACATTTTATTTGTTTGATCTTTCGACAAGTTATGTATAAAATGAAAAGTTCATCGAGTATAAAAGGTCTTGTCAATCAATGAATACCTTTAATAACTTATAAAATATTTTTACCAGGTCATTTTTCCATCGGATTTAACTTGTTTAGAAATGCTTAAGGATGTATGCAGGAGACTTTTCGGATGAACATTTTTTTAGATGAAAATGATTGTACTTCGTGATGTAATAAAAATCTTTGAGAGTGCAGCAACAATTGGCATGCTTAAACAAAAATAATCAACATTAGTATCACTCAAAAGTTATTACCAAATTGTTTCGACAATTATTTATTTAATAACATAACGGTGATTTCTTGTTTTTCTTATACGAATTGTATGTGTTAATTTTTCTGAACGCTTATGAGTTATTTCAAAGTTTGTCTACCATTTTGAAATTCCGTTTTTCAAATGTTTAGAATGGCCGTATTTATGCATTTTGCAGCTTAGTGCATTTGAAACTTTGCAATACTAATGATAAACCTGTCCGCAAAAACATCCATAATTTACATTTTTTAGTTTATGTTTCATAACAATTTTTTCAAAATATTTCAATAACGTAGGAAAAATTGTTTTTATTTTTTTTGTTTCTTGAAAATTGTTTCTCAAGTCTATAGTTTTCGCGAAAAAATCCGTCACGTTTCAGAAAAAAAATTTCATTCTGGCGGCCATTTTGATTCACTGAAAATTGTTTACATGAAACTAATCCCATATATTTATAGTTCAAACATCAAGATCACGATTTTCATTGGTTTTAGGCATTCAAAAGAATGAAAAGAGAACAAAAAATCGTTTAATACAAAAATATGTCACCGAAAAATGACGTTTTTTTGCGCATTTTCGATTTTCGTATGGATTAATTTTTTCTGGCACAGTTTTAACCATCACCATTCGGAAGAGCACACTCAGAAACATCGGAAACAGTGGTTTCCGATTTTTTTCTCATTGAATTCATCACAAGGCGACAATTCAAACTCAGAAGTCGAAATTGTGTCCTCTGAGCATTAATAGGTTGAAAATAATAAAACCGCCTTGTCGAGAAGTCTTCAAAGTTTCTAAAAACTTTTTTTATTTCCTTTGTGACCATTAGTCTCCGAGTAATCGGTTATCAAAGTAAAAAGTGCAATTTTCGTTTGATCATCGATAATTCATCGAGAAAAAAATCACACAGAGCTCAAATTAGAGGGGAAGAAACCGGCTAGTCAACCTTTGTAAAGAAATCATTTCAAAAAAATTATTGAAGTCCGTACACACTATGAAAGATAAGCGAAAATTTTGAAAAATGTTTTGACTGATTTTTTAATGGCCACTCAAAATTGGTTGATGAGAAAAATGTTTGAGCTCAAGATCCCAAAACTAGAGACTTGTAGCTTCAATTTGTTTTGTTTTCCTTATTGTACGGCCATTTTTCACCAAGTTACAGCTATTTCAAAATGACCCTATAATTGACGGACTTTTTCAACATCCGAAAATTTTTGTGCGTAGTATATTTTGTAAAATATTTAAGGGAAAAGAAAAAAATCTATTTATATATGTCAAATTGTCAAAAAAAAAACATGATCCACACCTTTCACACACTCGGTAATTAGGAGTCAATTCTAAAAATTTTTTGCTGAATTTTAAGTGAAAATTGGACAGATTGAAAGATTTTCCAGATTCGGGCATCTTCTAGGTCTATCTCGCCTGGCCTACGAGACGAGCCTCGTCCAGTGCAGCCAGATCGTGCACAAAAGTTCCTCTCTCTAGTCTCTTACGCGCCTATCACCAAATCATAGCAGCGCATGTCCGTGAGCGAGCGACGCTCAGACATCTTCGGAAAGAGCCGAGCGCGCCGAAGTTCCCCGACCGCGCCTTCGGCAACTGCACTAAACATGGACGCTGGGCACGTTCATGTGCGGCAAAGCCGAAACGACGGCTTCGAGGGAAAAAGCAATCGGAGGAGCTCTCGCGCGTGACGTCGACCGACAGCACATGCGCGGCTTTTAGATGATTTCAATGCTTATTTAGCTCTTGATTCTCTGCGTTTTAATGTATACAAAAAAATGTATGACGCACTCTGATCGCTTATTTTTTTGTTTATACTTTAATTTAAATATAATAATAAATCTAAGTTACAACTTATTTATCTTCTAAAAAATTTTTTACGCCTTACTCACGCCCGTCCCTATGCCAAATAAATTGTAATTCATAAAAGTGAGCGGAAATATATTTATATTCGTATTATTATATTCATTCTCGTAAGGTACTATTCGCGGCCGGATGGATGATTGGCTTGTTTTTTTGGCATAATGCTTTATGGCTTAATGAAAGTATATGAGAATGAATATAATACTACGAATATAAATATATTTCCGCTTACTTTTATGAATTACAATTTATTTGGCATAGGGACGGGTGTGAGTAAAGGGCAAACAATTTTTTAGAAGATAAATAAGTTGTAATTTAGATTTATTATTATATTTAAATTAACGTACAAACTAATAAAATAAGCGGTCAGAGTGCGCGATAAATTTTTCGACACTAAAAGATAACTAATTAAAATAATAATGATAACTAATAAAAATAACCAATCAAATAAGAATTAATAGTAATAATGATTTTTAAAAAAACACTGAGCGCGGGGAACTATCCCGCGCCCTTGCGGACCGAAGCCAGGAACGCTACTAACGGAAGCACCTCATCGCTTGTAGAATATGTGCATTTTCTGGTTCTTACGATTCGCGGCTGGATGGATAATTGGCTTGTTTTTGGGGATAATGCTTTATCGCTTGATGAAAGTATAAGAATATAATAATACGAATATAAATATATTTCCGCTTACTGTTATGAATTCTAATTTATTTGGCATAAGGACGAGTGTGAGTAAAGCGTAAACAATTTTATATAAGATAAATAACACGCGCAACTATGATTGTGTGATGGGTGCGTATGAGACTAGAGTGGAGGTAACTTTTGCGCATGATCCGGCTGCACTGGCCTCGTCAAGCGCGCTCAACTAGCGATCGGTAGCGCCCTCTATTGGCTTCGCCTAGTAACAATGTGGTTTCCGAAGCGTTCGCTATTTTCACCGTTCTACTTTCTTGCCTCTCGCTGCTTAGATTGTTCGTTGAGCTCGCCCGTCACTATATTAAATTCGAAATTATGAACGCTCGTAGTATTCGCTAATCTTACTTATGAGGACTCGATCAGAGTGTGTTCGATATATGAGTTGATTCGAAATTTCAACCTTCGCAATTGTACGCACTTGAGTATTTTTTTTCGATACACATTTATTTCGAAATTTCCGTGTTTGTGATTTTTATTTTCGAGTTTAAAGATGTTCAAACAAATGGCTCATCTTTATTCTAACGTTCGTTAATTTTTCATTTCGATATTCTTGTCATTCGATCGATTCATGATTCAAAGTTTTCACCCCCACCCTCGTTTCGTTTATAAATATCGAACGCTCAGAATTATTCTTTGCACATCGAAATGGATGATCCGAAAGTGTACGCGGGGAAAAAAGGAACAAAACGGAGCTATGTGACGAGGAGTCGAACGAAAATTTCGAATCGAAAACCTCCGAACCGTTATAGCTCCGAAAATAGTTCTGCAGAGTATGTGAGCACGTCGGCGAAAAAGTTAAAATCGTCGGACGATTTAGAGGTCGGTGTTACTAACGATTTCGGTCATCGTATAGTACACCTCGTCAATGTATTGAACATTATATCGACGTTAGTGAAGTGCAAATTGTGTGATCGCGATATAAAGTTTACTGAAAAATGTTTGCGCGGACTCGGATTCAAAATCGAGGTCGATTGCGGCCATTGTGAAAAAGTGCAAATCAATTCGTGTCCTATGATTGACAATGCATACGAAATAAATCGTCGGATCGTATTCAGTATGCGTCTTCTTGGCGTCGGTTTGAATGGCCTGATGAAGTTTTGTGCATTTATGGACCTACCGCGCCCCATATTTCAGTCTTTCTACGATCGAATCTTAAATTCGATTTCGATTGCCACTAAAGCTGTGAGCACAGTGAGCAAACAAAAAGCTGCACTTGAGGAGGAGACAATTTCGTTGGAAAATGGGGTGGAGGACGGAATTATCGTTTCAGGCGACGGATCGTGGCGTAAGCAAGGTTTCAGCTCGCTTTTCGGCATAACATCGCTAATCGGCTGGTACACTAAAAAAGTGATCGACGTTATGGTGAAATCGAAATATTGCAAAGCTTGCGAGCATTGGGAAAAAAAAGAAAGCACCGCGGAGTACTGGGAATGAAAAAGTACCCACGACGATGAGTGCCAGGCGAACCATGGCGGCTCCTCCGGAACAATGGAAGTCGACTCAGCTGTCGAAATGTTCCAACGGTCTGAAGAGCTCTATGGCATAAAATATAAATATTATATTGGTGACGGCGATTCTAAAACGTTTCTGGGCATATCGAATAGCGATCCATACAACGGTTTCGAGATAAAAACAAAAGAGTGCATCGATCATGTCCAAAAACGTATGCGCCTCCGCGAAATCGTGAAAAAACAAGAAGGATTGTCTGGCAGAGGAAAGTTCACCGGAAAATTGATTGACGAGTTGAGCACATATTACGGCTTGGCTATTCGGAGGAACAGCGATGATGTTGAAAAAATGAGGAAGGAAATTTGGGCAACTATCAAACATAAAATATCCACAGATAGTGGTGTTCGTGGTAGTGGTGTTCGTGGTAGTGGTGTTCGTGGTGTTCGTGGCAGCGAGCGCTCGCAAGCGGTAATATTTCCGAATATCGCCATAAGCCGCCTCTTCCTGAGGAAGTATTGGAGGCAATTACGCCAGGCTTCGAAAATTTGAGCAGAGGCGATTTGCTGCAGCGTTGTTTGGGCGGCTTCACGCAAAACAATAACGAAAGCTACAACAAATCAGTTTGGGCAATAGCCCCCAAGTGTCAGTCCGGGGGCAAAAATATCGTCGATATTGCAGCTGATATCTCGGTATTATTATTCAATGATGGCCTGAGAAGCCTCATGAAAGTTTTGGAGACGTTGGGGATAACTATCGGCCCAAATTGTTTCAATTTTTGCGTTGAACCCGACGCAGCGCGGATCGAGCTGGCGGAGCGCTCGCTCACAGACGCTGCAAAAGAGGCAAGAAGAGCCTCTATAAGTTCGAGGAAAGATGCTAGGGACAATGATTTGCTTCTTGAAGGCCAGCTATATGGTGCCGGCATCGCTGATTAAAGGTAAAACATTTTTTTTCCAATTTATCGCATAAATTAACAAACCTAAAACTTTGAACGCGTTTTCCTCAAAACCACTTTTTTGAGTGCGGCACGCAGCAGAACTCGAGCAATTTTTATCCGATCGACTTCGAATTTGGACTGCATCAATAAAACTAGATTATCTAAAGAAGTACATAGGATTTTTTCGATATCTCAATAATAAAAAAAGTTATAGCCTATATTCGACGAGAAATTTTGCTCGAAAATCGTCCTTTAATTTCAAAAGCGTGCCTATTTTTAAAAAATCAATATTTTTTCAAATCCCTGTGTACTTCTCTTCAAAATATCATATTATTAACGAAAACACTCGGTATTTTTTTTCAGATCGACTTTGAAGAGAGTTCTGCTGCGTACCGCGAACCACTACAGAGGCAACAGTACCTGATGCGGGAGCTTCCCCAGCGTCACCATAGGGCGTGAAAAATTAAAAATTTATTTTTTATGTATCTTCAATAAACAACGAACAAAACAAAACAAAATTTTCGAATATTTCTTTTTTTCCCACAAAAAAAAATTCTTGAAAAATGGCAAAAAAAACAGGGCGTCACAGTGGTGTTCTGCCTTAAGCGAATCACGAATAGTGGTTATAAATACGGTTATAATTTTGGTTACAAGTGGGTGCTTTTCGGCAAAGTTGTAATTCGAATTTCAAACCAATTTTCTAACCATCTTTCTAACTTGAGCAAATCACGGGTAGTGGTCAGAAACACGGTTAGAAAGTTGGCAGAATTTTGTCCAATTCCAACTATCCGAAAAATCTAACCGTTATCCAGTGGTTATGTAAACTGCCAGGGTCATCTCACAAACGTTTTAATTGTTACCACAATCACCCACAAACAACTTACAAACGATTGAAACATATTCGTTAACAATTTGACGTAAATTAACCTCTTCGGTATATATAAACAACCCAAAAATAGCATTTTGCTGTGTTGGCCTGGGTGTTTGGGTTATATGACTATGCGTAAAGAGGTTTGGCAAAAAATGTTTTACTTTCCATTTTGAAATCGATCATCTTACACACGTTTTAATTATTGTCAAAATCAACCACAAACGCTTAAATTTGAAAATGTCGAAGCCGTGTCGCTTACTTACCAGTCACTATTAAGTCTTATTTTTCCATCAAAAGTGATCTCAGAAACGTTTTGATTGATTTTACAATTCCACAAACGATACACAAACGGGTTTTTTTTAATCGAAAAGTCAAAGTCGACTTTCTAACTTTGCGGTAATCTTTCACTATAATTTCTCAACTACTGACTGACCTCACAAAATGTTCTAATTAAAGTATTCGTCAACAGTTTGATATCGATTAACTTCTTCGTGATATAGAAATATAATAAAAATGAATGTTTCGGTGCTGGCTTGTTTAGGGGCCGTCCATATATTACGTCATCGATTTTTGCTGATTTTCGACCCCCCCCCTACAATCATCCTATCGTCATTTCCTAATGACCCCCCCTCTCGCAAAATTGACGTCATTACCAGTTTGGCAAAATTAAAACATTTGCGGATTTGAGAAAAATTGGGTAACATTAAAACATTTTGTTATAGAATCATCTTTTATTATTTTGTACTTTGGCAATGTTTATTAATATAATAATATTATTCTTCCCTATTCTTTAGTTTTCTTTGGATAGCTCCCACATTTTGTTATAGAATCATCTTTTATTATTTTGTACTTTGGCAATTTTCATTAATATAATAATATTATTCTTCTCTATTCTTTAGTTTTCTTTGGATAGCTCCCACGGAGTTTTCACCCATTCTTGCAAATCCTGGATCACGGGTAATATCTCCGTAACCTCCCCAT
The DNA here is from genome assembly GCA_964007375.1 of Ophion obscuratus. Taxonomy (NCBI): domain Eukaryota; kingdom Metazoa; phylum Arthropoda; class Insecta; order Hymenoptera; family Ichneumonidae; genus Ophion; species Ophion obscuratus. The sequence continues at coordinate 28,853,216 of OZ023321.1, read as the reverse complement.
ATTCATTTTGGCTCGATCGAACTATTTTCATAGGTACGCTGTTATTTGAAGTTCTCGAATATAATGTAGACAAACCTTATGTAATAAATAAATAAATAATGAGTTCAATAATTAATACCATTAGGTACTTGCAAAATATTTTTCATCACTCATGCGGGGAAACCACTCTAGTTGTACAATATACTATTGTACATTTTGAAGTAACTGGTATCACAAGAATGACGTCAATTTCGAAACGCCCCTCCCCCCCCTCATCCATCATTTACCGTCATCCGCAGACGAACCCCCCCCCCTATTTTAAAATGACGTAATTTATGGACGGCCCCTTAGGTAATATAACCGTTCATCGAGAATTTTTCCACATACGATTTTACGTTTTACTTCGTAAACGCTAATCGTACAACCCTTCGAATTGTTCACGCAACCAACTATAAACGACCAAAAATGTATACAAACAAGTGCAAAAGTGCCAGTCGAATCGGTAACATTCCCATTCTTTACATGTCTCTTTTTCACCGCCGAGACTGATCTCACAAATGTTTTAATTAATCTCACAATAAACCACAAATGAATTTAAAAAATTTTAATTGGAAAAGGCAAAGTCAAGTCGCTTACTTACCGGTAATTTTTGACGCTCATTTTCCAACTAAAGACTCATCTCACAAACGTTTTAATTGTTACCACAATCAACCACAACCGACTCACAAATGATTGACGCAAAAAAATGCAAGAATCCAAAGTCGAATCGCCAAGTTCACATAGCTCGGTGATCACGACTCGGGCGGCTACAAGGAAATCTGCAACCTCGACAGAGGCGATGATCACAACATTATATTCACGAACTCGCCGGCGCGATTTAGCGCCATTCCCGGGACACCCCGAAAACAGGAGCGTTGTACATCTCCCTACTAATCTCTACTGGTGATACATCGAGAGAACAGCAAAAACAAAGAGACTATAGGGAAGAAGTCCAATCTTCATATGGTGAATGGGTATCCCGAGCGGATTGGGAGACCGAAAAAAACCTCGGTCATCGGTCACGGTCATTTTCTGCCCTTTTTGAACTAGAAAAAGTGACCGAGCAGTGACCGAACAACGTTTTCTTGAGGTTAGTCACTTGACCGGTTTTTTTCGGTTTTCGGTCACTGTAATAAAAGTAAAGTTAGTCCGGTTTTGACTGGTTTTGACCGGTTTTCGGTCACTGGAGCGTTTCAGTCACTGACCCAAGTGGTGACCGAAGGCGAACCGAATTGCATGGGGCAGAGAGAGGGACCTTCTGGAACGCTATTGGAAATATAATAATAGTAACTCGTACACGAAAACGTCAGTGAATTTGAACGTTTTTTTATATTTTAAAATAAACCAAACAACAATAACATTTTTGTATCCATTCAATACTCATCCTCTTCCTCCTCCTCCTCTTCGTCGGAGTCGGTTTCCATCTCGGAACTTCTTTCTTCTTCTTGTCTCTTTTTGGCCTCTGTCCTTTGTTCTTAGAACCTTCGCTCGGTATCTTTGGCTCTTGAATTTGATGGATAACCACTCGCGCACTATGGCTGCCGTTAGCCTCTCCTGTTGATTTAGACGATGGCAATGTTTGAGTTTCCGGCATGCAACTGTAACATAAACACGGCATTGTTATTTTATTGTAACAAGAGAAATGGAAGCCCATTTAGAAATATAACCTGCTACGCTCGAATTGTTTATTATTTGAAATCATTTACCGTATAGACCCTGTATCTCTCTGTCGCTCACAACCCGATAGCCCTCGCGTCCCAACGTCCGTTTAACTACGAGTTTGAATCGTTGATTCTGGAACCATAAGATAAGATTGATTGAAAAGAACTCGTCAAATGTGTCGCTCAGCGTCGCGTTGCTTCGTCATGTAGCATTCAATATGGCTGCGCATGAAGTGACGTGTTGCGCCTGCATGTACGTTGAGCGGCCATCTACTCTATCGAGGACTCCTCGGCGGAGAGACGAGGACTGCCGAGAACCGAGAGTACACCACGTGCAGTACACTTATCTATTATTTATGTGAAGTGAATACTCAGTGCATAGGATATTATAACGTATATGTATAATGTAGTGCACATGCTCGTACAATTAGTATGAGTAGTGTGCGGCCGTGCTGATAATACGAGATGTTGAGGAATCGGCTTCGATTTCGGCCCGTGAATTTCCAAGGTCGTGGCGGAAAGAAAAAAGGGAGTTTTTTCTGCTCGTTTACGTTTCGATCCTTGGTTCGGATCCTCTTCAGACACTTTATTTGTTCTACAAATTTCGCGATACAAATTATATTAATATACAGGGTGCGCCAGAGAAACTTACTTATTTGAAAAAATTCCCGCGCGGTGAGTTGGGTGGGTAGAGGGGCGAGAGGGGGCGCATCTGGAGGGGGAAGTTTCCAAGTTTGTTTCTCCCTCCAGTCAGTTGCCATCATGCTCTGGTCTAGAGAGCAGCGGGCCTTCGCAGTCGAGAGCTTCTTTTCTAACGGTCGCTCACTTGTTGCTACGCAACGTGCCTTCCGCGCTCGCTTTGAAATTCCTCCTCACAGACTCGTTCCTGGCCGTAATTCGATTCTGTCGTGGGTTAACTCATTTCGGGAGTGTGGAAGTGTCGCTAAACCCAGAAATGGACTTCAACAGACCATCAGAACTCCGGAAAATGTCGAAAGAGTGAGGCAGTCAGTTACCGTGAATGGAGCTCGTTACAGGAACATGATCGAGGAATTTTTTCTTCCAAGACTCGAAGAAATGAACGTTAGGAACGTGTGGTTTCAGCAAGATGGAGCCACAGCACACACAGCACGAGACTCAATGAATTTGTTCCGACAATATTTCCCCGACCGCCTCATCTCTCTCAGAGGCGATCTCCAATGTCCGGCACGCTCTCCAGATTTGACTCCATGCGATTTCTTTTTATGGGGTTATTTGAAATCTCTGCTTTATGTCGATCGACCACGGACCATAGCACACCTCAAGAACAACATTCGCGACGCCATTGCCAACATACCGATTGATATGCTGCAAAGAGTGGATACGAATTTCAAAAATCGACTTCATCAGTGTATGCGCAATGGGGGTCGCCATTTATCCGATGTCATTTTCAAGACTGCATGAAAAAAAATTGGGATATTGTATTCTCAAATAAAAAAAATTTAAAACAATAATTGAAGTACTTTTGTTTTTATTGACCTTTCAAATAAGTAAGTTTCTCTGGCGCACCCTGTAGTTTACAGATTTTTGCATTTGTATTTTGTGTAATGAATAAGTTTTAGATGTGATATAATGATTTGTGTAAATTTTGTGTTAGTTTTTTTTTTTATAATTTTTAATTGTGGTGATATTGTATGAGTGATTATTTGTAACAAGTTAATTTATTCTTGAGTAACAAGAGTGGTGTGTGAGAGTGTGATGTTGTGAGAAACAATAAGAATTATGTTAGATAACGAACCTGAATATTGTCGATATTTCTAGTTTTCTTTTTGGTTTATGCTTGGAGGATGGTTGATGTAGACAGTATATTTGATATGAAATACTGTCTCGTGAGGTTGATTCGCAAGATAGATTCAGAGCCGTTTTTTTTAAATTCAATTGATATGTGTAACCGTTTTTTGGCGGTTGTACTATCTGTGAGAATTTGTTATGGTGAAAGAGACTTTATTCCGATCTATTGTCATGGTTAATGAGGTTAATGAGCTATTGTGTGAAAATGGTAATTACCTATTGAAGTAAAATAAATATATCCTCGCAAGCACAAAAAAAGAAAATTAGAAAAAAAAATTCTTTGCTCTACATGTCAAGTAGTGACTTCAAGGAGAGTTCAAGAAAGACTGAGTGGCGAATTTAATGTTTCTGGAGAGAGGGAGAATGATCCTTTGTCAGTGCTGTGTCAAGGGATTGAGGGTGCCCGTGTCATGTTAAGAAGTTAAGTGTTATGTCAAGAGTTTTAAAACTTTGTCACGAGTTTAAAAATTGATGTGTGTGGTTATGGATGATAAAATAGTATTATGGTTATATTATTGAATTGTATATTGAGCTTAAATTATTTATGTCAGTTCTAAAATTGATGGCATTGGGATGCGCTTTGATTTGAATCATTTCTAGGATCAATCTTTTTTTGAGCCATTTTTCATTGTTTAAAATTTTAACATCATCAAATTTGAAATCGTGCTTTTGTTCTATTGCGTGCTGTGTTAGAGCAGTGTGTATTTCGTTGGTATGTTTTAGGCTATTTTTGTGTTCATTGATTCTGTTTTTAAGGTATCGTTTTGTTTGGCCTATGTATGTGGAGTTACAATCATTACAATCAATTTTGTATACTATGTTGGATTTTTTGCTGTTATCTATTTTGTCTTTTGGTGGAGCCTGTGATCGATAAGATGTTGTATTTGTTGTTTGTGACTAGTGTTATATTATATTGTTTGAAAAGACGAATTAGTTGGTCATGGATGTTTTTTGTGTATGGTAGATTTATTAGTCTAGAGGAGTCAAAGTTTTTATTTTTGTTATTTTGATTGTTGATTGTAGCAAGTCTTTGTTTTATTATTTTTTCAGTAAAAGAAATCGGATAGCAATTTTTTGTCATTGTATTCTTAATAAGTTGAAGATTTTTATGGTGAAAGGACGGATGAGATAGTTTTATTGCTCTGTCAACTAACATGTAAATTATAGCTTTTTTTTTGGGAAAGTGGATGGTGTGAGAAAAAGTTTATAAATCTGCCAGACCAAGTAGGTTTTCTGTACCAATTTGTGATGATTGAACTTTGATTGTGGACTAAGAGTATATCGAGAAAAGGAATTTTATTATTTTCTTCTATTTCTGATGTAAATTGTAATTTTCGAATTATATGAGTTAAAAATATTGATTGTGGATTCAATTTTGTCGGTTGGCAAAGCAATAATAATGTCATCAACATATCTTTTGTATAGTGGCAATGAGAATTTTAATTTTTCTAAGCAATTTTTTTCTAAATCAATCATAACGATGTTGGATAGTATCGGAGCAAGAGGTGAACCCATTGGTAATTCAGAAATTTGTTGATAAATTTTGTTTTGAAAAGTGAAATAAGTTGAAAACATGATGTATTCTATGGCTTTAGTTATTTCGTTTAGTGGAAAAGTATCGGAAAATAGATTTGATCTTTTTTGAAGGCTTTGAACAACTAGTTGTAATGGAATGTTGGTGTAGAGAGATACGACATCAAAAGAGACAAGTTTGTAGTTGAGTGGGATTGATATGTTTGAGACTGCTTGTTTTAAATAAAAGCTATCTTTGACATGTGAATTTGTAGTGTGTATTAGTTTAGATAATTTTGATTGGATAAATTCTGCTAATTTATGTGTTGGGCTATTGATTGATGATACTATGGGACGAAGTGGAAAGTTTACTTTGTGAATTTTTGGAAGGCAATAGAGACGAGCTAAGTTGCAATTTTCTGCTTTTAAGTATTTAAATTTTGTTTCATCAATGATTTTTAGATTTTTCCATCTGGAGAGAATATTGTTTATGCCTTTTTGTAGGATATTGATGGGGTTCTTATTTGTTAGTTTGTAAGTTGAGGGGTCTGCGAGTAAATTGTATGTTTTTTCAATGTAATCTGATTTGTTTAAAATGACTGTTGAATTTCCTTTATCTGCTCGTATAATTAAAAGTTGTGGATTGTTTTTTAAAAAAGACGAAGTGCGATTTATAATTTTAATGGTGTTGGAAAATGATGTAGGTATATTCATTTTGTCTATGATTTTAGTGAATTCTTTTCTGATTTCGTATTGTCTAGGTTTGTCGAGTAGAGATCCTAGTTTGGATTCAAGTTCTGAGATGGAGTTGTGGATATAGTTTTTTATATTTGAAGGTTTGAGATAAGGAAAACAAAATTTTTCTCCAAGAGATAGGAATGTGGAGATGTGTGATGGAATATCAGTGTTGGAGAGATTTATAAGCCATTCTTTTGTGTTGTTTTTTGTAATTGTTGAATTAATATTATTCAGAGGATCGGTAAAGGAATTATTATTTTCGTCATGTTGCTTTTTTGTGAAAATACATGAAAAAAGTACATGCTCGTACTTTTTTCTTTGCAATATTTTAATTTCATCTTGTTTACAAAGCAGCAGCAGCAACCGTAGCGTGGAACACATATGTGGCATACATATATACTGTAACGTGCTATACGAAATAGCAATAATTGCAAGAAAAAAATGTATATTTCTTTTCATTCTTGTCAACATATAATAATTATTTCCTTTCTCATTTACAGATGGAAAATCAGATGAAACACCTCAAGTGTCAAGTGACTAACCTCACTTTTATTACAGTGACCGAAAACCGAAAAAAAAAAAACGGTCAAGTGACTAACCTAATTTTTATTTCAATGACCGAAAACCGAAAAAAACCGGTCAAGTGACTAACCTCACTTTTATTTCAGTGACCAAAAACCGAAAAATAACGGTCAAGTGAACTAACTTAAAAAAAAAACAGTGCTCGGTCACTGTTCAATCACTTTTTTCGGATCAAAAAGGGCAGAAAATGACCGTGATCGAAACAGGGTCATTTTGACCAATTTTTGGTCTTTTTTTTAGGTCTCCCAATCCACTAGGAATAAGAAACGTCCGTAAATTTGATTCAAGAGGGTGGTGTTAAATATGGCCTTTAGGCGTCGTCCGTAACTTTAGTGTATCACAATATAGTAATACAGCCAGTACACAGGGTGAAACTGACTGTTATGGCGGCTAATTGTTGACGCTTGTAAAAAAAAACACCTATCGTCCACTAAGATTGTTTATTTGCGACGGAAACTTTGGAAGAGTATCGGACGAGGGAGGATCGAAAATTTTACTTTTTAATTACAAATCTAATCTGATCTTTTTTTCCAAGTTTTTCTGTTTCGGTTTTAGGTTATACGTGGAACTCGTGATACTGCGGATGATGCTCGCTACTGCGGAGCTAATCTCTGTGTTGATAATGTCGCTGCGGGTGGTGCCATAGCTTTTTCAAAGGATATTTCCGATGTGACTTTCGGGTGTATCGCTTCAATTCTTTCGATGAGTTGTCGTTGTCTAATATCTGTCACTTTATGAGCGTTTGTATATGACCTTGTAGTATAGGCATCACTTATAGTTCATTGGGAGATCAATTATTACAATTTGCACAGCGGAGGAGCGGTTTATCTGATGAGTTATTTAAAGTGCATTTTCCGTTTTCGTGTGTAGCACTACACTTGACGCAGTGGTATGTGAGGTTGCAGTGTACACTCGGACTTTCCAGGCGCTGACATTTTCTATGTACTTTTCACTTTATAATCTCGGCCACCTAACTACATTCGAATGGAATTTATATTTACGTCGGATATAAATTATTATGGCATTTCTTAGGTGTTTTTTTAAATAATTAGGTGGGTAATTGCACTACGACTTAAATGTATAAACATCTTAAGGCACTACTACAGCTACACGAAATTTACTTATAAAAGAAAATAAGGTTAAGAAAATAAAAATTTTCAGCTCATATGACAGCTAATAACAGACAGCTGATACCAACACATGCGCAAAACATGTTCTGCTGTCTAGTTAGCAGGGGCTCGGTGTACGGCAGCACGGTCGTGATCGAGTAGCCGGATATGTTACCGACGGTAGATAAGCTAGAACCCGAAAATTATCGAATCGCCCGATAAGTAATTCTCACACATTACGTGTATATAGGTAAAAAGACGCTACCGTTCAATTAAATATTAACAATGATACGATCTATATGGTAGCCTTGAGTATTCTCCGTCACAAATCGCGAGAACAACAAAAAGTTGAGCTCCCTAATTGGCAGGTCCTCCGGATACGGCGGCACGATCGCGATCTAGTCGCCGGATACGTTACCGATGGAAGGTAACCTAGAATCCGAAAAATTATGGAGTCGCTCGATAAATAATTTCCACACATAACGTATGATATAGGTAAAAAGACATGAACGTTCAATGAAATATTAACAATAATACGAACAATATGACTGCTTCGAATATTCTCCGTCACAAATCGCGAGGACAACAAAAAGTTGTGCTCCCTAAGCAGGGTTTCCGGGTATGGCAGCTTGGTCGCGATCGAGTCGCCGGATACGTTACCGACGGTAGGTAAGCTAGATCCCGAAAATCGGCGCTCGCTAAATAATTCACACACATTACGTATATACAGGTAAAAAGACATTAACGTTCAATAAAATATTAACAATAATACGATCTATATGATAGCCTCGAATATACTCCGTTACAAATCGCGGTAATACATCGCAAGAACAACAAAAAGTTGTGCTCCCTAAGCAGGGTTTCCGGGTATGGCAGCGCGATCGCGATCGAGTCGCCGGATACGTTACCGACCGTAGGTAAGCTAGATCCTGAGAATGGCCACTCAATAAATAATTCTCACACTTACGTATATACAGATAAAAAGACATTAAGATGGAATGACACCTCATCGCGGTCGGTATGGTAGAACAATTATAGATACCCAAAAATCTCTGAAACGGCTCTTCAGATCCCGTCGAAACTTTGCCAAACGACGTCAAATAGATAGACGAACAGCTGTCTGTCCCTCAAATTTTCTGAATTTGAGAAAACAATTTAGATTGGCTTATGATAAGTCAATCTACGTTTAATATGATTTAATAAAACATTCTACCAAAGCATTATGATAATGCTTCATCGCTTGATGAAAGTATATGAGAATGAATATAATAATACGAATATAAATATATTTCCGCTTACTGTTATGAATTGCAATTTATTTGGCATAGGGACGAGTGTGAGAAAAGCGCAAACAATTTTTTAGAAGATAAATAAGTTGTAATTTAGATTTATTATTATATTTAAAGTAACGTACAAACTAATAAAATAAGCGGTCAGAGTGCGCGATAAATTTTTCGACACTAAAAGGTAACTAATTAAAATAATAATGATAACTAATAAAAATAACTAATCAAATAAGAATTAATAGTAATAATAATTTAACAAAGAGCACTGAGCGCGGGGAACGATCCCGTGCCCCTAGTGCAAATTATTTTTCGAAAAACTCCGATTTTTTCCGAAAAAATTTTCCGAATTTTTCTATGAATTGGAACAAATATGAAGAATTCGGAGTTTTGCGGACAATTATTTTTACGCAAACATCCGAGTTTCTCCGAATTTCTCCAAATGTTTCCGAATATTTCATCATTTTAATCACGATCACGGGAAAATCTCGGAAATTATATGAAGACTTTAAGGGGTAACACCACTCTAACGGCCTTACAGGAAGCATACTTTTGATATTTTTTTTGACGGCAGAAAATGTGATAAACAAATAATACTTGCGGTATTTAGTGAGCATATATTTGAGTATATTGCTAGAAATTTTAATCCGAAAATATTACAAAATGGCGACACTGCAGCAATTCTTTCGAAGCATGTCGAACCTCTGCGGCTCGCAGTATAACTGTACCAATTTTAATCTCAAAAAAAGAATTTTGTTTTATTAAGTCTACATGAGTGTAGCTACTGAACAACGTAGGGGATTTTCGATAAGTTAGTTTAAACAATATATATTAACAAATAACTGTCTTAAAAAAATTGAACATATTTAGTTAAATACTCGACATTTACGCAAAAATCAATATTTCTAAAATCCCCTACGTGGTTCACTAGCTACACTGATCTAGATTTAATAAAAAAAATATTTTGCCCACATTAAAATTGGCACAACTTATACTGCGTGCCGCAGAGCACCTTGAGTTCAACATGCCGCGGAAGAATTTACTGCAGTGTCGCTATTTTGTAATATTTTCCCATACATTTTTTTTGCAATATACTTTAATATATGCTTAATAATTACCCCAAGTATTTGGTTTTTTCCTTAGGTACACGCTTTTCGCGTTTGTTACCTATTCTTCCCCACATTATGACCGTTCTTTCCTCTACTGTTTTACTCCTTTTTTCTCCATCTATCTCTCTGTCCACCCTCTTGCGGCCGCAGCCGAATTCCCCCACCGTATTATATTCATCATGACATTTTCTGTCATGGGTATAGGGAAACTGCGGAAAACCTATACCAATACAGCCGGTCATCGAATTCGCCCCCTGGTCGTGGGACTAGTCCTATTTCGCCGCGAAGAAAAACATTTCACGACGAAATGTACGCGACCGGGATTCGAACCCGGGACCTCCCGGTCCGCTGGTTTAGTGGCGAGCACGCTAACCACTAGACCATCGCACCGGTCTAATTACCCCAAGTATTATTTGTCTAAAACGCTTCGTGGCAGGCCGTTACAGTGGTGTTACCCCTTAAGGAAAATAATGTTTTCAAAAATTTCGGAAATTCATTATTTTTCAGAATTATGAGGGATAAAAAATGTAATAAGTTTTTTTTCGGAAATCTCATTTTTTTTTCATCTATAACTTTTCTCCGAATATCTCCGCAGCCGTTTACTCAGGTGATACGAAAAAGGGAAATTTCGGGAAAAAAATAATAATAGTAAAAAGTTTTTTTTAACGAAAATCTCATTTCTTTTCATCTTTAACTTTTCTCCGAATGTCTTCGCAGTCGTTCACTCCGGTCATAGGAAAAAGAGAAATTTCCGGGAAAAAAATGAGAAATCATGAATTTTCAGCAAAAAAAATGTGTTTTTGGGAAATAGACCAGTATCAATCAATAGAGTTTTATTTGCACAACTTTTAAAAAGTTTTTTACACAACTTATACAATGTCAGACAATATATCTTCAACAAATCTTATAATCTCTCGGTCTCTCTCTTATACTCTCTCGGTCTCTCATTCCAAACTCCTTTTACTCCACACTTCCTCAATCTCCCTGAAATATGCACAAATCCCTTTCTGTATTTTACCTCCCAACATATTTATTACTTCCCCAAAAATCGCCACTTCATCAATTTCTTCCAGCCATTCCTCCACGCCTTTTCTCGCATTTTCCGTCACCATCTCTCTGCTTTTTTTACACAACAATAAATGCTCCAGGGTCTCATCCTGCTCATCACAAATTCTGCACATCCAGTCACTCTGTCCTTTCTTTCCCGCTCTTCCAACATTTCCACATCTTATTCTAGCTCACATTTCTTTGTCTTTACCCTTCACATTTACCTCAGACCAATATTTCCAGGGCATAATATCATCCTCCACAATAAACTTATACCTATAATTGTACGTCGAACCCTTTATTTTCTCCCCCTCTTTCTTCAATGTCTCGTTTTTTTAATTTTCTAATCCCACCTTTATTCTTGCTTCAATTTTTCTCACCTCTCTCCGTTCCCAAATCATCCCGATTATATCCTGCACCCCCATTTCCGTTAATATATGTTTTAAGCACTTGCCCCACTTCGACGGCACACGAGGAAATAGACCAGTACTTTAATCTGTTGTAAATCATTTTTTCTCCGAAAATCTCAAATATGACTAAAATATGAGAAATTATGAAAAATTTGGAGAAAAATTTGCACTAGGGGCCCCTGCGGACCGAGGCCAGGAACGCTATCAACGGGACCATCTCATCGCTTGTAGAATATGTGCACTTTCTGGTACTTACGATGTGCGGCCGGATGGATGATTCGCTTATTTTCGGGGATAATGCTTTATCGCTTGATGAAAGTATGAGAATTAAAGTAATAATACGAATATAAATATATTTCCGCTTACTTTTATGAATTCTAATTTATTTGGCATAAGGACGGGTGTGAATAAAGCGTAAACAATTTTATATAAGATAAATAAGTTGTAATTTAGATTTATTATTATATTTAAATTAACGTATAAACTAAAAAAATAAGCGATCAGAGTGCGCGACATATTTTTTTGTATACATCAATAACGCAGAGAATCAAGAGCTAAATAAGCATTGAAATCATCTAAAAGCCTCGCGCGTGCCGTCGAGTGACGTCACGTGCGAGTCGTGCTCAGATTGCTTTTTCCCTCAAAGCCTTCGTTTCGGCTTGGTCGCACACACGGTCGTATAGACAGGTCTGGGCACTCCCGTATATTCCGTATACCCCAAAGCGTGCCTCTATCTGACGCCTCTCTTTGCGGAATTGGCCGCAAAAGCGTGGAGCGCTGCTATCTCGGAGGCATGTGAGACAGAGCGCTATGTATGCGCGTATGCGAATTTCTTTCCCTTTTACGTGTAGCACGCATTCCTTTCATTAGTAGTAGTAGTAGAAAAGTAATAGAAAATATCATTAGACATCATGCCCCGTAAACGCGGTATAAACAAAAGTGCCTCCCCTTCACTAGCGCCGCGGTGGAATGCGCAAATAGAGGCGTCACTTAGAGTCACGCATTTTTTAACGGAGTGCCCAGACCTGTATATACGACCGTGGTCGCACATGAACGTGCTCAGCGTCCATGTGTTGGTGTAGCTGCCGAAAGTGCGGTCGGGACACTTCGACCGTGCTCGGCCCTTTCCGAAGATGTCCGAGCATCGCTCGCTCACGGACATGCGCTACTATGATTGTGTGATGGGCGCGTAAGAGACTAGAGAGGGGGTAACTTTTACGCGCGATCTTGATGCACTGAACTGCACGTCTCCCCAGCTAACCAAGTGTCGCAAATGTACCGTTCATGTGGAGAGCGCCGTACCGGTACTGTTACCACCTCGTACATGCGTACGGTACGCTGTATCGCCAATGTATTAGTACAGTACCGGTACAGTATCGCCACCGTGGAGCCACCGTAGACTGCAGTACGGTGTGACTCCACGGTAGCGATACCGTGGAGGTACGAGTACGCTGATATCCCATAGCCATACATTATCGGTACTGTAGGGTACGGCGTACTCCACATTTGCGGTACGCTGTCCGAATGGTACGCTTGGTTAACTGGGTCGTGACAGAGATTACCCAGGCTAAATGTCCAATTGACGTCGATAACCCAAGCAGCATAAATGTCCAATTGACGTCGATAAGTTACCGTTGTCAGGTTACCTTTAAGACATGACCGTAAGATAACTATTCGACATCTTTCAAATGACATCCCGTATAATGCTGCCGTAAAGTTATATTTTTTATATCTTTCGGCGATGAAAACGGATGTCTCAAAGGTATCCCAAAATATTATCCAATTGATGATTTTTTTAAGTTATCAATAAGTTATCTATTTACTGTTATCCATTGTATCTAGTTCAACGTTGTCCAGAGGATATGATAAAGACGAATTACATAAGACGTATTTTTCACGACATCTTTCTGATATCGGTAAGGTGCTGTCTTTTAAGATATTTGGTATTGGCGGGAAATAGTAAAAAGTCATCCAAATGTCGTCCTAAAGATGACATTCAACGGATCACTTTTATCACAGTGCGAATGTAGCGTGTCATATTTCATTTCACCGGCAACAAATTGTGTGTAACAACAAGTAGTTGAAAAAATAAAGGTCTTAAAATATGTATACGTGAGTGTCTTTTATCCCACTATTCTTTTCGCCTCTGTGAGTACATATATGCATTTAATGTACTGTTTTTTTATTCTAAAAGCGTAGGTCTGTTTTTGAGATTATCCGAGGGATCTTTTGGAGTATGGCAACCATCAAAAGACGTGACCGTAACGGAAGAGAAGTCTAATAACGACTGTACCGTTTTTATAATATTAAATTATATTTTATTTATAATGAATTAATTGATGCTTTATTTATAATGACCAAGCCCACTTCGAAACCAACATAACAATATCTTATTAATTTCTGACATTATAAAAATTAACTTTTTACCAGTCTAGATTATTGAGCTATATTAAATATTCTAGACTATTAATAGGTTAATTTTTATAAAGAAATGGATAGGATATTGTTATATATATATCGCCAATAAATAGATATCTTTTCGATAGTAATGTTCGATACCGTTTAGATGTCGATTTGTCAACCTCATTCGGATGCCTATTGGACGACTTTCAGATGGCAGTGGTATCGTGGCATTGTTGTGCCTTTAACAGAGTATCTTTCAGATATATCGATTTGATGACTTTGCGCTAACGTACCGACAACCGAAAAGAGTTAACCTTTTGTCGACACTTTGTTAACCGTTTTTTTTTATTGGTTTGTTCCTTAAGTACACGCTTTTCGCGCTTGTTACCTATTCTTTCCCCTCATTGTGCCCGTTTCTTTCCTCTACTGTTTACTCCTCTTTTTTCTCCATCTTTCTCCCTCTTCCCCCCTCTTGCGGCCGCAGCCGACTTCCCCCTCTGTATTATATTCATCATGACATTTCTGTCATGGATATAGGGAAACTGCGGAAAACCTACACCAATACAGCCGGTCATCGAGTTCGCTCCCCAGTCGTGGAACTAGTCTTATTTCGCCGCGAAATGCCGAAGAAAAACATTTCACGACGAAATGTACGCGACTAGGATTCGAACCCGGGACCTCCCGGTCCGCTGGTTTAGTAGCGAGCACGCTAACCACTAGACCATCGCACCGGTATACTTTGTTAACCATTAAAAGTTGCCGTATAGTTAACTATCAGACACAAATAAGTTATCTGCCAAGTGTACATGAGTAAATGTTTTGTAATCCAAAACGCCATCTTTTTGGACAGCCAAAAAGTTATCCGTATCCGTTTCGCGATATCTTTGGGATGCCATATAGATAACATTTTGCTACCTGGGTAGTAGGGAGATGTACAACGCTCCTGTTTTCAGCGTACCTCGGGAATGACGCTAAATCGCGACGGCGAGTTTGGGAATATAATGGTGTGATCATCACCTCTGTTGAGGTTGCAGATTTCCTTGAAGCCGCGCGAGTCGTCATCACCGCTCTCAAATCGGTATCGCAGTCCCCAGTTAACCACCCAGTTAACCAAGCGTACCATTAGTACAGCGTACCGCAAATGTGGAGTACGCCGTAGCCGACAGTACCGATAACGTAAGGCTACGGGATTCCAGCGTACTCGTACCTCCATGGTATCGCTACTGTTGAGTTACACCGTACGGCAGTACACGGTGGCTCCACGGTGGCGATACTGTACAGGTACTGTACTAGTACATTGGCGGTACAGCGTACCGTACGGCGTACCGGTAATGTGCCAGTGCCTTAATAGTCGGATCAGCCAGTGCCTAAGTGGTTAGCCGGGTCAGCATGAACACGAATGGGTAGCTCGGTCCCAGCTAACCACGTACCGTAAATGTACCCCTCGTGTGGAGTGCGCCGTACCGGTACTGCTGCCACCTCGTACGTGCGTACGGCACTGGTACATTACCGGTACGCCGTACGGTACGCTGTACCGTCAAAGAGATTACAAAAAAAGATGTTTATCATTCATATCTGTGACTGCATACAATATATTTTTAAGCGATTAATTTCAAAATGGTGGCTGTGCAGCGTTTATCTCAAAACTGCATTTTTTTAGTTGGCCGGAAACATAACTCAGACAATTTTCAACCGATTCACTTGAAATGTTGAATATATCTTGAAAAATACATTGTCTATGGAAGTAAGTAGGATTAAAAAAAATATTTCATAGTTCATTTGTTATTAACAATTATCTGACGATTGTTTAAGCAAATTTTTGGGAAGTGAAAAATTATCGTCACATAATTGTTAATAAGAACTGAACTATGCAAAATCATTTTAAGCATCAAAGCAAGATGAGAAGATCTTCTGTACCGCCTGAAATGCAATTTTTCACGTCCCGATAGGGATCGATTTCGGAAAACCCAAAGCATTGCTAGTCTGTTTATGATTTCTCTTAACAATATTAGAATACCAACGTAGTCTGAAATGTCAAAATTTGCGCACTTTTATAAAAGTCTGTCATTTAGTGGAAATCATTCGAATTCAGCTACAGCGATAGACCATCCACGTCTTCAGCATCGATTACTGCATTAGAGTTGAAAACGATGCAGTTTATTACGAGTATGACGGGGTTATGGTTAAAACTGCCCGAATGTACCAATCGAGCCGTTTATTTAATCTTTTACACGCAGTCAACGGAGCTATCGTATTCGCAGCTTATACATATGCTTACATGATCCGCTCTTCCCGATCGGAAACGAGATGAACTCAACGACAAACTCGACGGGACGGTTTCGAGAATGTGTTACGAATGCTGGAAAAATGATTGAGAGAATCGATTTCACCTCTGTTCGGTAGGAACTGAGTGGCAGACGTCCGAGCTCCGTTTCGGCGATAGACCATCCACGTATTGAGCATCGTTACTGAACCAGAGATGAAATCGATGCAATTTATGACGAGTATGGTGAAAACTACACGAAAGTACCAATCAAGCAGTTGATTTAATCTTTTGCACGTACGCAAAGGAGCTATCGTATTCGCAGCTTTACATGATCCACTCTCCCCGATCAGGAACGAGATTAAATCAACGACAAAGTCGACGGCACGGTTACGAGAATGTGTTATGGATGCTAGAAAAATGATTGAGAGAATCGATTTCACGTTTGTTCGCTAGGAACTAAGTGGCAATCGTCCGAGTTTAGTTACAGCGATCGACCATCCACGTCGTCAGCATCTGAACCAGAGATGAAGTCGATGCAGTTGAGAGTTTACTGAACCAGAGATGAAATCGATGCAATTGAGAGTTTACTGAACCAGAAATGAAATCGATGCAGTTGAGAGTTTACTGAACCAGAGATGAAATCGATACAGTTGAGAGTTTACTGAACCAGAGATGAAATCGATGCAGTTGAGAGTTTACTGAACCAGAGATGAAATCGATGCAGTTGAGAGTTTACTGAATCAGAGATGTAATCGATCCAGTTTATGACGAGTATGACGGGATTATGGTGAAAAACTATACGAATGTACCAATCGAGCCGGTGATTCCATCTTTTGCACATACGCAAAGGAGCTATCGTATTTTCAGCTTATACCTCTGCTTACAAGATCCACTCTTCCTGATTGGGAACGAGATGAAATCAACGACAAACTCGACGGGACGGTTTCGAGAATGTGTTACGGATGCTAGAAAAGTTATTGAGAGAATCGATTTCATCTCTGTTCCCTAGGCACTGGGTGCCAATCGCCCGAGCCTACAACTCCTACAACTATCACGCAAACAGTCGATTTCACCTTCGTGACATGAATCTCGATGTTACTGTCATTTTTGTTGCCTGCAGCGTAGCCAAAGGTATTCTCTCCCTTTGAGAGGAACTGGCCTAAAATTAAATGCCATAATCGATGAACGATTTCAGAAATGTTCGGTAAAGGGTCCAGGGATCATACGGAGCGCTGATTGCATCTTTGCTCACGTAACAGCTCGCATTCGGATGAACCAGCAGTGGCTGCTTGCATTTAATCTTTGGCATTTGTATAAGTATGTACATCCGTTTTTCGCAAAATTGGGGTACACGCCAGTTGGATAATGCGGATATTCAGATTACCGATAACATGAATAGAAATAATTTATATGTAAAAAAATATATATTTTAACAAGCTTTTATATACTATGCTAAAAAGTAGAAAATAATTTTGTTACCAAGTGACCCATATGTGACTATAAATGAAAGGTTGATTTCAATGACGCACCATGCACTTCTCCGGAATTGTTTGCTTGATCGAAGATGAAATCAACATCTGCCATGACGGGGACGATCGAACGATATTGGAAGTCGCGCAAAAACGTCAAGCGCAATGTCGATTTCATCTTTATCACGTAAATAATGATCCTGTCGCTGTACTGGCAGTTTGCAGGGCTGCACGGCTTTTCCACTCGCTCTGGCAGGAAATAAGATAAAATCGAGAACTAATTTGAGGGCATTATTTCAGGGGTGTTCGATTGAGACGCCAAAAACCATTAGGAGCATCGATTTCATTTTCGATCGCTTGGTCTCTGGTGGTAGTCGCTCAAGCTGCGTTTCAACGACGCATCATGCACTTCTAGAGAATCATTTGCTTGATCCAAGATGAAATCGATTATTGCCATGACGGGTACGGTCGAACGACGTTGAAAGTTGAGCGGAAAAGTCAAGGGTATCGTTGATTTCATCTTTATCACATACATAATGATCCTGGCCTCGCACGGGCAGCTTGTAGCACCGCACGAATTGTTCGCTCGCTCTCACCGGAAATAAGGTGAAATCGAGAATTCATTTAGGTGAATAATTCCAGGGATGACCGATTGAGGCTCCAAAAAGCATTCGGAGCATCGACTTCATCTTTGCTCGCTCGATATCAGCTATTAGTCACTCGAGCTGGGTTTGAACGACGCACCATGCCTTTCTCTACAATCGTTTGCTTGATCTAAGATGAAATCGACCACTGCCACGATGGGGACGATTGAATAACGTTGAAAGTCACGCAGAAACGTCAAGCCCAATGTCGATTTTACCTTTAACATGTAAATAATGATCCTGGCGCTGTTCTCGCAGCTTGCGGAACGGCGAGACTTTTCCTCTGTACGCGACTCTGGCTGGAAACAAGATGAAATCGAGAACCACCACCAAAAACCATTCGGAGCATCAATTTCTCTTTAATCGCTTGTCCCTGGTGGTAGTCGCTAGAGCTGCGTTTCAACGACACACCATGCACTTCTTGGGAATCGTTTGCTTAGTTGAAGATGAAATTAATGACCGCCATGACAAGGCCGGTTGAAGGACGGAAAACGCCACGCAGAAACGTTAAGCGCAATATCGATTTCATCTTTATCACGTAAATAATGATGCTGTCGACGTACTGGCAGCTTGCAGTACTGTACGACTTGTCCGCTCGCAATCATCAGAAATAAGATAAAATCAAGAACGAATTTAGGTGAATCATTTCATCAATGTCAGATAGAGGATCCGAAAAGCATTCGGAGCATCGATTTAATCTTTGATCACTTGGTGCGAACTGGTAGTCGCTCGAGCTGCGGTTCAATGACGCACGATGCCATTCTCAGGAATTGTTAGTTTGATCGAAGATGAAATCAACGACTGTCATGATGGGGACGGTCGAACGACGTCGAAAGTCGCGCGGAAACGTGACGGCCAACGTTGGTTTCATCTTTATCATGTTAACAATGCGTTGTACTCGCAGCTTGCAGCATCGCCCGAATTGTCCACTCGCTTTGACCACAAGTGAAATGAATAAACAAATAACATTATTTTACAGAAGCGCGCAAATTTTGAGATTTCAGACTACGTTGGCCTGCTATTATTCTTAAGAGAAATCACAAACAGACTGGCAACGCTTCGGGATTTCCGGAATCAATCCATATCGGGACGTGAAAAATTGAATCTCAGGTGGTGCAAAAGATCTTCTTATCTTGTTTCAATCCTTAAAAAACGTCGTGTCGATTTTCTTTTGCCGGAACCGACTGATTTTGTCTCCCCGAATGAGAAAATGCAGAGCTACTCTTCATGTTTCCTAACTCAGCTCGAACAGACTTTGCATTGATATTGGTTCAGAAAAAAATCTTTTAGAAGATAAATCCGACTATCATACAAGAAGGAGTGGTCGAATGAGAAATGGAATGCGAAACACATCCAATCCCCGAAAATTTAGCGTCAAATTATTGAGAGTTTGTTAATAAAAATTTGCCTGTTAAATTTTTTTCATACGCAAAAAAAATCGCTGGGTATATCGAAATTTGATGATCATTGACAATTTGCTGGTTTTGTTAATTTTTATTTCTTAAGAAAATGAAAACAACAGGCATTCTCAATGGATAAGCAAGATTCAAATGGTAAATCTCATGAATTGCGGCGTGCTTCACTCTTTGGTACGCCGACCGATAGCAGACGATAGGTGAAACGTCAAATTGTCCGGCTTCTCACGAGTCTCGAACCCACGGTGTTACATACAGGTCTGGAAACGAAGCCAGATTTTAATGGAATCGTGAGGCAGCGTTAAGAGCTTCACTTTTCATTCCTCTCGCCGCCACCGCCGTCGGTACTATCGGCGAGTACCTCCCACCCACGGTATTCTGTGATCTCTCCCTTCGCCCCTTGCCATATCTTAGACCGTGCCGCGTGCCATTTATTACTCCATTTTTTATTACAACAATCTCGATAACCTCTGTTCACGTCAACGAGCATTTGTAGTTTGAAAAATATTCATAAAGCTGGCGAAGGTGGACCGTTGTTTCAGGGCTTTCTAAACTGACGAACCAATAAAGGTATTTGTATGTTCAACATTCCATGTGTTGCGTATTTTTTTCCTTTCGTCATCGAACGAAACTCGGAATAAAATTCGAATAAAAATACATTCCACTCGAGAAAGGTAAGTATTTTTATTTATTTTTAGAATTTTTAAATTGGTCTTCTTCCAGCTATACAGGATCTTCCCCTTTTTACAAGCCCCACTTCTATTCCCTTCCACAATCGTCCGTCCTTATTCCACAATTCTTTCTCATCTACCTCTATTCTCCCTTCGCCCCCCCCCCGCCCCCCACGAAAAAGGTAATGTGCGTTTCGGATCATCGAGAAGAGTGAGAGAGACGGACGGAAGCTGTTCTGCCTTGTCGCACACGTACACGCCGATAGCAATGCCACGTAGTGGCGAAAATTGGAAACAGCCGTTTCCAAACCTGTATGTAAGACCGTGCTCGAACCGGATAGGTTGACAGGTTTAGCGAATGATTTGCTAAACGTCAGATCACGCGCACTGGCATCTGTCAAGCGCTGCGTTTTCGCAGAACCCTTCTGACGCCAGCCACGGATACGTGGCCCTTCGTCTACTCTTCGGCCCTTTTCGATCGTCCATCAAGGCGCATTCGAGCGTTCCTTACGACGATCGAACGCCTATTATCTAATGCTTCCCATTTGATGACGCGGTCGAAGAATAAAAAACGGCTCAGTAGAAATGTTCGGAATAACCTGCTGAACCTGGGTTTTCCCGCTGATATACCTTTTCTGGATTACCCTGTATATATATATATATATATGTGTGTGTGTGTGTGTGTGTGTGTGTGTGTGTGTGTGTATATATATTAGACTGATTCAAAAAAAAAAAAATTATTTTTATTTCCTTCTGGATTCTCGTGCTATTGTTGGGCACTAACAGAAGAAAATTTCTCTAAAAAAATGGGCGCGGTCACTGAATTTTTAGAGGTGGCTATCTCGACTTTTTTGTATTTGAATTTTTTTTAACGAACGTATTGCATTTAAGCATAGTCATGGTTTCGGATTACGGATAAAAATCGGAAAAGTTTTGAGTTTATTCTTTTACAAACATAACAGAGAAAAACTGACCATACGTCGAAGTGCACACGAAACGATGAAAGTTTTCGAACAATGGAAATGTGCTGAAATTCCAACGCGTCGATTGAATAACGCAATCTCGAAATCAATAAAACTCCATCTAGTCTTGAAAAAACTTAAAAAAAATCGGGTTAAAAAGAATTTGCCGTCACAAATATCGAAGGAGCGTAAATTTAAGAGAGATTTGGACAAACTGTTCAACGTTGCACATTTTCGTTCTGCCCAAAATGTTAACGAACTTGAGAATGGCTGGGAAGAACTGTAAATATACGATTTATGAATAAAAGCTTATAATTTAATTTTTTGTAAAAAGTGCGAAATGTTAATGCGTATAAATAAATCTACATGAATAACGAGTGTAGTATAGACGCCATTATTGATCTACCTGGATTTGAATTGTGAATATTGCAATCTTTTCAAATTGTTAGAGTTTATTTTTGTTACGAAAAAGCTGCTGGATGTGATTTTTATCCGTAATCCGAAGCCATGACTATGCTTAAATGCAATACGTTCGTAAAAAAAATTCAAATACAAAAAAGTCGAGATAGCCACCTCTAAAAATTGAGTGACCGCGCCCATCTTTTTAGAGAAATTTTGTTTTATCAGTGCCCAACAATAGCACGAAAATCCAGAAGGAAATTTTTTTTGTGAATCAGTCTAATATATATATATACAGGGTGTCGCTATTATCTTTGCCACCATAAATAACTCGGTAATTATCGACGTCACAAAAAAATGTTCCAGATAAAAGTTGTACAGTGTAAAGGGGGCCAACAAATACCATCAAAAGCATTAGGGGTCAAAGTCATTCAAGGTCAAGGGGTCAAAGTCATTCAAGGTCATTCAAGGTCAGTATCGCTAATGCAAATCTAAATACCTCGGATCGCTACCAAATATTTGGTGGTGACCCGAGACATTTAGATTTTTATAATGGATACTGACCTTGAATGACCTTGACCGACTTCGACCCCCTAATGCTTTTTATGCGGCTTGAGGTGCTCCACAAGGTGGTTGGAAAAAAATGTACATTTCCATTTTAAAAAGCGGAGGTGACCTTCACTGTGCGTCAGCGCCTCCACCGAAATAAGAAAAATTGATCGCATTTAATGGCCCCCTTCACACCGTACAACTTTTGCCTGGAACATTTTTTTGTGACGTCGATAAATAGCGAGATATTTCGGGTGGCAGAGATAAGAGGGACACCGTGTGGATGTGTTTGTGTGTGTGTGTGTGTGTGTGTGTGTGTGTGTGTGTGTGTGTGTGTGTGTGTGTGTGTGTGTGTGTGTGTGTGTGTGTGTGTGTGTGTGTGTGTGTGTGTGTGTGTGTGTGTGTGTGTGTGTGTGTGTGTGTGTGTGTGTGTGTGTGTGTGTGTGTGTGTGTGTGTGTGTGTGTGTGTGTGTGTGTGTGTGTGTGTGTGTGTGTGTGTGTGTGTGTGTGTGTGTGTGTGTGTGTGTGTGTGTGTGTGTGTGTGTGTGTGTGTGTGTGTGTGTGTGTGTGTGTGTGTGTGTGTGTGTGTGTGTGTGTGTGTGTGTGTGTGTGTGTGTGTGTGTGTGTGTGTGTGTGTGTGTGTGTGTGTGTGTGTGTGTGTGTGTGTGTGTGTGTGTGTGTGTGTGTGTGTGTGTGTGTGTGTGTGTGTGTGTGTGTGTGTGTGTGTGTGTGTGTGTGTGTGTGTGTGTGTGTGTGTGTGTGTGTGTGTGTGTGTGTGTGTGTGTGTGTGTGTGTGTGTGTGTGTGTGTGTGTGTGTGTGTGTGTGTGTGTGTGTGTGTGTGTGTGTGTGTGTGTGTGTGTGTGTGTGTGTGTGTGTGTGTGTGTGTGTGTGTGTGTGTGTGTGTGTGTGTGTGTGTGTGTGTGTGTGTGTGTGTGTGTGTGTGTGTGTGTGTGTGTGTGTGTGTGTGTGTGTGTGTGTGTGTGTGTGTGTGTGTGTGTGTGTGTGTGTGTGTGTGTGTGTGTGTGTGTGTGTGTGTGTGTGTGTGTGTGTGTGTGTGTGTGTGTGTGTGTGTGTGTGTGTGTGTGTGTGTGTGTGTGTGTGTGTGTGTGTGTGTGTGTGTGTGTGTGTGTGTGTGTGTGTGTGTGTGTGTGTGTGTGTGTGTGTGTGTGTGTGTGTGTGTGTGTGTGTGTGTGTGTGTGTGTGTGTGTGTGTGTGTGTGTGTGTGTGTGTGTGTGTGTGTGTGTGTGTGTGTGTGTGTGTGTGTGTGTGTGTGTGTGTGTGTGTGTGTGTGTGTGTGTGTGTGTGTGTGTGTGTGTGTGTGTGTGTGGAGAGGTTCATAGGGACATCGATTGTACATATCGCAGAAGCGATATACATAAATTTATAATCGTACTTAGAGTTGAATTTGTCTATCAACTCCATAATGTATACAAAATTAAGGACGATATTCGATATTTTCACTTTTTATATAGAACGGTTCAAAGCGGGACATTTACGGGTACCAATACGGTCTTGTCCGTATTGGTACGTATAGGGACCAGAAATAATTTATCGATATTTATGACCTTCAATTCCAAACACAGTATTACATAATGATTGCATTTAAAATATTACAGGCGTTTGTTTTTTTCATCTTTAGATATGTACGATATGTAGGATTATAATGAAAGAAAAAGTTATGAAGTTATAGATAGTCACCTCCTTACGTTTTTAATTATGCGTTTTTTTAATGTGCCGACTTATCCACGTTTTTATTGAATTCAAAGTTCTGCTCCTCAGTAATTGGTGTTTGTCCCTCATTATTTTTATTACGCGGCACGGCGGTACTTTTTTGGCGTCTATATACTCTTTAAATTCTTTTAGTATTATGTTCCTTTCTTCTGGTTTCCAGCTCAGGCGCGATATTCTCTTGTCTGGAGAAGCTGGAAAAACAAAACATGAATGGAACGATTAAAAAAAATGAAACTTTTCGGTAAATATATGAGGTCATATTCGATAGTTTTCCGTTTTTTGGATGCCACGTCAGATTCGGCAACGCTCTAAATCGTTGAATCAAGTCTGGATGGTGTCGCGATCGGTTGACGGTTCCTTTCTAAATCGGTATTCGCCACCGTTGAAATCTCTGAGCTGAGGTTTGAAATGGCCTTTATAGACACAGACGAATTAGCGCCAGTACCCATACGTACCATACATATAGATGCGTACATCTACAGAGTGTGTCTCAACCGCGTCTCTTCCATTCGTGACCATATAGGGTGTCTCTTTCCGAGCGAAACGCTTTTTTTTTCAAAAAGTCGTGCGACAAAAATGGGTCGCGATATTCATGAGTAGAGTTCGACGCTGACTAAACGATCGAAACAATTGCCAACCGTAAATTGTTCGCGAAACCTATGCATACTCTGCGAACTTGGGAATGAGCCTTTTAATTGATAACTAAAAATTACCGAGCGATCTTGTCAGCTGAAAGAAAAATTATTCGCCTTTCTTATTTGACACTAAAAAATGAGCAAAACTTGCCTGAACGTGGATTCGAACCCGTGCTCGGTCCGGCTTGCCGCCGAAACTACTGTGCCATTATTTACTCAGCGTCGAACTTAACTCATGAATATCTCGGCGAATTTTGGTCGCACGCCATTTAAACAAAAAGCGTTTTGTTTGGAAAGAGATACCTTATATGCTAACGAACGGAAAGTACGTAGTTGAGGCACATCTTGTATATGTAATGGTACGTATGAGTACCGGCGCTAATTCGTAACGTTTCATACGAGGACCGTGTCATTCACGGTCCTAATTTTTACCATTGCGAGGGATAGTCTAGATTTATCCATTTGTACGCGATGTCATATGCGAGTACCAGTCAACGTCCCATGAAACAATGGACATATATAAACATACAATTATTTATACTCATATATAACATTATATACAATTATATATGCCTTAACATGACATCATGAATGATCATATATGTAGATATATCAGCATGTATAGTTTTTATTTTTCCTAGGTGTGGACCATGTATGCCCATATATGATCATGTATGTTCAAAAGTTGGTACTCTGAAATCGTATGTGAACATTTGGTTGTATATATGAAGTCATATATGATACAACATGTACTATATATTATTATGTATAATTGCATTTGGCCCCCAAAACCCACATATAAGCGTATCTAATTGTATATGATACCATGTATATGAACCTATATATGATGTACAAACTATTTTGGTGTCATATATAGGTTCATATATGTAATTGTAATTATCCGCAACAACCATATTTGAACGTATATAATAACGAAAACATATATGACTATGGATATTATTCCATATATAATACCACTACAGACTATTTTGATATCACATAGGATCATATATACTGCGTGTCATTTTTCATATAATACTGTCTATAAACAGCAAAATCAGCGTGTGATGCTGATCATATTTTGTTGTTTTATTATAAACGTACTAAAATGGTGATTTAAATAATTGTTAATACACTACTCACACAAATTAAGAGATATTAAAAAAATTCAACATTTTTGGGTGATTTTCAACACGGGATAATTTGGAGAAAAATGGTCGCACAGAAGATTAAAAAAAGGAAATTGTAGCTTCAAGTATCTAGTTTTCAGATCTGGACTGTAAAATTGTTTAGCGTGGGCGGTTTTCAAGTAATCATCCGAAAACCAACGAAACAGTTTTTATCCAAATTTTTGCTCGACTTTAAAATGGTCAGTGGACTTCAAATTTTTTTTTTCATCACGCGAGTATAAAACTCTTTTGGACAATTCAATCACCTTTAATTTCACCTTTTAACGAGCTCCGTACGATGATTTGGCGCGGAGTAATCGTCGATCAAAGCAAAAAAGCCCATTTTAACTCTGACAATCAATTACTCGGCAACTAATGATCGTACAGAAAATGAAAGTAGGGTTTTGGAAACTGCAAAATATTCTTTATGACATGCAATTAGTGACTGTGGATAAAATAAAATCGAAGTGATGATGTTGACTGAAAAAACGTAGTAAATTTACGAATTTAAGGATATTTGAAAAATTTGGTATAACTTTGGATATAATGCATGAACGAAAGATATCATCGGTAATTTTTTAACCTTGAAGTGTCCCCAAAAAACCCTCAACGTTGCAAAGCGCTGGGATTTTTTTTTGTTAGTGCCCCGAAGGTTTAAATTTATCGTTTCTGTAAAAAATCGCCGTAACAAGCAAGTTTTCGATTTTTATTCGTTTTTTCAACTTCAAAATAGTTTTTTCAGCAATAATGCGTAATTTTTCTATTCAAAGACATCAATTATCAACGAATTGTTTTTTTATTAAATTTTTTTTCATACATTTTTTTTCACGTATTAACGATAATTCCCTCTTGTCCAAAAAAATTAGGTCGATTTTTTTTACCAGTCGAACCACCTTTGTTTTCAATGTCAATTTAAAAATTAAATTAAATAAGTTGATATACCCCGGCAGGGGAGTATATCAAGTATATACTCCCCTCATATATATAGTATATGAGTATATATAATCATATATGATTACATGTGATCATATATGGCTATGTATTACTAGATATGATTATATAGAGACAAATTTCGTTCATGATCATTTATAACAAGATCATACATGATTGTTTATGTTCTCAGCGAGAAAAAATCGTACATAGCTCTCCCACCGGTAAAATTAAAGGGGGAGAATCCAGCTAGACGATCGTCTTAATCCGATTATTCAAAAAATGTATTAAAGTCCGTGCAGACTGTGAAAGATGAGCAAAAATTTTGAAATTTTTTTTACTTTAGTTTTTCCACAGCTACTAAAAATTGGCCGATGCGAAAAATTTTTGAGCTCAAGATCCCAAAACTAGAGATTCACACCTTCAATTTGCTTTTTTTATTTTGCTGTATGGCTATTATTCGAGGAGTTACAGCTATTTGAAAATGACCCTAAAATTGGCGGACTTTTTCAATATCCTTTAATTCTTTGGCCTAGTGTATATGTCCATTTTTTCCCGGGGTGTTATATTGATTCAAGTGGGTGATGCGATACACCATAAGCATAGCACTGGTTAAATGAAAAGCGCCATACATATGGTGACAGGCTCAACGCGTGACATCGGAATTAAAAAATACTAGTGAATAATACGTGCCTTTTTCTTCAATGTGCCGACTTATCCACATTCTTATTGAACCCACAGTTCTTCTTCTCAATAATTGGTGTTTGTCCCGTACTGTTTGTATTTCTCTGCACAGCGGTACTTGTTTGGCGTCTATATACTCTTTAAATTCTTTTAGTATTATGTTCTTATCTTCAGGTTTCCAGCCCAGGCGATCCATTCTTTCGTATCGAGAAGCTGGAAAAACAAAACGTGAATGGAACGATTTTAAAAAATGAAACTTTTCGGTAAATATATGAGGTCTTATTCGATCGAGTTTTCCGTTTTTGGATGCCACGTCAGATTCGGCAACGCTCTAAATCGTTGAATCAAGTCTGGATGGTGTTACGATCGGTTGATGGTTGCTTTCTAAATCGGTATTCGCCACCGTTGAAATCTCTCAGCTGAGGTTTGAAATGTCCTTTATAGACGAATTAGCGCCAGTACCCATACGTACCATTACATATAGATGCGTACATCTACAGGGTGTGTCTCAGCCGCGTCTTTACCATTCGTGACCATATAGGGTGTCTCTTTCCAAACGATTTTTTTTTAAAGTCGTGCGACAAAAATGGGCCGCGATATTCATGAGTAGAATTCGACGCTGACTAAACGATCACAACAATTGCCAACCGTAAATTGTTCGTGAAACCTATTCACAATCTGCGAACTTGGGGATGAGCCTTTTAACTGATAAATAAAAATGACCGAGCGATCTTGTCAGCTGAAAGAAAAATCATTCGCTTTTGTTATTTGACACTAAAAAATGAGAAAAACTTGCCTGAACATGGATTCGAACTCGTGCTCGGTCCGGCTTGCCGCCGAAACCATTGTGCCATTATTTACTCAGCGTCGAACTTTACTCATGAATATCTCGGCGAATTTTTGTCGCACGCCATTTACAAACAAAGCGTTTTATTTGGAAAGGGACACCTTATATGCTAACGAACGGAAAATACGTAGTTGAGGTACACCTTGTATATGCAATGGTACGTATGAGTACCGGCGCTAATTCGTAACGTCTCATACGAGGATCATTTCATCCACGGTCCTAGTTTTTACCATTGCGAGGGATAGTCTAGATTTATCCATTTGTACGCAATGGTATATGCGAGTACCAGTCAACGTCCCATGAAACAATAGACCTATATAAACATATTATTATTTATACTCATATATAACATTATAAACAATTATATATGCCTTAACATGACATCATGAATGATCATATATGTAGATATATTACCATGTATAGTATTTATTTTTTCTAGGTGTGGACCATATGTGCCCATATATGATCATGTATGTTCAAAAGTTGGTACTCTGAACTCGTATATGAACATATGGTTGTATATATGAACTCATACGTGATACAACATGTACTATATATTATTATGTATAATTGCATTTGGCCCCCAAAACCCATATATAAGCGTATATAATTGTATATGAGACCATGTATATGAACCTATATATGATGTACAAACTATTTTGGTGTCATATATAATCATTTATGTAGTCGTAATTATCCGCAACAACCATATTTGAACGTATATAATAACGAAAACGTATATGACTATGGATATTATTCCATATATAATACCACTACAGACCAATTTGATATCACATAGGATCATGTATACTGCGTGTCATTTTTCATATAATATTGTCTATAAACAGCAAAATCAGCATGTGATGCTGATAATATTTTGTTGTTTTATTATAAACGTACTAAAATGGTGATTTAAATAATTGTTAATACACTACTCACACAAATTAAGAGATATTAAAAAAATTCAACATTTTTGGGTGATTTTCAACACGGGATAATTTGGAGAAAAATGGTCGCACAGAAGATTAAAAAAAGGAAATTGTAGCTTCAAGTGTCTAGTTTTCAGATCTGGACTGTAAAATTGTTTAGCGTGGGCGGTTTTCAAGTAATCATCCGAAAACCAACGAAACAGTTTTTATCCAAATTTTTGCTCGACTTTAAAATGGTCAGTGGACTTCAAATTTTTTTTTTCATCACGCGAGTATAAAACTCTTTTGGACAATTCAATCACCTTTAATTTCACCTTTTAACGAGCTCCGTACGATGATTTGGCGCGGAGTAATCGTCGATCAAAGCAAAAAAGCCCATTTTAACTTTGACAATCAATTACTCAGCAACTAATGATCGTACAGAAAATGAAAGTAGGGTTTTGGAAACTGCAAAATATTCTTTATGACATGCAATTAGTGACTGTGGATAAAATAAAATCGAAGTGATGATGTTGACTGAAAAAACGTAGTAAATTTACGAATTTAAGGATATTTGAAAAATTTGGTATAACTTTGGATATAATGCATGAACGAAAGATATCATCGGTAATTTTTTAACCTTGAAGTGTCCCCAAAAAACCCTCAACGTTGCAAAGCGCTGGGATTTTTTTTTGTTAGTGCCCCGAAGGTTTAAATTTATCGTTTCTGTAAAAAATCGCCGTAACAAGCAAGTTTTCGATTTTTATTCGTTTTTTCAACTTTAAAATAGTTTTTTCAGCAATAATGCGTAATTTTTCTATTCAAAGACATCAATTATCAACGAATTGTTTTTTTATTAAATTTTTTTTCATACATTTTTTTTCATGTATTAACGATAATTCCCTCTTGTCCAAAAAAATTAGGTCGATTATTTTTTACCAGTCGAACCACCTTTGTTTTCAATGTCAATTTAAAAATTAAATTAAAAAAGTTGATATACCCCGGCAGGGGAGTATATCAAGTATATACTCCCCTCATATATATAGTATTGGGTTGGTAAGAAAGTCTTGCGACACACAACATGAGTAAAATATAAAAACATTTTATTTTATCAGTAAACAATTATTCAGTAATGTATGCTCCCTCTATATCTACAACTCGTGCCCAACGCTCTGGTAGACTTTGCACGCCTGCACTCCAGAATTCTTTGGATCGTGAATTGAAAAAGTCGACCAGTGTATTTTTGAGATCCGCGACATCATCAAATTTTTTATCCTATAAATAATTTTTTAAAGCTCGAAACAGATGGTAGTCGGTAGGTGCTAGGTCTGGTGAATACGGTGGATGCGGTAGAACTTCCTATCTCAGCTGCGAAATAGATTGTTGTGTCATCTTAGCTACGTGGGGTCGAGCATTGTCGTGGAGAAGCCGAACTTGGAGACGTTTACGCCTTTTTTGTTTGATAATTTCAGCCAGCTTTTGCGGTTGTGCAGAGTAAGTATTTGCATTTATCGTGGTGTTGGATGGGAGCAGTTCGTAATATAGCATGCCCTCAGAATCCCACCAACTACAGAGTAAAACTCTCTTCACTTCACGGGGCAGCTTAGGGGTCGGATGTGGTTTTTCTCCTTTCGGTAGCCATTGTCGCTTACGTGTGTAGTTAACATAAAGCACCCAGCTTTCATCTCCAGTGACTATTTCTCGAAGAAAATCCTTTCTGTGTGGACGTTGCAGGAGTGAAAGACAGATGGACATGCGTGTCGCTTTGTTTGATTCGCTGAGATCGTGTGGTATCCAAGAAGAAACAACTTTTCTGTATCCGAGATTTTGTAAATGTTGGAGAATCGTGGGATGGCTACAGCCGAGTTTGTAAGCTAATTCCCGTGACGACGTATTAGGCTTTGCCTTTGTAAGTGCTCGTAGTGCTTCATCGTTAACAGTTGATTTCCTGCCGGACCTAGGTTTGTCTTCAAAAGATGTATCGCCAGAACGGAAACGCTGGTACTAACGGGATATCGTTGAATGATGAACTACGTTGGCCTTGAACACACTACACATATTAGCGGCTGCGGTTCTTGCATAACGCCCTTGTAAAAATTCGTAATATGCAATCGATCGAAGTGCACTATGATCCATCTTCGCTCGTACTGTCTGCGCGAAACAACTGACTCGCTTATATACCCTACGGCATGGAAGGTTCTAGACTAGTCTTGAATATATTACTCTCGGATGTTGTAGAACTTCGTTAGAAGAAAACATATTTTAATCGAAAGGAAAGTGTCGCAAGACTTTCTTACCAACCCAATATATGAGTATATATAATCATATATGATTACATGTGATCATATATGGCTATGTATTACTAGATATGATTATATAGAGACAAATTTCGTTCATGATCATTTATGACAAGATCATACATGATTGTTTATGTTCTCAGCGAGAAAAAATCGTACATAGCTCTCCCACCAATAAAATTAAAGGGGAAGAATCCAGCTAGACGATCGTCTTAATCCGATTATTCAAAAAATTTATTAAAGTCCGTGCAGACTGTGAAAGATGAGCAAAAATTTTGAAATTTTTTTTACTTTAGTTTTTCCACAGCTACTAAAAATTGGCCGATGCGAAAAAATTTTGAGCTCAAGATCTCAAAACTAGAGATTCACACCTTCAATTTGCTTTTTTTATTTTGCTGTACGGCTATTATTCGAGGAGTTACAGCTATTTGAAAATGACCCTAAAATTGGCGGACTTTTTCAATATCCTTTAATTCTTTGGCCTAGTGTATATGTCCATTTTTTCCCGGGGTGTTATATTGATTCAAGTGGGTGATGCGATACACCATAAGCATAGCACTGGTTAAATGAAAAGCGCCATACATATGGTGACAGGCTCAACGCGTGACATCGGAATTAAAAAATACTAGTGAATAATACGTGCCTTTTTCTTCAATGTGCCGACTTATCCACATTCTTATTGAACCCACAGTTCTTCTTCTCAATAATTGGTGTTTGTCCCGTACTGTTTGTATTTCTCTGCACAGCGGTACTTGTTTGGCGTCTATATACTCTTTAAATTCTTTTAGTATTATGTTCTTATCTTCAGGTTTCCAGCCCAGGCGATCCATTCTTTCGTATCGAGAAGCTGGAAAAACAAAACATGAATGGAACGATTTTAAAAAATGAAACTTTTCGGTAAATATATGAGGTCTTATTCGATCGAGTTTTCCGTTTTTTGGATGCCACGTCAGATTCGGCAACGCTCTAAATCGTTGAATCAAGTCTGGATGGTGTTACGATCGGTTGATGGTTGCTTTCTAAATCGGTATTCGCCACCGTTGAAATCTCTCAGCTGAGGTTTGAAATGTCCTTTATAGACGAATTAGCGCCAGTACCCATACGTACCATTACATATAGATGCGTACATCTACAGGGTGTGTCTCAGCCGCGTCTTTACCATTCGTGACCATATAGGGTGTCTCTTTCCAAACGATTTTTTTTTAAAGTCGTGCGACAAAAATGGGCCGCGATATTCATGAGTAGAATTCGACGCTGACTAAACGATCACAACAATTGCCAACCGTAAATTGTTCGTGAAACCTATTCACAATCTGCGAACTTGGGGATGAGCCTTTTAATTGATAAATAAAAATGACCGAGCGATCTTGTCAGCTGAAAGAAAAATCATTCGCTTTTGTTATTTGACACTAAAAAATGAGAAAAACTTGCCTGAACATGGATTCGAACTCGTGCTCGGTCCGGCTTGCCGCCGAAACCATTGTGCCATTATTTACTCAGCGTCGAACTTTACTCATGAATATCTCGGCGAATTTTTGTCGCACGCCATTTACAAACAAAGCGTTTTATTTGGAAAGGGACACCTTATATGCTAACGAACGGAAAATACGTAGTTGAGGTACACCTTGTATATGCAATGGTGCGTATGAGTACCGGCGCTAATTCGTAACGTCTCATACGAGGATCATTTCATCCACGGTCCTAGTTTTTACCATTGCGAGGGATAGTCTAGATTTATCCATTTGTACGCAATGGTATATGCGAGTACCAGTCAACGTCCCATGAAACAATAGACCTATATAAACATATTATTATTTATACTCATATATAACATTATAAACAATTATATATGCCTTAACATGACATCATGAATGATCATATATGTAGATATATTACCATGTATAGTATTTATTTTTTCTAGGTGTGGACCATATGTGCCCATATATGATCATGTATGTTCAAAAGTTGGTACTCTGAACTCGTATATGAACATATGGTTGTATATATGAACTCATATATGATACAACATGTACTATATATTATTATGTATAATTGCATTTGGCCCCCAAAACCCATATATAAGCGTATATAATTGTATATGAGACCATGTATATGAACCTATATATGATGTACAAACTATTTTGGTGTCATATATAATCATTTATGTAATCGTAATTATCCGCAACAACCATATTTGAACGTATATAATAACGAAAACGTATATGACTATGGATATTATTCCATATATAATACCACTACAGACCAATTTGATATCACATAGGATCATGTATACTGCGTGTCATTTTTCATATAATATTGTCTATAAACAGCAAAATCAGCATGTGATGCTGATAATATTTTGTTGTTTTATTATAAACGTACTAAAATAGTGATTTAAATAATTGTTAATACACTACTCACACAAATTAAGAGATATTAAAAAAATTCAACATTTTTGGGTGATTTTCAACAAGGGATAATTTGGAGAAAAATGGTCGCACAGAAGATTAAAAACATAGGAAATTGTAGCTTCAAGTGTCTAGTTTTCAGATCTGGACTGCAAAATTGTTTAGCGCGGGCGGTTTTCAAGCAATCATCCGAAAACCAACGAAACATTTTTTATCCAAATTTTTGCTCGACTTTAAAATGGTCTGTGGACTTCAAATTTTTTTTTTCATCACGCGAGTATAAAACTCTTTTGGACAATTGAATCACCTTTAATTTCACCTTTCAACGAGCTCCGTACGATGATTTGGCGCGGAGTAATCGTCGATCAAAGCAAAACAGTCCATTTTAACTTTGACGATCAATTACTCGGGAACTAATGATCGTACGGAAAGTAAAAGTAGGGTTTTGGAAACTGCATAGCATTCTTTATGACATGCAATTAGTGACTGTGGATAAAATAAAATCGAAGTGATGATGTTGACTGAAACAAAGTAGAAAATTTGCGATTTTGAGGATATTTGGAAAATTTGATATAACTTTGGATATAATGCATGAACGAAGAATATCATCGGTAATTTTTTGACCTTGAAGTATCCCCAAAAACCCTCAATGTTGCAAAGCGCTGGGATTTTTTTTCTTAGTGCCCAGAAGGTTTAAATTTATCGTTTCTGTAGAAAAATCGCCGTAACAAGCAAGTTTTCGATTTTTATTCGTTTTTTCAACTTCAAAATAGTTTTTTCAGCAATAATGCGTAATTTTTCTATTCAAAGACATCAATTATCAACGAATTGTTTTTTTTATTAAATTTTTTTTTCATACATTTTTTTCATGTATTAACGATAATTTCCTCTTGTCCAAAAAAATTTGGTCGATTTTTTTTACCAGTCTAACCATCGTTGTTTTCAATGTCAATTTAAAAATTAAATTAAAAAAGTTGATTTACCCCGGCAGGGGGGTATATCAACTTTTGTAAATTAATTTTTCTCATATACTATTGCATATGCAATAGTATATGAGTATATATAATCATATATGATTATATCTGATCATATATGGCTATGTATTACTAGATGTGATTATATAGAGACAAATTTCGTTCATGATCATTTATGACAAGATCATGCATGATTACTTATGTTCTCAGCGAGAAAAAATCGTACATAGCTCTCCCACCGCTAAAATTACAGGGGAAGAATCCAGCTAGACGATCCTCTTAATCTGATTATTCAAAAAAATTTATTAAAGTCCGTGCAGACTGTGAAAGATGAGCAAAAATTTTGAATTTTTTTTTTACTTTAGTTTTTCCACGGCCACTAAAAATTGGCTGATGCAAAAAATTTTTGAGCTCAAGATCTCAAAACTAGATTCACACCTTCAATTTGCTTTTTTTATTTTGCTGTACGACTATTTTTCGAGGAGTTACAGCTATTTGAAAATGACCCTAAAATCGGCGGACTTTTTCAATATCCTTTAATTCTTTGGCCTAGTGTATATGTCCATTCTTTCCCGGGGTGTTATATTGATTCAAATGGGTGCTGTGATATACCATAAGCATAGCACTGGTTAAATGAAAAGCGCCATACATATGGTAACAGGCTCAACGCGTGACATCGGAATTAAAAAATACTAGTGAATAATACGTGCCTTTTTCTTCAATGTGCCGACTTATCCACCTTCTTATTGAACCCACAGTTCTTCTACTCAATAATTGGTGTTTGTCCCTTACTGTTTGTATTTCTCTGCACGGCGGTACTTTTTTGACGTCTATATACTCTTTAAATTCTTTTAGTATTATGTTCTTTTTTTCAGGTTTCCAGCCCAGGCGTTCCATTCTTTCTTATCGAGAAGCTGGAAAAACAAAACATGAATGGAACGATTTTAAAAAATGAAACTTTTCGGTAAATATATGAGGTCTTATTCGATCGAGTTTTCCGTTTTTCGGATGCCACGTCAGATTCGGCAACGCTCTAAATCGTTGAATTAAGTCTGGATGGTGTCACGATCGGTTGACGGTTGTTTTCTAAATCGGTATTCGCCACCGTTGAAATCTCTCAGCTGAGGTTTGAAATGTCCTCTATAGACACAGATGAATTAGCGCCAGTACCCATACGTACCATTACATATAGATGCGTACATCTACAGGGTGTGTCTCAGCCGCGTCTTTACCATTCGTGACCATATAGGCCCCCATGGAAATTTATATACGCGAAATTATACGGCAAATTTATTTTATTTATAATTTTAATATATGTGAAATGTATGCCATATATTGAAAATATATGTTGCATATATGTGCCAAATTCTAATTTTCGTAACGTTTTTATATATGACATGTATATGCGTGGTATTACTGTATATCACTGTACCATATATCAATGATATATGTAGCATTTACCCTGCATATATACCACATATATTTAGCATATATGTTGCATACACACTGCATGCATACCACATATATACATATATGCCACAAACTATATTGAAAATATACTTACAATGTACTCAAAATACCCTCAAAATATACTACAAATGTATTTTAACTGTATTCGACTTATAATTGAAATATACTTTAAATGTATTTAAAGTACATCTAAAATATACACGATATATATTCATACTCCGTTAAAAATATACTTGAAATATGTTCATACTACATTTAAAATATTATTGAAATATATTCAACGTGTATTTAAGATATACTTGAAATATATTTAAACTATACTTGAAATATTCTTAAAAATTTTGTTATGACGTTATTTACATCATTGCACCCTTTTACGATATTTTTTTCTTGTCCTTAATTACGATTATAGTGTTTGCGGTTCAAATATATTAATGGTTCAAATTAAAATTATATCAGACGCTTACACGCCGTAAGGTGGTTTCGAACCCGGGACTTCTGAGTGATGAGCTGGGACCTTCCCCACTGAGCTAGTTCTACTTGTTAAATTAACTTTCGTATCGTCTACATATCGTACAATACACACAGTTAGTTTTTTGAGAAATATGTGGATTTACAAGAGTAACTAACATTATCGGATCAATTACTTAATTGCGTTCGCATAGAGAGCGATAATCGAATAGAATTACGAGATTACATAACCTTCAATTTTTTTGTCCGATCATTTATTCCGGCTAGTGCGTCTAGGTCTTCGCGAGATACCGACTTGAAGATGTTTTTGATTTGCAACGTCATCTGTTACTCAAGTTGCTTAACCAACCATATTTAAAATATATAAAACATACATTCAGTTTGTATGTTTGATATATTTAAGATGTATCTTAAATGGATTTATATTTATATATCGTATAGGTTTTACTCTTGCCCAAAAATATAATTGGCATATCCAATTTTTCGAACCAATTATACTTAATACATGTTTTATATATTTTTCGATATATTTTTTATATATTTTATTTTCATGTGGGTGTATATATTGTTTATATGTAATAGTATACTTTAACTGTAAATTAAGTTTTATTAAGTTTAACTGTAATAGTGTTTGTTCACAGCATATATTTCTTGTCAGGAATATGTATCAAAAATGTATGCGTCATATATGACGCGTACATTTTTTATACATTTTTCTGACAAAAAAATAGATTGAAAGTATATCGAAAATATATGCGTCGTATATGCCTCATATATGCATCATATATAGTGTTTATACGTAGCATATATTTTTTTGGTCAGAAAAATATATCTAAAATATATGGATCATATATGCGTCATATATTTGGTGCATATATACAGAATATATACGTATTATTCTATTTTTCGTCACTATATATGCGAACGATATATATATACGTAGCATATACGTAGCATTTATTTTCTGCATATATTTTACATACATAAATTTCCATGGGGGAGGGTGTCTCTTTCCAAGCGAAACGATTTTTTTTTTTAAGTCGTGCGACAAAAATGGGCCGCGATATTCATGAGTAGAGTTCGACGCTGACTAAACGATCACAACAATTGCCAACCGTAAATTGTTGGCGAAACCTATTCATAATCTGCGAACTTGGGAATGAGCCTTTCAATTGATAAATAAAAATGACCGAGCGATCTTGTCAGCTGAAAGAAAAATCATTCGCCTTTCTTATTTGACACTAAAAAATGAGAAAAACTGTCCTGAACATGGATTCGAACTCGTGTTCGGTCCGGCTTGCCGCCGAAACCACTGTGCCATTATTTACTCAGCGTCGAACTTTACTCATGAATATCTCGGCGAATTTTTGTCGCAAGCCATTTACACACAAAGCGTTTTGTTTGGAAAGGGACACCTTATATGCTACCGAACGGAAAGTACGTAGTTGAGGGACACCTTGTATATGCAATGGTACGTATGAGTACCGGCGCTAATTCGTAACGTCTCATACGAGGATCATGTCATTCACGGTCCTAGTTTTTACCATTGCGAGGGATAATCTAGATTTATCCATTTGTACGCAATGGTATATGCGAGTAGCAGTCAACGTCCCATGAAACAATGGACATTGTAACGTCGCGAGAAAAAGCGCTATTTATTTCTTTTTCCTCTCAAATTTTATTTCACTCCGGAGAAAACGCGGGCTTACGCGATTCTACATGGAAATCGTGGGCAACTACGAAAACGAATACACACGATAACGGCATTCTCATTTTTCGACGGGTTCTTATATTTTCTTTAGAATTAGGCGTACCACAGCCGAAACGAAATATATCGATAAGAAGCGAGCGTCGCATAATTACCGCAACCGTCAAACGCAACCGTCAAACGCAGTTGACGATAAAATCCTTAGCCATAAGACCGTACAACACACGAAGACACACGAAAATATCCAAATCCTTACTCTACAAAAATATACATTCTCCAAAAGAAAATCCGGCAATAAAACTACGCTGGTATTTCCCATGCGCCTCGCACCTGGGTCAACAATGCCTATCTTGAGGCAAGCGCGGCGACGCGACCAAGGCCCTTTTTCCTCCGTATATTTTTCCAACGCTCTAGACAACGAGACGCGGACTAGTTTCCGAGAATCGAGATGGAGATCACACACATCGTATTCTACACCCAATCATAGTCCCCAAAAATATTTCCCCT
Source organism: Ophion obscuratus (assembly GCA_964007375.1). Taxonomy (NCBI): domain Eukaryota; kingdom Metazoa; phylum Arthropoda; class Insecta; order Hymenoptera; family Ichneumonidae; genus Ophion; species Ophion obscuratus. The sequence goes on along the minus strand of OZ023321.1, from coordinate 28,814,399 downwards.
TCCAACTCGACCAATCATATGCACTCGTAAGTTTCCTACATCCTTTCCACCAATCAAAAAATTAACGCATCACGAAAATGCACTTTTCGAGAACGTTCTTCTCCCACCATCCCAGCATCCAAAATATCCTACAAGCTAGAATAGAAAAATCTTGGAGTCAGTGTTCCATCACCACTCGTTCAGATCTAGTCTCCCAACAGAGTGTTCCATCACCACTCGTTCAGACCTAGTCTCCCAACAACTTTCATCGGAATAAGTAGAACATCTGTCTCCTGACAGCAAACGCGAAACTTGAACTTCGAAATTGTTCCTCATACAAACGCGAAACTTGAACTTCGAAATTGCTCCTCATAAAAACGCGAAACTTGAACTTCGAAATTGTTCCTCATAAAACCGCGAACTGTAAGAAATCATTTAACTGTCTACGTTGAATGTGTACGTGTGAAACTCGCATGTGTAAAAAATGGTATCAACGTGTAATTTCAACATTGTCATGGAGCGTGCGCAACCGAGGGGTCCCACCTGTCTGCGGAGGCCCGAACCCAACCGCTGTAAATCGATTATCGTATCCACGGCACATCATAAATGTAAGCGAACCTCTATGTATTTTCATGTTGACGGAATTAACTAAATTGGTTAATTTCAATAAATCCCAAATTGTTAATTATTTGTATAGAACAATTCATTTCTTAATCGAGTCACTGCGTCACTCCCATCTTCGCATGCACCTTTCCCTTTTTCACCCTCATCCCGAGCTATTGCGCTAGGCGTAGGCTAAAAAGAGGGAACCGCGATAATACATATGCCCACGTCCCCTCAGGACGTGACATATAATTTTTAGGGGCTCGTCCGGGATCGTAAAAGGGGTATGTGCTTTTGCAAATTGCCTTAATGGATAAGGAATCCACATGCGAGTCGCTAGATTTGAATATCATTGACGATTTACCGGATTCAGAAACAAACGCACCAGGTCAATCTCGTGGTACAGGATCAAACGCTAATTTATTATCTGCTCTCAAAGCTCCTAAAAGATCCGTCAGAAAAATTGGCATTGCCACCTAAGGGAAATCCAGATAACTTGAACAATATGGTGCTAGGAACAAACCAATTAATTTCTCTAAAAGATGCCGTTAGCTTTGTCCCAGAATTCGATGGAAAAAATATCCCATTTTCAGAATTTGTGGCCGGGTGCGAAGATGCAAAGGATATGCTTCCGCCCGAAGCCAAAAAATACCTAGCGAAATTAATAAGAAATAAATTGAAAGATCTAGCCAGAGATAGCATACATGGAATTAAATTCGAGACAGTAAAAGAACTCGTGGATTTTCTGAAAAAAATATACGCGCCAAATAAATCCGAGATTCAGCTTTTGGGAGAACTCAGCCATATCTGTCAAGCAAGCGGCGATAGCGTTATGGAATTCGCAACAAAAAATAGGAAAAAGGCAAGAGAAATATTTGAAGCAAGAAAATTAGCTAACAATGGGGAAGAGGACCAATTATTCAAGGGACAAATGGATGAATATTTTCTTACAAGTTTTAACCACGGATTAAAAGAGGAGATCGAACACCGACTCCCACCGTGCGTAGACATGCCCACCGCTATTGATCACGCAGTTAGAATCGTACGCGATCTCAAGACTCGAAGGGAATTAGAATCGCGTCCCACCAAATCAGAAGGACTCGTTCAGACTAGACCTGTGAGGATATGCGATATTTGCAAAAAAGATAATCACGCAACCGAAGCTTGTCGATTCGCAACTCTCGCCTGCCAAAATGATAAAAATCAAGAACACAATGCCAACGAGTCCCAAAGGGTTCTAAATGAACAAAACTCAGTTGTTTGTCAAATATGCAAAAAAATTGGTCATTCAGCAGATAGATGTTGTCAGTTGAAGAACAAAACACCTAAGTCCAAGCGACCCATTTGTCGGTATTGTAAAAGGATAGGACACACTATCGAAAACTGCCGTACCCGCGAATATAATAACTCGCGAAATGGTCCGAATACCCCTCGGGCAGCCGCGCTGCGAGAACCTACGATCTCAACGCGGCCAGTCTCGATAATCATTCCGCCCCAACCTATCTTACCTACACTATAAACGCGGAAGAATTCGGTAACCTACCCTCGGTGTGTATCGGAGCGCACCGACACACAAAAAATATCGATGTTGTTAGAAAGTGGCGCTATCACAAACCTAAATTACGAAAAAAAAACAATACAATTTCGAAACTTTATTCTACATCATACCTGACGAGGTTCGAATCCCTCACCCCGGTTTATTGAGGTCCCAATTGTTTTTTTTTGCGGCAAAATCGAAAATAAATTTCAAGACGGAATGCCTTGAATGTCAAGACAAGGCATGGCCGTTTAAACGAATAAACGAACCCGACGAGGTAGTAGAAATCCCCGTGCGTTCGAAACCTCTCTCCACATGAAAGTCGAAAACCGCACGTTAAAGGAAGGGTATATTCCCCCTTTAAAAATCCGTCGACTGTCAACAAATATCGACGGAAAGGCCCATTTGAAGGTTTTCAATCCCACAAATGACGCCGTACGACTGATCGTGCCGGTCATAAAACTACAGGAATTCGACATCGTGGAAAACAAAAGCAAAACAAAACAAACCCAGATTGCATGACAATCTCCAATTCTAATCTCAATTTCTCGCGATGCTAATCCAATTTCTCGCGATGCTAATCTGATTTCTCGCGATGCTAATCCCAATTTCTCGCGATGCTAATCCCAATTTCTCGCGATGCTAAATCCAATTTCTCGCGATGCTAAATCCAATTTCTCGCGATGCTAATCCCATTTTCTCGCGATGCTAATCCAATTTCTCGCGATGCTAATCCAATTTCTCGCGATGCTAATCCGATTTCTCGTGATGCTAATCCCAATCTCTCGCGATGCTAATCCCAATTTCTCGCGACGCTAAACCCAATTTCTCGCGATCATTCGAATCCAAAATCATATTGCATGTCAATTTCAAATTCCATGCAAATTCCTCGTGATCTTTCTATTTCAGTCGTAGATGGCAAGACAACTACGTTATTCCAGGGCCCAAAAGTGGCCAATCCAAGAAATTCGGCAGAAAAAGTCGAATCAAAACCCCGGTGCAGCTCCGATAAGGGCAATGATCAGGAAAAAATAAATAAAAATTCTAGTAGCGAGGAAACATCAAAAACAAAAAGGAAAATGAAAACAATAAAAATCGAGAAAATATTCAAAATCAAAAACAAAAACAAAATCAAAATAAAAATCAACATCAAAAACAAAGTCCAAATCAAAATGGAAATCAAAACCAAAATTTAAATGTAAAAACAATTTTTGAAAAAAGCCTTCCGATCTTATATTTATGGCAGAAGGTTCACTCTCGTTACAGATCACAAGCCCTTGGTCTGGTTTAAAACTGCCAAAGACGCGAACACACGCGTCCTAAAATGGCGACTCAAACTTTCAGAGTATGATTACGACGTCGTTTACAAGCCAGGAACATTAAATTCAAACGCCGACGCCTTATCGCGTAACCCAATTGAAAAATTCGAGGATGTCAAAGCCATACCTCATTGCGAACAAAAAAACGACGAGAATCTAGATGAGATAGCACAGAACATACTCCGCGAATTAGCAGAAAACAGTGTTAGCGAAAACGAAGACCCTATACGTTTTACAACTCAAGCAGAAATTCATGAAACCCCCAAAATAGAAGAAATAAATGTTGTCACTCGCTCGCAAGCGAAGAACTACGTATCTCAGGTAGCTAAGAAAACAAAACAACAGGTTGAAGGAAAACTCGGTGACGATGTATCGGAAATGGTTGACGTACCTGCCTCCAAGGAGACAGATGCGCGCTCCAAGTCCCGGCGCCTTGCGCTCCGAAACCGTAGGGCCATGAACTACGAGGAGAGTAGCAGCGAGGAAACAGAAGCTGAGATAATGAGGCCCGCGCGTGTTAGGCGACCCCGAAAGGGCACTGACCCCGAATCAGCTGAGAGGCCTAACCTGCGCAAAGCACCTCAAATTCATAGTCCCAAAAGTTCCACTAACCTAGATTCCGACTCCACCAACGCAGTTGACTCATTATCCTCTGAGGATGAAGGACTTCCGATCCAGGAAGACAAAACCTCGGAATTTAAAATCTCGAATTGCATAACAAGCAAAGAATTGTTCCATTTTCGCAACGATAACCTAGTATATTTTGTCGATTCAACTGGAAAACCTTGCGACTCTGGATCGCAAAAATTACTCGAAGCAAACAAACTTCCCCTCTGGAAGGATTTAACAGAAATTCATGCCTACAGTAAAAAGGTTGGAAAAAAATATCGCATTGCCCTAGTCATCAAAGGTGTATATTCTAGATCATTATCCTTTGTATTAGAAAATGTTAAAGGAAGCGTAACGGAATTAAAAGATCTTTGCGAAAATCTCAAGCTCCAATCGCTAAGTATTTGCCACAGCAACCACGTCGAGCATCTAATATGGGCCGACGTCCTCAACATAATTAAAGAAACGTTCAAATCCAGTCAAACGAAAGTGATAATCTGCTTAGGAACCTCACGCTACGTGCCAATCGAAGAACGAGATTCAATTTTTTATGAGATGCACAAGTCCCCAATAGTAGGACACAAGGGCGTCTCCAAGACATATAACAGAATTAAAAGCGAGTATTTTTGGAAAGATTTGAAGTCGGATATTCAGAGAAAAATTCAGCAATGCCTAGATTGTCAATTAAAGAAACTGGTTAGAGTAAAGACAAAACAGCCAATGATTATAACGGATACGCCAGGCACGGTTTTCGAAAAAATATGAATGGACATAGTAGGTCCAATGCAACGTAAGTCCAATCAGAACGAATACATTCTGACTATCCACGACAACCTTTCAAAATTTTGTGTCGCTATTCCACTCCCAAATGCACTAGCGACAACGGTCACCGATGCATTTATAAAGAAATTTATATGCGTTTTTGGTGCACCCAAGGCGCTATTAACAGATCAAGGAAGTAATTTTTTAAGTGGCCTCATGAAACGAATCGCTAAACGATTTCGAATCAAGCGATGTCGGACAACGGCATTTCACCCTCAATCTAACGGATCGCTTGAGAGATCTCATCATGTATTGGCTGAATTTTTGAAACAATATGCAGATAAGGATAATGAATGGGATCAATGGCTAGAATTAGCGACTCTTTCATATAATACCAGCGTTCATGAGAGTACAAAGTATACTCCATATGAAGTAGTTTTTGGCAAACTAACGAGAGTTCCATCAAGCGAACCACTTAGAGAATCCGATCAGTTGCCCACTTATCGCGGGTATTTAATCGAATTAATTACGAGAATAAATGGAATCAGGAACCTCGCCTATGAAAACCTAGTCTCGTCCAAACATCGTTCGAAGAAATATTATGATAAAAATGCTAATCCAAAGAGTTTTAAGGTTGGAGATTTTGTCTATCTCCAAAAGGGTCCCAAACCAGGTAAACTTGGAGACCATTATACTGGACCACATAAGGTGCTAGAAAAACTGGACAAGGGTAACGTGAAAATCCAATATTACAACAAAGCACGCATCGTTCACGAGAATAGATTACGGTATTCGCGCATTAACATCGAAACAAAGCCGAAAAGAAAAACCAAGTCGACCAGAGTCGACGAATCCGATTTTAACCCTAATTAAACAAATAATAATAACAATTACCTTGTTTTTCAGGTGGCCGTTATCAACCTATTCAGTATCAACAATATCGCCTTTGTACTTGCAACCAGAGAAAAAGATTACATTTTTAGTTACAGTATCGTCAGTACAGAACATCGGAAACTACTTATATTCAAACTACGCCGAAATAACTGTTTCACAATTTGAGAGAGATTTCCTGTCGCGAACCTAGAATAATCGCTTATGTCAATTCAAATTCACATACGTAGTCATTCTATTATATTATAAAATAATTACATTAATATATGCATACGCAACATTGTAGCAAAGAGCGCGAAATATTCCAAAATAGCTGTTAATAGTCGTATAAGCCTCGGACGAATTGTATACAATTCAATGAAAAAGTCGATTTAAATAGTGGTATTTGCTGGCGAAATAGTACACGTTATTCATTAGATAATAATATAAGTAAATTTGATCAGGTTAAAAGAATATAACGATCAACCTGTCACTCGTGGGAACGAAAAATATCTCCTTACTCCTTGAACTCTTATATTACCAAAAGAAGAACTCAGACAACCTATAATTCCTTACTTCCTCCATACTACCTTTACGGAGACATCTGGTACAAGTTCATGGCTGCTTCTGTCGAAGCCATACTACCTGCAAGCATGAAGTCGACGACGAAGTCTACTTGGCGATAGACTAACCCAGAATCACCCTGTGGGATCTATTCCGCAGAACATCGACACCGGATGAAAACATATCATGTTTCCTGTGGAGCAACCCGCTGCTCTAAACAACATGGCACGGGGCATCAGTGGTCAAAACACTGTCAATCAAGAGGAGAAGTTGTTACATCTCCTGGATAACAACGATATATAACACCACGTGGACTCCATGTGGAATCGCACCTGGGAAAAATTCATTCAATTCGGTACAGCAAGCGCTGATCTCACCCGAATGTTACCCATCATGCGACCAATCAAGCTCCTCGTAGATACGGTGATCCATGCATACAGCCAAACACACTGTGTGTGGCTGACTGATCTACCTCGTCGATGCAGGTGCAAGAAGAAAACCTCAACAGATGCAGAGATTGGTCAAGAACTTTATAAACTCATGACGGCCCCTTCAGCCGAACCAAGAGGTCATACCAAGGCCAACGCTGCAACACATGATGTCCACCTTAACATCTCCAGTAGTCCAAAATACGACGAATCCTCCAAATCGCGCTCCTTCCGTTGAGTTCACGCGAGAAGACATATTTAGGTACAAAAAGATCATCATGATTAATCATTTTTTTAAAATTACTTTTATTGTCATTATTGTTCTTTTAACCTTGTCAAGTAAGATAAGTTAAAATGAATAAATAAGTATCTATCCGTAAAGAAAAAGAAAGAAGAAACCGCGTAAATATACATCTTACAGTGAAGTGAAAAAAAAATGTATACATAATAAAAAAAAGAAATAATAATCTCGTACGAAAATCTTTTTAAAAAAACACACACGCTTTCTCATAAAATGATAATGAAATTCATGTGTACCTCATAAGCGCAACGTAACTATAAGTCACACCGTCATATTAGATACCAATCTTCTAATGTATTTAAGTCACATTGTAAGTCGATCAATGACAATGCCAATTCTTACGATCATACCATTATACTTTTGATCACCACTCCCACGGACTACGATCGAGCGAGACGCTCAATCCTAAAGGGGGGAGGTGTATCGTCGCGAGAAAAAGCGCTATTTATTTCTTTTTCCTCTCAAATTTTATTTCACTCCGGAGAAAACGCGGGCTTACGCGATTCTACATGGAAATCGTGGAAAACTACGAAAACGAATACACACGATAACGGCATTCTCATTTTTCGACGGGTTCTTATATTTTCTTTAGAATTAGGCGTACCACAGCCGAAACGAAATATATCGATAAGAAGCGAGCGTCGCATAATTACCGCAACCGTCAAACGCAACCGTCAAACGCAGTTGACGATAAAATCCTTAGCCATAAGAACGTACAACACACGAAGACACACGAAAATATCCAAATCCTTACTCTACAAAAATAGACATTCTCCAAAAGAAAATCCGGCAATAAAACTACGCTGGTATTTCCCATGCGCCTCACACCTGGGTCAACAATGCCTATCTTGAGGCAAGCGCGGCGACGCGACCAAGGCCCTTTTTCCTCCGTATATTTTTCCAACGCTCTAGACAACGAGACGCGGACTAGTTTCCGAGAATCGAGATGGAGATCACACACATCGTATTCTACACCCAATCATAGTCCCCAAAAATATTTCCCCTTCCAACTCGACCAATCATATGCACTCGTAAGTTTCCTACATCCTTTCCACCAATCAAAAAATTAACGCATCACGAAAATGCACTTTTCGAGAACGTTCTTCTCCCACCATCCCAGCATCCAAAATATCCTACAAGCTAGAATAGAAAAATCTTGGAGTCAGTGTTCCATCACCACTCGTTCAGATCTAGTCTCCCAACAGAGTGTTCCATCACCACTCGTTCAGACCTAGTCTCCCAACAACTTTCATCGGAATAAGTAGAACATCTGTCTCCTGACAGCAAACGCAAAACTTGAACTTCGAAATTGTTCCTCATAAAACCGCGAACTGTAAGAAATCATTTAACTGTCTACGTTGAATGTGTACGTGTGAAACTCGCATGTGTAAAAAATTGTATCAACGTGTAATTTCAACATTGTCATGGAGCGTGCGCAACCGAGGGGTCCCACCTGTCTGCGGAGGCCCGAACCCAACCGCTGTAAACCGATTATCGTATCCACGGCACATCATAAATGTAAGCGAACCTCTATGTATTTTCATGTTGACGGAATTAACTAAATTGGTTAATTTCAATAAATCCCAAATTGTTAATTATTTGTATAGATCAATTCATTTCTTAATCGAGTCACTGCGTCACTCCCATCTTCGCATGCACCTTTCCCTTTTTCACCCTCATCACGAGCTATTGCGCTAGGCGTAGGCTAAAAAGAGAGAACCGCGATAATACATATGCCCACGTCCCCTCAGGACGTGACAACATATATAAACATTTTATTATTTATACTCATATATAACATTATATACAATTATATATGCCTTAACATGACATCATGAATGATCATATATGTAGATATATTACCATGTATAGTATTTATTTTTTCTAGGTGTGGACCATATATGCCCATATATGATCATGTGTGTTGAAAAGTTGGTACTCTGAACTCGTATATGAACATATGGTTGTATATATGAACTCATATATGATACAACATGTACTATATATTATTATGTATAATTGCATTTGGCCCCCAAAACCCATATATAAGTGTATGTAATTGTATATGAGACCATGTATATGAACCTATATATGATGTACAAACTATTTTGGTGTCATATATAATCATATATGTAATCGTAATTATCCGCAACAACCATATTTGAACGTATATAATAACGAAAACATATATGACTATGGATATTATTCCATATATAATAATACCACTACAGACTATTTTGATATCACATAGGATCATGTATACTGCGTGTCATTTTTCATACAATACTGTCTATAAACAGCAAAATCAGCATGTGATGTTGATAATATTTTGTTGTTTTATTATAAACGTACTAAAATGGCGATTTAAATAATTGTTAATTCACTACTTACACAAATTAACCCATTAATGCCCAAGAATCGCGATTTTTTCCTTTATTTTCAAGCCAGATTTTTATTATATAAAAAAAATCATAAAAAATAAAGAGATACGTTCCCTAGTATTTTCGAGGGTGCTCTTTCAGAATCTGGGGTCAAAAACGGGTTTTGTTCATTACGAAAAAAAATATGGCGGCTTTTAAACAAAAAAAAACAGGAAAAATCGATGACACTTTTTTTTCAAAATTTTTTTTCACCTCGAAGCCGTTGAAAAGTCCGGTTTTTTTTTCAACCATGGGTGCATAGAATAGTGACGATTGAACAATCAATTTTTTTAATTCGTCGTTGTCAACATTTTCACCCCCAAAATGGCGCTTCTCACCCCCTGAGTGACACGAAAAATTTTACGCTCGATGTCCCAAATGAAAAGTAGTTGGATTTGGACGAAAATTGGTACTCAAAGGTTTTTGAGGTCGCTGATTACGATTCTGTTCTCAAAATTCCGAAATTCAAAATGGCCGATCCAATATGGCGGACACAAATGCAAAAGTTCATTTGAATTGGATAAAACGTGGCACTCGGGGGTTTTCGAGGTCGCTGATTATGATTCTGCTCTCAAAATTCCGAAATTAAAAATGGCGGATCCAATGTGGCGGACACAAATGCAAAAGTTCATTTGGATTGGATAAAACATGGCACTCGGGGGTTTTCGAGGTCGCTGATTATGATTCTGCTCTCAAAATTCCGAAATTAAAAATGGCGGATCCAATATGGCGGACACAAACGCAAAAGTTCATTTGAATTGTATAAAACGTGGCACTCGGGGGTTTTCGAGGTCGCTGATTATGATTCTGCTCTCAACATTCCGAAATTAAAAATGGCGGATCCAATATGGCGGACACGAATGCAAAAGTTCGTTTGAATTGGATAAAACGTGGCACTCGGGGGTTTTCGAGGTCGCTGATTATGATTCTGCTCTCAACATTCCGAAATTAAAAATGGCGGATCCAATATGGCGGACACAATTGCAAAAGTTCGTTTGAATTGGATAAAACGTGGCACTCGGGGGTTTTCGAGGTCGCTGATTATGATTCTGCTCTCAAAATTCCGAAATTCAAAATGGCGGATCCAATATGGCGGATACAAATGCAAAAGTTCATTTGTATCGGATGGAATGTGGCACTCGGGGATTTGCGAGGTCGCTGATTATGATTCTGCTCTCCAAATTCCGAAATTCAAAATGGCGGATCCAACATGGCGGACACAAATGCAAAAGTTCATTTGAATTGGATAAAACGTGACACTCGGGGGTTTTCGAGGTCGCTGACTATGATTCTGCTCTCAAAATTCCGAAATAAAAAATGGCGGATCCAATATGGCGGACACAAATGCCAAAGTTCATTTGAATTGGATAAAACGTGGCACTCGAGGGTTTTCTAGGTCGCTTATTATATTTCTGCTCTCAAAATTCGAAAGCCTTTGGGTATTTAAATACCTGAAAATACCAGGTATTTGAATACCCAAAGGCTTGCGAATTTTGAGAGCAGAAGCATAATCAGCGACCTCGAAAACCCCCGAGTGCCAAGTTTTATCCAATTCAAATGAACTTTTGCATTTGTGTCCGCCATACTGGATCCGCCATTTTGAAATTTCGGAATTTTGAGAGCAGAATCATAATCAGCGACCTCGCAAATCCCCGAGTGCCACATTCCATCCGATACAAATGATCTTTTGCATTTTTGTTCGCCATATTGGATCCGCCATTTTTAATTTCGTAATTTTGAGAGCAGTATCATAATCAGCGACCTCGAAAACCCCCGAGTGCCACGTTTTATCCAATTTAAATGAACTTTTGCATTTGTGTCCGTCATATTGCATCCGCCATTTTGAATTTCAGAATTTTGAGAGCAGAATCATAATCAGCGACCTCGAAAACCCCCGAGTGCCACGTTTTATACAATTCAAATGAACTTTTGCGTTTGTGTCCGCCATATTGGATCCGCCATTTTTAATTTCGGAATTTTGAGAGTAGAATCATAATCAGCGACCTCGAAAACCCCTGAGTGCCACGTTTTATCCATTTCAAATGAACTTTTGCATTTGAGTCCGCCATATTGGATCCGCCATTTTTTATTTCGGAATTTTGAGAGCACAATCATAATCAGCGACCTCGAAAACCGCCGAGTGCTACGTTTTATCCAATTCAAATGAACTTTTGCATTTGAGTCCGCCATATTGGATCCGCCATTTTTTATTTCGGAATTTTGAGAGCAGAATCATAATCAGCGACCTCGAAAACCCCCGAGTACCATGTTTTATCCAATTCAAATGAACTTTTGCATTTGTGTCCGCCATATTGGATCGGCCATTTTGAATTTCGGAATTTTGAGAACAGAATCGTAATCAGCGTCCTCAAAAACCTCCGAGTACCAATTTTCGTCCAAATCCAACTACTTTTCATTTGGGACACCGCGCGTGAAATTGTTCGTGTCACTCAGGGGGCGAAAAGCGCCATTTTGGGGGTGAAAATGTTGACAATGACGAATTAGAAAAATTGATTGTTCAATCGTCACTATTCTATGCACCTATGGTTGCAAAAAAACCGGACTTTTCAACGGCTTCGAGGTGAAAACAAATTTTGAAAAAAAAGTGTCATCGATTTTTCCTGTTTATTTTTTTGTTTAAAAGCCGCCATATTTTTTTTCCTAATGGACAAAACCCGACTTTGACCCCAGATTCTGAAAGAGCACCCCCGAAAATACTAGGGAACGTATCTCTTCATTTTTTATGATTTTTTTTATATAATAAAAATTTGGCTTGAAAATGACGGAAAAAATTGCGATTCTTGGGCATTAATGGGTTAAGAGATATTTTAAAAATTCAACATTTTTGGGTGATGTTCAACAAGGGATAATTTGGAGAAAAATGCTCGCACAGAAGATAAAAAAATAGGAAATTGTAGCTTCAAGTGTCTAGTATTCAGATCTGGACTGTGAAATTGTTTAGCGTGGGCGGTTTTCAAGTAATCATCCGAAAACCAACGAAACATTTTTTATCCAAATTTTTGCTCGCCTTTAAAATGGTCTGTGGACTGCAAATTTTTTTTTTTCATCACGCGAGTATAAAACTCTTTTGGACAATTCAATCACCTTTAATTTCACCTTTTAACGAGCTCCGTACGATGATTTGGCGCGGAGTAATCGTCGATCAAAGCAAAAAAGTCCATTTTAACTTTGACAATCAATTACTCAGGAACTAATGATCGTAGAGAAAATGAAAGTAGGGTTTTGGAATCTGCAAAACATTCTTTATGATATGCAATTAGTGAATGTGGATAAAATAAAATCGAAGTGATGATGTTGACTGAAAAAAAGTAGAAAATTTGCGATTTTGAGGATATTTGGAAAATTTAATATAACTTTGGATATAATGCATGAACGAAGGATATCATCGGTAATTTTTTGACCTTGAAGTGTCCCCAAAAAACCCTCAACGTTGTAAAGCGCTGCGATTTTTTTTCTTAGTGCCCCGAAGGTTTAAATTTATCGTTTCTGTACAAAAATCGCCGTACCAAGCAAGTTTTCGATTTTTATTCGTTTTTTCAACTTCAAAATAGTTTTTTCAGCAATAATGCGTAATTTTTCTATTCAAAGACTTCAATTATCAACGAATTGTTTTTTTTATTAAATTTTTTTTTTCATACATTTTTTTTCACTTATTAACGATTATCTCCTCTTGTACAAAAAAATTTGGTCGATTTTTTTTGACCAGTCTAACCACCTTTGTTTTCAATGTCAATTTAAAAATTAAATTAAAAAAGATGATATACCCCGGAAGGGGGGTATATCAACTTTTGTAAATTAATTTTTCTCATATACTGTTGCATATGCAATACTATATGAGTAAATATAATCAAATATGATTACACCTGATCATTTATGGCCATGTATTACTATATGTGATTATATAGAGATAAATTTCGTTCATGATCATTTATGACAAGATCATACATGCTTATTTATGTTCTCAACGAGAATAAATCGTAGAGAGCTCTTCCACCGCTGAAATTAAAGGGGAAGAATCCATCTAGACGATCCTCTTAATCCGATTATTCAAAAAAATTTATTAAAGTCCGTGCAGACTATGAAAGATGAGCAAAAATTTTGAGATTTTTTTTTACTTTAGTTTTTCCATGGCTACTAAAAATCGGCCGATGCGAAAAGTTTTTGCGCTCAAGATCTTAAAACTAGAGATTCACACCTTCAATTTGCTCTTTTTTATTTTGCTGTACGACTATTTTTCGAGGAGTTACAGCTATTTGAAAATGACCCTAAAATTGGCGGACTTTTTCAATATCCTTTAATTCTTTGGCCTAGTGTATATGTCCATTTTTTCCCGAGGTGTTATATTGATTCAAGTGGGTGCTGTGATACACCATAAGCATAGCACTGGTTAAATGAAAAGCGCCATACATATGGTGACAGGCAACGCGTGACAACGGAATTAAAAAATACTAGTGAATAATACGTGCCTTTTTCTTCAATGTGCCGACTTATCCACCTTCTTATTGAACCCACAGTTCTTCTACTCAATAATTGGTCTTTGTCCCTTACTGTTTGTATTTCTCTGCACGGCGGTACTTTTTTGGCGTCTATATACTCTTTAAATTCTTTTAGTATTATGTTCTTTTCTTCTGGTTTCCAGTGCCGGCTCTCCATTATCTTGTATGTAGAAGCTGGAAAAACAAAACATGAATGGAACGATTTCAAAAAATGAAAGTTTTCGGTAAATATATGAGGTCTTATTCGATCGACTTTTCCGTTTTTTGGATGCCACGTCAGATTAGGCTACGCTCTAAATCGTTGAATCAAGTCTGGATGGTGTCAGGATCGGTTGACGGTTGCTTTGTAAATCGGTATTCGCCACCGTTCAAATCTCTGAGCTGAGGTTTGAAATGTCCTTTATAGACACAGACGAATTAGCGCGAGTACCCATACGTACCATTACATATAGATGCGTACATCTACAGGGTGTGTCTCAACTGCGTCTTTTCCATTCGTGACCATATAGGGTGTCTCTTTCCGAGCGAAACGCTTTTTTTTAAAAAGTCGTGCGTCAAAAATGGGCCGCGATATTCATGAGTAGAGTTCGACGCTGACTAAACAATCGCAACAATTGCCAACCGTAAATTGTTCGCGAAACCTAATCATAATCTGCGAACTTGGGGATGAGCCTTTTAATTGATAAAGAAAAATGAATGAGCGATCTTGTCAGCTGAAAGAAAAATTATTCGCCTTTTTTATTTGACACTAAAAAAATGAGAAAAACTTGCCTGAACGTGGATTCGAACCCGTGCTCGGTCCGGCTTGCCGCCGAAACTACTGTGCCATTATGCACTCAGCGTCGAAATTTACTCATGAATATCTCGGCGAATTTATGTCGCACGCCTTTAAAAGAAAAGCGTTTTGTTTGGAAAGAGACACCTTCTATGCTAACGAACGAAAAGTCCGTAGTTGAGGTACACGTTGTATATGTAATGGTACGTGTGAGTCCCGGCGCTAATTCGTAACGTCTCATACGAGGATCGTGTCATTCACGGTCCTAGTTTTTACCATTGCGAGGGATAGTCTAGATTTATTCAGTTGTACGCAATGTCATATGCGAGTACCAGTCAACGTCCCATGAAACAATGGACATATATAAACATATAATTATTTATACTCACATATAACATTATATACAATTATATATGCCTCAACATGACATCATGAATGATCATATATGTAGATATATTAGCATGTATAGTATTTATTTTTCCTAGGTGTGGAGCATATATGCCCATATATGATCATGTATGTTCAAAAGTTGGTACTCTGAACTCGTATATGAACATACGGTTGCATATATGAACTCATATATGATACAACATGTACTATCTATTATTATATATAATTGCATTTGGCCCCCAAAACCCATATATAAGCGTATATAATTGTATATGAACCTATATATGATGTACAAACTATTTTGCTGTCATATATAATCGAATATGTAATCGTAATTATCTGCAACAACCCTATTTGAACGTATATAATAATGAAAACATATATGACTACGGATATTATACCACTACAGACTATTTTGATATCACAAAGGATCATGTATACTGCGTGTCATTTTTCATATAATACTGTCTATAAACAGCAAAATCAGCATGTGATGCTGATAATATTTTATTGATTTATTATGAACGTACTAAAATGGTAATTTAAATAATTGTTAATACACTACTCACACAAATTAAGGGATATTTTAAAAATTCAACATTTTTGGGTGATTTTGAACAAGGGATAATTTGGAGAAAGATGGTCGCACATAAGAAAAAAAAATAGGAAATTGTAGCTTCAAGTGTCTAGTTTTCAGATCTTGATCTTAAAATTGTTTAGCGTGGGCGGTTTTCAAGTAATCATCCGAAAACCAACGAAACATTTTTTATCCTAATTTTTGCTCGCCTTTAAAATGTTCTGTGGACTTCAAATTTTTTTTGTATCACGCGGATTTGGCGCGGAGTAATCGTCGATGAAAGCAAAAAAGTCCATTTTAACTTTGACAATCAATTACTCGGGAACTAATGATCGAACAGAAAATGAAAGTAGGGTTTTGGAAACTGCAAAACATTCTTTATGACATGCAGTCAGTGACTGTAGATACATTAAAATCGAAGTGATGATGTTGACTGAAAAAAGTAGAAAATTTGCGAATTTAAGGATATTTGGAAAATTTGGTATAACTTTGGATATAATGCATGAACGAAGGATATCATCGATAATTTTTTAATCTTGAAGTGTCCCCAAAAAACCCTCAAAGTTGGAAAGCGCTGCGATTTTTTTCTTAGTGCCCCGAAGGTTTAAATTTATCGTTTCTGTCAAAAATCTCCGTAACAAGCAAGTTTTCAATTTTTATTCGTTTGTTCAACTTCAAATTGATTTTTTCAGCAATAAGGCGTAATTTGTCTATTCAAAGACATCAATTATCAACCATTTTTTTTAATTAAATTTTTTTTTCATACATTTTTTTCACGTGTTAACGATTAATCTACTCTCGTCCAAAAAAATGTATTACTATGTATGTATTACTATATATGATTATATAGAGTCAAATTTCGTTCATGATCATTTATGACAAGATCATACATCATTATTTATGTTCTCAGCGAGAAAAAATCGTCCAGAGCTCTCCCACCGTTCAAATTGAAGGAGCTGAATCCAGCTAGACGATCCTCTTAATCCGATCATTCAAAAAAAATTATTAAAGTCCGTGCAGACTGTGAAAGGTGAGCAAAAATTTTGAAAATTTTTTTTACCTCGGTTTTTTTATGGCTACTAAAAATTGGCTGATGCGAAAAATTGTTGAGCTCAAGATCTCAAAACTAGAGATTCACACCTTCAATTTGCTTTTTTTTTATTTTGCTGTACGACCATTTTTCGAGGAGTTACAGCTATTTGAAAATGACCCTAAAATTGGCGGACTTTTTCAATATCCTTTAATTCTTTGACCTAGTGTATATGTCCATTTTTTCCCGGGGTGTTATATTCATTCAAATGGGTGCTGTGATACACCATATGCATGGCACTGGTTCAATGAAAAGCGCCATACATATGGTGACAGGCTCAACGCGTGACATCGGAATTAAAAAATACTAGTGAATAATGCATACCATTGTTTTTTCTGTTTTGTAAAGTGCATCCATAAAGTATTCAAGACATTCGTCATATTTTCTAAAACTACGTGTAGCGAACGTCGATAAATACAATTATTATAAATATTATTATTCATATTCATGCGGTGATGATCGGTGAAGAATCACATAATTGAATAGCGAAGACGAATAATTTCTATATACCGAACTGGGAAGCGTGAATAGTTAACATGGCGCCAGAAACACGATAAGCCAACGATAGTCCATGCATGTCCATTTGTGGGAGAAAACTTTGGGCACGTTCATGTGCACGTAATGATACAAATTAGTACCGTGATTGATTTGCAACGGATTATATGAAAACCTCAAACTTCATGTTAATTATATTGGGAGTACAAATAAGTCTCCGCCGTTTGACAAAACATGGTCCCACCAGGAGAGGTTATGGTTGAAATTGCCAGATGTAAAACATCATATCGTAACGTTAGGCATCTGGCAAGACCATAACCTTGAAATATTAGCGATTTTGTATCGGCATCACAGAATTTTGTCGTACGCAAATATCAAGTTCTGAGCCGAATAAGCGTCATTTGCGGGAACTCTTACGTTTGGCACGAATCTCCCTCCAATAATGCTTTCAATTCGCCGTATTTGTTGCGGCCTTATTCCGCTACGTTCTTTGTCCTCAACGTCAAACTCACCGTTCTTGAACGTTTGAAACCACTCACGACGACTTCTCTCACTCAAAGCAGCCTCACAATATGCTTCTACAAGCAATCGATGCGCCTCAGCTGCAGAGTTCTTCAAATTAAAGAAATAAAGCAGAACCAATATGTGGACTGGATCGAGTGTTTAACGTGTAAAGCTTGGTCGCATGAGAAACGCACACCGCTTATACAAATGTGGGCAACTTTATTTGCGATTTGTGTGTCGACTGATGTTTGCGTACTCTTTATCGACCCCCGTGCGTATTCTTAAACGCCTGTATGTCTAAGAGTTTGCAAATCCCGTTTTGTAGTTCTTAGTTTGTTATTTTGAAAAAAATTGAGATTTCTAATTGTCGCTCATAATGTAATTAGAATGCTAGATATTCTTTCAATTAAGAGGTGAGATACAGTCAGAATTTTCAAAAAATCGATTTTATTACATTTTTTTGAAGTATGACGTTTCGAAAATATTCCCTGAAAATTTCAAGTGAATCCGATGAATAGTTTCCGGGATATCCCACCATTAGCGAAAGGGCGTCAGCTCCTCATGGCAGGAAGCGGCTGATAAACGCGAAAACGATAACACCCGGGAAGGCAGAATGCTTCGAAGACAACAACAAATTGATATTTTGGAAGCTTCCACATCGGCAGAAGCCCTATTGTATGGGCTAGGAAATGATGATTCTATGTAAGTAACTTTTTAATCAGTATTACTATACATAAATCAAGTGTAAAATTGGAAAAATCTTGCAGAAATTTAAAAAAATGTATCACTTAATTTTTGAAAAATTGTTTCAACAATCGGCTATAAACAATCGAATGCTCGACCTTTCGGCAAAAATTGTGATATTCGGATTCAGCGGATCAAAATACATAAAAAAAGTTTAGCTTCATCCATCGAGCTAAAAATTTTACGAACATATAATACCGTATCCACATTGAAAAACTTTAAACGCGTTTTTCTCGAAACTATGTTTTTCAAGTCGGTGACCACTATAATTCAAAAACCACTCGATGGATTTTGATGAAATTTGGTGTGCTTATTGATAGCATTAAAAACTAGTCCTTAATCAAAGGATTTTCCTTTTTGTTGAAAATTTCTATTTTTTTAAACAATAAACGAGCGATTTTTTGGTCGAAAATCGAAAGTTATCTGTCGGAAGCCACTATTCTGTTAATAGAAAAAAGCTTCGAGTCAGGACTAGATTTATTATGAAACTAATGATTTTTTTTGTTTTTTTATTTTAGATGATCCAGCATAATTTTATGATGGTCACCGCAAAGCACTACATGCCGAAGGGGGTCCGACAAAGATGGCGATATTTTTATAAATAATCAATATTTGTCTTTGAAAACTTGTACAAGTCAAGTTGAAATATAACATAAAAAGTCTGTGTAACCACTTTTGTAAAACAAACTCAATAACTATAAAAAAAATTCTTGAAAATGCTCGTTTTTTCATGCCTCTGACTGCATCTCACTCCTTTATCAGTTCTTAAAAACCGGAATCGTTGATGAATCGTAAAAAACGTACTTGTTAAGAGATTCTATCTAAGAAGCTACGGTTTAAATTTCAAGTCAACTGGATCAAAACTCCCCGAATTATACATCCTCCCGATTTAAACAACGTAACTTCGAGATAAATGCCTTTAAAGTTTCAAAACTGACGTAGGAGCTATCATCCACGCGACGAAATTGAAGCTCTCATTTGAATTCTGCGTGTGCCCTCGGAGGCACTTTGATCGTAAGTCTTCAGTTGTTAGGTCATATTTTTTGGACAACGACTTGACTAATCGATTCTAAATTGTTACTTTCGCCGTCTAGGCTTTTTAGTTTCAATTTGGGCACCCTTTTCTTAGTAGTTGTCTATTTTTCCTCTCACCGAACTTCGCGTTGATGGCCGGGGCTGATTCAGCGAACCCTTGCTGAGTTTGCATTCGATTCTTGGAAAAATCTACGAACGGCTCCTGCACAGATATCCACTGGTCCAGAATCTTCTTTCCGTGAGCTTGCATTTGCCTGTCGAGCCGCTCCCGGTTCGCCTTCTCCTTGCTTGTCTCTAGGCGACTAGGGCCAGGTTTGTTTAATTCCTTGCCGGGCACCCTTTCCTTCGTAATGCTCTGTCCCTCCCTCTCAGCAAACACCGCTCTTTCGAACTCAGCTAATTCAGCTTGAATTCGGTCCCGGATCGAAATCGTGTACCAGTCGTCCCACATCGACTTCCCCGGTATCCTATTATGAGATTGCATTTGAGGGTCGAGGCAACCTCCGTTCGCCCTTTTCTTATTTGTCTCATCGCTCAGCCTCCTCAAAATCTCCTTGCCTTTCTTGAATTGCCAATCGTAATCCTCCTGCGATATCCAGGATGTTGAACCTCCAGGATTTGAATTCTCGCGTGAGCTTGCTTCATTCACGAATCCAAAAACATCGCTGGCCGCCGAAGAATCCTCATTCGCCCTTTTCTTATTTGTCTCATCGGTCAACCTCCTTAAAACCTCCTCGCCTTTCTTGAAGTGCCAATCGTAATCCTCCTGCGACATCCAGGATGTTGAACCTCCAGGATTTGAATTCTCGCGTGACCCTGCTTCATTCACGAATCCAAATACATCGGTGGCCGCCGAAGAATCCTCATTCGCCCTTTTCTTATTTGTCTCATCGCTCAGCTTCTTCAAAACCTCCTCGCCTTTCTTGAAGTGCCAATCGTAATCCTCCTGCGACATCCAGGATGTTGAACCTCCAGGATTTGAATTCTCGCGTGACCCAGCTTCATTCACGAATCCAAAAACATCGGTGGCCGCCGAAGAATCCTCATTCGCCCTTTTCTTATTTGTCTCATCGCTCAGCTTCTTCAAAACCTCCTCGCCTTTCTTGAAGTGCCAATCGTAATCCTCCTGCGACATCCAGGATGTTGAACCTCCAGGATTTGAATTCTCACGTGACCCTGCTTCATTCACGAATCCAAAAACATCGGTGGCCGCCGAAGATTCCTCATTCGTCGGATTTGGGGCTGATGCGCTTTCGTCCTGCTGCAAATTATGTCATTATTGATATGGCTGAGAAGCGGCCGTGCCGATTAATGGATCAACTTGTTCGTTATGCACTGGTGTTATTTTATGGTCAAAAGTATCATTTGCTTGTCAGTCGCGCCTCTTTGTCCGTATAGCAGTTCATGGTTTATACGGTTTTGGGGCTCCAAGAGTGAGTAGCACGTAGCTTTATGTGAACAGATGCATGAGCACTCGCTGCCAGTACGAGCGAATTAAAATGTATTCGAAAAATTAAACTGCGAACCGGACTTACAAGGGGACAGTACGGCAGTCGGATTTTTGTAATTTTTCGTACTCATGGTACGTGAAGTTCAGAGCTCGAATATTAATATCCCAAAGCAGTTCGACGCCATATTCAGAAATTTTCGAGAAAATTGACTTTGAAGTTTTCGAGCGCACTCTTATCCCACAAAGATGCAATGATATTCGAACCGGACTCGTGGCGTACCCGGTAGCGCTCGAGTCTAGTAATCGCGGGGTCGCTGGTTCGAGTCTCACTTCGAAATTTTTTTTTTTTTTCATTTTTTTTTCATTCGCATACCTTCGTCATTTAAATATCCCGATAAATTTTTGTTGTATATAATCACATATTATTATATATAATTAATATGATATATCTATATATGTTTATATATGGACAAAAACCATATATAGTTATTTATGTACAAAATGCATTATAGTTATACATAATTATATATTTTCTCATATATGATCATATATTATTTATCTATAACAATAGGTGATTATTTATAAAAAAATAAATAAATAATCCCGGGATAAAAATCATAAAATCTATGCTAATTCACATATATGTAATTATAAGTGTCAATGATAAATGCAAGTCTTATTTTTGATTATCTCTTGCTTGAAATTGCGAATAGGCGACGTAAAAATATCCAGTAATAATATTTACATAAACTCCCTTGTAGATTAATAGGAATATAAATAGAAGAATAAATGTTGAAATATGTGAACATAACGCTTGCTTTGGCAACCGTCGATATTGTGAATAACAGTTCTGCGTACATCGTTTGCCTTTGTCCTGATCAACTACCTGCGAAGCGGGCACAGCTGCTTGTGCACAAAAGATTTCTGGGAATTCCAGAACGGGTGGAAGGGATACGGCGTCTTCCGCAAGGAATGCCTGTTTGAAGTAGCATTCGACCGTTGGTTTTCGGAGCAGCAAGTATTGTTTTTCGGCGTGGTGCACGATTTTGTAGAATATTCGATAAAAAAAGATCAAAATGTCGGGCGTGGGAGACGACGAGGTGCCTGGGCCTTCGACGGCGCAAGATGATATTGAATATTCTTTGTGCAGTGAAGTTTGAAAATTACGATTGAAGGATGCCCTCGTATATTACGAGCAAATTCTTACACAAAATAATCTTGTGGCACCAACACCATCGGAGGTAATTACTGAAGAGGGAATGTTACTAGCAGAAGACTTGTTCCATTATACAGTACAAACTTTACACGAAAAAAAGTTTGTAACGGATGAAGAACTAATTATGCTTGATGAATTGGACGAAGAATACGCTTTTGACGAACCTGCATCTGACAACGAAGATTCTTCTGAAAATTATGAGCCAGAGGAGAAAAGGGCGAAATCGTGCACGGACAATATTCCGCTGGATTATAAAAGGAAAGTTATCAATATAGTTCGAGCACATCCGACATGGAGCCTAAAAGTTCTGCAAAAAAACGGGTGCAGCCGCTTAAAGCGCATGGAGGAATTGCCAAAATGGGAAAAACAAAAAAAAAGCGGAGGAACCATGACAGACAAATACGCGACCATCGATTCGTGGACTCACGATCGCTTTGAGGAAGCGCAACAGAACAACCAACAAGTTACAACCCGGAACTTGCAGCAGTGGGCTTTATCGGCTGCGAGTCAATTTGAAAATTTTGATTTCAAAGCTTCCGATAGGTGGGTTGTGAAATTTAAACGGAGACATCGAATTCGCCAAAGAAAAATCACGAAGTTTGTAACGGAAAGAGAAACCGCAACGCGGAATGAAATCCTGGCTGCTGCAGAAGATTTTCGTATCCAAAGTTTCGTATCGTCATACCAAACTTTGGTCCCGATTTCGTCATTAATACAGACCAAACAGGTATTCAAAATTTGTTCTCATTTTCCATAATAAATTAATGTAGACTTTCGTATATAGAATTTTCAATTTATTCCTTTTCTATTTTTTTCAGGATGCCAATACCAGTCGACGTTCGACAGAACTCTGGCGACCAAAGGATCAAAAGTAGTGCTGGTAAAGTGGCAGAATATGAATAAAGTCACCCATTCCTATACTGCGCAGTACTCTGTCGCCCTATCAGGAAAATTTTTGCCCCTGGTGTTCGTATGCCTACAAGAAACAACAGGTTCATTTGGTCCCAGAGTTCAAAAATCGGTCGACGAGTACTTAAAAAAATACGGAAACGTCGTAGTCACGTCATCGAAATCGGGAAAATTGACTACAAAGTTATACAAAGATTTTTTAATCAACGTTTTGAAACCCTACGTAAAAAAAGAAAAGTTTTTCTTAATTATCGATTCCTGGGGAGGCCAAACCGATACCGTGATGTACAATGAGGTGTTTCGAAATGACAGGCGTCTGCCTACTTGCACGGTGCAGGTAATTCCACCAAAATGCACTCCATTAGTGCAACCTTGTGACGTATATTTTTACCGCCAAGTAAAAAATTTCATAAAGCGTCTGCAGAACTGCGCCTATCTGATTGAACAAGGACGTGAAATTAATGATAGAGAAGATTGCATAAAAATTCATTCTATTGTTCATCATCAGTTGTCTTCTCCGGTCTTCAATAACATGATCAGATATGCGTAGTTTGCTTCGAAACTTTGCGATCAAAGAGAAATCTTCATGAACGTGAATGAAGTTTGTTTTCCGATCGATGTATTGAAAAAAAATTGCAAATGTAACAATGCAGCGTTTGTACGGTGTGCGAGATGCCGTGAAAATTACTGTTTTCCTTGTTTTTACGATGGTTATCACTCTGGCTCGTGTAACATTACACCCGATGTATAAAACAAACGAATACACACCGAATAATAAAGTATTCAATTCCTTAACCGACGTTTTTCATTTTCATCCTAAAAATGTTGTTGGTTATAAATATTGATACTTGAAAATGTATGTTTATAATCAAGAGATCATTAAAAATATGACGCGTTTTTTCATTTAAAAAAATGAAAAAAAAAAAAAAAAAAAAAAAAATCGAAGTGAGACTCGAACCAGCGACGCCGCGATTACTAGACTCGAGCGCTACCGGGTACGCCACGAGCCCGGTTCGAATATCGTTGCATCTTTGTGGGATAAGAGTGCGCTCGAAAACTTCAAAGTCAATTTTCTCGAAAATTTCTGAATATGGCGTCGAACTGCTTTGGGATATTAATATTCGAGCTCTGAACTTCGCGTACCATGAGTACGAAAAATTACAAAAATCCGACTGCCGTACTGTCCTCTTGTTAGCAAAAGAAAAAGACCAGGCGTGTTAGTGATTCAACTACGATGTATGGCCGCGTGAAACAAAGTTAACCAGATATCTACTGCCGTAAATAAAGTATGTATAATTACTTGATAATTTTTCCTTCTTTTATCTGACATTTTGTCTCATTGTTAAGAACGTGGTTGGAATTTCAGGCTATAGGGAGCATAGGTGTTGCGATGGGAATAAACCCTATCTACCTACAAAATTTAAAGTGAATCTGTTGAGTGGTTTTTGGTTCATGAGGTAACTGACATAAGACCATTTCGGATTTATATCAAAGTTGTAAGTAGGATTCGTACAATGACGAAAAAATTGGTATTCATCCCAGGCAGCATAAATGTCCAATTGACGTCGATAAGTTACCGTTGTCAGGTTGCCTTTAAGACATGACCGTAAGATAACTATTCAACATCTTTCAAATAACATCCCGTATAATGCTGCCCTGAAGTTATATTTTTATGATATCTTCCGGCGATGAAAACGGATGTCTCAAAAGTATCCCAAAATATTATCCAATTGATGACTTCTTAAGTTATCAAGAAGTTAACTATTTACTGTTATCTATTGTATCTAGTTGAACGTTGTCGAGAGGATATCATAAAGACGAATGACATAAGACGTCTTTTTCAAGACATCTTTCAGATATCGGTACGGTGCTGCATTTTAAGATATTTGGTATTGGCAGAAAATAGTAAAAAGTCATCCGAATGTTGTCCTAAACATGACATTCAACGGATCACTTTTATCACAGTGCGAATGTAGCGTGTCATATTTCATTTCATCGGCAAAAAATTCTGTGTAACAACAAGTAGTTGAAAAAAAATAAAGGTGTTGAAATATATATGCGTGGGTGCCATTTATCCAACTATTCTTTTCGCCTCTGTGAGTACATATATGTATTTAATGTACTGTCTTTTTATTCTAAAAGCGTAGGTCTGTTTTTGAGGTTATCCAAGGGATCTTTTGGAATATAGCAACTACCAAAAGACGTGACCGTAACGGGAAAGAAGTCTAATAACGACTGTACCGTTTTTATAATATTAAATTATATTTTACTTATAATGAATTAATTGATGTTTTATTTATAATGACCTAGCCCACTTCGAAACCGACATAACAATATCTTATTCATTTCTCCATTATAAAAAGTAACTTTTCAACAGTCTAGATTATTGAGCTATATTAAATATTCTAGACTATTCATAGGTTAATTTTTATAAAGAAATGGATAGGATATTGTTATATATATATCGCCAATAAATAGATATCTTTTCGATAGTAATCTTCAATACCGTTTAGATGTCGATTTCTCAACCTCATTCAGATGCCTATTGGACGACTTTTAGATGGCAGTAGTTTCTTGGCATTGTTGTGATGACTTTGCGCTAACGTACCGACAACCGAAAAGAGTTAACCTTCTGTCGACACTTTGATAACCATTCAAAGTTGCCGTATAGTTAACTATCGAACACAAATAAATTATCTGCCAAGCGGACATAAGTGATACGTTTTGTGATACAAACCGCCGTCTTTTTGGACAACCAAAAAGTTATCCGTATCCGTTTCGCGATATCTTTCGGATGCCATATAGATAACATTTTGCTACCTGGGATATTTACTAGATGCCTCTATTTGGTTTTTCGAATTTGAATTAACTAAATCGTTCGTCAAATCAAATGTTTCCCATTGTATTCCACTATTGGAATTATTTGATTTAAATATATTTATTCATTTAAATCAAGATCTATTCAATATCGTCTAATAACTGAATACTTTATTTATTTCTAATAAATTTGTGATTCGCTTTCATTTGCTCAAAAA
The DNA here is from genome assembly GCA_964007375.1 of Ophion obscuratus. Classification (NCBI taxonomy): domain Eukaryota; kingdom Metazoa; phylum Arthropoda; class Insecta; order Hymenoptera; family Ichneumonidae; genus Ophion; species Ophion obscuratus. The sequence continues at coordinate 28,788,270 of OZ023321.1, read as the reverse complement.
AGAATTTATTTAAATCCACTAAATGGATATATACCTACAATTAAATTTTTCTTAAAATTAAATCGAATTTTCGTCGGCTCAAACCTTTTTCTATTTGAGCGAATTAACGGTCTGTCTTTATTGCAACAAATACTTATTCGAACCAAGCTATTGGCCATATTGATGAAATTGGCCAAATATTGGCAACATGATAAAAATCACACACACACACACACACACACACGCACGCACGCACGCACGCACGCACGCACGCACGCACGCACGCACGCACGCACGCACGCACGCACGCACGCACGCACGCACGCAAAGGTTAGGTTTGAAAAATCTATCGCATGATATATGATAAAACTCACTAATCATCACAATGACATTAACTAATTGAGGTAGTGAACTAACTTATTGATATAATTATAGGAATACAATTCGTGTCTTATGCCATATCTGCGACTAAAATGTGACAAAAATCTGTAGATAGGTTATAGGTTCGATTCCATGTGTAGGCAAAATGTGTTCTTTGAAAACAAATTATTTCAGAAGGTCAGGGGATAACGAATTATGATACAGAATGATTGTGGTAGAACTCTAAAATAAGTATTTTATTTTATTTTGTATTTATGAAATATTCGATGCATATAGAATACTTGGATTTGCAGTGTATTATGTCAGCAAATAAAGATTCATTAGAATAGAATCTTTATTTATTTAATTATTAGGTGTTGGAATTAATTCATAGCGTTTTACAAGAGATGTCGTAGGTAGTACAGTATTTCGTATTTCGTATTTCGTTGTTACGGACAGTAATGTATGCATCGTGAAACAGCTATCATTGAATGTTATTTGCTGTAGATAACCTCTTTTTGAATCGTAAATAACAACACTTTATAATTTGAGAAGAGTTTGTGGCTTCCGGATGGAAGCCACAAATCCGGACTTTATAATTTATTGAATATGTCAATATTTGTGCCGAATAAAGTGTTTTTGCGGGGAGTTTTACTTCCCGCTTTTTTTCGTTTTTTGCATCGAATTGTCACTGGTGATGAAAAATGGATTCATTACGACAATCCGAAGCGCAGAAAGTCATGGGTTAAGCCCGGCCAACCATCAACGTCAGTGGCAAATCCAAATATCCATGGGTCTAAGCTCCTGATCTGTATTTGGTGGGATCAGAGGGGTATGATTTATTATGAACTGCTGAAACCGAATGAAACCATAACTGAGATCGCTACCGACTGCAATTGATGCGCTTGAGCCGTGCATTGCAAGAAAAACGGCCGGAATACTCCGAAAGACACGACAAAGTCATTTTGTTGCACGACAATGCTCGTCCGCACGTCGCAAAATCGGTACAAACATATCTGGAAACAGTTAAATGGGAAGTCCTACCCCACCCGCCGTATTCTTCAGATATCGCTCCTTCTGATTACCATTCCTTTCGTTCGATGGCTCATAACCTGTCTGAGCAGAAGTTGACTTCTTACGAAGATTGTCAAAAATGGGTCGGTTCGTGGATTGCATCTAAAGATGAGTTGTTTTTCCGACTAGATATTCGTACCCTGCCCGAAAGATGGTCAAAAGTAGTAGAAAGCGAGGGGTAATACTTTCATTAATGTATTTTTTTATTTTCATTTAAAATAAATATTTTTTTCATCAAAAAAACGTTGCGAATTAATTCAAAGTCCTAATAATATCTGTTTTGAAATTGGCTTCATCTAACAATGCTTTCCACAAAAGTTTTGCGGAATATTGTCACCTATAAAATAAGTCCTATACAAAAATGACGTAGGATTGTTAGTTTAACGGAAAGTCAACGGTGAATGGATTTTTTTGCTTGTACTGCTTTTATTAATGAACTTATTGTTCTGAAACTCAATCAGCATGTAGAAGAATCTGTCCCCAAAAGATATCTTTAAATTTCATTGAGCTACGTCGTATAGTTAACGAGAAATGACCGATTTACGTACATCGCGCACCTTTTTATAGCAAGTAATCCAGAACGGCTACATGGGGGAAAAAAATTACGTGTACATTCAAGATCCGACTGGCCTATATCGCCCGAGACTAGATACTTTAATGTATCAATATTCTAGAAAAAACATAACTTTATATCAAGAAAAACGGAACGAAAACTTGGAACGTGGTTTTCGCGAAACAACTTTTTTCGACCTTATCCCAGTGAATACTGAAAAACTTATCAAACGATTTCCAATTTTTTGTTTAAAAAAATTCTGTAATCGCGGTAACTAAGGGTGTATGTAGCCGATTTTTCAAACTTCCATAATTACTATTTTTAAATACCGCTCGAATAAAAAAGGGCCTTGAAAATATTTTTTTTTAAGTTCAAACCGTTGTCACTTGAGCACCCGTCCGGCCAAGCTTTGCGGTCCTGGTACGTAGAGGGGAGTGGGGGACGAAAATTGGGGAATTTCGCGTTACGTAATTTGTGTATGCCCCCTAGTAGAAAAAATGGAAGTGCCGGAGAACAAGGGGGGGGGGGGGGCAAGACAAAAATTAGAGGATTTAGTGAGGAATAAGCCGATCAAAAAGAGATGCGCGTACATAAAAGAATTGGACATATTGACAAAGCAGGTAACGTGGAGAGAAGGAAATATAAAATATAAAATATGTTGCGAAAACGGGAATATATGTATATAAACTGCAAGAAACAATGTAAAGGAGAAGAGAAAGTGAGGGAGTATATGTCTAAACACCCTTACCGGGTATACTGTGGAATGAATACTACTACTACTATTAAATATTTAACAAGAATAGCTGGGACGAAAAAAAAAATTATTTGAAACAAGTAGTAACGTAGTAGGCCGTGAGACTAGGAAAAAACCTATTAGATTTAAATAGAGCCTATTTGAATTAAATCTTGTTTTGGCAGTTTTAACAGATTTATGTGACTGCAATAATTGTCGTTGATAATCCCCATGATGAATCTATAGTTAGCTTATATCATCGGTCACATTGAGTATCAGTTTTGCATCAAGTATGTCAATCACTTACCGTGCGATATTTGGAGCGCGGAGCGATCCAGATGGTCAATTTTTCCGATGAGTCCTCATCATCGGATTGGGCGTAAACTCCGACAAGACCAGCGACAAGGAGCCAGCCGACGAAGAATCGGTTTAAATCCATAATTGAAACGTTAAAAAGGACAGTAGTCTGGAGGGACGAGTTATGTCTATAACTTGGACGAATAACTTAGTGATCACTATTCTGCGTTGCTCTGTGTACTAATGTTCGCACGTCGGTTGTTAGTTGGTACTGGACCTGTTATATCGTTTTCGTTCTAGTGCTCCGCTGCTTTATGAAAAACAATAACTTACTTCTTATCTAAAACATTCTTATGCTAAAGATGCAGAGCCGTGAAACACAGCGTCGGCTTTTTTCGCCTGTGGGGTCTTATTTCGCCTCTAATTGTAAGCCACGTGTTACGCGATTTGGACAGTACAATAGGACACGATTACAGCTGATCAGTATTCTCGAACACGGCTGTACACAATGTCATGGCATTTGCGCAGACGATGGCAAACGACTAGACAAACTACGTTTTTCTAGACATTTTTCTTCAATTTCGCAATAATATACATTTTCTCATACCACTCGAGGCGCGAACTAAAGTAATGAAAAATATATGTTTCGTAGACTTGACCGCCTAACGAAAAGCACGCCGTTGTGCTCGCAGCAGAAATGAACACTTTCACACCCCGACCGTTTTATTATTGCAACGAATGCGAAAATCTTTGGGTATCTACGCTTCGTAGGACATTTTCGATGGTTTTGCAAAAAAATCGCGTGGGCAACGCCATGTTTGCGTCTTGCGAATTCCAGCAGGGGCAAAGAAATATCATTCCGTCGAGTCGAATGAATATCGGCGCCTGCTGCTCGCGCTCGATAAAGCCGGGAACACACACCTTCCGTAAGGTAAGCCCATGTAACCGGAAGGTTTTGATCAACCGATGAACGGCGATTATGGATACGTTATAGAAGATGTGTGTGAAACTGGTTTCCGGTGCAGGATCTGACAGCCGATATTATACTATCATAGTAAAATGTATAAAATGAATAAACGAGTGTTTGCCGTCGTTTTATCTAGAGCGCTGTTTTGAAGTTGAGTTTTAAAATCAATTAATTAAAAAAAATACACATGTTTACTAATCCTTCAAGAATATGTTAAAATGAATAAAAAATTATTATCATGTACTTTTGTACGTTTGTTTACAACGGTGTGCGAAAAACGCTCTCATATGACGAAAAAACCAAACATATTCTTAATCTCTATGAGGGTTGTGATGTTCGCGCTCGATAAAGGCGAAAACAGACACACCTTCCATCATGTATATGCAACGTGACCAGAACGTGATTCAGAGTCGAAAATTGCTCTAATTCCATACGATGACAAGCGGTAAATCGTGCCGAAAAGTACGGACACTCTACCATGGGGTCATTATAAAATATAACTGTAAATGTATTTGTTAGACTCCATTGCATGTATTGTTATAAAATAAAAATGAAAAGATATAATGAATGCAGTAATGTTAATTTGATATATATTGAAAAATATTCATGTCATATATAATGCGAGTATGTCAATTTTTACAGGATATAATTATTTATTTTTATAAGGAATGGCAAATTTATAAATAAATAAAATGTTATGCTTATTGGAATTAATCGTTTTTGGATTATCCATGTACTTTATAAAAGTTATATATTTTTTTGTGTATTCACAAGTTTTGAGATTTATCCATTCCCAACCATTTATTATAATATAAACATCATTGCCCTTTTTGCGAATTATCTTCTCCACGAGATATATGTTTGGATTGGCAACACGTTGCAGTTTGTATTCGTAGAATCCTCCTGCCATCGGATTTTCATTTGAGTCCTCGACTAGTTACGTTACAGGATACGTTCGTTGCACCTTGACGATTTTAAACACTTCGGTGGTCCAATTTGGTGTGAAACCTTTTTCAAATATTGTCCTTAATTTGCTTACGCGCACAAAATCATTGACTTTGAATCTTTCAAGATCCGCAATTTTTACGTTGCTGTATATGGTGGTTAAGAGTTTCTCTGCGATCGCAGGAGTAACGTCGATGGGCCTCATGCCAATCGTACGATGCTTTCAAGCATGGTACTTTATAACGAGATGCGATAACGCATCGATCTACTTGTAATTACCATTGAGTGTAAACATTTTCCACATATTATTTTTGAGAGTGCGGTTGAATTGTTCGACGACCCAGGCCTTCATAATAGAATACATCGAGTAATGATTGATGTTGTATTTCCCCATAAGTCGTTGCACGTTTACATTGTAAAATTCTCTTCCTTTGTCAGTTTGAAGATTTTTCGGATATCTTCTATGATCTTGTATGATTTTCGCGATCGGTGAACCCTTTTCGTTGCCAGTTTCACTTTTCAGGGGTACGGCCCATGCCCACCTGCTCAACACATCGATGACAACGAGTATGTAATTCTAGCCTTTGTTGAAACGCGAATACGGCCGCATTTCGACTACATCAGCCTGCCACAAATCATCATACCCACGTACCATGCTACGTCTTCGCGGAAAGTTTTTTCTTGCTGAATCATGTAATTCCTCCTCTAGCTGCCTTTTTTTCAAAGCAGCTAGCAAAGGTTTTTCTTCTCCGACCATATCTTGTGTTGAGGAGACGATTTTTTACAAATCTTCCTGCGTTGTGCCAGATACAGCGTCGGTTACATACTGCATCGTTTTGGGCGTATCGTTCATAGTTATTCGAAGCGCATCCTCTAGTGCGATGAGTTTCTTCTCAAATTCAGCCAGGCGTTCTGTTAACAGGTTGATTTTCATTTCCACGTAACGTTTATGCACACCCTTCGAGTGCATGCACGCCCTTCGAGTGCACACTGGGTCGTTTATGCACGCCCTTCGAGTGCACACTGGGTCATTTTGACCCAGTGATTTTTTCGCGTACGAGGGTGGGGTGAAAAGTTTCCGGCCTGACCAAGAGATGGTGCCACTAGGTCTAGTTTTAGAGCGGCGTCCTACAGTACCATTCCTACCGAGCTTGTATGTACAGTTTCAGCCCAATCGCTACGTTAGTTTGCTTTTGAGAGCACATTGCGCGAGACGCTTCCGTTGTTTTCGTAAAAATGGAAAAATTGGAAAAACGTGCTGTCATTAAATACTTCCATTTGAAAGGTTTTACACCAAAACAAATAAAAGAAGAGATGGATTCAGCACTAGGAGACTCCTCCCCATCATATTCAACTATTAAGCAGTGGGTTTCTGAATTTGAAATGGGTCGTGTGAGCACCTCTGACGAGCCTCGCTCAGGACGGCCCGTTGAAGTCACAACTTCAGAGATGATTGAAAAAATCCATAAAATAGTGTTGGAAGACCGCAGGTTGAAAGTGCATGAGATAGCTGAGACCTGTAGGATGTCAGCTGAACGTGTGCGAAATATTTTGCACAACCATTTGAACATGGAAAAGCTGTGTGGAAGGTGGGTGCCGCGTTTGCTAACGCTCGACCAAAAACTGCTTCAAAAAACCATTTCTACCGACAATTTGGCGCTGTATAGGCGTAGTGCAAACGAATTTTTGCGTCGATTCATAACTGTTGATGAGACATGGGTCCACCACTACACTCCTGAAAATAAAGAACAGTCAAAACAGTGGGTTGGAAAAGGGGAACCAACCCCAAAGAAGGCAAAAACAATTTTATCGACAAACAAGGTTATGGCTACTGTTTTTTGGGTTGCGAGAGGAATTATATACATTGATTATCTTGAAAAGGGTTAAACTATCACTGAGCAATACTACGCAGAGTTATTGCAACGTTTGAAGCACGAGGTGCAAATTAAACGACCTCATTTGGCGAAGAAAAAAGTTTTGTTTCATCACGATAACGCACCAGCGCATTCGTCGATTGTTGCCATGTCCAAAATCCACGAATGGAAGTTTGAATTGATGCCGCATACTCCCTAGTCACCAGACTTAGCCCCCAGCGACTATTACCTGTTTCCTAACCTCCAAAAATGGCTTGGCGGAAAAAGATTTAAAAACAACGAAGAAGTTATCGAACCTGTAAATCATTTTGAGCAGCTTGACGAATCTACGTTTAAAACTGGTATAACTAAATTAGAACACCGTTATGAGAAATGTATCAGTGTTGATGGAGATTATGTTGAAAAATAAAGTAAAAAAAATGTTTAAACATCGTTTTTCTTGGTCAGGCCGGAAACTTTTCACCCCACCCTCGTAAGTACGTATTTTTCAACGTATGCCCCACTTTGAACGAATGTTTTGGCATTTAATTTTCGTTTTCGTCAAAAAATAAATTTAGGGCCATAAAATATGGATAATTTACTACAAAAAACTTCTCTACAAAAAAAAAACAAAAACTGCATATTTACCGGGATACAATGATTTGAAAAACGCCTTGGGTAAGATTGACCCAATATGCATTTATAGGTTGGCGGCGGAGGTGTGCACTCGAAGGGTTAACAGCATCGTAATCCCCTTCAGTTAGGGCTACGCCTCGTATTTTACGTGATCTTGCATCGACGCCACTAGAGGTTAGACAAAGAGCATTAACACGTGTATAATTTCTTATTAGGCTAGTCCACTGATAGTATGAATTATCCTGCGCTCTAAGCGATGATCCAAATTTGTTGATCGACATTTCGGTATCAATTGTGACGAAGGAATTATGAGTATCATCGATGCATAGGTTAATGTATAATGAGACCAGCTTCGCAAAGTTCCTCAATAACCGACATTATCTCATTGTCGTGAACGTTGTTACCCGCGTGTCGTGAAGCTTCCAATAATCGCTAACGATCGACCAACGAGTTGGGATCATTCCATTGCACATAATCGATTTCGTTATTATTTAACGTCATGGCGAGCGGTATTTCTATACCTTTTCCAACTTTTCGGTCGAAAGTTAATGGTCCAATTATATATTTATACTTGTAGACTGTGTTACCCAATACTTTTCGAGTTCATTGCTACCACGTCGATGTGCATTTGTTGCCAACAATATACTTTTATATTTGTCTTTGTCTTCCTCGGTGTATATTGCATCATCAGGTATTCTCTTGAAGATTAACTCATAGAGTCCAGGGGTAGAGTGCCAAGTATTTTATGCAATCGATGAATATATTATCATCATTATCCACATCGAAACGCTTATCGCCTAACATCATTCCTTCATTAGTAAATTTGACGCCATATACGTAATACATGCTGGAATTTTTGTCGTGTGAAAGAATATATAAAATATATTGTTAACTGAGCGGACCGAAATGTTCCCGCAATGTATTTTGACGCTCACTCGTTTGTAATTGACGTTGAACTGAAGACACAAATTCGGGCATAGTCTCAAAAATGTCTTCTTCAACAATGGCGGCTGGTTGCAAGCGTACAGCAGCCATCGACGTATCATCAAGAAATTCTTTGCGTCGCTTGCGTTTCAAGTGATTCGGTGTAGAAGTTACCAGCGAATCTTGGAATAATGAACGTGTGCGCTTTGTTTCTTGTTTCACATCCTTCTCTAGATCCTTTGCTTCCGACATGCTTAACTATTCAATTTCGGGGCCAAGAGATTCAACAGCAGTTGATTTTTCAACAATCTGCTTGAGAGGTTCAGTGATTGGCTTGAAGTGTCTCTCCAATGCAAGACTTCTTCCATTTTTCCAGTCTTCAAAGCTTGATATTTTTTGCGTATTGAGTCACTTGTTTTCGCAATTTCCCTCGCAATCTTTTCATCTGTATCAATTGTTGTCGTCATGTTATGCCTACATCACGGTATTGCAAACTCGTTTAATCCATTTCTATATCAACCACTGGACAATGAGCTATCCTTGTCAATCACCATGAAGCCGTATTTGTGTTGCCAACATTTTTGATATCACCAGAAAATCTTTATACGATATAGGCGTATTTACATGATCATTGTAAACATGTTTCAATTTTATACGATCTCGTTTAAATAAAATCAGCAGATTCACATTGTCACGTATAAAATGTTTGGGAACCTTGACATATATTTGACAAAGGTCGAAATAATCACCGCTCGAGTTTCTGCCGATCGCAAACTACTCTCTTTCTGTATTTTACTTGTCACATGCTACGTCATCGAAAATAAAAATGGAGTTCGGAAGCACGTGCGGGGGGGGGGATAACATCACTATTATTTGAGAATTTAAAATAGCCAATTTCGTTGATCGATGTCAACAGCTCTTCTAAATATTGATATTGTGGCTGTTGAAGCTATTTCGAGTATACATATAGGTTTTCAAAACGTACACCATTTGGACTTTCTATTAAACTTGACAGAACATTGGTTTTGCCACAATTTCAAGGACCGCAAATAATGCTGCGTATCGTAAGTGGCAGCATGTCTCCATGAATGCGTACTTGTTGGCCCTCCATTACTCTATAGTCGAAGTTGGTCAATTGAATCACCGTTGCTTGTTGCACGAAAGGCATGTTTTCTCTCTCGAATCTAAATACACATTCGCCCAAAATGCGTCGTGTGAGGAGTATTTATAAGAGTGCACCGGGCCAAATCTGCTCACTAGGAGACGTTGCGAGGTCGATGTCTCCGATTTCGATGAAATTTGGCATGCTTGTAGAATGGGTAAAAATAGGCGACGCGTATTTTTTTATATCGGCGGAACCCGAATTTTAAGGGTTGAAAAGCACTCTCGAAAATTGGGGTGTTTTTCGTTTTTCGTTGATAATGTTTTAACGGTACGAGTAATGAATAAACTCCAAATCGCAACAATGTTTATTTTTTCGTGTACTATATATTGGAGAGGAGAACCATGCAGAAAGCAACAAATTTCATATTGTTGATTGCAAAAATGCAATTTTTTCAACCGTATCTCCGAGGATTTTTAATCGATTGGGATGTAAATTTGCATACATGTAAAGAATGGTAAAGTGCGGATAGGGATTTTTTCTTTTTCCGATATCTCACAAATAAGGGGCTGAAACTGCCCGTCGATTTTTTTGCCGACAGCATCGTATAATCAACTAGCTTTTTGGCATTTTGGTCTAAATTCACGTCAATATATGTTCGTGTCATGACGCAATTGCATATTTGTAACATTCCAGCCCCCCCCCCCCCCCAACGGTCCCCCTCTCGAAAGGCAAGCGTTCAAAGTTCTTACCGTGCGGCATGGACGAAAATTTGTAGAAATAAAAATGGTTTACAAAGAAAGTACAATCAGTCAAAATAGTCGATACACATTTTCTCGTTTTGGCGGAACGACACTCTTAAGGGGTCAACGCATCTTTAAAAACTTCGTTCTTTCTATAGCTCGTGAACGGGCCGAAATAAAAATAAAGTTCGAAAGGAAAAAATGTTGTATTCTTCGGCTACTAGACGTTCATGATGATCATGATGAGTACAGCAATAAATGGCGTGTTGTTTATTTGCAATAATTCGTGAATTATTTGTGAAAAATCACCCTTCAGTTTTTCACTAATATGGGCAGAGGCAAGGATCGCAATCACGGACTGCTTTCGTGCTTCGGGAAGCAACTGGCTTACAATTGTATATTTACGAAGAAATTATCCCCCGCCACGTACTGCTTTTGAAGATTACACCACAATCGGAAAAGTGTTCTCACGCTTACTCATTTAGGAAACGTTTCAACTCTATGTTTTTTATGGATTATACTTATTATAATAATGATAGTCATGATAAAAGTGTTTGAAACAAAAAGATTTTTTACACCACGCACAAGTGATAATAGCTGCTTCACCGCATATATCGCACGTCGGTACATTTTGTGAAAAGCAAAATTCTACCGGATTTTCGAAGTTTGGTGGTCTTTCTTCTTCGTACCCGCTTTTGTACTACGCATATTTGCAAAGGTTTGTAAGCCGTGGAGAAGAAAACTGGATGTGTGTAAGAGATTGTAATTTAACAATATTGTTTCTCAAATGCTGATTGACGTCGTAATTGTATAATATTACCGCGTCAGAAAAGTGTTTGACGAAGTTTTTCCATACACGGAAGCCATAAACATCAAGGGGCTGTGTCATTCCAGTCGTACCTGCAGGAATTACTAAATATCATATGGACTAATTGTCTACAGAACTAATGAAACTGGTGCAATATATCTACCTGCTGGAATGGTTAAAACTTTAATATCTTTCCCTTGCATATCCATTTCTTTAAATGCAGTTGGACATTGACCGCTCCAAGAATCCAGAAGTATTACCGATTTTGGACCCGTATTGCGAATATATACTTCTTGGAACCATCGCTTGAAATGATTAGTCGTCAATTTTCCAGATCTCGAAGCCAATAGAAATATATTTTCGGCTCTGAACATAGTTTGTTCCACTCGAGGACCAAATTTGCCAGTAGGTTCGTTTAAAACGATCAATATAGGTACCAAAAGCTTGCCACTCGCAGAAACCAAAGGCTGCATAGTATAACTCTGTGTTGTTGATGTTTTCGATTGCACGACTCTCCCAACGGATTTCAGCCCTCCTTTCGCCAATGTGCCGCCTGTATGTAGCTCTAAATTGAATCCACTCTGATCAGAATTAAATGTGTTTTCAGCCCCAACGTTGGCTATGTTGACTTTCACCATTTCTATAAATTCGATAGCTTTGTTTTGAAGTGTATCAGCGTTTAATAATTGTTGTTTTGCTACATATTTAGTAATCTTCCGTGACACAATTCCATGTTGGTTTTTGAATGTTCTTAGCCAAGAAGCGGATGCTTGGAAATTTGCGGCTAGTATTTCTACAATTTCTCGTGCACGTAAGGCCCATCGTCGAAGATCTATATCATGGACAGGCAGCCTTTTGTCCAAAGCATCATTAAAATTGTTTAACATGTAGTGAGCTATCTTTGTTAACTTTTGTTTGTAGGTGTCACCCTTATTTATACTATGGGCCCACCGGCGCAATTGCGGCTCTCATTTCACCTTTTTGACTTTTGTTTAAACAGATAATAACTTTCTATTCCCATTTGCCCCGGATCTCCAGTAATCTGCAGCTCTTGTCTTGTATTAGTAACTCAATTCTTCTATATCTTGGGTACGTACATTTTCATCAATTTTTGGATCTATGTATTGTGGTCCGTGCCAATCTCCTTCACTGTCATCTTCTATTGCGGCTGCTTCATGAATTTCACTTGGTGACAGGAAATCCAAACCAGTTTTGACTTCCATTTTCATAGGTTGATCCATCGCTCCAATGATCATGCTTTCTAGATCCTTACTGAACTGTTTTTCCTGTTCGGTGATTGGAGTGCGAGGCAAATTCATAGCACTTATCGCTATGGATAAAAGTTGAATAACATTTACCGGATGAACGTACATTTTTATTTGTATTTCGAACTCAAAATGTATGGCTGGTTTCTCCGTCGTAACTGCAGCAATAATGATCGTTGGTGAATTTATATGACTTGAAACCCAATTGATAAATACACACGAAAAAAATAACGACGACACACGCTATTACCAGAACTGCTATTAACCTTTAATAAGACGATCTCAAGGTTATCATGAGAGCCGCTCTTTGTACCGTAGTCGCTCTTTGCAAAGATTTATTTCTTTCGTTCATTGGTTCTGCTGTTTGTGAAATTAAAGTTAAAGATAAAGATTAAATTATGCTGCGTTATAAGCTGATAAAAATGTTTGCATCATTCTGTTCATGAGTTGCAGCGGCAACCCAAAAACTCTGTAGTCTCTGCAGATAATGCCTTCGATACGGTGAGCGGAGTGGAATTTCTTCGTAAATATACAATTGTAATCCAGTTGCTTTCCGAAGCACGAAGTCAGTCCGTGATTGCGAGCCTTGCCTCTGCCCATATGAGTGAGAAACTAAAGAGTGAGTTTTCACAAGTAATTCCCGAATTATTGCAATAAACAACACGCCATTTGTTGCTGTACTCATCATTATCATCATGAACGTCTAATAGTCGAAGAATACAAGATCTTTTCCCTTCGAACGTAATTTTTATTTCGAAAACGAGAAAATGTATATCGACTATTTTGACTGATTGTACTTTCTTTCCAACCCATATATATCTACAAATTTTCGTCCATGCCGCACGGTAAGAACTTTGAACGTTTGCCTTTCGAGAGGGGGACCGTTGGGGGGGGGGGGGGGGGGCTGGAATGCTACAAATATGCAATTGCTGTCATTACACGAACATATATTGATGTGAATTTAGCTGATTATAGGATGCTCTCGGCAAAAAAATCGACGGTCAGTTTCAACCCCGACGCCAGGCGTTACCGTTTACATACGTGGGGGTTTCAAGGTTTGCTTCACATTACGATTTTAGAACTGCCAGAAATAGCAACATCTGCATGTTCAATTTTTTAAATTTAAAACTCGCGCGCAATTTTACCTCCGAAAGTTGACAGCTTACCATGCGAAATGTCAGTTAAGGAGGGAAGTCACGGTGCAAAAACTTGCACAGTAGCGTTTCCAAATACCCCAAGCAAAATTTTAAGAAAAAAAATTGTTTTTATAATGCTTGAAAGTACATATATTGAAAAATATGTTAGCTACATTTTTATTCACACGTCCAAAAATTGACGGAGTTACAGTCACTTTAGTGAGAACAGGTAGCGCAATCGGTTAGTGCCCTTAGTCCTTACAGGTGTGGCATCGTCCACAATAGATGAAGTGCAGGCTCTTATTATTTTGTGAAATATAATGAAGATGAAGAACCGTCATATCGCCTGCGACTAGATACTTCAATGTAAGTATCAATATTCTAGAAAAAACATAACTTTATATCAAGAAAAATGGAATGAAAACTATGAACGCGTTTTTCTCGAAACTCCTTTCTTGGATCTTGTCCCAGCGGATACTCAAAAATTATCGATCGATTTTCAATTTTTTTTTGTTGACATCTTTGTAATCGTAGTGACTAAGATGCACGTAGTCGATTTTTTAAATGTCGATAATTACTATTGTTCTAGACTGTTTGAATACAAAAAAGGGTCTTGAAAATAGAAAAAAATGTACAAACTGTCGGCATTTTGTAAAAAAAACCGAAATAAAAAACGGCTACGCATAACCATAGCTACATTTGTATAGATATCGATACATTTGTGACTTTTCATTTACAGATCTTTTCATAAAGATATCGATGGGATAATGAAGCGACATTTTTTTTTCGTCGTCAAATCAAGGCTGGGTTAATTTGAAAGATTTCTTCATAAAAATTGGTATCAAACTAGATGAATATATACTTCATAAAATGAGTATAAACGCGATCTTTTCATAATTAGTTATGTCTATGAAAAGAAAAATCGCAGTTATTGAAGACAAAGCACCCGTTACGTAATGGAATAGAGTGTGGGGTTCCCGCCAAGCGTTACGGTCCTGTTACATCGGCGGGGCGGGGGGGGGGGCTAAAAAATTGGGAAATTTGGCGTTACGTAATTTGTGTACGCGCTCTTATCCAATGTGAAATGTGTTGAAAAGAAATGCCGGTCGAGAAAGACTCAAAGTGCTCTTTGAGGCTTTGTCGATCGTTTCGGCATTTTTTTCCAACAATTTTTAAAATTTATTTTCTAAGGGGAAAAATAAAAACTGAATTACATACAGTAGAACCTCGATTATCCGAACCAATTCGGACCGAGACTAGTTCGGATAATCGAAACATGGCTTTTTGGGACGAGATCATAAACGACACGACACCGATATATATATATATATATATATATATATATATATATATACAGGGTGACAATTATAAAATGGCCACCCATTTTTTTAAATTCTTGCGCAGCCATTTAGGGACGGCCAAGGTGCGCTTTTGAAATAGTTTTTCGAGAACTCTTCGAAAAAAAATCTAGCGCCTATGTCGGAAAAGTATATTCCACCAAAAAAAAAAACAAAAAAATCTGGGTAAAAATAAAAATGGCATTCCGCGCTTAGAGAAGCAAAGTGGACTTGATTTTTAACACGGAGGACATGGATGAGGGCCTCAAAAAAATGGTACCATTGAGAAAAAGGCCATTAAAAAATCAATATCGAACGATAGTTCAAACTGAACTCCGAGGAACGGCGGAGTTGGAATGGCCAGGAACGGAGTGGGCGTTGGAGCATTCGCCGCTATCTTCTTGACATAGCTGTCATGAGGGTGCAGAAGTCACGGAGAGATGTCGGGTCGTGGCTGACGTTAGGATGACAGGCGTCCGAGTGTGCGAGTGTAACGTAGAATATGAATGTCGAGCGGGCTTCATTTGTTTGCAGGTCCCGCGGAATCGGCGAAGAAAAAATACGAAAGCACCTAAAAGCCCTGGCCATGATTCAATAATTAAACGAGCGATTGTCGTGAGACACTCGACGACTGGCCTAACGATTCGAGCCGCGCTGGGTGGATGTACCGTTTGTGAATGGAAAGAAAGCGGTCTTCCCGAAATAATGTTTAAGGGGTCAATTAAGATAACAAAGAATGCGTGACGATTAAATGTGAATGCGATCTTAAAGATTATGAGTAAGTAAGTTCACCTTACAGTTTTACGGCAAGAGGAGGCGATTGAGAGCGGGCTTTAAGGGGTTTAACTGCAAAACGGAACGCGTGCAAATTTGTTTGTCGAAAACGGATGAGAGGACTTCCTTCAAATGGGGCGAACGTTTCGTTTTTGGGTATGAGGAAGCTCCTTAGCGAGATGTTGATTATCGACGAGAAATGTTAAGGGGCTGAAGAAGCGCAAGCGTGAATCTTATTTTGAATCGAAGTAGAGAATTTGTACGAGATAAAGTAGATTTATCGACTTATGCAGTGAGAGTTGAAACTTGAACGGAAACTCGACTTTGGGAAACCGCATTTAAGGGGCCAAATTAAGAAGAACGGCAGTACGGCATTCACGATTTATCGTGAAACGGGTTTAATGGGTTTGTGAAAATATGGAATAGAATCAATCTACTCTTTTCAGATGCAAAATAGCGACCTAACTTTGCCTCGAGTCCGGGACCTCATTGAAGGTGTCACACAGTGGTCCTACATCCCAAAAGGCCGGCCAAAAGTCAAAAATGTATTCAATTCGGGTCAAAGTCTGTACTCGGGGGTTTTCCAGGTCGCTGAATACGAAATGGGAGTCAAAGTTCTCTTCGAATCGACGACTTTTAAATCGGGAAATGAATCCGAGTATGCATGCAAGTGTTTCTGTTGTGGAACAATCCCTAAAAACTGAGAACGCCGGGCCGAGCATCGAATTCGTTCACGTTCATAGTCCACAGCAGCAGTAGCAGTCCTCAACGGCTATTTTCGTGCCGAGGGTGAAACATTGTTAAAAATCACCCACTGGGAACGAGTCCGAACAGTCTCAAAGTTATTTCGATAATGAAACACAAAACAGAATTCGAATGGACTGTTTTACATATTGGATTCGTCTCAATTCGATAAAAAACAAACGGTTGAAACAGGCATTTTTATCAACGTCGAATCTCATGTGAATTTTCGAGGGTGTGTGAGTGAGTGTCGAGAGTGTGAGGGTGAAACATTTAAAAAAATCAGCCACTGGGAACGAGTCCGAACAGTCTCAAGATTATTTCGATAATGAAACACAAAACAGAATATGAATGAACCGTATTACATATTGGATTCGCCTCGATTCGATAAAAAACAAACGGTTGAAACAGGCGTATTTATCAACGTAGAATCTCATGTGAATTTTCGTTCGAATCGACGACTTTTAAAAAGGGAAACGAAGCCGAGTCTGTATGCAAGTGTTTCTGTTGTCGAATAGTTCCTCCAAACTGAGAACGCCGGGCCGAGCATCGGATTCGTTCACGTTCACAGTCCACAGCAGCAGTAGTAGTCCTCAACGGCTTTTTTCGTGCCGAGGGTGAAACATTTTAAAAAATCACGCACTGGGAACGAGTCCGAACAGTCTCAAGATTATTTCGATAATGAAACACAAAACAGAATATGAATGGACCGGTTTTCACATTGGATTCGTCTCGGTCCGATAAAAAAAACGGTTGAAACAGGCGTATTTATCGACATCGAAACTCATGTGAATTTTCGTTCGAATCGACGACTTTTAAAAAGGGAAACGAAGCCGAGTCTGCATGCAAGTGTTTCTGTTGTCGAATAGTTCCTCCAAACTGAGAACGCCGGGCCGAGCATCAGATTCGTTCACGTTCATAGTCAACAGCAGCAGTAGCAGTCCTCAACGGCTATCTTCGTGCCGAGGGTGATACATTTTTAAAAATCGCCCACTGGGAAAGAGTCCGAACAGTTTCAAGTTTATTTCGATAACGAAACACAAAACAGAATTTGAATGGACCGTATTACATATTGGATTCGTCTCGATTCGATAAAAATCAAACGATTGAAACAGGCGTATTTATCAACGTCGAATCTCATGTGAATTTTCGTTCGAATCGACGATTTTTAAAATGGGAAACGAATCCGAGACTGCATGCAAGTGTTTCTGTTGTCGAATAATCCCTACATACTGAGGACGCCGCGCCGAGCATCGGATTCGTTCACGTTCATAGTCCACAACAGCAGTAGTAGTCCTCAACGGCTTTTTTCGTGTCGAGTGTGAAACATTTTTAAAAAACACCCACTGGGAACGAGTCCGAACAGTCTCAAGGTTATTGCGATAATGAAACACAAAACAGAATTCGAATGGACTGTTTTACATATTGGATTCGTCTCAATTCGATAAAAAACAAACGGTTGAAACAGGCATTTTTATCAACGTCGAATCTCATGTGAATTTTCGTTCGAATCGGGAAACGAATCCGAGTCTGCATGCAAGTGTTTCTGTTGTCGAATAATCCCTACAAACTGAGAATGCCGCGCCGAGCATCGGATTCGTTCACGTCCACAGTCCACAGCAGCAGTAGTAGTCCTCAACGGCTTTTTTCGTGCCGAGGGTGATATATTTTTTTAAATCACCCACTGGGAAAGAGTCCGAACAGTTTCAAGTTTATTTCGATAACGAAACACAAAACAGAATTTGAATGGACCGTATTACATGTTGGATTCGTCTCGATTCGATAAAAAACAAACGGTTGAAACAGGCGTATTTATCAACGTAGAATCTCATGTGAATTTTCGTTCGAATCGACGACTTTTAAAAAGGGAAACGAAGCCGAGTCTGTATGCAAGTGTTTCTGTTGTCGAATAGTTCCTCCAAACTGAGAACGCCGGGCCGAGCATCGGATTCGTTCACGTTCACAGTCCACAGCAGCAGTAGTAGTCCTCAACGGCGTTTTTCGTGCCGAGGGTGAAACATTTTAAAAAATCACCCATTCGGAACGAGTCCGAACAGTCTCAAGGTTATTGCGATAATGAAATACAAAACAGAATTTGAATGGACCGTATTACATATTGGATTCGTCTCGATTCGATAAAAAAACAAACGGTTGAAACAGGCGTATTTATCAACGTCGAATCTCATGTGAACTTTCGTTCGAATCGACGATTTTTAAAATGGGAAACGAATCCGAATCTGCATGCAAGTGTTTCTGTTGTCGAATAATTCCTACAAACTGAGAATGCCGCGCCGAGCATCGGATTCGTTCACGTTCACAGTCCACAGCAGCAGTAGTAGTCCTCAACGGCTTTTTTCGTGCCGAGGGTGAAACATTTAAAAAAATCACCCACTGGGAACGAGTCCGAACAGTCTCAAGATTATTTCGATAATGAAACACAAAACAGAATATGAATGGACCGGTTTTCACATTGGATTCGTCTCGATCCGATAAAAAACATACAGTTGGAACAGGTGTATTTATCAATGTCGAATCTCACGTCAATTTTTGTTCTAATCGACGACTTTTAAACCGGGAAAGGAATCCGAGTCTGCATGCAAGGGTTTCTGTTGTCGAATAATCCCTACAAACTGAGAACGCCGCGCCGAGCATCGGATTCGTTCACGTTCACAGTCCACAGCAGCAGTAGTAGTCCTCAACGGCTTTTTTCGTGCCGAGGGTGAAACATTTTAAAAAATCACCCACTGGGAACGAGTCCGAACAGTCTCAAGATTATTTCGATAATGAAACATAAAACAGAATATGAATGGACCGGTTTTCACATTGGATTCCTCTCGGTCCTATAAAAAAAAACGGTTGAAACAGGTGTATTTATCGACATCGAAACTCATGTGAATTTTCGTTCCAATCGACGACTTTTAAATAGCGAAACGAAGCCGAGTCTGCATGGAACTGTTTCTGTTTTCGAATAGTTTCTCTAAACTGAGAACGCCAGGCCGAGCATCGGATTCGTTCACGTTCATAGTCCACAGCAGCAGTAGGAGTCCTCAATGGATATTTTCGTGCCGAGGGTGATACATTTTTAAAAATCACCCACTGGGAAAGAGTCCGAACAGTTTCAAGTTTATTTCGATAACGAAACAGAAAACAGAATTTGAATGGACCGTATTACATATTGGATTCGTCTCGATTCGATAAAAAACAAACGGTTGAAACAGGCGTATTTATCAACGTCGAATCTCATGTGAATTTTCGTTCGAATCGACGATTTTTAAATTGGGAAACGAATCCGAGTCTGCATGCAAGTGTTTCTGTTGTCGAATAATCCCTACATACTGAGAACGTCGCGCCGAGCATCGGATTCGTTCGCGTTCACAGTCCACAGCAGCAGTAGTAGTCCTCAACGGCTTTTTTCGTGTCGAGTGTGAAACATTTTTAAAAATCACCCAGTGGGAACGAATCGAACAGTCTCATGGTTATTTCGATAATGAAACACAAAACAGAATTTGAATGAATCCTTTGACATATTGGATTCGTCTCGATTTGATAAAAAACAAACAGTTGAAACAGGCGTATTTATCAACGTCGAATCTCATGTGAATTTTCGTTCGAATCGACGACTTTTAAAACGGGAAACGAATCCGAGTCTGCATGCAAGTGTTTCTGTTGTCAAATAATCCCTACAAACTGAGAACGCCGCGCCGACCATCGGATTCGTTCTCGTTCACAGTCCAGAGCTGCAGTAGTAGTCCTCAACGGCTTGTTTCGTGCCGAGGGTGAAACATTTTTAGAAATCACCCACTGGGAACGAGTCCGAACAGTCTCAAGATTATTTCGATAATGAAACACAAAACAGAATATGAATGGACCGGTTTTCAGATTGGATTTGAATCGGTCCAGTAAGAAAAAAAACGGTTGAAACAGGCGTATTTATCAACGTCGAATCTCTTGTGAATTTTCGTTCGAATCGACGACTTTTAAATAGGGAAACGAATCCGACTCTACATGTAAGAGAACGCCGCGCTGAGCATCGGATTTGTTCACGTTCATAGTCCACAGCAGCAGTAGGAGTCCTCAATGGATATTTTCGTGCCGAGGGTAATAGATTTTTAAAAATCACCCACTGGGAACGAATCCGAACAGTCTCAAGTTTATTTTGATAATGTAACACAAAACAGAATTTGAATGGACCGTTTTACATATTGGATTCGTCTCGATTCGATAAAAAGAAACGGTTGAAACAGGCGTATTTATCAACGTCGAATCTCGTGAATTTTCATTCGAATCGACGACTTTTAAAACGGGAAACGAATCCGAGTCTGCATGCAAGTGTTTCTGTTATCGAATAAACCCTACAAACTGAGAATGCCGCGCCGAGCATCGGATTCGTTCACGTTCACAGTCCACAGCAGCAGTAGTAGTCCTCAACGGCTTTTTTCGTGCCGAGTGTGAAACATTTTTAAAAATCACCCAGTGGGAACGAATCGAACAGTTTCATGGTTATTTCGATAATGAAACACAAAACAGAATTTGAATGAACTCTTTTACATATTGGATTCGTCTCGATTCGATAAAAAGCAAACAGTTGAAACAGGTGTATATATCAGCGTCGAATGTCATGTGAATTTTCGTTCGAATCGGCGACTTTTCAATCGGGAAACTTTTCAATCGCTAAAAGCGGGACCTTAGTCTTGTCCGCCTTGGTACGTATAGGGACCAGAAAGAATTTATCGATATTTGTGACCTTTCATTCCAAACAAAGTATTACATAATGATTGTATATAAAATATTACAGTCGTATGTTTTTTTTTTTTCATCTGTACGATATGCAGCATTATAATTGAAAAAAACAGTTACGAACTTACTGATGGTCACCTTCTTACTTTTTTAATTACGATTTTTTGTAATGTACCGATTTATCCAGTTTTTTATAGAACTCACAGTTCTGCTCCTCAATAATTGGTGTTTGTCCCTTACTGCTTTTATTTCTCTGCTCAGCGGTACTTTTGCGGCGTTTATATACTCTCTAAATTCTTCTAGTATTATGTTCTTTTCTTCTCGTGTCCAGGGCAGGCTTTTCATTCCCTTGTCTGGAGAAGCTGGGAAAACAAAACATGAATGGAACGATTTAAAAAAATGAAACTTTTCGGTAAATATAAGAGGTCTTATTCGATCGAGTTTTCCGTTTTTTGGATGTCACGTCACATTCGGCAACGCTCTAAATCGTTGAATCAAGTCTCGATGGTGTCACGATCGGTTGACGGTTGCTTTCTAAATCGGTATTCGCCACCGTTGAAATCTCTGAGCTGAGGTTTGAAATGTCCTTTATAGACACAGACGAATTAGCGCCAGTACCCATACGTACCATTACATATAGATGCGTACATCAACAGGGTGTGTCTCAACTGCGTCTTTTCCATTCGTGACCATATAGGGTGTCTTTTTCCGAGCGAAACGCTTTTTTTTAAAAGTAGTGCGACAAAAATGGGCCGCGATATTCATGAGTAGAATTCGACGCTGACTAAACAATCGCAACAATAGCCAACCGTTAAATGTTCGCGAAACCTATTCGTACTCTGCGAACTTGGGGATGAGCCTTTTAATTGATAAATAAAAAATTACCGAGCGATCTTGTCAACTGAAAGAAAAATTATTCGCCTTTGTTATTTGACACTAAAAAAATGAGAAAAACTTGCCTGAACGCGGATGCGAACCCGTGCTCGGTCCGGCTTGCCGCCGCAACTACTGTGCCATTATTTACTCAGCGTCGAAATTTACTCATGAATATCTCGGCGAATTTTTGTCGCACGCCATTTAAACAATAAGGGTTTTGTTTGGAAAGAGACACCTTATATGCTAACAAACGGAAAGTACGTAGTTGAGGTACACCATGTATATGTCATGGTACGTATGAGTACCGGCGCTAATTCGTAACGTCTCATACGAGGACCGTGTCATTCACGCTCCTAGTTTTTACCATTGCGAGGGATAGTCTAGATTTATCCATTTGTACGCAATGTTATATGCCAGCACCAGTCAACGTCCCATGAAACAATGGACATATATAAACATATAAATATTTATACTCATATATAACATTATATACAATTATATATGCCTTAACATGACATCATGAATGGTCATATATGTAGATATATTACCATGTGTAGTATTTTTTTTTTCTAGGTGTGGACTATATATGCCCATATATGATCATGTATGTTCAAAAAATGGTACTCTGAACTCGTATATGGACATATGGTTGTATATATGAACTCATATATGATACAACATGTACTATATATTATTATATATAATTGCATTTGGCCCCCAAAACCCATATATAAGCGTATATAATTGTATATAAGACCATGTATATGAACCTATATATGATGTACGCACTATTTTGGTGTCATATATAATCATGTATGTAATCGTATTTATCTGCAACAACCATATTTGAACGTATTTAATAACGAAAACATATATGACTATGGATATTATTCTATATATAATACCACTGCAGACTATTTTGATATCACATAGGATCATGTATACTGCGTGTCATTTTTCATATAATACTGTCTATAAACAACAAAATCAGCATGTGATGCTGATAATATTTTGTTGTTTTATTATAATCGTACTAAAATGGTGATTTAAATAATTGCCGATACACTACTCACACAAATTAAGAGATATTTAAGAAATTCAAAATTTTTGGGTGATTTTCAACAAGGGATAATTTGGAGAAAACTGGTCGCACAGAAGATTAAAAAAAAAAGAAAATTGTAGCTTCAAGTGTCTGGTTTTCAGATCTGGACTGTAAAATTGTTTAGCGTGGGGGGTTTTCAAGTAATCATCCGAAAACCAACGAAACATTTTTTATCCAAATTTTTGCCGCCTTTAAAATGGTCTGTGTCTTGAAATTTTTTTTTCATCACGCGAGTATAAACCTCTTTTGGACAATTCAATCACCTTTAATTTCACCTTTTAACGAGCTCCGTACGATGATTTGGCGCGGAGTGATCGTCAAAGCAAAAAAGTCCATTTTAACTTTGACAATCAATTACTCAGGAACTAATGATCGTACAGAAAATGAAAGTCGGGTTTCGGAAACTGCAAAACATTCTTTATGACATGCAATTAGTGACAGTGGATAAAATAAAATCGAAGCGTAGATGTTGACTGAAAAAAGTAGAAAATTTGCGAATTTAAGGATATTTGGCAAATTTGGTATAACTTTGGATATAATGCATGAACGAAGGATATCATCGGTAATGTTTTAACCTTGAAGTGTCCCCAAAAAACGCACAAAGTTGCAAAGCGCTGCGAATTTTTTCTTAGTGCCCCGAAGGTTTAAATTTATCGTTTCTGTCAAAAATCGCCGTAATAAGCGAGTTTTCGATTTTTATTCGTTTTTTCAACTTCAAAATAGTTTTTTCAGCAATAATGCGTAATTTTTCTATTTAAAGACATTAATTATCAACAATTTGTTTTAATTACATTTTTTTTCATACATTTTTTTTTACGTGTTAACGATAAACTCCTCTTGTCCAAAAAAATTTGGTCGATTTTTTTATCAGTCTAACCACCTTGGTTTTCAATGTCAATTTAAAAATTAAATTAAAAAAGTTGATATACCCCCGCAGGGGGATATATCAACTTTTGTAAATTAATTTTTCTCATATACTAATGCATATGCAATAGTATATGAGTATATATAATCATATATGTTTACATGTGATCATATATGGCTATGTATTACTATATGATTATATAGAGACAAATTTCGTTCATGATCATTTATGACAAGATCATACATGATTATTTATGTTCTCAGCGGGAAAAAATCGTACAGAACTCTTCCACCGCTCAAATTAAAGGGTTAGAATCCCGCTAGACGATCCTTTGAATCCGATCATTAAAAAAAATTATTAAAGTCCGTGCAGACTGTGAAAGATGAGCAAAAATTTTGACAATTTTCTTTACTTTGGTTTTTTGATGACTACTAAAAATTGGCCGATGCCAAAAAATGTTAAGCTCAAGATCTCAAGACTAGAGATTCACACCTTCAAGTTGCTTTTTTTTATCTTGCTGTATGACCATTTTTCGAGGAGTTACAGCGATTTGAAAATGACCCTAAAATTGGCGGACTTTTTTAATATCCTTTAATTCTTTGGCCTAATGTATATGTCCATTTTTTCCCGAGGAGTTATATTGACTCAAATTGGTGCTGTGATACACTATAAGCATGGCACTGGTTAAATGAAAAGCGCCATACATATGGTGACAGGCTTAACGCGTGACATTGGAATTAAAAATTACTAGTGTATAATACATACCATTTTCGCTAATGAGCCGATATATCCAGTGATTTATTGAAGCCACAGTTCTATTCCTCAATAATTGGTGTTTGTCCCGTACTGCTTTAATTTTTCTGCTCGGCGGTACTTTTGCGGCATCTATATACTCTTTAAATTCTTTTAGTATTATGTTCTTTTCTTCTGGTTTCCAGGGCAATCTTTTCATTCTCTTATCTGGAGAAGCTGGAAAAACAAAATATGAATGGAACGATTAAAGAAAATGAAACTTTTCGGTAAATATATGAGGTCTTATTCGATCGAGTTTTCCGTTTTTTGGATGCCACGTCACATTCGGCAACGCTCTAAATCGTTGAATCAAGTCTGGATGGTGTCACGATCAGTTGACGGTTGCTTTCTAAATCGGTATTCGCCACCGTTGAAATCTCTGAGCTGAGGTTTGAAATGTCCTTTATAGACACAGATGAATTAGCGCCAGTACCCATACGTACCATTACATATAGATGCGTACATCTACAGAGTGTGTCTCAACTGTGTCTTTTCCATTCGTGACCATATAGGGTGTCTCTTTCCGAGCGAAACGCTTTTTTTTTAAAGTTGTGCGACAAAAATGTGTCGCGATATTCATGAGTAAAGTTCGACGCTGACTAAACAATCGCAACAATTGCCAACCGTAAATTGTTCGCGCAACCTATTCATAATCTGTGAACTTGGGGATGAGCCTTTTAATTGATAAATAAAAATTACCGAGCGATCTTATCAGCTGAAAGAAAAATTATTCTCCTTTCTTATTCGACACTAAAAAAATGAGAAAAACTTGCCTGCACGTGAATTCGAACCCGTGTTCGGTCCGGCTTGCCGCCGAAACTACTGTGCCATTATTTACTCAGCGTCGAACTTTACTCATGACTATCTCGGCGAATTTTTGTCACACGCCATTTAAAAAAAAGCGTTTTGTTTGGAAAGAGACACCTTATATGCTAACGAACGGAAAGTACGTAGTTGAGGTACCCCGTGTATATGTAATGGTACGTATGAGTACCGGCGCTAATTCGTAACGTCTCATACGAGGACCGTGTCGTTCACGGTTTTAGTTTTTTCCATTGCGAGGGATAGTCTAGATTTATCCATTTGTACGCAATGTTATATGTGAGTACCAGTCAACGTCCCATGAAACAATGGACATATATGAACACATATTTATTTATACTCATATATAACATTATATGCAATTATATATGCCTTAACATGACATCATGAATGATCATATATGTAGATATATTACCATGTATAGTATTTATTATTTCTAGGTGTGGACCATATATGCCCATATATGATCATGTATGTTCAAAAGTTGGTACTCAGAACTCGTATATGAACATATGGTTGTATATATGAACTCATAGATGATACAACATGTACTATATATTATTATATATAATAGCATTTGGCCCCCAAAACCCATATATAAGCGTATATAATTGTACATAAGACCATGTATATGAAACTATATATGATGTACAAACTATTTTGGTGTCATATATAATCATATATGTAATCGTAATTATCCGCAGCAACCATATTTGAACGTATATAATAACGAAAACATATATGGATTCCATTTTAACAAACTATGGATATTATTCCATATATAATACCACTGCAGACTATTTTGATATCACATAGGATCATGTATACTGCGTGTCATTTTTCATATAATACTGTCTATAAACAGCAAAATCAGCATGTGATGCTGATAATATTTTGTTGTTTTATTATAAACGTACTAAAATGGTGATTTAAATAATTGTCGATACACTACTCACACAAATTAAGAGATATTTAAGAAATTCAACATTTTTGGGTGATTTTCAACAAGGGATAATTTGGAGAAAAATGGTCACACAGCAGATTAAAACATAAAGAAAATTGTAGCTTCAAGTGTCTAGTTTTCAGATCTGGACTGTAAAATTATTTAGCGTGGGCTTTTTGCAAGTAATCATCCGAAAACCAACGAAACATTATTTATCCAAATTATTGCCGCCTTTAAAATGGTCTGTGAACTTCAAATTTTTTTTTCATCACGCGAGTATAAAACTCTTTTGGACAATTCAATCACCTTTAATTTCACCTTTTAACGAGCTCCGTACGATGATTTGGCGCGGAGTGATCGTTAAAGCAAAAAAGTCCATTTTAACTTTGACAATCAATTACTCAGGAACTAATGATCGTACAGAAAACGAAAGTCGGGTTTCGGAAACAGCAAAACATTCTTCGTGACAGGCAATTAGTGACTGTGGATAAAATAAAATCGAAGCGTAGATGTTGACTGAAAAAAGTAGAAAATTTGCGAATTTAAGGATATTTGGAAAATTTGGTATAACTTTGGACGTAATGCATGAACGAAGGATATCATCGGTAATGTTTTAAACTTGAAGTGTCCCCAAAAAACGCTCAAAGTTGCAAAGTGCTGCGAATTTTTTCTTAGTGCCCCGAAGGTTTAAATTTATCTTTTCTGTCAAAAATCGCCGTAATACGCAAGTTTTCGATTTTTATTCGTTTTTTCAACTTCAAAATAGTTTTTTCAGCAATTATGTGCAATTTTTCTATTCAAAGACATTAATTATCAACAATTTTTTTTAATTACTTTTTTTTCATAATTTTTTTTACGTGTTAACGATAAACTCCTCTTGTCCAAAAAAATTTGGTCGATTTTTTTTACCAGTCTAACCACCTTTGTTTTCAAAATCAATTGAAAAATTAAATTAAAAAAGTTGATATACCCCCGCAGGGGGATATATCAACTTTTGTAAATTAACTTTTCTCATATACTAATCCATATGCAATAGTATATGAGTATATATAATCATATATGATTAGATCTGATCATATATGGCTATGTATTACTATATGATTATATAGAGACAAATTTCGTTCATGATCATTTATGACAAGATCATACATGATTATTTATGTTCTCAGCGGGAAAAAATCGTACAGAACTCTCCCACCACTCAAATTAAAGGGAAACAATCCAGCTAGACGATCCTTTGAATCCGATCATTCAAACAAAAATTATTAAAGTCCGTGCAGACGGTGAAAGATGAGCAAAAATTTCGAAAATTTTCTTTACTTTGGTTTTTTGATGACTACTTAAAATTGGCCGATGCGAAAAAATGTTGAGCTCAAGGTCTCAAATCTAGAGATTGACACCTTCAAGTTGCTTTTTTTATTTTGCTGTACGACCATTTTTCGAGAAGTTACATCTATTTGAAAATGACCCTCAAATTGGTGGGCTTTTTCAATATCCTTTAATTCTTTGGCCTAGTGTATATGTCCATTTTTTCCCGGGGTGTTATATTGACTCAAATTGGTGCTGTGATACACCATTAGCATGGCACTGGTTAAATGAAAAGCGCCATACATATAGTGACAGGCTTAACGCGTGACATTGGAATTAAAAACTACTAGTGTATAATACATGCCATTTTCGTTAATGCGCCGATATATCCAGTGATTTATTGAAGACACAGTTCTATTCCTCAATAATTGGTGTTTGTCCCTTACTGCTTTTATTTTTCTGCTCGGCGGTAATTTTGCTGCGTCTATATACTCTTTAAATTCTTCTAGTATTATGTTCTTTTCTTCTGGTTTCCAGGGCAGGCTTTTCAGTCTCTTGTCTGGAGAAGCTGGAAAAACAAAACATGAATGAAACGATTAAAAAAAATGAAACTTTTCGGTAAATATATGAGGTCTTATTCGATCGAGTTTTCCGTTTTTTGGATGCCACGTCACATTCGGCAACGCTCTAAATCGTTGAATCAAGTCTGGATGGTGTCACGATCGATTGACGGTTGCTTTCTAAATCGGTATTCGCCACCGTTGAAATCTCTGAGCTGAGGTTTGAAATGTCCTTTATAGACACAGATGAATTAGCGCCAGTACCCATACGTACCATTACATATAGATGCGTACATCTACAGGGTGTGTCTCCACTGTGTCTTTTCCATTCGTGACCATATAGGGTGTCTCTTTCGGAGCGAAACGCTTTTTTTTTTAAATCGTGCGACAAAAATGTGCCGCGATATTCATGAGTAGAGTTCGACGCTGACTAAACAATTGCAACAATTGCCAACCGTAAATTGTTCGCGAAACCTATTCATAATCTGTGAACTTGGGGATGAGCCTTTTAATTGATAAATGAAAATTACCGAGCGATTTTGTCAGCTGAAAGAAAAATTATTCGCCTTTCTTATTTGACACTAAAAAAATTAGAAAAACTTGCCTGTACAAAACCCATATATAAGCGTATATAATTGTATATAAGACCATGTATATGAACCTATATATGATGTACAAACTATTTTGGTGTCATATATATTCATATATGTAATCGTAATTATCCGCAACAACCATATTTGAACGTATATAATAACGAAAACATATATGACTATGAATATTATTCCATGTATAATACCACTGCAGACTATTTTTTATTTAGTGTAATTTTTCATATAATACTGTCTATAAACAGCAAAATCAGCATGTGATGCTAATAATATTTTATTGTTTTATTATAAACGTACTAAAATGGTGATTGAAATAATTGTTAATACACTACTCACACAAATTAAGAGATATTTAAAAAATTCAACATTTTTGGGAGATTTTTTACCACGGAATAATTTGGTGAAAATTGGTCGCACAGATGATTAAAAAAAGGAAATTGTAGCTTCAAGTGTCTAGTTTTCAGATCTGGACTGTAAAATTGTTCAGCGTGCGCGATTTTCAAGTAATCATCCGAAAACCAACGAAACATTTTTTATCCAAATTTTTGCTTGCCTTTAAAATGGTCTGTGGACTTCAAATTTTATTTTTCATCACGCGACTATTAAACTCTTTTGGATAATTCAATTACCTTTAATTTCACCTTTTAACGAGCTCCGTACGATGATTTGGCGCGGAGTAATGGTCGATCAAAGCAAAAAAGTCCATTTTAACTTTGACAATCAATTACTCAGGAACTAATGGTCGTACAGAAAATGAAATCAGGGTTTTGGAAACTGCAAAACATTCTTTATGACATGCAATTAGTGACTGTGGATAAAATAAAAGTCATTAGTGACTGTGGATAAAAAATGAAAATGCAATTAGTGACTGTGGAAAAAATCGAAGCGTAGATGTTGACTGAAAAAAAGTAGAAATTTTTCGAATTTAAGGATATTTGGAAAATGTGGTATAACTTTGGATATAATGCATGAACGAAGGATATCATCGGTAATTTTTTAACCTTAAAATGTCCCCAAAAAACTCTCAAAGTTGCAAAACGCTGCGATTTTTTTTCTTAGTGCCACGAAGGTTTAAATTTATTGTTTCTGTCAAAAATCGCCGTAACAAGCAAGTTTTCGATTTTTTTTTGTTTTTTCAACTTCAAAATAGTTTTTTCAGCAATAATGCATAATTTTTCTTTTCAAAGACATCAATTATGAACTATTTTTTTAAATTATTTTTTTTTTTCATAATTTTTTGTTTCATGTTAACGATAATCTTCTCTTGTCCAAAAAAATTTGGTCGATTTTTTTTACCAGTCTAACCACCTTTGTTTTCAATGTCAATTTAATAATTAAATTTAAAAAGTTGATATACCCCTGTAGGGGGATAAATCAACTTTTGTAAATTAATTTTTCTCATATACTATTACATATGCAATAGTATATGAGTATATGTAATCATATATGATTACATGTGATCATATATGGCTATGTATTACTATATATGATTATATAGAGACAAATTTCATTCATGATCATTTATGACAAGATCATACATGATTATTTATGTTCTCAGCGCGAAAAAATCATACAGAACTCTCCCACCGCTCAAATTAAAGGGGAAGAATCCAGCTAGACGATCCTTGTAATCCGATCATTCAAAAAAAATTATTAAAGCCCATGCAGACTGTGAAAGATGAGCAAAAATTTTGAAATTTTTTTTACTTTGGTTTTTCGATGGCTACTAAAAATTGGCTGACGCGAAAAATTTTTGAGCGCAAGATTTCAAAACTAGATATTCACACCTTCAGTTTGCTTTTTTTTGCTGTACGACCATTCTGCGAGGAGTTACAGCTATTTGAAAATGACCCTCAAATTGGCGGACTTTTTCAATATCCTTTAATTCTTTGGCCCAGTGTGTATGTCCATTTTTTCCCGGGGTGTTATATTGATTCAAATGGGTGCTGTGATACACCAAAAGCATGGAACTGTTTAAATGAAAAGCGCCATACATATGGTGACAGGCTCAACGCGTGACATCGGAATTAAAAAATACTAGTGCATAATACGTGCCATTTTTTTCTGTTTCGTAAAGTGCATCCATAAACTATTCAAGACATTCTTCATATTTTCTAAAACACCGCTATTGTATTAACGGTGTGTTGCCCTCAGATTCTTCTACGTGTAGCGAACGTCGATAAATACAATTATTATAAATATTATTATTCATATTCATGCGGTGATGAACGGTGAAGAATCACATAATTGAATAGCGAAGACGAATAATTTCTATATACCGAACTGGGAAGCGTGAATAGTTAACATGACGCCAGAAACATGATAAGCCGACGATAGTCCATGCACGCCCATTTGTAGGAGAAAACTTTGGGCACGTACATGTGCACGTAATGATACAAATTAGTACCGTGATTGATTTGCAACGGATTATATGAAAACCTCAAACTTCGTGTTAATTATATTGGGAGTACAAATAAGTCTCCGCCGTTTTACAAAACATGGTCCCACCAGGAGAGGTTATGCTTGAAATTGCCAGATGTAAAACGTCATATCGTAAGGTTACGCATCTGCCAAGTCCATAACGTTGAAATATTAGCGATTTTGTGTCGGCATCACATAATCTTGTCGTGCGAAAATATCGACGTCTGAGCCGAATAAGCGTCATTTGCGAGAACTCTTGCGTTTGGCACGAATCTCCCTCCAATAATGCTTTCAATTCGCCGTATTCGTTCGGCCTTATTCCGCTACGTTGTTTGTCTTCGACGTCAAACTCACCGTTCTCGAACGTTTAAAACCACTCACGACGACTTCTCTCACTTAAAGCAGCCTCACCATATGCTTCTACAAGCAATCGATGCGCCTCAGCTGCAGAGTTCTTCAAATTAAAGCAATAAAGAAGAGTTATAAAGTTCCTGCAAATGACGCTTGTTCGGTGCAAAACATTTTCGCACCAAAAAAATGTGATGCTGATACAAAATCGTAAATATTTCAAGGTTATGGTCTTGCCAGATGACCAACCTTACGATGTGACCTGTTACATGTGACAATTTCAACCATAACCTCTTGGTGGGGCCATCTTTTGTCAAACGGTGGAGACTTATTGGTACTCCCAATAGTATAGTGTGTGTGGGTATGTATGCGGTATATGTGGTATATTTTTAAAACTTATGTGATATATTTTTTAACCAAGTATACAAAGTATACGAAGAACCAATATGTGGACTGGAACGAGTGTTTGACGTGTAAAGCTTGGTCGCATGAGAAACGTACACCGCTTATACAAATGTGGGCAACTTTTTTGCGATTTGTGTGTCGACTGATGTTTGCGTACTGTTGTGTCCGCAAAATTGCGCAATACAAAAGTATTTGCGCAACTGCGAGAGTTCCACTTCGTTGCCCTCCTTGCGAGAGTGACACTTTATTGCCCTCCTTGCGAGAGTTACACTTTCGCCAAAATGCAAACGTCAAAACGACACTTTGCGACACATCCTGACCAAGCATCTTATGATGCTTGATCTGGGGCAAATTACGACAATCAGAGTTGACAATTAAGAGAAGACACCATGGAACAGACAGTCCTTGGTTGGCTTTTGAACGGTTCGGTCCTAAGGTACGACCGACACACTGTAAATTCAATTATAAGAGCAGCCCAGTAATAAACTTATAATCCTATTCAACGAACTTGAGTTCCAACTCTTAATTTCGGACCGATCCCAAAAATACCTATCCCGGGTTCTCGAGCCGGGGATACAACAGTACTCTTTATCGACCCCCGTGCGTATTCTTAAACGCCTGTATGTCCAAGAGTTCGCAAATCCCGTTTTGTAGTTCTTAGTTTGTTATTTTGAAAAAAATTAAGATTTCTAATTATCACTCATAATGTAATTAGAATGCTAGATATTCTTTCAATTAAGAGGTGAGATGCAGTTAGAATTTTCAAAAAAATCGATTTTATTACATTTTCTTGAAGTATGACGTTTCGAAAATATTCCCTGAAAATTTCAAGTCAATCCGATGAATAGTTTCCGGGATATTCTACAATTAGTGAAGGGGCGTCAGCTCCCCATGGCAGGAAGCGGCTGACAAACGCGCAAACGATAATACCCGGGAAAGCAGAATGCTTCGAAGACAACAACAAATTGATATTTTGGAAGCTTCCACATCAGCAGAAGCCCTATTGTATGGGCTATATATAATCCTAGCTATATACAAATCAAGTGTAAAATTGGAAAACTCTTTCTGAAATTTAAAAACATGTATCACTTCATTTTTGAAAAATTGTTTCAACAATAGGCTATAAACAATCGAATGCTCGACCTTTCGGCAAAAATGGTGACATTCGGATTCAGCGGATCAAAATACATTAAAAAAAAGTTTAGCTTCATCCATCGAGCTCAAAATTTTATGAACATACAATACCGTATCCACATCGAAAAACTTTAAACGCGTTTTTCTCGAAACTATGTTTTTCAAGTCGGTGACCACTATAATTCAAAAACCACTCGATGGATTTTGATGAAATTTGGTGTGCTTATTGACAGCATTAAAAACTAGTCCTAAATCAAAGGATTTTCATTTTTGTTGAAAATTTCTATTTTTTAAATAATAAACGAGCGATTTTTTGGTCGAAAATCGAAAGTTATCTGTCGGAAGCCACCATTCTCTTAATAAAAAGAAGCTTCGATTAAGGACTCGATTTATTATGAAACGAATGATTTGTTTGTTTATTTTTATTTTAAATGATCCAGTATAATTTTATGATGGTCACTGCACAGCACTACATGCCGAAGGGGTCCGACAAAGATGGCGATATTTTTATAAATAATCAATATTTTTCTTTGAAAACTTGTACAATTCAAGTTGAAATATAACATAAAAAGTCTGTGTAACCACTTTTGTAAAACAAACTCAATTACTATAAAAATAATTCTTGAAAATGCTCGTTTTTTCATGCCTCTGGCTGCATCTCACTCCTTAATCAGTTCATAAAAACCGGAATCGTTGATGAATCGTAAAAAATGTACTTGTTAAGAGAATCTATCTAAGAAGCTACGGTTTAAATTTCAAGTCAGTCAGATAAAAACTGCCCGAATTATACGTCCTCCCGATTTAAACAACGTAACTTCGAGATAAATGCCTTTAAAGTTTTAAAACTGACGTAAGAGCTATTGTCCACGCGACGAAATTGAAGCTCTCATTTGAATTCTGCGTGTGTCCTCGGAGGCACTTTGATCGTAAGTCTTCAGTTGTTAGGTCATATTTTTTGGACAACGATTTGACTAAACGACTCTAAATTGTTACTTTCGCCGTCCAGGCTGTTTAGTTTCAATTCGGGCACCCTTTTCTTAGTAGTTGTCTATATTTCCTCTTACCGAACTTCGCGTTGATGGCCGGGGCTGATTCAGCGTACCCTTGCTGATTTTGCATTCGATTATTGGAAAAATCTACGAACGGCTCCACTACAGATATCCGCTGGTCTAGAACCTTATTTCCGTGAGCTTGCCTGTCGAGCCGCTCCCGGTTCGCCTTCTCCTTGCTTGTCTCTAGACGACTAGGACCAGGTTTGTTTAATTCCTTGCCGGGCACCCTCTCCTTCGTAATGCTCTGTCCCTCCCTCTTATCAAACACCGCTCTTTCGAACGCAGCTAATTCAGCTTGAATTCGGTCCCGGATCGAAATCGGGTACCAGTCGTCCCACATCGAATTCCCCGGTATCCTATTATGACATTGCATTTGAGGGTTGAGGCAACCTCCGTTCGCCCTTTTCTTATTTGTCTCATCGCTCAGCTTCTTCAAAACCTCCTCGCCTTTCTTGAAGTGCCAATCGTAATCCTCCTGCGACATCCAGGATGTTGAACCTCCAGGATTTGAATTTTCACGTGATCCTGCTTCATTCACGAATCCAAAAACATCGGTGGCCGCCGAAGAATCCTCATTTGTCGGATTTGGGGCTGATGCGCTTTCGTCCTGCTGCAAATTATGTCATTATTGATATGGCTGAGAAGCGGCCGTGCCGATTAATGGATCAACTTGTTCGTTACGCACTGGTGTTATTTTATTATGGTCAAAAGTATCATTTGCTTGTCAGTCGCGCCTCTTTGTCCGTATAGCAGTTCATGGTTTATACGGTTTTGGGGCTCCAAGAGTGAGTAGCACGTAGCTTTATGTGAACAGATGCATGAGCACTCGCTGCCAGTACGAGCGAATTAAAATGTATTCGAAAAATTAAACTGCGAGCCGGACTTAGCAAAAGAAAAAGACCAGGCGTGTTAGTGATTCAACTACGATGTATGGCCGCGTGAAACAAAGTTAACCAGATATCTACTGTCGTGAAAAAAGTATGTATAATTACTTGATAATTTTTCCTTCTTTTATCTGACATTTTCTCTCATTGTTGAGAACGTGGTTGGAATTTCAGGCTATAGGGAGCATAGGTGTTGCGACGGGAATAAACCCTATCTACCTACAAAATTTAAAGTGAATCTGTTGAGTGGTTTTTGGTTCATGAAGTAACTGACATAAGACCATTTCGGATTTATATCAACGTAGTAAGTAAGATTCGTACAATGACGAAAAAATTGGTATTCATCCCAGGCAGCATAAATGTCCAATTGAAGTCGATAAGTTACCGTTGTCAGGTTACCTTTAAGACATGATCGTCAGATAACTATTCGACATCTTTCAAATAACATCCCGTATAATGCTGCCCTAAAGTTATATTTTTATGATATCTGCCGGCGATGAAAACGGATGTCTCAAAAGTATCCCAAAATATTATCCAATTGATGACTTTTTTAAGTTATCAAGAAGTTAACTATTTACTGTTATCTATTGTATATAGTTCAACGTTGTCGAGAGGATATCATAAATACGAATGACATAAGACTTCTTTTTCACGACATCTTTCAGATATCGGTACGGTGCTGTCTTTTAAGATATTTGGTATTGGCAGAAAATAGTAAAAAGTCATCCAAATATTGTCCTAAACATGACATTCAACGGATCATTTTTATCACGGTGCGAATGTAGCGTGTCATATTTCATTTCATCGGCAAAAAATTCTGTGTAACAACAAGTAGTTGAAAGAAATAAAGGTGTTGAAGTATATATGCGTGGGTGCCATTTATCCCACTATTCTTTTCGCCTCTGTGAGTACATATATGTATTTAATGTACTGTCTTTTTATTCTAAAAGCGTAGGTCTGTTTTTGAGGTTATCCAAGGGATCTTTTGGAATATGGCAACCACCAAAAGACGTGACCGTAACGGGAGACAAGTCTAATAACGACTGTACCGTTTTTATAATATTAAATTATATTTTACTTATAATGAATTAATTGATTTTTTATTTATAATGACCTAGCCCACTTCGAAACCGACATAACAATATCTTATTAATTTCTCCATTATAAAAAGTAACTTTTCAACAGTCTAGATTATTGAGCTATATTAAATATTCTAGACTATTAATAGGTTAATTTTTATAAAGAAATGGATAGGATATTGTTATATATATATCGCCAATAAATAGATATCTTTTCGATAGTAATCTTCAATACCGATTAGATGTCGATTTGTCAACCTCATTCAGATGCCTATTGGACGACTTTTTGATGGGAGTGGTTTGTTGGCATTGTTGTGATGACTTTGCGCTAACGTACCGACAACCGAAAAGAGTCAACCTTCTGTCGACACTTTGATAACCATTAAAAGTTGCCGTATAGTTAACTATCGAACACAAATAAGTTATCTGCCAAGCGGACATAAGTGATACGTTTTGTAATACAAACCGCCGTCTTTTTGGACAACCAAAAAGTTATCCGTATCCGTTTCGCGATATCTTTCGGATGCCATATAGATAACATTTTGCTACCTAGGATATTTACTAGATGCGTCTATTTGGTTATTCGAATTTGAATTAACTAAATCTTTCGTCAAATAAAATGTTTCCCATTGTATTCCACTATTCGAATTATTTGATTTAAATATATTTATTCATTCAAATCAAGATCTATTCAATATCGTCTAATAACTGAATATTTTATTTATTCCTAATAAATTTGTGATTCGCTTTCATTTGCTCAAAAAACAATTTAGTTAAATCCACTAAATGGATATATACCTACAATTTAATTTTTCTTAAAATTAAATAGAATTTTCGTCGGCTCAAACCTTTTTCTATCTGAGCGAATTAACGGTCTGTCTTTATTGCAACAAATACTTATTCGAACCAAGCTATTGGCCATATTGATGAAATTGGCCAAATATTGGCCACATGATAAAAATCACACACACATACACACACACACACATACACACAAAGGTTAGGTTTGAAAAATCTATCGCATGATATATGATAAAACTCACTAATTATCACAATGACATTAACTAAATGATATAGTTAACTAACTTATTGATATAATTATAGGAATTCATTTGGGGTCTTATGCCATATCTGCGAATAAAATGTGCCAAAAATCTGTAGATAGGTTATAGGTTCGATTCCATGTGTAGGGAAAATGTGGTCTTTGAAAAAAAATTATTTCAGAAGGTCAGGGGATAACGAATTATGATACAGAATGATTGTGGTAGAGCTCTAAAATAAGTATGTTATTTTATTTTGTATTTATGAAATATTCGATGCATATAGAACACTTGGATTTGCAGTGTATTATGTCAGCAAATAAAGATTCATTCGAATAGAATCTTTATTTATTTAATTATTAGGTGTTGGAATTAATTCATAGCGTTTTACAAGAGATGGCGTAGGTAGTACAGTATTTCGTATTTCGTATTTCGTTGTTACGCACAGTAATGTATGCATCGTGAAACAGCTATCATTGAATGTTATTTGCTGTAGATAACCTCTTTTTGAATCGTAAATAACAACACTTTATAATTTCTTGAATAGGTCAATATTTGTGCCGAATAAAGTGTTTTTGCGGGGAGTTTTACTTCCCGCTTTTTTGTCCGCTTTTTGCATCGAATTGTCACTGGTGATGAAAAACGATTCATTACGACAATCCGAAGCGCAGAAAGTCATGGGTTAAGCCCGGCCAACCATCAACGTCAGTGGCAAATCCAAATATCCATGGGTCTAAGCTCCTGATCTGTATTTGGTGGGATCAGAGGGGTATGATTTATTATGAACTGCTGAAACCGAATGAAACCATAACTGAGATCGCTACCCAGTGCAATTGATGCACTTGAGCCGTGCATTGCAAGAAAAACGGCCGGACTACTCCGAAAGACACGACAAAGTCATTTTGTTGCACGGCAATGCTCGTCCGCACGTCGCAAAATCGGTACAAACATATCTGGAAACAGTTAAATGGGCAGTCCTACCCCACCCACCGTATTCTTCAGATATCGCTCCTTCTGATTACCATTCCTTTCGTTCGATGGCTCATAACCTGTCTGAGTAGAAGTTGACTTCTTACGAAGATTGTCAAAAAGGGTCGGTTCGTGGATTGCATCTAAAGACGAGGCGTTCTTCCGACTAGATATTCGTACCCTGCCCGAAAGATGGTCAAAAGTAGTAGATAGCAAGGGGCAATACTTTCATTAATGTATTTTTTTATTTTCATTTAAAATAAATATTTATTTAAAAAAAAACGTTACGAATTAATTCAAAGTCCTAATAATATCTGTTTTGAAATTGGCTTCATCTAACAATGCTTTCCACAAAAGTTTTGCGGAATATTGTCACTGAGCGAGACACGGCCGCCAGAGAATCGCTCGAGCCCCCCACTCCCGGGTGCCTGGATGTAGGCCGCCTGCCCAATACCTCCCGCGCGCGACTCTCGTACGGCCGCTAATACCGCTGCGAGCACACAGAGGGAGAGCGCGCCTGAGTCTATCCCCAAGCGTGCGCCGTCATCCGCTCCGACTGAGCGTCGTTATCGAAACATTGGTCTTTCGAGCCGGATTTAAGGAGACACCTCCTTCTTGAGCCACAGAATCCAACATGGTCTACTCGTTCGATTCTCTGATCCAAAGCCCGGCCGAGCTACATGGAAGAGTAGCTCGGATCGTCGACAACTTGCGGAAGCTTGGCCAAGCAAACATCACCGAGGGAGCTGTAAAGACGCGCCTATCTACGCTGGAGAAATACTGGGAAAAATTCGAAGCAAACCACGATGTCCTTACCACGGAATATGCCACGCAGCTACGTCAGCACGAATATTTCCAGAAGGATTTCTACTGCACGATGGAAGAAACTTATTTCTTCCAGCGCAGCACGCTGCTCGACCGACAGGCCGAGCTGGCCCGACCAACAGAACAGCTGACTATGAGATCCGTAAATACAACGCAAGGAGACACGCTGCTACCGCGCATTCAACTGGCTTCGTTTTCCGGAGACTACTGCGACTGGCCCTCATTCAAAGACATATTTGAATCGATGGTTAACCAAGACACTCGGTTGACTGAAGTAGAAAAACTTCATTACCTGAAAAACAGCCTTCGTGGAAACGCTAAAGCCGTAATCAATAACCTACCGACAACGGGGGAAAATTACAACAGAGCATGGGAAGCTCAGACGGGCCTTTATGATAATAAACGCCTACTAGTGAGATCATGTCTCGCAAAATTTACCACCCTTCCGAAAATGAAAGGAGAATCGGCCGAAGAATTGAAGAAAATTTTCCACAGCGTTACGACAACAGTAAACACCTTGGAAGGTCTAAAAAGGCCGATTGGGAAAACCGAGGACCTCTTCCTATTCCTCATCGTGGAGCTGTTCGACAACCGGACTCGCCGCGACTGGGAGGAGACCAGCAACAAAACTCCCAATCCTCCTACCTACGCAGAGCTATTAACCTTCCTGGAGCATCGAACACAGATGTTAGAAGCGATACAATCACAACGTCCAGGAAACGGCACTGCAACACCAGTCGAGCGGCAGCGCTCGCGCACGCTGACAACCTAGCAGCGAAATTCCTATTCAAAAGGATGTAGCCTCTGCAATGGGGCGCATTTCATAATGGGGTGCGAACAATATAAGGCAAAAACGCCAGAGCAGCGACTAAAAACAGTCGAACAATTAAAAATCTGCCACAACTGCCTGGGAAGACACTCAGTAACTGAATGTAAATCTCAGAAGGTCTGCTCCACCTGCTCGGAAAAACACAACTCAACACTGCATCAAGCATCCACCCGAGTGAGCAGCAATCTCGCCACACATAAGACGCTAGCCGTCTTACTCGCAACAGCGCGAGTACACGTGTTAGACCCATATGGGAATCCTTGCAAGGCCCGAGCGCTAATCGACCCGGGCTCAGAAGTCAGTATGATAACAGAAAGACTTGCGCAACAACTCCAATTGAAACGGAGATGGACAACAATGGCAATTTGCGGAGTAGGAGACGTCAAAACAAGTCACGCAAAAGGACGCGTAACACTGAACCTTCAATCACCACAGACTGGGGAGCGTCTCGAGACAGAAGCATTCATTCTCCCACGTCTCACCGTCTATTCCTGCTGCCTTGCCACAGCAAAACGCCAATGGGATCACACCAAGGGAATTCCCTTAGCTGATCCACAGTTTCAAGCTCCTGACCCAGTAGATCTACTGCTAGGAGCTGACGTCTATGCCACGATAATCCAGTCCGGCTTACGCAAGGGAAGAAAAATCAGCCGATAGCGCAAGAAACCTCCTTCGGCTGGATCTTGTTGGGAAGCATGGACAAAAGGGCTTCGCATGGCCCCTCAACCTCCCAGCAGTGTTCCGTAGTCGAGGACCTTTCTGCGGCCGTCAGAAAGTTCTGGGAACAGGAGGAAGGACCTAGCCATCCCTTGCCTTTGTCAGAAGATGAGCAGATTTGCGAGGAACAATTCATAGCTGACCACAAAAGAGAAAACGGGCGATACACAGTCCGCATGCCGATAAAGTCCCCCCTGCCGGATCTAAGCGCCACCCGGGAAGTCGCCATGCGAGCACTAACCCAAATGGAAAAACGCTTGGATAAAAACGGGGAGCTCAGAGAATTATACAACCAATTCCTAAAAAATTACCTAGAGATGGGACATATGGAACCAGTCCGCGACCAGGACCAAAAGGGCCAAATTTGTTATCTTCCCCACCACGGTGTTTTACTGCGAGTCGTTTTTAACGGCTCATGGCGGACCCCATCAGGATACGCCCTAAACGACTACTTAATGCCGGGAAAAAAACCTACTCCCAGCACTGGCAGATGTGCTGTTGCGATGGCGAACCCATCCAAAAGTAATAACGGCGGACATTGAAAAAATGTATCGGCGGATCTGGGTTCACCTGGATCAACGAAATCTACAAAGAATCTTGTGGCGAGAAGACCCCCAAAAACCAATGCAAACTTACCGGTTGAACACTCTCACCTATGGGTTAGCATGCGCACCATTCCTGGCCATTCGTACCCTCCTTCAATTGGCATCAGATGAAGGAAGCAAATTCCCATTAGGAGCAAAGGCTTTACAAGAAAACACCTATATGGATGACATTTTAGTTGGGGCTCCAAACGAAACCGAAGCAAAGGCAATTCAAAAGGAGATCCAACAAATCTGCATGGCGGGCGGCTTCGCAGCCAAGAAGTGGGCGTCTAACTGCCCAGAAATCTTGCGGAACGTTCCGGCCGAAGACAAGGCTCCTCATGTATTTCACTCGTGGGCGGCAACGGACTCTACCCACGCCACTTTGGGACTGTTGTGGAAATCTGAACACGACGCTTTCAGCTTCAAGGTTCACGCCATAACCAGCAACAAAACAACAAAAAGAACTATACTTTCACAAGCGGCATGACTATTCGACCCTCTAGGGTGGCTGGCACCTATCATCGTGAAAGCGAAGATCTTCATTCAAACCTGTTGGCAAATCAGCGCTCAATGGGATGACCAGTTGCCCCCTTCAGTAGCAAACGAATGGAACTCGTTTCATGATGAATGGCACCTAATCCAGGACATTAAAATCCCGCCCTGGTTAAGAATGGAACAAGGAAATACGGTAGAACTTCATGGGTTCGCAGATGCCTCAGAACGCGCCTACGCTGCGGTCCTCTACCTAAGAGCAATCACTAATGAACAGGATCCATACATCTCCTTGATAACGGCTAAGACCCGAGTAGCCCCACTCAAGTGCGTCTCACTACCACGGCTTGAGCTATGCGCAGCTCATTTGCTCGCTTCACTCACCCATCAAGTTGCAAGAGTCTTGGGAATCCATCAAACGAAGATCACCCTTTGGTCTGACTCAACCGTAACTCTGGGGTGGATTCAAGGGCACCCCTGCAAGTGGAAAACCTACGTTGCGAACCGCGTAGCCGAAATACAGCGGCTCATGCCAGGAGGCAGCGGGAAACATATCCCCGGACCATTCAATCCCGCGGACTGCGCTTCGAGAGGGCTGACGCCCAAGCAACTTCTGAAACACGAGTTATGGTGGTGCGGACCGCCCCTTCTTACGACAAGGGGTCCAAGCAATAATGAACCCCCACAACCTCGCCTGCCTCTAGAATTGCCGGAAGCCCGGGTAACTATTCAGATGGCTACCGTCCAGGGCCCATTCCTCGAACCCGAGACACTGACGAGGTTCTCAAACTACAACACACTATTGCGAGTCACCGCCTGGTGTAAACGATGGAGATCAACCGCGCGACCTAGAAACCAAGAATTACTTCCCAATGACCTGCAAAACGCCGAACTCGCCTGGGTGAAGCAGATTCAGGCCATCCACTTCTCCGCAGCAATAAAGGATATACGAGCCAACGGAGTAAGCCGTATAAAGGGGTCATTAGCGCAGCTAGCGCCCTTCCTGGACAAGGAAGACATCCTGCGAGTAGGAGGAAGGCTAAAGCACTCCCTCTTATTTTGGGATGAAAAACACCCAATAATACTGCCAGCAGAATCGAAACTCACGGAGCTACTCGTCAATAAAGCTCACCGAGCGACACTGCACGGCGGAACTCAGCTTACCTTGAACAGCTTGCGCCAACGCTTCTGGATACCAGGAGGACGACGACGCGTCAAACAGTGTCTCCACAAATGCGTCACGTGCGCGCGATGGCGGGCGGCGCCCTCCCATCAATTCATGGCAGATCTACCACCGGTACGCACCAGGCCCGCAAGGCCATTCCAATTCACCGGAGTAGACTACGGTGGTAGTCTACTCTACGCCTGTGTTCATAAGAACTTCCCCAGGGAGAGGACACAGGGCATCTAAGGCCTTCTTGGTCATCTTCATCTGCATGGTGACCAAGGCAGTGCATCTCGACCTAGCATCTGACTACTCTGCAAGGGCCTTCCTTGCAGCTCTACAGCGTCTGGTCTCTCGTCGTGGGTTGTGCACTGAATTCTACAGTGACAGAGGAACTACCTTTGTTGGCGCCGATTCCGAGCTGCGAAAAATGTTCGCCGCTAGCAGCAAAGAATTCGCTGCCATCAGACGCGAAACAACAAACCAGGGAATAGCTTGGCGATTCAACCCACCTGCTGCACCACACTTTGGAGGCCTGTGGGAAGCAGCCATAAAATCAACTAAATATCATCTGCGAAGAGTCATAGGGGAAGCTACCCTCACTTTTGAGGAGATGTCGACTGTACTCGCGCAGGTTGAGGCATACCTCAACTCACGCCCCCTGAGCGCATTGACCGAGGATCCCACTGATATCAGCGGGTTAACCCCAGGGCACTTTCTCATCGGTACGGCTCTCAACGCCATCCCTGAACCTTCACTCCTGGAGACATCACCATCCAGACTTACGCGATGGTAACAGCTCAATGAAATGAGAGATCATTATTGGGCCCGCTGGTCAAGGGAATACGTCCACAGTCTCACCCCACGAGCTAAATGACAGCACAATACAAATGAGTTTACAATAGGACGGCTTTGTTTCTTGAGAGACGAGAACACTCCACCGTCCAGATGGCCTCTAGCTCGCATTACTAAAATCCACCCGGGCACAGGCGGCTGCACCAGAGTCACAACCGTAAAAACCGCTACGACAGAATTAACCAGGCCGATAACAAAACTCATCCTTCTACCAGTGAGCAATCCAGGAGAGGACCCTGAAAGTCCGGAATTATCACCTTGCACGTGATAAGGCGGGAGGAATGAGCGAGACACGGCCGCCAGAGAATCGCTCGAGCCTCCCACTCCCGGGCGCCTGGAAGTAGGCCGCCTGCTCAACACCTCCCGCGCGCGATTCTCGCACGGCTGCTAATACCGCCGCGAGCACACAGAGGG
Organism: Ophion obscuratus; assembly: GCA_964007375.1. Classification (NCBI taxonomy): domain Eukaryota; kingdom Metazoa; phylum Arthropoda; class Insecta; order Hymenoptera; family Ichneumonidae; genus Ophion; species Ophion obscuratus. The sequence goes on along the minus strand of OZ023321.1, from coordinate 28,744,214 downwards.
AGAGCGCGCCTGAGTCTCGCGTAACCGGAGCCCGACACGATCGGGAATATAAGGAGCGCCGCGAGACCCCGAAGAGCAGCGACAAGCGGGCTAGAGCACGGGTATTATTACCACGCTCAGAGCTCTCGGCAAGATACTCTTGCAACTGTCCTCGTCTATTTCTCGCTGACCGCATACCCATGCGGCAGTTAAGGGGGGATTGTCTTTTTTTTCGCAAAATTTACCGCTTTTTGGGAATTTTTTTGTGAAGAAAGTATACAACGAAAAACTTGTGAAACTTGGCATATAGTTTTATTGATCTGTTTACTACATACAAAAAATTTTTTAAACAATTTCATCAAAAAATCCGCCTCCCACCCCCCTCGACGCGTGATAGTCCTTTTTTGATGGTGTGCACGATTTCTCAAAAACTATTCAAGCGATTGCCTTCAAATTTGGATAGAATGCTCAGCTGATATCCTTTTATCGTTTGATGAAGCAAAAAAGCAATACGTTTAATAGTTTTTTATTTACAACAAAAAATCAATCAATTTTTTTCGAAAAATCGATACTTCAAGTTCAAAAAGTCACCAAATCGTCAATTTTTTTCCCTTCATCGAACGATAGCTATATGTGTCTAAAGTAAAATGCTTTTTGGGTTTTCGTTGCAGGATGAACGTGAAGGCTGTAATCGTGCACACCATCAAAAAAGGACCATCGCGCGTCGAGGGGGGTGGTAGGCGGATTTTTTGATGAAATTGTTTTAAAAAAATGTTGTATGTAGTAAACAGATCAATAAAACTATATGCCAAGTTTCACAAGTTTTCCGTTGTATACTTTCTTCACAAAAAAATTCCCAAAAAGCGGTAAATTTTGCGAAAAAAAAGACAATCCCCCCTTAAAATACAAACGCAACCCGCAGGAGGAGCTATCTTCGAACGAAATACCGTGGAAGCTCATCCCCCTGAAGGAGGGACTCTCGACTCAGCGGGGATTCCTCACCCGACCGCCACGCGATTCTCTCGCCACCTGGGACGTTAGGGTGCGACGATACACGTCCCCTCGCTGGACAGACGCGGGGCCACCGCTGCTCTCCCCCCTATCAGGCTCTCCGACAAGTACGGTGGGGACGCAGACCTATCGGTGCCCGCGAGTCCACAGAGGCACCCAGACCTCCAAGACGACTCGACCATCGCTGATCGACCAAGGATCACAGACATCGTCGGGCAGCGAGTGGGAACCACCGATCCCGCCACCATCACCAAAGGTTCTCACGGTCGAGGATAGAGCGACAACTCCACCTCTCGCCCTTCTGCCGGGCATAAGACGGACCAAAACTAAGCCGTCACTCCTTTGGAGCGAGTCCCCAAACGCCCCTCCTGCGGATTACAATAATAACTCGGCGGACAAAGCTGTACTATGAATAAATCGGAATAGAAATAGAGAACTCTCCGTGTCAACCGCTTCATTCCGTCGACCTACCCCAAGCGTGCGCCGTCATCCGCTCCGACTGAGCGTCGTTATCGAAACACTCACCTATAAAATAAGTCCTATACGAAAATCACGTAGGATTGTTAGTTTAACGGAAAGTCATCGGTGAATGGATTTTTTTGCTTGTACTTCTTTTATTAATGAACTTATTGTTCTGAAACTCAATCAGCATGTAGAAGAATCTGTCCCCAAAAATATCTTTAAATTTCATTGAGCTACGTCGTATAGTTAACGAGAAATGACCGATGTACGTACATCGCGCACTTTTTTATAGCAAGTAATCCAGAAGGGCTACATGGGGGAAAAAAAATACGTGTACATTTAAGATCCGACTGGCCTATATCGCCCGAGACTAGATACTTTAATGTATCAATATTCTAGAAAAAACATAACTTTATATCAAGAAAAACGGAACGAAAACTTGGAACGTGGTTTTCGCGAAATAACTTTTATGGACCTTATCCCAGTGAATACTGAAAAACTTATCAAACGATTTCTAATTTTTTGTTTAAAAAAATCTGTAATCGCGGTAACTAAGTTTCAAACGTCCATAATTATTATTTTTAAATATCGCTCGAATAAAAAAGGGCCGTGAAAATATTTTTTTTCAAGTTCAAACGGTTGTCACTTGTGCACCCGTCCGGCGAAGCTTTACGGTCCTGGTACGTAGAGGGGAGTGGGGTACGAAAATTGGGGAACTTCGCGTTACGTAATTTGTGTATGCCCCCTAGTAGAAAAAATGGAAGTGCCGGAGAACAGGGGGGGGGGGGGGCAAGACAAAAATTAGAGCATTTAGTGTGGAATAAGCCGATCAAAAAGAGATGCGCGTACATAAAAGAATTGGACATATTGACAAAGCAGGTAACGTGGAGAGAAGGAAATACCAGTATATAAAAATGTTGCTAAAAAGGGAATACCTTTATATAAACTGCAAGAAACAATGTAAAGGAGAAGAGAAAGTGAGAGGGAGTATATGTCTAAACAGCCTTACAGGGTATACTGTGGAATGAATACTACTACTACTATTAAATATTTAACAAGAATAGCTGGGACGAAAAAAAAAAAATTATTTGAAACAAGTAGTAACGTAGTAGGCCGTGAGACTAGGAAAAAACCTATTAGATTTAAATAGAGCCTATTTGAAATAAATCTTGTTTTGGCAGTGTAAACAGATTTATGTGACTGCAATAATTGTCGTTGATAATCCCCATTATGAATCTATAGTTAGCTTATATCATCGGTCACATTGAGTATCAGTTTTGCATCAAGTATGCTAATCACTTACCGTGCGATATTTGGAGCGCGGAGCGATCCAGGTGGTCAATTTTTCCGATGAGTCCTCGTCATCGGATTGGGCGTAAACTCCGACAAGACCAGCGACAAGGAGCCAGCCGACGAAGAATCGGTTTAAATCCATAATTGAAACGTTAAAAAGGACAGTAGTCTGGAGGGACGAGTTATGTCTATAACTTGGACGAATAACTTAGTGATCACTATTCTGCGCTGCTCTGTGTACTAATGTTCGCACGTCGGTTGTTAGTTGGTACTGGACCTGTTATATCGTTTTCGTTCTAGTGCTCCGCTGCTTTATGAAAAACAATAACTTACTTCTTATCTAAAACATTCTTATGCTAAAGATGCAGAGCCGTGAAACACAGCGTCGGCTTTTTTCGCCTGTGGGGTCTTATTTCGCCTCTAATTGTAAGCTACGTGTTACGCGATTTGGACAGTACAATAGGACACGATTACAGCTGATCTGTATTCTCGAACACGGCTGTACAGAATGTCATGGCATTTGCGGAGCCGATGGCAAACGACTAGACGAACTACATTTTTCTAGACATTTTTCTTCAATTTCGCAATAATACACATTTTCTCATACCACTCTAGGCGCGAACTAAAGTAATGAAAAATATATGTTTCGTAGACTTGACCGCCTAACGAAAAGCACGCCGTTGTGCTCTCAGCAGAAATGAACACTTTCACACCCCGACCGTTTTATTATTGCGACGAATGCGAAAATCTTCGGGTATCTACGTTTCGTAGGACATTTTCGATGGTTTTGCAAAAAAATCGCGTGGGCATGTTTGCGTCCTGCGAATTCCAGCAGGGGCAAAGAAATATCATTCCGTCGAGTCGAATGAATATCGGCGCCTGCAGCTCGCGCTCGATAAAGCCGGGAACACACACCTTCCGTAAGGTAAGCCCACGTAACCGGAAGGTTTTGATCAACTGATGAACGGCGATTATGGATACGTTATACAAGATGTATGTGAAACTGGTTTCCGGTGCAGGATCTGACAGCCGATATTATACTATCACAGTAAAATGTATAAAATGAATAAACAAGTGTTTGCCGTCGGTTTATAGTCTTCAGATAGTTTTATCTAGAGCGCTGTTTTGAAGGTGAGTTTTAGAATCAATTAATTAAAAAAAAAATACACATGTTTACTAATCCTTCAAGAATATGTGAAAATGAATAAAAAATTATTATCATGTACTTTTGTACGTTTGTTTACAACGGTGTGCGAAAAACGCTCTCATGTGACGAAAAAACCAAACATATTCTTAATCTCTATGAGGGTTGTGATGTTCGCGCTCGATAAAGGCGCAAACAGACACACCTTCCATCATGTATATGCAACGCGACCAGAACGTGATTCAGAGTCGAAAATTGCTCTAATTCCATACGATGACAAGCGGTAAATCGTGCCGAAAAGTACGGACACTCTACCATGGGGTCATTATAAAATATCACTGTAAATGTATTTGTTAGACTCCATTGTATGTATTGTAATAAAACAAAAATGAAAAGATATAATGAATGTAGTACTGTTAATTTGATATATATTGAAAAATATTCATGTCATATATCATGCGAGTATGTGAATTTTTACAGGATATAATTATTTATTTTTATAAGGAATGGCAAATTTATAGATAAATAAAATGTTATGCTTATTGTAAATAATCTTTATTGAATTGTCCATGTACTTTATAAAAGTTATACATTTTTTTGTGTATTCACAAGTTTTGAGATTTATCCATTCCCAACCATTTAATATAAACATCATTGCCCTTTTTGTGAATTATCTTCTCCACGAGATATATGTTTGGATTGGCAACACGTTGCAGTATGTATTCGTAGAATCCTCCTGCCATCGGATTTCCATTTGAGTCCTTGACTAGGTACGTTACAGGATACGTTCGGTGCACCTTGATGATTTTAAATACTTCGGTGGTCCAATTTGGTGTGAAACCTTTTTCAAATATTGTCCTTAATTTGCTTACGTGCACAAAATCATTGATTTTGAATCTTTCAAGAGCCGCAATTTTTACGTTGCTGTATATGGTGGTTTCTCCGTGATCGCAGGAGTAACGTCGATGGGCCTCATGCCAATCGTACGATGCTTTTGAGCATGGTACTTAATAACGAGATGCGATAACGCATCGATCTATTTGTAATTACCATTGAGTGTAAACATTTTCCACATATTATTTTTGAGAGTGCGATTGAATTGTTCGACGACCCAGGCCTTCATAATAGAATACATCGAGTAATGATTGATGTTGTATTTCTCCATAAGTCGTTGCACGTTTACATTGTAAAATTCTCTTCCTTTGTCAGATAAGATTTTTCGGATATCTGCTATGATCTTGTATGATTTTCGCGATCGGTGAACCCTTTACGTTGCCAGTTTCACTTTTCAGGGGTACGGCCCATGCATACCTGCTCAACACATCGATGACAACGAGTATGTAATTATAGCCTTTGTTGAAACGCGAATACGGCCGCATTTCGACTACATCAGCCTGCCACAAATCATCATACCCACGTATGATGCCACGTCTGCGCGGAAAGTTTTTTCTTGCTGAAGCATGTAATTCCTCCGCTAGCTGCCTTTCTTCAAAGCAGCTAGCAAAGGTTTTTCTTCTCCCAGCATATCTTGTGTTGAGGAGACGATTTTTTACAAATCTTCCTGCGTTGTGCCAGATACAGCGTCGGTTACATACTGCATCGTTTTGGGCGTATCGTTCATAGTTATTCGAAGCGCATCCTCTAGTGCGATGAGTTTCTTCTCAAATTCATCCAGGCATTCCGTTAACAGGTTGATTTTCATTTCCACGTAACGTTTATTAACAGCATCGTAATCCCCTTCAGTTAGGGCTACGCCTCATATTTTACGTGATCTTGCATCGAAGCCACTAGAGGTTAGACAAAGAGCATTAACAGGTGTATAATTTCTTATTAGCCTAGTCCACTGATAGTATGAATTATCCTGCGCTCCGAGCGATGATCCAAATTTATTGATCGACATTTCGGTATCAATAGTGACGAAGGAATTATGAGTATCATCGATGCATAGGTTAATTTATAATGAGACCAGCTTCGCAAAGTTCCTCAATAACCGACATTATCTCATTGTCGTGAACGTTGTTACCCGCGTGTCGTGAAGATTCCAATAATCGCAAACGATCGACCAACTCGTTGGGATCATTCCAATGCACATAATCGATTTTGTTATTATTTAAGGCGTTTCCCCCACTTGTAGCGCAAAAAGGCCTTTTTTATGAATTTTTTAAAAGAAAACTACAAAACTTTTTCAATCGATCAATATACCATCTTAATGAACACATCTTGAAGAACTTTCAGTAATTTTTTTATTGAAAAATATTACATTGTTTAGTGACAAATGGCCGTCAATGAAATAATGTTTTTATATACACGGTTTGCGGTGACGAACATTGCGGCGAAGTGGATCATCTGAAAAAAAATGCGGATGGATTTATTCAAATATAAGTATAAACTAGTCTTTAATCGAAGGATTTAAAAAAATATTCATTTGTCACAAAATGGCGGACAGTCAAAGTTAATGGTTCGATTTTAACGAAAAAAAAACGGCCGTTTTTTGGCTATAAAACGGCCATTTTTTTTTCGAAGAAAATTGAACGATTAAAGCCTACATTTTTATGTATTAAATAAGCCTGCAAAATTTCAAGAAGATCGGTTCATTAGTGTTCGAGTAATCTTGGTGACCGACTTCAAAAATGCCATTTTGAGAAAAACGCGTTTAAAGTTTCAATTTCAGTTTACACGAAGACAATATTTTTTTTTGTAAACTTACATAGAGTCATCTATTCCGGGCCCATACAGAAGTTCTTCCGCCGACGATGCCGCTTGCAAAACGGAAATTTGGTGTTGCCTTCGTAACATTCTTCCTTCACGAGTGCTCTCGGCCGCACGTCTCTCTGCCAGTGCAATCCGTGCTTCGTCCATTTTATCAGCGTATTCGTGCGCGTTGTGTCCACAGCTCACTCCGATTGAATTCAAATAAAATAATAATGAATTTGAACCTTTGTTGAATAGTTCAACGGCAATGTAAGCTGCTAAATTTACAACGATTGCTCCACTCGATACGATTTTTGGGCTTTCGTTGTTATTTTGATTGAAGCCACCGACGCATCTTTCGAGTAAAGTTTCCTTACTCAGATCGTTGTATATAGGTCTGATGGCATCCAATACATTTGATGGAAGTGGTTTGTAATCGTGTTGGAAAGCCTCGTTTCTTGCCTGAGCTCGTTGATACGAACACCACGATTCTTCACCGGTTTGACATCTCTCGTGGTGTGGATTGGCATCGGATGAACTGTAATGATCGAAGGTCGCTCATATTGCCTCATGCATATCGTGAACAGAAGCAGAATGGTGTCGAATAGGTAAGTCCATCGTACACAGTGAGCTTGTCAATAAATTTTCCTGTCAGCTGTCCTTTACCACCAAGCTTTTTGTTTTTGTTTTTACTAAATTACGAAGGCGGGATCCCATACGCTTTTGGACGTGACCGATGCATTCTTTTTTTATAACGTCTACGTCGTCATAAGGATGAGAATTTACTAGCCCAGTGTACGTTTTCGAATGTCCGTCTCCAATATAGTAACGGTACAGGACATTATATTTTTCTATTGAACGCTTGAAGATTTCGATAATGGACTCCACCTGCATTTTTCCCGAGGAGCCTTCGTGATTTGCACTGCAGTTATCTTCGTGTGTTTCGTACCATTCTTCGCATTCCGCATCGTTTAGCTTATGTTTCCACGATTCACACATTTTACAATACGCACTTTTTACCACAAGATCAAGTACTTTTCCACTGTAGTAGCCTATGACTGATGTGACTCCGAACAATGACGTATATCCTCGCTTCCTCCAGGATCCATCTCCGGAAACTGTTAAGTGAGGAGTTGCATCACCTTCTGCATTAGGTGTATCTTCAATTTCTTCCCATACGGCTTTTTTAAATATTACATCTGCCCATGTTTTCACAGACTCATAAATACTTTTCAAAATTATTGAATATGTAGTCTCGGTAAGAAACCTTGGCATGTCCATAAGTCCGCAAAATTTTTGTGCTCCAGCCAATCCTATGCTAAGAACTCGCATGGTGAATATAAATCGACGATTTATTGCATAAGAATGTTCCAAAAAAGGAGAAGATGGTATCAAATTATCTGCACATGAGTCACATTTCACAACGATTTTGAAGCCTAGTCCTCTTGCACTTGCCGTTTCAAATGTAATATTTCCATTATACGTTTTGCACTTCACTAAATTTGAAATAGCAGCAAACACAACCCAAAAGTTCAAAATCCGATATTCAATATTAGAACTTTGATTCACAGTCATATCAATATTATTTTTCAGTTTCTTCGCAGACGTGCTGAAACTTTCAGTTTCCGTTTCGGCCAGGTTGGGGTTAAAAACACCCTTCCTTTTTTTTGGTCGAGATTTCCGTAAATTATCACTGCTTCTTGTTTGTCGCGAACCTTTTTATCGATCCATTTTTGATTGTAAAATGAATAAAAACTGCGCTTATAATATTATGAACGGCGGAATATACGTCTTATACAGTCGAACTTTCGAGCTACACTGACGAGTTTAGACCATAACAGACAACGAAAATACGTTTCTATAAATTCCAGTCTATTATATGAACGTTGTGAATGCCAGGTATACGACCCTTTTCATCGAACAATGCATTGAAGGTCGGAGGGAGGGTCGAGCGCGCCAGACGGCAGACTAGCCGGTCGTTTACACAACGGATTCTTCTCTTTCAACGCTCATATCTCAGTCAATTTTGTTCGGATCGACTTGAAATTTTCAGGACATATTCTCAGATACTTATACTTCAAAAAAATGCAATAAAAAAATCGATTTTTTCAAAATCGCAAGTCGGGGTAACCCCTTAACGTCATGGCGAGTGGTATTTCTATACCTATTCCAACTTTTCGGTCGAAAGTTAATGGTCCAATTATATATTTATACTTGTAGATTTTGTTACCCAATACTTCTCGAGTTTACTGCTACCACGTCGATGTGCATTTGTTGCCAACAATATACTTTTATATTTGTCTTTGTCTTCCTCGGTGTATATTGCATCATCAGGTATTCTCTTGAAGATTAACTCATAGAATCCAGGGGTAGAGTCCCAAGTATTTTATGCAATCGATGAATATATTATCATCATTATCCACATCGAAACGCTTATCGCCTAACATCATTCCTTCATTAGTAAATTTGACGCCATATACGTAATCCATGCTGGAATTTTTGTCTTGTGAAAGAATAGATAAAATACATTGTTAACCGAGTGGACCGAAAAGTTCCCGCAATGTATTTTGACCTTCAGCCGTTTGTAATTGACGTTGAACTGAAGACACAAATTCGGGCGTAGTCTCAAAAACGTCTTCTTCAACAATGGTGGCTGGTTGCAAGGGTACAGCATCCATCGACGTATCATCCAGAAATTCTTTGCGTCGCTTGCATTTCAAGTGATTCGGTGTAGAAGTTACCAGCGAATCTTGGAATAATGAACGTGTGCGCTTTGTTTCTTGGTTCACATCCTTTTCTAGATCATTTGCTTCCGACATGCTTAACTATTCAATTTCCGGGCCAAAAAATTCAACAGCAGCTAATTTTTCAACAATCTGTTTGAGAGCGTATCAGTACATTTCCCCGAAAACACTTGCCCGAATGACACTTCCCCGAATGACATTTCCCCGAAAACACTTCCCCGAAAACATTTCCCCGAATCGACATTTCCCCGAATGACACTTCCCCGAACGGCACTTCCCCGAAAAACAGTTCCCCGAATCGACATTTCCCCGAATGACACTTCCCCGAACGGCACTTCCCCGTAAAACAGTTCCCCGAAAAACAGTTCCCCGAATCGGCATTTCCCCGAACGGCACTTCCCCGAAAAACAGTTCCCCGAATCGACATTTCCCCGAATGACACTTCTCCGAAAGGCACTTTCCCGAAAAACAGTTTGTTTGGGTCTGTTTGGGTTCCACGCACCCCACTATTATTCCAAGCACATCCGAGGTGCGCTGCGCCCACACCAGTGTTCCACGCAATCCACTATTCCACACGCACATTCGAGGTGCCGTGCGCCCACACCAATGTTCCACGCACCCCACTATTCCACACGCACATTCGAGGTGCCCTGCGCCCACAACAGTGTTTCACGCACCCTAATATTCTACACGCACATTCGAAGTGCCCTGAGCCCACACCAATGTTCCACGGACCCCGCTATTCCCCACGCATATCCGAGGTGCCCTGCGCTCACACCCATTTACGCATTTACCCATTTTGACCCAATTTGACTTTGATGTTAAATAAATAACTTTTTCACTCATTTTTTCTTGTCATCTTATTTACCCTTCGATTAATAATTTTTACCCATTTTTACTTTGACTTTAAATAGAAAACTTTTTCACTCATTTTCGGGGAAGTGTCGTCCGTGGAAGTATTCATTCGGGAAAATGTCATTCGGTGAAATGTTTTTCGAGGAAGTGTCATTCGGGGAAGTGTCGATTCGGGGAACTGTTTTTCGGAGAAGAGTCATTCGGGGAATTGTTTTCGGGGAAATGTCGATTCGGGGAACTGTTTTTCGGGGAAGTGTCGATTCGGGAAAGTGCCGTTCGGGGAAGTGTCATTCGGAGAAATGTCGATTCGGGGAAATGTTTTCGGGGAAGTGTTTGCGGGGAAGTGTTTTCGGGGAAATGTCATTCGGGGAAGTGTCATTCGGGGAAGTGTTTTCGGGGAAAAGTATGAGTACCGCTTGAGAGGTTCAGTGATTGGCTTGAAGTGTCTCTCCAATGCAAGATCTTCTTCCATTTTTCCAGCCTTCAAAGCTTGATATTTTTTGCGTATTGAGTCACTTGTTTTCGCAATTTCCCTCGCAATATTTTCATCAGTATCAATTGTCGTCGTCATGTTACGCCCACATGAAATTATTTGTCGGCCGTTGCACAGCTGATGTCTCAATGCTGACTGACTACATCACGGTATTGCAAACTCGTTTAATCCATTTCTATATCGACCACAGGACAATGAGCTATCTTTGTTTGGGTTGACCATGAAACCGTATTTGTGTTGCCAACATTTTTGATATCACCGGAAAATCTTCATACGATATATCCGTATTTACATGGTCATTGTAAACATGTTTCAAGTTTGTACGATCTTGTTTAAATAAGATCAGCAGATTCACATTGTCACGTATAAAATGCTTGGGAACCTTGGCATATATTTGGCAAAGGTCGAAATAATCAACGCTCAAGTTTCTGCCGATCGCAAACTACTCTCTTACTGTATTTTGCTTGTCAAATGCTACGTCATCGAAAATAAAAATGGAGTTCGGAAGCACTCCAATTTTGCGGGGGGATAACATCACTATTATTTGAGAATTTAAAATAGCCAATTTCGTTGATCGATGTCAACAGATTTTCTAAATATTGATATTGTGGCTGTTGAAGTTATTTCGAGTATACATATAGCTTTTCAAAACGTACACCATTTGGACTTTCTATTAAACTTGCCAGAACATTGGTTTTGCCACAATTTCAAGGACCGCAAATAATGCTGCCTATCGTAAGTGGCAGCAGGTCTCCATGATTACGTACTTGTTGGCCCTCCATTACTCTATCGTCGAAGTTGGTCAATTGAATCACCGTTGCTTGTTGCAGGAAAGGCATGTTTTCTCTCTCGAATCTAAACACACATTCGCCGAAAATGCGTCGTGCGAGGAGTATTTACAGGAGTGCACCGGGCCAAATCTGCTCACAAGGAGACGTTGCGAGGTCGATGTCTCCGATTTCGATGAAATTTAGCATGCTTGTAGAATGGGTAAAAATAGGCGACGCGTATTTTTTTATATCGGCGGAACCCGAATTTTAAGGGTTGGAAAGCACCCTCCAAAATTGGGGTGTTTTTCGTTTTTCGTCGATAACCTTTTAACGGTACGAGATATGAAAAAACTTCAAATTGCAACAATGTTTATTTTTTCGTGTACTATATATTGGAGATGTGAACGATGCAGAAAGCAACAAATTTCATATTTTTTATTAGCAAAAATGCAATTTTTTCAACCGTATCTCCGAGAATTTTTAATCGATTCGATGTGAATTTGCGTACATGTAGAGAATGGTAAAGTGCGGATACCGATTTTGTCTTTTTCCGATATCTCACAATTAAGGGGCTGAAACTGCCCGTCGATTTTTTTGCCGAGAGCATCGTATAATCAGCTAGCTTTTTGGCATTTTGGTTTAAATTCACGTCAATATATGTTGGTGTCATGACGCAATTGCATATTTGTAACATGCCAGCGCCCCCCCCCCCAACCCCTCTCTCGAAAGGCAAACGTTCAAAGTTCTTACCGTGCGGCATGGACGAAAACTTGTAGAAATAAAAATGGGTTACAAAGAAAGTACAATCAGTCAAAATAGTCGATACACATTTTCTCGTTTTAGCACCCTTAATAACTTCGTTCTTTCTATAGCTCGTGAACGGGCCGAAATAAAAATAAAGTTCGAAAGGAAAAAATGTTGTATTCTTCGACTACTAGACGTTCATGATGATAATGATGAGTACAGCAATAAATGGCGTGTTGTTTATTTGCAATAATTCGTGAATTATTTGTGAAAAATCACCCTTCAGTTTTTCACTAATATGGGCAGAGGCAAGGATCGCAATCACGGACTGCTTCCGTGCTTCGGGAAGCAACTGCATTACAATTGTATATTTACGAAGAAATTATCCCCCGCCACGTACTGCTTTTGAAGATTACACCACAATCGGAAAAGTGTTCTCACGCTTACTCATTTAGGAAACGTTTCAACTCTATGTTTTTTATGGATTATACTTATTACAATAATGATAGTCATGATAAAAGTGTTTGAAACAAAAAGATTTCTTACACCACGCACAAGTGATAATAGCTGCTTCACCGCATATATCGCATGTCGGTACATTTTGTGATAAGCAAAATTCTACCGGATTTTCGAAGTTTGGTGGTCTTTCTTCTTCGTACCCGCTTTTGTACCACGCATATTTGCAAAGGTTTGTAAACCGTGGAGAAGAAAACTGGATGTGTGTAGGAGATTGTAATTTAACAATATTGTTTCTCAAATGCTGATTGACGTCGTAATTGTATAATATTACCGCGTCAGAAAAGTGTTTGACGAAGTTTTTCCATACACGGAAGCCATAAACATCAAGGGGCTGTGTCATTCCAGTCGTACCAGCAGGAATTACTAAATATCATATGGACTAATTGTCTACAGAACTAATGAAACTGGTGCAATATATTTACCTGCTGGAATGGTTAAAACTTTAATATCTTTCCCTTGCATATCCATTTCTTTAAATGCAGTTGGACATTGACCGCTTCAAGAATCCAGAAGTATTACCGATTTTGGACACGTATTGGGAATATATACTTCTTGGAACCATCGCTTGAAATGATTAGTCGTCAATTTTCCAGATTTCGAAGCCAATAGAAATATATTTTCGGCTCTGAACATAGTTTGTTCCACTCGAGGACCAAATTTGCCAGTAGGTTCGTTTAAAACGATCAATATAGGTACCAAAAGCTTGCCACTCGCAGAAACCAAAGGCTGCATAGTATAACTGTGTGTTGTTGATGTTTTCGATTGCACGACTCTCCCAGCGGATTTCTGCCCTTCTTTCACCAATGTGCCTGTATGTAGCTCTAAATTGAATCCACTCTGATCAAAATTAAATGTGTTTTCAGCCCCAACGTTGGCTATGTTGACTTTAACCATTCCTATAAATTCGATAGCTTTGTTTTGAAGTGTATCAGCGTTTAATAATTGTTGTTTTGCTACATATTTAGTAATCTTCCGTGACACAATTCCATGTTGGTTTTTGAATGTTCTTAGCCAAGAAGCGGATGCTTGGAAATTTACGGCTGGTATTTTTACAATTTCTCGTGCACGTAAGGCCCATCGTCGAATATCTATATCATGGACGGGCAGCCTTTTGTCCAAAGCATCATTAAAATTGTGTAACGTGTAGTGAGCTATCTTTGTTAACTTTTCTTTTTAGGTGCCACCCTTATTTATACTATGGGCCCACCGGCGCAACTGCGGCTCTGATTTCACCTTTTTGAATTTCGTTTGAACAGATGATAACTTTCTATTCCCATTTGCCCCGGATCTCCAATAATCTACAGCTCTTGTCTTGTATTCGTAACTCAATTCTTCTATATCTTGGCTACGTACATTTTCATCAATTTTTGGATCTATGTATCGTTGTCCGTGCCAATCCTCTTCACTGTCATCTTCTATTGCGGCTGCTTCATGAATTTCATTTGGTGACAGGAAATCCAAACCAGTTTCGACTTCCATTTTCATAGGTTGATCCATCGCTTCAATGATCATGCTTTCTAGATCCTTACTGAACTGTTTTTCCTGTTCGGTGATTGGAGTGCGAGGCAAATTCATAGCACTTATCGCTATGGATAGAAGTTGTATAACATTCACCGGATTAACGTACATTTTTATTTGTATTTCGAACTCAAAATGTATGGCTGGTTTCTTCGTCGTAACTGCAGCAATAATGATCGTTGGTGAATTTATATGACTTGAAACCCTTTAACCCTAATCTTTAATACGGGGATTTCAAGGTTATCATGAGAGCCGCTCTTTGCACCGTAGTCGCTCTTTGCCAAGATTTATTTCTTACCTTCATTGGTTCTGCTGTTGGTGAAATTAAGGTTAAAGATAAAGATTAAATTATGCTGCGTTCTAAGCTGATAAAAATGTTTGGAACATTCTGTTCATGAGTTGCAGCGGCAACCCAAAAACGCTGTAATCTCTGCAGATAATGCCTTCGATTCGGTGAGCGGAGTGGAATTTCTTCGTAAATATACAATTGTAATCCAGTTGCTTTCCGAAGCACGCAGTCAGTCCGTGATTCCGAGCCTTGCCTCTGCCCATATGAGCGGGAAACTGAAGAGTGATTTTTCACAAGTAATTCACGAATTATTGCAATAAACGACACGCCATTTGTTGCTGTACTCATCATTATCATCATGAACGTCTAGTAGTCAAAGAATACAACATTTTTTCCCTTCGAACTTTATTTTTATTTCGAAAATGAGAAAATGTATAACGACTATTTTGACTGACTGTACTTTCTTTGTAACCCATTTATATTTTTACAAATTTTCGTCCGTGCCGCACTGTAAGAACTTTGAACGTTTGCCTTTCGAAAGGCGGACCGCTGGGGGGGGGGGGGAGGTTGGAATGTTACAAATATGCAATTGCTGTCATAACACGAACATATACTGACGTGAATTTAGCTGATTATACGATGCTCTCGGCAAAAAAATCGCCGGTCAGTTTCAACCCCTTAATTATGAGATATCGGAAAAAGAAAAAATCCGTATCCGCACTTTTCTATTCTCTACATGTATGCAAATTTACATCCCAATCGATTAAAAATTCTCAGAGATACGGTTGAAAAAATTGCATTTTTGCAATAAACAATGTGAAATTTCTTGCTATCTGTATTGTTCTCATCTCCAATGTATAGTACACGAAAAAATAAACATTGTTGCAATTTGAAGTTTTTTCATATCTCGTACCGTTAAAACGTTATCGACGAAAAACGAAATACACCCCAATTTTCAAAGGTGCTTTTCAACCCTTTAAAATCGGGTTCCACCGATATAAAAAATACATGTCGCCTATTTTTACTCATTCTACAAGCATGACAAATTTCATCGAAATCGGAGACATCGACCTTGCAACGTTTCCTTGTCAGTATCGAGAATGTTTTTCTACCTATCGGACGACTGCAATATTCTCCGATTAACGGCTCATCAATTATAGTTTATTCCAAAAATTGTTTTGTTACAAAATGTTTATCACTTCATTGACATATTGTAGGAGAGGCTTCCCGAACACATAAAGGCTGATTCGCGGAAGTACAGCAATATCGCCGATGCACGCGCCTTTGAAATTTATCGGCACAGCTAATACACATTGGGCGGCGTACGCAAATTACGTAACGCACATTGGCGGGGGGGAAGGGGCGACGCCAGGCGTTACCGTCTACATACGTGGGGGATGTCAAGGATTGCTTTACGTTACGATTTTAGAACTGCCAGAAATATCAACATGTGCGTGTTCGATTTTTTAATTTAAAACTCGCGCGCAATTTTACCGCCGAAAGTTGACAGCTTACCATACGAAGTGTTAGTTAGGAAGGGAAGTCACGGTGCAAAAACTTGCACAGTAGCGTTTCCAATTGCCCTAAGCAAAATTTGAAGAAAAAAATTTGTTTTTATAATGCTTGCAAGTACATATGTTGAAAAATATGTTGGCTACATTTTTATTCACACGTCCAAAAATTGACGGAGTTACAGTCACTTTAGTGAGAATAGGTAGCGCAACTGGTTAGTGACCTTAGTCCCTACAGGTGTGGCGTCGTTCACAATAGATGAAGTGCAGGCTCTTATTATTTTGTGAAATTTAATGAAGATGAAGAACCGTCATATCGCCTGCGACTAGATACTTCAAGGTAAGTATCAATATTCTAGAAAAAAACATAACTTTATATCAAGAAAAACGGAACGAAAACTTTGAACGCGATTTTCTCGAAACTCCTTTTTTGGACCTTGTCCCAGCGGATACTCAAAAACTTATCGATCGATGTTCAATTTTTTGTTGTTGACATCTTTGTAATCGTAGTGACTAAGGTGCACGTAGCCGATTTTTTAAATGTTGATAATTACTATTGTTCTATACTGTTTGAATACAAAAATGGGTCTTGAAAATAGAAAAAAATGTACAAACTGTCGGCATTTTGTAAAAAAAAACCGAAATAAACAACGGCTACGCATAACCATAGCTACATTTGTATAGATTTCGATACATTTTTGACTTTTCATTTGCAGATCCTTTCATAAAGATATCGATGGGACAATGTAGAGACATTTTTTTCGTCGTCAAATCAAGGCATATATCTGGGTTAATCTGAAAGATTTTTTCATAAAAATTGGTATTAAACTAGATGAATATATACTTCATAAAATGAGTATAAACGCGAACTTTTCATAATTAGTTATGTCTATGAAAAAAAAATCGCAGATATTGAAGACAAAGCACCCGTTACGTAATGAAATCGAGGGGGCGGGGTGGGGTTCCCGCCAAGCGTTACGGTCATGTTACATGGGCGAGGGATGGGGGGGGGGGAATTGGGAAATTTGGCGTTACGTAATTTGTGTATCCGCCCTTATCCAATGTGAAATGTGTTGAAAAGAAATGCCGATCGAGAAAGACTCAAAGTTCTCTTTGAGGCTTTCTCGATCGTTTCGGCACTTTTTTCCAACAATTTTTAAAATTAATTTTCTAAGGGGAAAAATAAAAACTGAATTACATGTTGGGAGAAACATTTATTTTTTAATCATGTTTTCCAACACCGTTTGGACCAAAATTTTAAATGCCCGCTCGTTTTGGGCAACTTCACCATGCGTCAGGCGCGACGAGCGACTGCGCTTACGGTCCCCGGTAGCAATGTCTTATTTTTTATTAAACATATATGAATTGAATACCACAAATAATGCCTGGACAGGCGAGAGTAGCTAAAGGGAGAGGAAGTTTGATATTTTTCGAGTATAAAATGAAGAAAAAAAATAGATAAAAAAATCGATTCACCGCGGATCGAACCCGGACCGTAAGCATTGTTAATCCGTCAAGCTGCCAACTCAGCCACGACACTCATTAACGATACAGAACCATTTACGATACACGCTTATCTATAATGTTTAGTGTTGAAAAAAAAGCGCCGAAACGACCGCGGGAAAGGCTCAAGATTTCTCTTTGAACCTTCTACGGTCGTTTTGGCGTTTTATTTTTTAAGACGGAATGACAAACCATCGCCGTCGGTATGGCAGAACATGATTCTAGATACCCGCGGATTTCCGAAACGGCTCTTCAGAATTTCATGATATTTGGCCAGAAGACGTCAAATTGATAGACGAACCGCTGTCTGCCCCTCAAATTTCTTGAACTTGAGAAAAAAAAGTAGCTTGTCTTACGATGCTGATCTCGTGATTGAAATGATGAAAAATAAAAATTTTCGCTAATGCCACGACTTGGAGAGGAGCAGAGCCGCGTAACCACATTAAAAACACATTTTTTGACACCTCAATCATTTCATTCCTTCGCATATCTTCGGAAATCCGTGGGTATCTACAATTAATAGCGGCGAGGCCCTCGTGTCGCATTCTGCAGATGACGTACATCGAAGTCCATGAGGCGAAAAACTTGACAGCTCGGATTCAGCCGAGTGTTCATAAAATGTCGAAAATTGTGCGGTCGTCTTCAACAATTTTTTTTCTTGTCTTTCAACAAAAAAGATAGTTAAATGTGGAGTGTTCATGCTGCGTTACGTCCGACGGACTTGCGGATGTTTCACCGTGCGAGCCGCGTGAGTGATTTATTCGTCCAGCGACATTGAGGTGATTTATTGTCCAGCGACATTGACATCCTTTTTATTTATCAATTGATTTATTCGTCCAGTGATTTATTCGTCCAGCGACATTGACATCCTTTTTATTTATCAATTTACATTGCTTATTCCTTTTTATCCTGAGACGTTTTTCTTGTCAGTTCAGGCTGTGTTCAATCTTTTAAATGCTTTTACATAGCCTCATCAGAGATTTACAACGTCAATCTGCAAAAAAGGCTTCGCAAAAATAAAAATAAACAAATGGAAAATATAAATACATACAACTCCATCGTATTTAAAATACTTTTGTAATCAAGTTCAGATCCCCTCCTTGGGTCTCACAATCGAATGTTTTTCAAAGCATGTCAACCACTCGATAATTTCCCACCTTTTACGTCCAAATATTGCAGATCCATTTGTGACGCCCGATTCTTGGAAAGAGGAACTATTTTTCTCTGGCGGAGCATCCGTAACGCGGATGCTCGAGAAGCGCGAGAGACTCCTGTCGATCGAGGAGTTTGAGCTCGGAGCCCGAAGAGCCGAGACGTACCTTTGTAAGCCCTAATAAATTCTCGTACGAATTGTATTTATGGCGAGTTGTTATTATTCGCCCGGAACATTCTTGACTCCTTACAAAATCAGAAGTGGGATTAACTACGCGTTCTGAAACTTATTTCGGTGATTCAAGTGTGCGTCTGAAAACGGCAATCGCGGCAAAAAAGCACAAAAAAACCATTGAGCAGAACGCTCGACAAATTTCAAGTTTCGAGGCCACGTGATCCATTGCGTGGTGCGCAGGGTGGTGCTTTTGGCGTGTGTCCCGCGTATGAAATTCGGGTAGTCACGTAGGTATATACATGAACCAAGCAGGGACGACATGACGTCACCTGGCCTGGATGCGACCATCGATGTAGAATTTATCGATGATCGGGAATTTGAGAAAGGTCACCGGCACTTACTGTGCATTATCCGCCGCGAGTATGTTAGTTCTTGGGACAGGCAATAGAACTTTCCACCGGGATTCCGACCGAGCTTAAAAATCGTATGCACATACACAAACGTGTATGCTCGCGCTCACGGGACTGTTGTTTGGGCGCGAGGTATAAGTTTTAACTATCTAGCTGGGTTTTCAAATTTATGGTGTATGTGAAGTGCGGACTACTCCGAGATGAAGGAACCAATGGACTTTACTGTCGCTGAGCTGCGATCAAAACTCTTAGAAAGAAATCTTTGGTCGTGCGGCACAAAGGCGGAACTTAATTTCCGTTTGGAAAGTGCTGATCCGAGTGGTGAGTGGAGACGTATTTCGGGGAGTGGCCGCGAAGACGAAATGGAAAACGATTGTTGTAGTTCATCAAGTGCGTTCCCACCACCGGCGATCGTAAACGAGATGCAGCGCGAACTAGAGCTTCTACGCAGGGAAACCGATCTGATGCGCAGGGAATTAGCAATCGCAAATGGTGAAAACGAAATGCTGCGAGATCCGGGAAGATTTCCGGCTCGGCAGGAAGCCGACGGTAATAAAGTAAATATAAGATTGTTTGGAGACCTTATGAGCGATTTTTCGGGGGCCGAGGATACGTTTTGGAAGTGGGAGCGTCAGCTGAACCTTTTATGTGAGAGTTACCAGCTAGACGAGAATTCCGTAAGGATTCTCGCCGGTTCGAAACTCAAAGCCCGAGCTCTCACATGGTCCCACTCGAAGCCTGAACATATTGAAATGACGGTGGAACAACTCTTAGCGACGATGCGACAAATGTTCGACTATCGACCGAGCAAGCTCGCCTTGCGGAAAAGATTCGAGAGTCGACAATGGCATGCACATGAGACTTTTAATGAATATTGTCATGAGAAGGTTATCATGGATAATCGTGTCCCGGTCGCAGACGACGAAATTATTGAGTACATCATTGACGGTATTCCAGACGAGAATATTCGCAGTCAAGCTCATCTTCAACACTTCGATACAACTGAAAAGATGCTTAAGGCGTTTTCAAAGGTGTCACTCCACGCGGATATAAAGACTCGCATGAAGCGTGAGGCGGACGTAAATCCCAAACCATCAGAGAATACTCAGCAATCCCGAAGATGTTACAAATGCGGAGAGGTCGGTCACATGAGGCCGGGTTGCCCGAAGCTGAAAAGGAACATCGGGGGGTGCCCCACGCGCGGTGCAGCCGATCACCAGGTCAAGGAACGCGCCGAAGGCCCGAAACGGAAAGAAGTCAATAACTTTGCTGAGCAGAGCGCCTAATGTCTTGGTCGTTGAGGACAACCCGTTCGAATTGAATCTTTTGCTTAGCCAAAGTCGCGATCCTACGATTAAAACGCTCAAAGAAAAATCGGAGCAAGGCGAGCATGGCCTTTTTGAGATGCGTAACGGGCTTGTTTATAGGAAAGTTGGCGACCGTATACTATTTTACGTTCCGAATGGCATGGTCATGCACGTACTTCGGAAATATCACGACGAGATGGGGCACCGGGCGGTCGACAAAACTTGCGAGGCTATCAAAGCGTATTATTGGTTTCCGCACATGACTGATAAGGTCAAGGCTTATACACAAGGCTGCTTGGAATGTGTTGCATTTTCTCCAACAACGGGCAAAACAGAAGGATTCCTTCATAGCATCCCAAAGGGAGACATGCCCTTCGCAGCGTTACACATTGATCATTACGATCCGGGTGACAAAAAACATTCCGTGAAACGCCATATTCTCGTCGTGATAGATCCGTTTACTAAATTCGTGAAATTGTATGGTACGAAGACCACCGCCACTACAGAGGTTGTACATTTTCTACAAGAGTATTTCGCGTATTACAGTAGGCCGAAGGCGATCATTTCCGACCGCGGCACAAGCTTCACGTCCCGTGAATTTACGCAGTTTCTGGAAGAAAATTGTATCACACATATCAAGATCGCGACGGGCTCGCCGAAAGCGAACGGGCAAGTAGAAAGGGTTAATCGGGTATGAGGCCCAATGCTTTCGAAATTGACTGACGATGCGTCTGGGCGCCACTGGTACAGGGTACTTCGCGACGTGGAATACGCTATGAATAAAACGGCTAGCAAGAGTACGGGTGAAACCCCTAGTAAGCTTCTATTCGGGGCAAACCAACGCGGAAAGGTCCCCGATGCGATCGAAAGTTACCTCGAAGAGAGTGCGGAAACTCATGCGCGCGATCTTGATGCAATGCGGGCAGAAGCAGCGAGAAAAAACGAAAAAGCCCAAGCGTATAACAAGAAATATTTTGATTCGGGAATGAAAAAGCCACACGCGTATGAGATCGACGATTACGTGATGTTAAAAAACTTTGAGAGCTCACCAGGAGTGGCAAAAAAGCTCATTCCGCGGTTTAAGGGACCCTACCGAGTGACAAAAGTTTTGCGCAATAATAGATACGTCGTAGCCGACGTCGGAGGACTCCAGGTTACTCAGAGACCATATCGTGGAGTATGGGACGTTTCCAATATGAAGCCTTGGTGTCCGAACGATGCCACATCGTCAAGCGGCGTATAGTTTGTAACTTTGTGTAGTTATTAGGACGCGCTCCATTTCAAGCGTTGAAACGAGTATAGAGAAATAAAGAAAATAAAATAATGTATGACGATCCGAGTAGTAACTGTAAATCCGGGTCGGCCAGGACGGCCGAACTGTGAGGCCCGATTCTTGGAAAGGGGAACTATTTTTCTCTGGCGGAGCATCCATAACGCAGATGCTCGAGAAGTGCGAGAGACTCCTGCCGATCGAGGAGTTTGAGCTCGGAGCCCGAAGAGCCGAGACGTGCCTTTGTAAGCACTAATAAATTCTCGTACGAATTGTGTTTATGGCGAGTTGTTATTATTCGCCCGGAATATTCCTGACTCCTTACACATTATAGAACAATGTGAACGCGTTCGGCATTAGTTGTTCTATAAATAGTCATAATTGTTTAATAAAATTACATTTCGTGTCGTTAAGATTAATGAATTGCCTTACGTCAGCGCTTATAAGTCTGTGACCGTAGAGTGCGAAAGCTGCAACTGAAAGTGTACTCGTGGCGCTTTGTAAGAGGCGCAAGCTCTTTGCGGATACTTTTGTGCCGCAAATAAATTTCTTCATCATGGGGACCAAAGAACCTTTGGGCGCATGACAAAATTAGGAAAATCTCACCTTTCACTGTACTCGCAATAGGGTCCATGCAAAAAACGACAAATGCTGGAAGCAATGTTTCGTTAGACTTTTTCTACAGTACTGTCCATGTGAAAAACTCTGACTAACATTTTATAACATTCTTAACAGGGATGCAGTGAATCATCAGAAGATTTTTCTTGCCACTGAACAAGATAACAAGTTTGACAAGCAGTGGCAGAGCGAATAACTTGCTGGACTACTTATCTAACTTGTCATTTTGTTCAGTCCCGAGAGAAAAATTCTGATTATTCACTGAATCCCTGTAAAGAAAATTTCAAAATGTTACTCGGAGTTTTTCACATGGACTGTGGAGAAAGTCTAATGAAACATTGCTTCCACCCCTTGTTGTTTGCATGGAACCTATCGCGAGTACAGTGAACAGTGAGGTTTTCCCAATTTTTATATGCGATCAAAGTTTCTTTGGTCCTCATGATGTGGAAATTTGTTCGCAGCACAAAAGTATCTGCGCGGAGCTTGCGCATCTTGCAAAGTGCCGAGAGCACACTGCACAGTGCAGCTTTCGCACTCACTGTCCACAGAGTTAAAAGGACTAATGCAAGGCAATTTATTTATCTTTAGGAAACTAAATGTCATTTTCTTAAACAATTATGACTATTTATAGAACAACTGATGCCGGACTTGTTCACATTGATCTGTAATGCATCCGCAATGTTTGGACCTAAAAGGTAAAAGATTATGAGATTGTTGAGATGCTTTGAAAAAAAATTGGATCGTTCAACCGTAGAACCGTAAGAGGAAGAGACTGAAACTCGACTACGAAAATATTTCAAGCACGATGGAGTTGTATGCATTTATATTTTCTATTTCATTATTTGTATTATTATGGAGAGTCTCCGTTTTGCAAATTGAAGGTGTAAATCTCTGATGAAGGTGTAAAATGTTTCAAAGATTTTCACAGCCTGAATAGACAAAAAAATAAGCATTCAAGAAGAACTAATTTCCACACAACAGTTCATATCATTTGCAATGCAATACAATTGTTAGTGACTTAGGTGAACTATTCATGCATCAATTACCTATTGCATGCGCCCCACGTTTTTCGTTTTAAGTCTAACAAGTATTTTCATGGCCATTGAAAGTTCACACAATTGTATGAGGTTAGGAATTTGTATGGGGTCATAAATCTGTAGGGGCTAGGATAAATTATTTTATACTTTTTAGTCCACTTAAAAAACGTATATTTAAAAAAAATGTATTTAAATAATTTAATTTTTTATTCTTTCTTTTTCACTAAACTAGATTTTATTTCTTTATTTATTTTGTTACAATTTTTCCCTCTTTTTCTCTTTCTATTTCTTACACACTTAATTCTTCAATCTGAAACCTGTTGCAAACTGTTAAATATTGCCTGTTATTTAAATATATACAATATCTATTTGTATATTATATTATTTATATTATATTTTTTACATTTATATTTATTTTGTCTGTCTGTTTATTTGTTTGTCATCCAGTTCTGAGCTATGTTTGAAATTTTAAGTCTTCAGCTCATGCGGAAGTTAGTTTAAAATCGATAGGGAAATTTGTACTGAACAGACAAACAAATAAACAGACAGACAGGAAAGCGATCTAACACAAGCATGGTTGTTTCGGAAACTCCATCTACGACTCCCTAATTTCGGGAGACCCCGCCAGAGGTCGACGTCTATTGGCCGGTCGCGCGCTTGACTCGGACAGTGTCCGGGCGCAGGGATTTTCTCCCCCTAATTTCAACGTTATATTATCGCATCGGCCCTTCTTTTCAAATCACTTCGTCTGTAACTGCTTCACAAGTCTCTTCAACCAACGGTTCAGCTTCGGTCTCTTCCCCCCTTCTTAATGCCAACGGACTAACGCGATTTACGCCCGCGTTAGCTCCCGCGGCCATGGTCAACTCGGGACACTTCAAGTCAATTATTAGTTAAATACAATAGTTAAATTAGAGTAAATAAACCTATTCTTTATATTAAAAACCGTGTGCATTTTCGACTCTTCATTTTCCGGCGCGTTCCTCTATTCTCACGAATAACTGAACCCATTTCCCACTCGTTCACTTCCAACCAGATCTCCGAGATTAACCCAAAACTAAACATGGTCCTTCAAGCCGGATTCAAGTGAACGAAGTGGTAAAATGTGAGTTATTCGCTGAAAAAGGCAAAGGAAATTCTCAATCTTTCTATCCGGTGCGCGAGAAAACGGGTAATTTCATCGCGGTCACGTGACCACACGCCGGTCGCGAATTCTATTCGTCCTTCTCGCAAGACGAGCTCGAGCGAAGCCTCGCTCTCTCTCTCTCTCTCTCTCGCACGCGCACCGCGCCCGATACCACGCGCTCTCTCGCTTTCTGGCGAGCCGAGAAGACGCCTCGCTCGCTCTCTCTCTCTCTCGCACGCGCATCGCGCCCGATACATCGCGCTCTCTCGCTCTCGGGCGAGCCAGGCATCGGACTCTATACACGCGGGCATGCGCGCTTCGGCCTGTGGCTGGTCTAGCGGACGCTCAACGTGCCGGTCGACCGACCGATCTCGTCGCTTCTTCCGACCACGTTCTCGCGAAAATCGTGCGCTCTCGTGCAAGAGACCGTCGAGTAAAAGTTTCGCTTCGTTTCTCGGACGCTTCACGCCACGCGCAGTAAAACTTCGTGCGTGTCGATCGGCGACACCACAGTTCGGCATTCGGAAGTTTCTTTTTTTCGTTTTTGGACGCTTCTCGCCATCAATCGCGTGTGCTACGACCGTCGACGCGTCGTGCCAATTTATCGTCTTTCGCGAGTTCTCGTGAATTTCATTTCGGACGCTTCACGCATTTTCTCGCATGCTACGATTTTCGCGAGTTCTCATAGATATTGAACGCCTCGAAAAATATCGTTCGGATTTCGCGAGTTGTGGGTTTAGACGCTTCGTGCTACGATCTCGCGAGTTCTGTCGATTTTGGACGCCTTGAAAAATATCGGTCGGATTCCGCGAGTTCTCCGTCGAGTTGTGTTTTGGACCTTTCGAGAGACATTTTCGCGAGTTCGTCAACTTGGACGCTTCGTGCTTCTCCTTCGGACTTCTTCACGAGTTTTCGGGTTTTTCGGCATTGGACGTTTCGCGCCATTTTCTCGCGTGTGCTTCGACCGTCGACGCATCGCGCCAATTTTCGTCTTTCGCTAGTTCTCGTGTTTTTTCGTTTCGGACGCTCCGCGCATTTTCTCGCGTGCTACGATTTCGCGAGTTTTCGTGTTTTTCGTTTCGGATGCTTCGCGCATTTCCTCGCGTGCTATGATTTCGCGAGTTCATCGATCTCGGACGCTTCGAGCATCTCAGTCGGACATTTTCACGACTTTTCGTGATTCTTGTGGACGCTTCTCGCTTTCAATCGCGTGTGCTTCGATCGTCGACGTATCGCGGCATTTTCAATCGCGTGCTACGATCGTCGACGTTTTGCGCCATATTTTCTTTCGCGAGTTTTCGTGTTTTCGGCTTGGACGCTTCGCGCCATTTCTCGCGTGTGCTACGATCGTCGATGCATCGCGCTATATTTTCTTTCGCGAGTTTTTCGTCTTTTTCGGCTTGGACGCTTCGCACCAATTCAATCGCGCGTGCTACGATCGTCGACGCATCGCGCCATCTTTTCGTTTCACGAGTTTTCATGATTTCGTTGTGGACGCTTCTCGACACCACTCGCGTGTGCTACGTTCGTCGACGCAATGCGCCATCTTTTCGTTTCACGACTTTCGTGATTCGTGTGAACGCTTCTCGGGTTTTTGATCGTGTGTGCTACGCTCGTCGACGTCGCGACATTTTCTTTCGCGAGTTTTTCGTCGTGGTTTTCGTTTTGGACGCTTCGTGCCACAATCTCGCGAGTTTTCTTTATATTGGTTTGGACGCCTCGCGCCATTTCTCGCGTGTGCAACGCTCGTCGACGTCGCGACATATTCTTTCGCGAGTTTGTTTTTTGGACGCTTCGTGCCACGATCTCGCGAGTTTTTCATTCTCGTCGATTTCGGACGCCTCGCGCATCTCGCTCGTCGACGCATCGCGCCATTTTTCGTTCGCGAGTTTTCGTGTTTTCGTGTTGGACGCTTCGTGCCGCGATCTCGCGAGTTTTCTTTTCCATCGACTTCAACGCCTCGCGCATCTTCGTCGGACATTTTCACGACTTTCGTGATTCGTGTGAACGCTTCTCGGGTTTTTGATCGTGTGTGCTACGCTCATCGACGTCGCGACATTTTCTTTCGCGAGTTTTTCGTTTTGGACGCTTCATGCCACGATCCCGCGAGCTTTCTTTACATCGGTTTGGACGCCTCGCGCCATTTCTCGCGTGTGCAACGCTCGTCGACGTCGCGACATATTCTTTCGCGAGTTTTTCGAGTTTGTTTTTTGGACGCTTCGTGCCACGATCTCGCGAGTTTTTTCATTCTCGTCGATTTCGGACGCCTCGCGCATCTCGCTCGTCGACGCATCGCGCCATTTTCGTTCGCGAGTTGTCGTGTATTTTCGATTTGGACGCTTCGTGCCATTTCTCGCGTGTGCTACGATCGTCGACGTCTCGCGCCATCCTTTTCGTCTTTCACGAGCTTTTCGTGAATTTTCGTTTTGGTCGCTTCGTGCAAACTCGTTCGGAACTTTTCTCGAGCTTTTCGTGATTTTCGTTTTGGACGCTTCGCGCCATTCTCGCGTGTGCTACGATCGTCGACGTCTCGCGCCATCCTTTCGTTTCGCGAGTTTTTCGTGATTTTCGTTTTCGACGCTTCGCGCCATTTCAACGCGTGTGCTTCGATCGTCAACTCGGCCGCTTCGAGCATCTCATCCGGACATTTTCACGAGTTTTCGTGATTTTCGGCTTAGACGCTTCGCGCCATTTCTCGCGTGTGCTACGGTCGTCGACGTCTCGCGCCATCTTTTCGTCTTCCGCGAGTTTCGTGTGTTCGTTTGGACGCTTCGCGCCATTTTCGATCTCTAACACGTCGCGCCTCATTCACGAGTTTTTCGTGATTTTCGGTTTGGACGCTTCGTGCAACTCGTCCGGACATTTTCTTGAGTTGCTCGTTTTTCGGCTTGGAAGCTTCACGCTGAATCGTAGCGATTTCGTGTGTCAAACGGTGACACCTCGACAATGACGAGCAATATCGCCAAAATGGAACGTCGCATTGCCGGCCTCGTCGGCACCTTTCAGTGCATCTCGAGCCTCGCTGAAAAGACGAGGAATGCGACCCATCAAAATACCAACTGGGACCGCTTCCAAGGGAACATGTCGCGCTTCTCGAGATGAATTGCGACCCCACTCGATCCACCTCCTTTCTTCGCTCGCCTCGGACTTCTTCGACACCTCGGGTACTCCTCCGCACTTTCCCAAGGACTCTTCAAACGCTCTGGCCATTCGACCGTCAGTCCTGCTAGTTACGAGCCAAGCCACTCTGACCTCCTCATCGGGCATCTCGCATCGGGCGAGACTCCTCATCGACCCGGGCGCGGAACTTTCGTTCATTTCCGAACGCACGGTCCAACTCCTTCGAACAACAAAGGATGGCCGCGTCCATCAACATCCACGGAATCGGAGGGCAGCCAGCGGGACGGACGCGGGGAACTATCACCGTCACAGTATCTTCAATACACGATCCAACTTCAAATTTCATCGTGACGGCATTTACTCTACACGTATTAACTTCAACGCTTCCCTCGTTCGCTACTTCGGCGCAATGGGACCATCTTCACGGACTTCCTCCTTTCAGATCTCGTCTTTCTTTCGTCAAGGTTCGGGCCATCAATCCCATCGCTCAGCGCACGCTTCTCGGACAGATTGTACTCGGTCCCGTCAACGGTTCCACCTCAAATTCGGTTCGCATTCAACATGCCTCCATCGAAGACGAGGTCACTTCTTTACTAGCGAAGTTTTGGGAACAAGAGGAAATTCCTCCGGACTCGGCCCCTACAACCGACCCGGACAAATCCGCTTGCGAACAACACTTCAAGGACACTCATACGAGGGACCACACGGGCCGATATATCGTACGGCTCCCCTGCAAGAATTCTCCTTCGCTACTCGGAGATTCGTATTCGGATGCGAAACGCTGCCTTCTTCAACTTCTACGGCGACTCTCGACAAATGGGCCGTATCGCGGTCTCTACAACGCCTTCCTCCAAGAATACGAGAACCTGTTTCACATGCCTCGTGCTCCAACGGCAGCGTCTTCGAGACCACGGTTTTTTGTCCCACATCACGGTGTCTTTCGGGCCCATAGCGCCACTACGAAACTTCGTGTCGTCTTCAACGGTTCCTTCAAATCTGCGAACGGTGTGTCGATCAACGACATTTTTCATACCGGGGCCAAACTTCAACGACTTCAGGAAAAATGGCTACGCTTCACCTTTCGCCTTCTTCGACTGTCGAGCTTCATGGATTCTCGGACGCCTCCCAACTCGCCATGTCAGCCGTGATCCACCTCCGAACAACTTCAGTCGACGGGGCTACAACGGTCACCCTCGTCTGCTCGAAGACGAAAGTAGCCCCCCTCAAACGACTCACAATTCCACGGCTCGAGTTATCGGCGGCTCTACTTCTTTCAAGGCTGGCCTCACGTTCAGAGAACCCTAGACTTAACGCAAGTCCCAGTCTCTCTCTCTGGATGGACTCTTCAGTTGCGTTGACACGGATTACTTCAAATCCGGCCCGATGGAAAGATTTCATCCGAAATCGGGTCACCTCGATCCAAAATTTCCCTTCCCACGCAACATGGCGGTTCATTGCGGGTAAGGAGAACCCGGCCGACTGTGCGTCGCAAGGGCAGACTCCCCGACAACTGTCCAAGCACCATTTTGGTGGCACGGGCCTGGGTGGCTCCCGCGACCGCCATCTTCATGGCCAGTCTCTTCAGCCGAACTTCCACCGGATGACGACCTCGAACAACGATCAGGTCTCGCCTTCACCACCACCTCCGAGAATAGTCCTAACACTTGGGACCTTCTGCAACGGTACTCCTCGCTCACTCGCCTTCTTCGGATCACGGCAGTGTGTCAGAGGGCGGTGGCCCGCATCAAACGGTTCCCGCACGCCTCAATAACCTACCCGCTGAACACGGGAGTTTTGGAAGAGGCAAGGTTCTTCTGGATACGCCTCATTCAACGCACCCACTTCTCGGCTGAACTTCAGATGATTTCGAGCGGAGCGACTCTCAATCGGGGCCACTCCCTTACCGCCCTCAACCCCTTTGTCGAACAACTAGGGACCCTTCGAGTTGGCGGCCGGCTGACGAACGCCCTTCTACAGCCCGAGGCAAACATCCGTCAATATTGCCCCGGACCTCTCCGCTCACTTCATGGATCATCGCTGATTCACACTTTCGAACGCTTCACGGTGGTACCTAATCCACGTTAAGCTTCCTCCGTCGATCGTGCTGGATTCCGGGTGGCCGGGCTCCAATTCGATCGTACATCCTTCGGTGCACCACGTGTGCCAGATTTCGAGGACTTCAAGCACAACAACTAATGGGTCAACTTCCGACTGCGCGAGTCACACCTTCACGGGCCTTCCTCCACACCAGCATTGACTACGCAGGACCCTTCACCGTCAAGACCTGGCATGGACGAGGCACAAAAACTTACAAGGCTTATCTTGACGTTTTTGTTTGCTTCACTACTTCCGCAGTCCACCTCGAACTTGTCACGGATTATACTTCAGAGGCCTTCGTTGCCGCCTATCGGCGGTTTTCCGGACGACGAGGACTCAGTCACACTATTTATAGTGACTGCGGGACCAACTTCATCGGCGCCGATACTGCACTTCGTGCTCTCTTCAAGGCTGGATCAGCCGAAATGAATTCTACGATCATATCGCTGACCAACCTTGGGACGAACTGGTCCTTCAACCCTCCGGCCGCACCTCACATGGGTGGAAAACGGGAGGCTGCGGTAAAATCCGCGAAATATCACCTTCGTCGGGTAATCGGAGAAGCCTCACTTAGGTACGAAGAATTTACGACTCTTCTTGCGCAAGTGGAGGCTGTCTTAAATTCCAGGCCACTTTGTCCCTTATCGGACGACCCCGAGGACATTTTTCCCCTCACACCGGGTCACTTCACCATCGGCGAGGCACTTACCACAGTGCCTGAACCGTCTCTCACTTCAATTCCAGAAACTCGACTATCACGGTGGCAATTCCTTCAGGCAAATTTACAGCACTTCTGGCAGAGATGGTCTTCGGAGTACCTTCAGCGAAGCTTGTCGATCTCAAAATGGCGACACCCTTCACATGAAATTAAAATCGGCTCACTCGTGCTAATCACGGACGAACGACTCCCACCTTCACGATGGCCACTAGCACGAGTGGTCGAACTTCACCCCGGGTCGGATGGTCTAACCAGGGTGGTGACACTTCGCACGGCCACGTCCACCTTCAAGCGACCGACTGCCAAGTTGGCCGTCCTTCCAGTGGACTCTTCGTCGACGACTGTCGCCGAAGGCGGGGAGAATGTTTCGGAAACTCCATCTACGACTCGCTAATTTCGGGAGACCCCGCCAGAGGTCGACGTCTATTGGCCGGTCGCGCGCTTGACTCGGACAGTGTCCGGGCGCAGGGATTTCCTCCCCCTAATTTCAACGTTATATTATCGCATCGGCCCTTCTTTTCAAATCACTTCGTCTGTAACTGCTTCCCAAGTCTCTCCAACCAACGGTTCAGATTCGGTCTCTTCTCCCCTTCCTAATGCCAACGGACTAACGCGATTTACGCCCGCGTTAGCTCCCGCGGCCACGGTCAACTCAGGACTCTTCAAGTCAATTATTAGTTAAACACAATAGTTAAATTAGAGTAAATAAACCTATTCTTTATATTAAAAACCATGTGCATTTTCGACTTGTCATTTTCCGGCGCGTTCCTCTATTCTCACGAATAACTCAACCCATTTCCCACTCGTTCACTTCCAACCAGAATTCCGAGATTAACCCAAAACTAAACAATGGTAAAAAGTGAAGAAAGGCCATTATTATTTTTTCCCACGATAATTTCGTTTACTAAGAGCAAAAAAAATTGCTTTTCGACATTTACGAGTATTTTCGCTCATGAAAAGTGAGAATTTTTACGAAGGAAAAATAATTCATTACTTTAATAAAAATTTCATTTTCATTTCATTTTATTTCAAAAATTTCATTTCATTTTTTTAATAAAAAAATGTCTATTTCTCAAAGCTTACTTTTACTCGTTTGTCTATTTTTCATTAAAAAATAAATAAACCCGCTAAAAGTAAAAAAGTCCATTTGGTAACGGTTTTTGTTATAAAAATTAACTGGATTTGAAAACTTGTAACCTCTCTGTATTTCCTATACTTTTTTTTAATACGAAATTTATCTTCTGCTATTTTGGCATATTGCGAATCTTTTTTGTCTATAAATTTGTCATAAAAAATTGATGTATACATTTATTTAGAAAAAAATGTAGAGTACTAAAAATGAATGTTTTCATTTAAAAAGCTCAAATATACCAATATACCAAGTTAGCAGAAAATAAATTTCATATTAAAAAAAAAATATTGAAAACACAGGGCGGAAGGTTATAAACTTTAATAAAAATACAGTTCATCTTCCAAACAAAAATCCGGGTGAAACAATGAAATTTTTTACCTCCAGAGGGTATATTGGTTTCTTTCCAATGAGAAATTGACAAACGAATAATATTGCACTTTCAAAAATGACATTGAAAGTTCGTCTGATGAAACAAAATTTTGAAAAAATGGATTATTTCCTTTTATCAAATTGCCACTTTCCATAAGCGAAAATACCGCATTTGCGTCACCTGCACCGTTGGATTTTACAGCGCATACGCAGCAATCGTTTTTGTTGCTGAGGTATAGAAAGTACCGCACCTACTGATCACAACCGCGGTCGAGAAAAATGCAAAAAAATTGTTTAAATAAGTATTTTTGCGTAATTTTTACCGTTGGTCTTTGCAGCGCGTAAGCAGCAATCATATTTGCTGAGAGGTACAGAAAGTATCGTATCTACCGATTACGCCCGTGATAGAGAATAGTGGCAAAAACAATTGTTTAAATAATTATTTTTGCGTCATTTTCACCATTGTTTTTTGCAGCGCGTAAGCAGTAATTATATTTGCTGAGAGGTATAGGAAGTACCGTATCTACCGATCACACTTTTGATCGAGAATACTTGCAAAAATAATAGTTTGAAGAATTATTTTTGCGTAATTTTTACTGCTGGTTTTTGCAGCGCGTAAGTAGTAATCATATTTGCTAAGAGGTATAGACTGTACCGTATCTACCGATTATAATTTTTATCGAGAATACATGAAAAAATAATTGTTTGAACCATTATTTTTGCGCCTAGCTGTCGGCATCGCGACCGAAAGGGCCGAGGAAATGCGTTTAGCCCGACTCGATGCTTTCTCACGCCGAGCCGTACAACTGCAAATACTCGATAAGGAAAAGGACTGTTCCCCAAAAACACCCACATTTTTGGAGGGGAATCAAGAAGATGCTGAGGGCCCGATCGGGAAAAACAAGGCAGTCAGTACTGAGCAAGGGCGAGAATCAGAGGGACGACGTCGCGCGACTCCTCTCTAATTCTCTAAGCAGTATAACACGCGATCACCAACTGTGTGTCACATATTGATACACATATTGTGTATCAATAAATCGGGCATTATTGATTAGAATCATTAATCACCTCGCGTCAGTTATTCGACTAACTATCTTAGTTAGTCTGGTGATCCAACCCGCAGAGCCCAACTGTTCCCATACGACAAATTGGCGATCCTGCCAGGATATAGTTAAGCGACTGCTCTCCGCAGGAGTCACACTGATTATATCGATCGTCTGAACTTGGAGCCTTCTGCACCGAGTCAGTGCGAGTAAAAATCAAACAGCGACGCGTGTTTACTGACGCCCTTCGGCAATATTAATTATTTGAATTTCGTCTTCCGCGTCGAGATATCCAAGAATTAACATACCCGAGAGCATTTCAAGCGCGCGAGTGATTCAGTGCTATCGTGAATAGTGACGTCGCGCCGCCTGAAAAAATCGTACTGTAAAATTCGTGAAAGCCTCAATCGAAGAGCGTAGAGCAGCAAGATATCAGAATCGTCGGACCCACCGCAATCGTCCAGTCAGAGAAGATTCCAGGATTCGACGTCGTCCGAGCACTAAATTGAAGGAAGTTCGCGGAATGATCACCTACATCACCTCCCTACTTCTTCTGTTCTCCCAAATGTAAGTCAGTTATATCTCTGTATATTTTCTACTTGCCGAGGGTCTAGAACACAAGCGCAAGAAGAGAAAGGTCAATCGAACGGAACCGGGAAATCCTATAAATAGAACGAATAAAATTGGTAAATTAGCCAATTACTTAACAACAAACAAGTATTAAATAAATAATCAAAATAAGCCCCGAAAACGTGAGGAAACATTGCTAAAGGAACATCCGCCCACCGAGAGGCGAATTTTCGAAGAGACAGTTAAGGGACTGTTCACGAACTGAACCGTGAACTGTTTACTGGATCGTGAACTGTGAATTGTGAACTGTTCATCAACTGAACGGTCCACGATTCGCACAATGTTAGAAGGATTGCCTAGCGCACGAGACATCCTTAACGAATTAGACGTTGATCCGGACGATATTAGCGACGACGTAGCTATCGACGTTCGTCAACAGAGAGCTCGTGAGCGAGAACAACAGCGGCAGGCAGACGAAGCCGCCCGAGCGCGTCAGCTCGAGCAAGATAGGACAATAGCCTAACGTCTAGCCGAAGAAGAAGAAAGAAATTTCGCGATTGCGAGGCAGCAAGCAAACCAGCAGCCTCCCCCGCGACAGCCCGTGTCGGAGGCCATGACTCTTGAGGAAGACCCTTTACCGACCGGGCCACCGGCAACCGACACAGCCGTCCCGGGTGTCGCTAGCACAACCCAGGTATCGAAACAACCCCCACCCTCGTACCTCCAGTCATACTTCGCGACCTACACTGACCCCCGAGGAAATAATTTCGAGAGTCGAATTGGGTAAGATCCAAGCAACAACGACATTCATGCATGCCCATGAGCAACTCTCCACCTACCGGGAGATAGTGGCCAACGCTACTGCCGAAACTTGAGCCGGGGAGAGGCGACTTCAAGAACTCGAAGGGGAACGCGAACGTTTGGCGACTGCTGCCGAAGCAGCGGCCCAAGAGAAGGAACGCCTCGCCACCCAGCTCCGTGCCCTCAAGGAGAGGAACGCCGAGGCAGAGACACTCCGGGAAAAACTTCGGGAAGCTGAAGAAAAACAGTGGGCAATGCTAGAGGAAATGAGCCGCTTGAGAAACCATCGCGAGGCCCACCAAGGAGCTGCACCGTCCACGTCATTCCGAGCCCCGACCCCCGAAGAAATACGGAATTGGGAACTCGAGGCACCCCTACCTGACACACCGCAGACAGAGTATAAGCAAGCGATTAGACGGTCAATAAAGGAAGCTCAGAGGGAGGAAAGTCTCCGTAAGGAGATCCAATAACTTGATCTGATCTCGAGAGAATCAGCCCGGGAGATCGAGGAAAAACAAATTTTGCTCGAGGAAGTTCAGCGAAACCAGCGGAATAAAACAGTTCTGAAATTTGTGAAGGAGATACTGACAGAAGAAAAAATCTCCATCTCGAACCCGCTTGCAACCCGGCTCGAGGCCACCCACCGGAAATGGGAGCAAGCGAGGGACATGACAACGCGGTCTAGCTAGGAACCGAAACAACCCGATGTAATGGATCCGCGGTTAGATCAACTCCGGATCAACCGAGCTGATCAATGGACGGAGGGAAACCATCGATTGAAAATGAATATGAGAATCGCCAACGACGCTTGAAGCGGATGGAGATCAGGAGGCCCAGGTGGACCAGAAGGTCCAGGTGGCCCAGGAGGTCCAGGAGGCCCTCCGGGTTTCGGACTTCCCGCGGAACAGCCGAGGTGGCCCGGACAAGAGCCTTACGGGGACAAAAGACCTGGCTACCCCTTTGGCGGGCCACCAAACCCGCCCGATGGCCCCTATTATCCACCATCGCGAGGTAATACACCCGAACAACCCATGGGAGGCGCAATGAAGGCAACCGAGTGTCTTCTGCTGGTACCCAAACTAGAAAGGTCCACTCCGATACTAGACTGGATTAAGCATTTCAAATTCGCTTGCCGCTTCCTATGGGGCACCCAAAAAGCGGCATTCATCTCAATGGTTTTCGTTCAAAAAATATCGAACGAAATCACAAGATTCGCGACTGGCATCATCGAGACCGAGGCTGGGCTCGTTGTATTTGTCACCACGCATCTTGGTTACCTACCCGGTTTCCAGATATGTATGGACAAACTCCGCCAGGTAAAACAAACAGGAACCATTCTGAACTACATAGCGAACTTCAACGCTGCAGGCTGTCAAGGAGGCCGATCGGAGGTATCAAGCCAAGGGTTCTCTGGACCATATGCCCTTGGTGTACGATCAAGCAATTTCTATGTTCATCCACGGATGCCGACGGGATGTATTCGATAGCCTAAAGGTTTATATTAATACCTACTCGAGTCTAGCGGCCGCACAGCAAGCTGCCCAAGAAATCGACGAAGCCAACATCGCCTACCAACAAGCCAACGCAGAAAGAATGAAACTGCCAGGCTATCCAACCCAACAGCAACTAAGATACCATCAGCTTCCGCCAAAACAGTATTTGCACACTGCACCGAAAGGTACTCGGCAGTCGCCGATCACCGTAAATGCTGCCATAGCCAGCGCAGAGTCGATCTCTTACAACTGTGGTGGCAAGGGACACTTCGTACGAGATTACCTAAAGCCTAGAGGGAACTTACAACCACGGCCAACCGGGGGACAACAAAGCTTCCAAAACGGAAATTTTCGCCAAGACAGGCCACAACCCAAACCACCTCAGATTTACAACATAATCGACCAAGAAGCCCTAGGAAACTCAGTGACGGATGCCAACGAGGACAACGACGGAAATCAAGAGTATCCAACGTCGGGGTCGGACGTCTGGAACGTGTCAGAATCCGCCCAGGAGGATTCACCCGAGACGTTGAACTACTAGTGGACACAGGTAGCTCGCTCAACCTGATAAAAAAAGGTGTATACCCCAAGGTTTCCCGGTAGAAAAAGCGAAAAGAAGTTTCGTCATGGGAACCAGTCGGTTTGAAGCAAACGAGAAGGTCAGGTTGAGATATCTGGGGGAAACAAGCATATTCTACGTGCTACCTGACGATTCTATTATACCTGAAGATGGCTTTATGGGCCTACCGTTTATGAAACAGAGAGATTAAAATTTGTCAAACAAACATTCCTTGTTAACACAGAGGACCCATGCGCTAATCACCAATGGAATTACCGTACCGCCCCACACGGCCGTGATGATAACATTCGCCGTCGACGGCCCGGATCGCGATTGTTTAATTACCACGGGTGCCTACGACAAAATCACCGAAAATGGAGAGGTGCACAAATTCGAAACAGCGTACGTTAACAGAATCGAACACGGCTACACGGAGGTAATGTTCGAGAACCCAACAGACAAGGCCATAAACTTCGATGAAGATCGGATCCGAGTTACCGACGTAAAGATGGAAGGGGGGACACGGATAATACCTGCCTTACCCCGGAACAAAAACAAATTTTTGCTCGAAACCTCGAAACTCGATCACCTTGAACTAAAACAAAGGGAGATAATCACCGGTATTATCCTGGGGTACCAAGACATCTTTACATCTCCTGGTCAAGACCTAACAGCTGCACCGCATGTGAAGCACAAGATTATACCAACCAATGACACACCAATCAACATCAGCAATTTTAAGACAGCCCACGCCCACCGCGGAGAAATAAAAACCCAGGTAGCTGATATGCTAAAAAAGGGTATCATCAGAGAATCCGAGTCACCATTCAACTCACCTGTCTGGGTCGTCCCCAAAAAATCTGGACCCGACGGAGAAAAGAAGTGGCGCATCGTCATCGATTTCCGGAAATTAAACAAAAATACGGTACTGGACGCCTATCCCATGCCTCGCATCGAGAACATCTTCGACTCACTCGGGGATGCTACATTCTTTAGCGCCTTCGATTTAAAGCCGGATTTCATCAAATAATGATGGACGAGGACTCAAGGAAGTATACAGGATTTTCAACGTCGGAGGGGCACTTTGAATATGAACGAATACCATTTGGCCTGAAAAATGCTCCAGCCACGTTCCAGAGGATGATGGATCAGTGCCTAGTCGGACTGAATTACAAAATCTGCTGGGTCTACATGGACGACATCGTTATCTTCGGGGAAACTATCGAAGAACACAACCAGAACCTGATTACCGTCTTCGAGAGGTTACGAAAATGTGGACTGACTTTGGAACCGGAAAAGTGTAAATATCTCCTACCGGAAGTCGAATATCTAGGGCACATCATCACAGCAGACGGTGTGCAACCGAATCCTGCAAAAATCGAAGCCGTCAGAGATTTCCCGGCACCAACCAACCCAAAAGAGGTCAAGTCATTTTTGAGACTCGCAGGTTATTATCGGCGATTTATAAAAAACTGTTCGCACATCGCCGACCCATGGTCGACCTCACGAAAAAGGACGCCCGATTCGACTGGACTGAAAAATGCCAGAAAGCATTCGACGAATTGAAATCGTGCCTAATCACATCGCCGACGCTCCGACGCCCGTGTTACGTCCTGAAGGGACGATTTTATTTTATGTTTATTCGGGTTCTGAAGGTCCCCGTTCAAGTTTGGGATTTTGCCGCACGTCCCATACGGGCCCGGCACTCTTCGCTAGTGGGACTTGGGAAAGGAGTTTTCAGATGTGATCGGAATTAAAGTTGCGAATAATGAACAAAAGGGGTTGGGGGTAATAACTAAATAATTTTAGGGTTTATTAATGTTACTTACAGTAGGTCGCGTTGCGTGGGGACAATTTCCCCCGCGGTCTCGTCACACGCGCACTCCCACTCTCTAACACGGGGACAATGTCCCCGCGTTGCTCTCGCTCATTCTCACACACACTCTTACGCTTTAACACGGGGACGATTTCCCCATTCTACATTCGCTCTCTTTCTCTTTCGCTCGTACGCTCAACTTATGTGTCCTCTATTTTTTTCGGGGCTTCAATGTGGGCCCCGCACCTTTATCACTGGCTCGATAGATATTTAGTATTTTAGAGAATAAACTTTGGTGATTAATATGATTTCCTAAAGTAACGATCAATGTCTCTATGCGGGTCCGCCGGGTCGCTACCCAGGTCTTACTACACCGCCGCGAGTATGTCGTTGCCTAACTACGTTACTAGTAAAGACTGACGTCTCTATGCGGGTCCGCCGGGTCTAAGGCCTGGACTTATTACACCGCCGCGAGGACTGCTGTTACTAGGAGTTTTCTCCGACTCCAGGAGCGAACCGTGGACAAATCGGAACTACTCGACTTCACCACCACCGAACCGAGGTAGGCTTCTTCGCCATCGGTTCGATGGGGGTTTTTGTCGACGTCCACGGAAAATATTCTCCGCTCCCGGAGTCGGACGGCAGAAACTCCAAGGTCATGGAGCGCCCGATCGGCGGACTTCGCTATCAGGCGATCCTTATTCAGCGAAATCCGACAGGGCGCACCCGGCTGCACTCGGGCGGGCCGCACCCGACACCGCGCAGAGGCGTCGTTACAAAAGTATATATATAAAAAAAAAGAAAAATCCTCCGTGGGACCGAACGTAACAACCACCGTTATAAAATTGGCTCATACACATACATATATATGAATACACACACTGGCTGGAGGCACCAGTCTTCTTGGTATGTAGTCAATAAGTAATAGTTAAATCTTACGAGCTAGTCGTCCCGTAATAGCACATTGGCAAGGGCAGTCACCAGTTCGCCGAGCCACTCCTACTGTTGCGCCATCCCCGGTTGGGCTGCGGCGGTCTGCACCAGCTCCCCGAATGTTGCCAGCCGCTGCTGCCTAGACGTTGAGGTGGCCGGTCTGGGCTCCTCCCGTCCCCGATGGTGGTTAGCGCGCGCCGGGCTCCGTCCGGCGCGCAGGGTTGTCCGGATGTTTTCGGATTTCCAATCTAAACAGAGATGGAGGATATCACGTCAATCCTATTTGGCACACCGTCCTCCCGGTTTTTTAATTGACCAGCTGATCAATTAAAACATCTGATTGGCTGGTGCAGCGATCCAGAACGATGACTGCAACTATATAAGGAATACCTGAGACACGAGAGCTTCAGAATCGGAGCTCTCAGCCCTGATGATGCAGACTGTAACGTTTGCGAAACGTCGGCACAACGCTGATCCTCAACACGGCCTCCATCCGGAAGCCACATACTCTTCTCATTACATTCGTAAGAATGTTTCCCGTCGTCTTTATCCGGCTCGTCGCAGATCGCGTACCATGGTGGTAGTCCGCTTGTGGCGCGTGCGATATTAAAATTTACAATGCACGCGCACAGGTCGCTACATTTCCCAAATCTCGCGCGCACACTCCTCGCGGCGCACGTAGCGCGAGATGACGCGATCTATGTCCATTTCGGTCACTTCGGGTCTTGACGTTGATGCCATGGTGATTGAAGGAGGACTAACGACTGCTCCGTGATGAAGCGGACTCCTCCACTTCCCCCTTTTTGTGTCCCCTCCCGAATGTGTAGAAAGAGGCTCTGGTTAACGCTTTGTGAGGAACAGGGCGAGGAAAGGGGGATCCTCTCTCGCTGGGCTCGAAGCGTTTATCGGCAGTCTCCGTGTCAAATTCCTCACGGCTCGACTCGTATACAACGTTAACTGGACGCTCGAGCGAGCGCTCTCTTGCTGGACGCGAGTTCTTTCTTCGCGAGCATAAGCCTTTGCAGATGTATCCGAGGGAGAGAAGGAACCAAGCTTTTGACATATATGAAGCTGGTCAGAGTGAGAAGGTGTTGTTTCTCTCTCTCTCTCTCTCTCTCTCTCTCTCTCTCTCCCTCTCTCTCTCTCTCTCTCTCTCTCTCTCTCTCTCTCTCTCTCTCTCTCCTGTTGGTCCTCGCCTATAGCATGAATTCTTCTCACCACAGCGAGCAACGATTCTTCGTCCCCAAGGTTTGATCTCTGGTTTCCTTTCGCTGTAGAGTCATGCGTTTGAATACACAGTTCGTCCAATCTGCTTCCTGAAATTGAGTTGATGTTTCTAGCTAGTAGATTCCAGCGTTATCTTCGAGTCTGTTGTATGGGTTCTTCGGTGTTGAGTCGGCCGCTCCACGGCCCGCAAGGAGAAGGACGCAGATAATCGCAGTCAGCATTTTGCTGTTGATGCGCACATATTTGCAACCTAACTATGCGTAAGCTAACTTGACCTTATCGACGTGTTTCGCGAATCGCTCGCCAGTTTTCGTCTCGAGAACGACGTTATTTCTATCGGTAATTAATATTATCTTATAGGGATCGTGATATTGAGCATCAAATTTTCCTTTCCGAGATTCTTTCAAGACATATGCTTGATCCCCGACCTTTCCTTCAAAAGGGTGGCATTTACGGTCGTAGTAATGCTTAGAGCGTTCTTTAGCTCTATTCAGGGATTCCCCGGCCATCTCTCGGATTTCATTTTGTCGTTTTATGAGCTCCACGAGGAACGAACCACTTGTGGCCAGCCGATTTTCGGTTGGGAACTCACTCGGTTGTCGGGCTGTTTTTCCGAACACGATTTCGTGCGGGGTGAAATTCGTTGCCTCGTGTACGCTGATGTTGTAGGAAAATTCGGCAAAGGGTAGTAAATGGTCCCAGTCATTGTATTTATCCGCATAGTGCTTGATGTACTCGGTTAGAACGATATGACTTAGTTCCAACGCACCATTAGTCTGCGGACGGTAAACAGATGTGGTTGTATGGTTAACCTTGTACATTTTGGAGATTTCCCGCAGTAACCCATACGTGAATGCGGTTCCTCGATCGGTTAGGATCGCCCGTGGGGCTCCGAATTGGTTGTACAGCCGACGCACTATTGCCTCTGCAACGGTGGTGGCCTTTAAGTCGGGAATCGGTTCAGCAAGGCAGTACTTTGATAAGTACTCCTGCAAAGCTAACTCTTCGCAGGAGTTCCTCTTCTGTGAGCTGTTGCCGCCGCTCGGATAATTGTTTTAGCCGGTTGCGAAGTACATGATCGTCTCTATCTATGATAGGGTCCAAGTCGTTAACTACTTCACGGGTTGTGTCATCGACCTCCTCGCCATCCGAAAGGTGCCTGGGCAAGGATATCTCAACAAGATCCGTGGATTGTTCCTGATTCTCGCAAAACTTCTCTTCGAGTTGCTTCAACGACTCGTCGAATTTTCCGAAGGTGCGCTGCAACTCTTCGCGAATGGATTAATCTACATGGCGGACGATCTCCTCCACTGATGTGCTGGCCTCCGTTTCGCTAGGAGGGCAATCGACAGAAACAATTGCGTCTTTATGACCCACAGATCTTGTAGTGGGTCTGGCATCTACGGGTACTGGAGGTGGGCAAAGTTTCTTATCGGCCATCTGTGCAGGCCGTTTAAGAATTCTTCGTTACGAAGAAAGGAGAGGGGCAAGGAGCATAGTGCGATTGAGCCGCTGTATCGGCCGCCGTTCCTCCTCCGAACTCGTCCCGGAAGACTCTACATAGTTCGGCCTCGCTTGTACCGCGTTCGGGTCAGCTGTTCGTTGACGCGTACGCAAGGCCACGGGGCTCCGAGCAATAGGGTCGGGGTGTCTCGGATTTCCTTGCCCTGCGCGAGGTTCATTCGGAGCGGAGTGCAACCGTGGTCTCCTGTTATCTATAGGGAGTATCATAGGGGGGCGATCGGTTTCCTCCGACTCGCTAGATTCCGATGATAGTGGATTTATAGGGTTACGGGAAAGAGCGTCTGTATTAATGTTCAGCTTTCCGGGTTTATAAAGGAACTTGTAGTCGTAATTTTGGAGGCTCAGTCTCCACCGTACTAATCTTTTGCCCGGATTGCTCATAGACCCAATCCATTTGAGTGGCTCGTGGTCGGAGACAAGTTTAAATTTTCGCCCATATAAATACGGCTGATAATGCTCCAAAGCCTTCATTATAGCGAGACACTCTTTCTCTGTCGTGCCATAGTTTACCT
Organism: Ophion obscuratus; assembly: GCA_964007375.1. NCBI lineage: Eukaryota > Metazoa > Arthropoda > Insecta > Hymenoptera > Ichneumonidae > Ophion > Ophion obscuratus. The sequence goes on along the minus strand of OZ023321.1, from coordinate 28,701,679 downwards.
CGGCGGGTAGGAGTATGCGGGAAAAATAGGCTACTGGGAAGTCAAAGCCATCGTGCTCTTGACTTAACACTGCCCCGACCGCATAATCCGACGCGTCCGTGGTAAGCTTGAATGGTTGGTTAAAATCGGGGCATTTAAGTATCGGTTTCGTGCATAGGGCCTTACGTAGATCTCTGAAACTCTGCCGCTGTGCACTTCCCCGTTCGAACTGCCTACCCTTTTTTAAGAGGTCGGACAGCGGCTTGGCGCGACCGGAGAAATTCTCGATGAATCTCCGGTAATATCCCGCGAGTCCGAGGAACTGTCGGATATTTTTCGCCGTTTTCGGCGTCGGGAAGCGCCTTACAGCCTCAAGTTTACGGGGATCGGGCCGTAAAGCATCTCGCCCAATAATGTGGCAGAGATAGCACACTTCCCTTCACCGAAATTCACACTTATTGGGTTCAAGTACGAGATTTGCGTGCCGCAACCGAGCCATTAATCGCCGAACTTTAACGTCATGTTCCTCTAACGATCGAGCGAATACGACGATATCGTCAAGGTAAACGAATAATTCGGCACCTTGGAGACCTCGAAGTACACTGTCCATCAATCGCTGAAAGGTCGCGGGTGCGTTCTTCAAGCCCTCGGTTATACGAGCGTACTCATAATGGTCGTTCGGTGTCGAGAATGCGGTCTTAGCGCTATGGAGCGGATCCATGGGAATTTGCTGAAAACCACTCGCCAGATCGAAGGTTGAAAAATACTGAGCCTCGCCCAACTGGTCCAATATATCGAATATATTTGGTAGTGGATAGGAGTCAGAGATAGTTTTTTTATTCAGTTTCCTAAAATCTATCACCATTCGCATTCTCGGCCGGCCTTGAGAGTCGGGTTTCTTCGGTACAATCCATACCGGAGAATTATACGGGGACTGCGATGGTACGATTACTCCATTCTCGAGTTTTTTTCCGATTTGTGTTTCGACTTCATCTCGATGAATGGAAGGAAATCTGTATTGGCGAGTGTTCACTGGCAAATCGTTTTCCGTCGGTATCCGGTGCGCAATGAGGCTCGTACCAGGTAGTTTGTCACCAGGCAATTTGAATCTCATAGGGTCTTCTTCCACAATTCCAGGACGTGAGAATGGTCGACGTCGTTCAACTTGTCCAGGCGCAAAGCCTCTAGCACTGCTGCAATCCGATCCGGCGGCGGCAATGATCCCTCGTCCGACGAATCACTGTCCTCGCTGGGACCAGCCTGGCAGTATTCGAAGGGCAAGATTTCCTGCGGCGTGACCTCGATGTCTATGTCACGAGTTAACGTATTTATTGCGAGAACGTAACATATCCCATTCTTTTGAGATACTAGAGCATTACCGATGTATAACCCTGGTTCGGTCTCGATTCGGGGCAAATAACCCTCACAAAGGTCCGGGTTGGTGACGGTAACTGCCAAGGGTTTCCGTGTCCGAGCTTTGATGGTGAAGATCTTTTTACTCGTCGCGAGGGAGATCGTTCGCGGCGAATCGTTTGTTAAAAACGGTCGAGGACGAATAGGATCACTTGTCATTACCAGAGCGTTATGATGAAATGATTGCTCGGCTTTTTCGCGACGCATGAAGCGTTTACCTAGCAATGCATTGCTGTCTGTCACGAAGTGTTTGACAACGTGAAAGGTGTGGGGTTGATCATTTATTGTCAACTTTACCGTTCCCATCGACCACGCCTGTTCGTTCGTTGAACCGACATATTCCCGCGATTTCGCGGGGTCATACCTGACGTCATCACGGAGGGCATGAAGTTTGATATAATTTAAACTTGACCCGGAGTCACAATAAAATTTCTGGACTCCATTAACGAGCTCCGGTGCAGATAGTGTGACCACCGGGGACTCTATCTCGTCCTCAGTTTCTGACGAGGAATCCTTTGTTCTGTTTTTGGAGTCGGATGGGGGATATTCCCGTATTAACGTCTGTCTTGAAATTTTACGGTGCGCTTGTCGTGGGTAGTAAAGGAGGGCTGGCTCGCCGTGTCCGGACGACGAGCCCCTTTCGAGTTTAAAGGCTCGGAACTCTGGGGTCGTGGGCCCCGCTGATCCGCGGCGGGCGATGATGTTGAGCGTTCGCCGCGGGTATTTCTTTGGGTGGTGGCGGTCCACCAGCAATTGGACCCACCGGTATAGGCACAGCAGTACCGATGGTTACAGCCACCGCCTTTGCGATATTGAGTAGGGGTTCGCTGGTTCCAAGGACATTCAACGTCCGTGATTTTACGTACCTGGCTCGAAGCCTTAACCAACACGACCCCCACGGGTGCGGGATCAGGAAGACGCCCAATCAGCGCGGTCCCGCAAAGCGGTACCTACCGAATCACTCCCAGGATGCGGGTCCTGGGTGCAACTACCGGTCGAGCCGAGTGACTTCCAACACTCTAACAGCTGAGCAGGCTGCTTCCCGAGCTGATGGTACGCAGCTCACCCGCCGGGACCCCTAACGGTCCCTGACCAGCATACGGCCTAACCACTGCCACCACGAGTCCAACCTCAAACGGCTGGGCCCGGCTACGCGCCGGTGGCCCCCCCGCTCCCATGGTACCAGTTTAGATCACTGGTGGGATCTTCGCGGCGCATAATCGCGCCACTACACTTTGCGGGTCCCGCCCCGACGGCCGTGGTAGGCCAGCTGGAACGGCGGTATCGCCACTCACCGAGGCGCCCACAGTCCTCATCCCGTAGGAATCAGCCCATGGGCGTCCTCCTGCCGCATCCACACACGCACACACTCACTCATTCCGGCTGACGCACCCCCAGTCACTCCCTCATACGCTCCATACTGCCCCACCCCACCTACTCAGTCTCGCTCATTCATTCTCACCCCCATTCACCCTCCTTCTCGCAAACACACACTTCGCATACTCACACAACCGCCCATACTTCTCCTCACATCCCAACACTCTACTCAGATCCAGCCTTCCATCCGGCCCCACATTCACCCCCCAGGCATCGAGGTCCCGCACATCCTCATAATCCGGACACTCCACAAGCACATGTACCCAGTCCTCACGTTCATCCCCATACATACACTCCTCACTCAGCGCCAGCCTTCTTCGATACAGGAACTCATTCATGCTACCATGACCAGTGAGCAGGTAACCCATGCTCATACTAAAATCAAACCCCTTATTCACCCCCGCGAATCTCACGTCCCTTATCCATGCATACGTCATACGCCCTTTCACGCTCATATCCCATCTCCTCTGCCACTCGTCAGTCACTCTCCCTTCCACCACACTTGCACACTCCGTCACATTCAACCCTCGCACCTCATTCTCATTCACCAGACCCCATCCATACCAGTCCCTGTCGTTCTTATATCTGAAACACATATCACGCTTCATGCACTCTAGGTCCCATGGCAAGTCCCCCATCAGCACTTGCATCGCTTCCGTCGAGACCGTCCTACATACATTCAAACATGCATCCAGACCCACTCTCTGGCACCTGATCACCGCTATCCTTCCGTATCCGAACCGCAGCACGCTACTCCACACACTCGCACCATACAGGACACATGCAGCAAACAGCCCCCTCTGCAGCACCCGCACAACTCTTCGTCTCAGTCCCCATTCACGCCTCAGGACCCGCCTCATCTTGCCAACGACGCCCATCATTTTCTCCCTCATATACTCCAGGTGCAGCCTGAAGCCCATTCGCTCACTCATCCACACTCCGAGATACCTCACGCGCTCCACATATCTCACTCGCTCCCCATTCACGCGCACACTTGGCCGCCTATTCACACTCAGGCTACCTTTCATCAGCATCATCACCATTTTCTCCCAGTTCAGCCTCACCCCCACGCTCTCCCCCCATTCACACACCGTTTGCATCCATTCCCGCGCCTTACGCTCAAGGACACCCCAGCCCTGCCCATGCACACACAGCACCAGGTCATCCACATACGCCACAGCCATACACTCCTTCCCGCAGCCTCCACAACAGGGAATCCATCATCATGTTCCAGATAAATGGACCACAGATGGACCCCTGCGGGCAGCCACGGCGAACTTCCTTCCATACCGTCTCATTCACGCCAGTCACACACGCCTTTCTCTCACAGAAGTAGTCCCTCCACAGTTGCTCGTCCTGACACCCCCATTCGCGCAACCTCTCATTCACCCGCATCCATTCCAGATTATCAAACGCGCCGTTTGAAATCCACAAACACTCTTAGCACATACTTGCTCTGACATTCCCTCACGAACCCCTTCAGCCTCTCCCATGCATGCTCGGTCGACCTCCCCTTCCTGAAGCCGTACTGAGAGTCACACATCCAACCATCCACTCTGCGCTCCATTCTCTCCACCATCATGCGCTCCAGCACCTTGGCTAGTACCGAGAGGAGGCAGATGGGTCTATACGACCCAGCCTCCATCCTCACCTTCTCAGGCGACTTCAGGAGCACAACCACACGCGCACACTTCCACTCCTTGGGGAAACGGCCTGTCTCCAGACACAGGTCGTACACTCTCTTCAACCACTCCGGAATCGCTCTATGAATCATTCGCAGCATTTCCGTGCATATCCCATCCAGCCTAGGTGCCTTACGCCGTTTCATTCTTCCCACCGCATCGCTTATCTCCTTCCATCCAAATCCCTCCTCATTCGCATCACCCCGGTACCGCACCGCGGGGGGCAGCTCGGGCTCGGGGGCATCCATACCAGTGGCCGGGAAGAATCTGCTCAGCTGCACATCGACTGTCTCCCGCCAGGTGGTCGTATAGCCACCCGCCACACGCACACTGCTCAAGTTCTCTCGGCCACGCTTACCCATGCAAATCTTGTACACACTGCTCCATGGATCCTGGTTCCCAATCGTACTGACAAAACGTCTCCAGTCATCCTCTTTCACACGACACACCTCCCTCTTGTATTCCGTAACCATTCTCCGATACTCCCCCCTTTTCCATTCATACGTCCTATCGTGCCTTCTGGCACGCTGGCAGGCCCGCCTGGCCCTGCCAACGGCCCTCCTCATGCGCTCCAGCTCCTCCGTCCACCACTTCGCTCGCCACATTCTCCCACACACACGCTCCCGCAGATGCCGCTCATTCGCACCCAGGACCCATGTCATCACAAGTTCAAGTACCCTGTCCACATTCCTTTCATCCATCAGTCTCGCACACTCACTCCTCGCACTCTCCCTCAAGTCATCCACATACGCCTCCCAGTCCGCGCCAGACAGCACCCACCCCTTCCCGGCCGGATCCACATTCATATCTCCAGCCCCATGCACCACCCGGATCAGGATCACGTTGTGATCACTGATCCCCCAGTCATTCCTCACACTCCCCTCAGACCGGCAACCCCCATCCGTCCCTTTCATCAGGCTCACATCGATATCACTCTTGCCATTCGGACCAGCAAACGTGTACCATTCACTCGGTTCATTCAGCACGCTCACATCGTTCACCAGGACCCACTCCTCCAGACACTCCCCACGTGCTCGCGAGGCCGTTCCCCCAATGTCGCCCTTGCTCTGCCACAAGGGCGACACCGCGTTTGCATCCATACCTACGATGAGCCTCCTGCCCCTCGCAGCCACAAGCACCCTGTCCATGTACGCCAGGTAGGGTTCCATATCGGCCCCCCACCGGCAGTACACGGACGCGACAAATAGTTCCCCGAAGCCGCCCCTTAGCCAAACACACACACCCCACTCATCCGTGCATTCCCTTACACACACCGATTCGATTGTCCTATCGTTTACCACAATCGCTGCCTTCACTGTCTCACCATTCTTCACATACACACCCAAACACAGACTCACACCCAGATCACAAATAACCGCATACGACCGCTGACAGTTGCACTGTAGCACATTCAGCACGCATTCATCCATCCCAGATTCTCTCTCTCTCTCTCTCTCCCTCTCTCCTCTCTCTCTCTCTCTCTCTCTCTCTCTCTCTCTCTCTCTCTCTCTCTCTCGCTCAGCAGCACGCACGTACTCCGGGCATCCATCCGAGAGGACCGAGTGGCCACTCTCGTTTCCTCTCACCTTGCAGTTCCTGCATGCACTCCCGCTCTTGCAGTCCTTGGCGGAGTGTCCACTCACACCACACCTCAGGCACAGCCGCTCCTTCTCACTACATTCGCGCATCATGTGCCCGAACGCGTAGCACTTGTGGCACCGCAGCACGTTCGCAAACTCCTTTGCGCGCAGCGCACTCCACCCAACGAAGACCCTTCCCTCCTCGCACACGATCCTCTTCGCCGTGGCATTAACTTCGATCACAACGTTGCCACAGGCTGCACCCTTCTTCGCGCTACGGTTCATCACCCTTGTACTCTCCCTAAATTCATTCTCACTCATTCGCCCCTTGAGATTTCTCTCATACAGCTCGTCCAGCAACCTTTCATCCGTCATCTCGTTCTCAACGTCGAATACCAGGGGCTTCGGTCCTATTCTCTTCGGGAGATCCACCCTCAGCCCCGCCGCCGAAAACTCCGGGCATTCACGCAGGATTCGCACCTCATTCTCACTGATGGTCTCGATCGCGACAGCACCACTCCGGGTCTTCCTCACCGCTCTCACCCTAACCTTCACGCTCGCACTCACCTTCTTCAATATGCATTCCTTCACCTGCTCACTGGTCATCGCCTCCCCACCTTCCTTGGGCCTGACGACCACCGCGCTTGCACTACCCCTGACCGGCCTTGCGATCTCCAATCTCGCGCCACCCTCCACCCGACCGCTTCCACCCGCACACGGGGCACCGCCAGCCAACCCCGGCCCCACCACACTCGCGTAGGACCTTGGTCCCACCGGCGTCGGGCGCTCCACCACACCCACGCCCGCATCCACCGCCTCTCCTCCTCCCCCCTCTCTCACACTCCTCCAGCCTCCCCAGAAGCCTCTCGTTTCGCGCGATCAGCGCCATCATTCGCTGGTCGTACTCGGCCACGCACCCCAGGATCGCCTCAGCAGCCCCCTTGGACACCTTGTTCGTGTCCTTGAGCAGGATGGACCGCAAGTCGTTCCCGATTCGCCGCATCGCCGCCAGCTCCCCGGAGCACTCCCCCTCCTCCGTCACCACCGATCTCACTTGCTCCGTTGCCGCCGATCTCACTTCATCCACATCCTCCCCAGCACCCCTCTTCCTTTTCTCCCCCTCCTCCGTCGCCGCCGATCTCATTGCATCAACATCCTCCCCAGGACCCCTCTTCCTTCTCTTCCACGCCGCGCTCCCCACACTCCCCACAGTCCCCGTGCTCACGCACGAGTCCCGCCGCTGCCGCTGCTCCCCCCTCCCTCCACCACCATGTCGAATTCAAGCGGCTGCCGGGGTGAGGCCGGGACCAGATAAGTCCCCTCACCGTCCCCGGCCGACGCCGCCACCTCCACTCGCAATGCCGCCGCCACCACCCCCGCAGGCCCCGTACGCGATCCCCTCCGCGCCCTCGGGCGCCCGCGCGAGCCTGAGCGCGAGCCCGAGCGCGAGTCCGGACGCGACTCATCCACCTGACCGCCCATACACACGCTCCCCTGCACACAGGCGCTCTTCTGCGTACCCGCACTCTCGCCCGCTGGCACGCTCGCTGGTTCGCCCGCTTGTTCGGCCGCCTGCGCGCTCGCCCGCTGGCGCGCTCGCCTGATCGCCCGCTGGCGCGCTCGCTCGCTCGCCCGCAACCACCTGCGCCATCCCGACCGCGGCCTCGCTCGCTCGCACGCTCGCAACGCCGCCCTCTCGCACGCCCACACCGGGCGCCACTCCGCTTCCTCCCTCCATCGCTACCCCCACTCCGCGAGTGGGTTGGGCTGCGGGAAGCCCAATGTCCTTTGGCACCTTTGTAGATTTTGTGAACTCGGACATAATTCATAAAAACTGGGACTTTTACCCGAGAGTCCCCAACTCGACCACCTAACTCGACCACCTAACTCGACCACCTAACTTGCCCTTACCCCCCGCCCTCGGCGGGGGCCGCAGCCGGCACCCGCTGGCCGTACCCTAAGAAGGGCCGGGCCGGGCTCCCCGCTCCAAACATCCCACCCAGGGACCAACCCCCCGCCCCCAACCCCCCACACCGGTGATTTCCTCCCACGGACACCGGCTTGCTGCGTTTGGCCTCGGCGGGTGCAGCACCTGGCATCCAGCAGGTCCGCATCCTGGTGCTACCTGGCCCTGCCGGACAGTACACAGGCATTTTACACGCGTTGCTACGGGGCAGCCCACTCTGGGGAGCTACTTCCGAGCCGGGCTCCGGTACTACCGCGCGGCCCCCGGGCGTGCCTGACCCCCCATCCGAAAGGGCCTCCCGCGTTTTCCGCTGTATCTTTTTACGCATTCGCACAGGGGGAGGACGGCGCGGGGGAGCCGGGCTGTGCAAACTTGGTCTGGCCGCTCACCGTGGGGCTACGCCGACCGGGGCCTCGGCCCCGGTCGGCATAACCCCACAGATCACCATGGCTCGCAAGCCCCCCCGCCACGACAAGACGCCGCACATGGGGGGGGGGGGGGGTGGTTCCAAGAACAGCACCCACAACCTGAATCGCGCAAGCAACAATAACGTCGCTCGCATCCCCCTCGGTCATCGGGTGACCTTGGTCGATTTGATCTAGCCGGCGAATCGTCCCGGTGCTTCAGTATTCCCGAGGGTCAAAAATGTTCCGACCTCCCAGGACTACTGAACCGGGGTGCTGGCTCTTTTTGCCGCTCCCGTCCTGACTCAGGGCGGGACGCGGGGGAAGACGAACGCGAATCTCTTGGTTTTGTCTCCGTTCTGGCGATTGATGCAGGGGCGTCGCCGACGGGGGTTCATGGTCGTTCCCCACACTTTGGCTCTACCGTCCCGGCTAGCGAGTCTGAGGATAGATCCTCTACCATTTCAAGCGCTTCTTGGAGAGATTTTGGTTTTGCGATGTAAAATACTTCATTCAGTCGCGAGGGCAATGCTTGACGGAAAGATTCAAGGCCCAGGGTCGCTATCGGGTCAACATTCATTTCGGAAGTCTCTGTTCCCAATTCTTCTCTCCAGGCGGTCCGAGCAAGGCTCATTAACCTGAGAATTCGGAGATACAGGCTCCGAGGTGTTTCACCTTGTTTCAGTCTCAATCCGTAGAGTCTACCCAAGCAAGAGTTGAAATTTCGTCGGTGGGTTAAACCGTCGCGTAACGCAGACGTTAATTCTGTAACCGTTCGGATTTTCTGACATTGTACGCAAACGCGCGCCTCGCCCCATAGCCTGCTCAATACCCCCGTTACGAATTCGGCTATTTGATTGGCTGGAACAAACGCGGCTGCATTTTAGATATTTTGCAAATAGTCACCGAGGGGTATCGAGGTCCCGTCAAACTCGGGTATGAACACCAGTCTATTTGTCAGGTTGATGCCACTAAGTATTATCGATAGATCGGCCGGGGTTACGGTTTCATTAAGTGAACCGTCCATTTTACCTAATTTTTATACTACGGAGGAGATGGAAAATTCGATACTCAAATCACGGATTCGATAAGACAAAATATGATAGGTTTAAATTTTTGTTTAAGAATATTTCTTTGAATTTATTAACGGCGTTTCCGAAATCCCACTAGTCTCTTCGTGCGCGGTGCAGGCAGAACATCCCACCGCTGCCACCAATTTGTTACGTCCTGAAGGGACGATTTTATTTTTATGTTTATTCGGGTTCTGAAGGTCCCCGTTCAAATTTGGGATTTTGCCGCACGTCCCATACGGGCAACCCATCACGGGAAGAGTCCATCCCGGCACTCTTCGCTAGTGGGACTTGGGAAAGGAGTTTTCGGATGCGATCGGAAGTAAAGTTGCGAATAATGAACAAAAGAGGTTGGGGGTAACAACTAAATAATTTTAGGGTTTATTAATGTTACTTACAGTAGGTCGCGTTGCGCGGGGACAATTTCCCCCGCGGTCTCGTCACACGCGCACTCCCACTTTCTAACACGGGGACAATGTCCCCGCGTTGCTCTCGCTCTCTCTCACACACACTCTTACGCTTTAACACGGGGACGATTTCCCCATCCTACACTCGCTCTCTTTCTCTTTCGCTCGTACGCTCGTACGATTGCTCGATAGTACAGATGGGTACAAACGATATGCACGTCGATACAAATGGGTACAAACGATTGCTCGATAGTACAGACGGGTACAAACGATTTCTTGGTGGTACAAACGATATCCGGGTCAGTACGAGGGGGTACAAACGATTGCTAGATATTACAGACGGGTATAAACGATTGCTCGATAGTTCAGACGGGTACAAACGGTTTCTCGTTGGTACAAACGATATACTCGTTAGTACGAATGGGTATAAACGATTTCTCGATAGTACAGACGGGTACAAACGTTTTCTAGGTGGTACAAAAGATATACTCGTCAGTATGAGGGGGTACAAACGATTGCTTGATATTACAGACGGGTACAAACGATTGCTCGATAGTACAGACGGGTACAAACGATTTCTCGTTGGTACAAACGATATACTCGTCAGTACGAATGGGTACAAACGAATGCTCGATAGTACAGACGGGTACAAACTTTTTCTCGGTGATACAAACGATATACTCGTCAGCACGAGGGGGCACAAACGATTGTTTCATATTACAGACGGCTATAAACGATTGCTCGATAGTACAGACGGGTACAAACGTTTTCTCGTTGGTACAAACGACATACTTGTCAGTCCGAATGGGTACAAACGATTGCTCGATAGTACAGACGGGTACAAACGTTTTCTCGGTGGTACAGATGATATACTCGTCGATACGAACGGGTACAAACGATTGCTCGATAGTACAGTCGGTTCAAACGTTTTCTCGGTGGTACGAACGATATACTCGTCAGTACGAATGGGCACAAACAATTGCGCGATAGTACAGACGGGTAGAAACGTTTTCTCGGTGGTACAAACGATATACTCGTCAATACGAGGGGGTACAAACGATCGCTTGATATTACAGATGGGTACAAACGACAGCTCGATAGTACAGACGGGTACAAACGTTCCCTCGGTGGTACAAACGATATACTCATCAGTACGAGGGGGTACAAACGAATGCTAGATATTACAGACGGGTACAAACGATTGCTCGATAGTTCAGACGGGTACAAACGTTTTCTCGTTGGTACAAACGATATACTCGTCAGTACGAATGGGTACAACCGATTGCTCGATAGTTCAGACGGGTTCAAACGTGTTCTCGGTGGTACAAACGATATACTCGTCAGTACGAGGGGGTACAAACGATTGCTTGATATTACAGACGGGTACAAACGACTGCTCGATAGTACAGACGGGTACAAACGTTTTCTCGTTGATACAAACGACATACTCGTCAGTACGAATGGGTACAGACGATTGCTCGATAGTACAGACGGTTACAAACGTTTTCTCGGCGGTACAGACGATATACTCGTCAGTATGAATGGGTACAAACGATTCCTCGATAGTATAGATGGGTGCAAACGATTTCTCGGTAGCACAAACGATATACTCGTCAGTACGAGAGGGTACAAACGATTGCTAGATATTACAGACGGGTATAAACGATTGCACGATAGTTCAGACGGGTACAAACGGTTTCTCTATAGTACAGACGGGTACAAACGTTTTCTAGGTGGTACAAACGATATACTCGTCAGTATGAGGGAGTACAAACGATTGGTTGATATTACAGACGGGTACAAACGATTGCTCGATGGTACAGACGGGTACAAACGATTTCTCTTTGGTACAAACGATATACTCGTCAGTACAGACGCGTACAAACGTTTTCTCGGTGGTAAAAACGATATATCCGCAGTACGAGGGGGTACAAACGATTGCTTGTTATTACAGTCGGTTACAAACGATTGCTCGATAGTACAGACGGATACAAACGTTTTCTCGGTGGTACAAACAATATATCCTCAGTATGAGGGGGTACAAACGATTGCTTGATATTACAGACGGGTACAAACGATTGCTCGATAGTACGGACGGGTACAAACGTTTTTTCGGTGGTTCAAACGATATACTCGTCGATACGAACGGGTACAAAGAATTGCTTGATAGTACAGACGGGTACAAACCCTTTCTCGGCGGTATAAACGATATACTCGTCGATATGAATGGGTACAAACGATTGCTTGATATTACAGACGGGTACAAACGTGTTCTTGGTGGTACAAACGATATACTCGTCAGTACCAACGGGTACAAATGATTACTAGATATTACAGACGGGTACAAACGATTGCTCGATAGTACAGACGGGTACAAACGTTTTCTCGGTGGTACAAACGACATACTCGCCGATACGGACCGGTACAAATGATTGCTCGATAGTACAACCGATATTCTCGTCGATACCAATGAGTACAAACGAGTTTCCGCTGGTACAAACGATATACTTGTCAATACGAACGGGTACAAACGATTGCTCGATAATACAGACAGGTACGAACGTTTTCTCGGTAGTACAAACGATATACTCGCCAGTACGAATGGGTACAAACGATTGCTTGATAGTACAGATGGGTACAAAAATTTCCTCGGTGGTACAAACGATATACTCGTCGAAACCTACCGGTCCAAACGATTTTTCGGTGGTACAAACGATATACTCGTCGATACCAACGGGTACAAACGATTGCTCGATAGTACAGACGGGTATAAACGTTTTCTTGGTGGTACAAACGATATACTCGTCAGTACGAGGGGGTACAAACGATTGCTTGATATTACAGACGGTTACAAACGATTGCTCGATCGTTCAGACGGGTACAAACGATATACTCGTCAGTACGAATGCGTACAAATGATTGCTCGATAGTACAGACGCGGACAATCGTTTTCTCGGTGGTACAAACGCTATACTCGTCAGTAGGAACGGGTACAAACGATTGCTCGATAGTACAGACGGGTACAAATGTTTTCTCATTGGTACGAACGATATACTCGTCAGTACGAATGGGTACAAACGATTGCTCGATAGTACAGACGGGTTCAAACGTTTTCTCGGTGGTACAAACGATATACTCATCGATACGAACGGGTACAAACGATTACTCGATAGTAGAGACGGGTACAAACGATTTCTCGGTGGTACAAACGATATACACGTCGATCCGAACTGGTTCAAGCGATTAGCTCGATAGTACAGACGGGTACAATCTTTTTCTCGCTGGTACGAACGATATTCTCGTTAGTACGTGGGGGTACAAACGATTGCTTGATATTACAGACGGGTACAAACGATTGCTCGATAGTACAAACGGGTACAAACATTTTCTCGGTGGTACAAACGATATACTCGTCGATACGAACGGGTACAAACGTTTGCTCGATAGTACAGGCGAGTACAAACGATTTCTCCGTGGTGCAAACGATATACTTGTCGATACGAACAGGTACAAACGATTGCTCGACAGTACAGACGGGTACAAACTTTTTCTCGGTGGTACAAACGATAAACTCATCAGTACGAACGGGTACAAACGATCGCTCGATAGTACAGACGGGTACAAACGATTTATTGGCGGTACAAACGATATACTCGCCAATACGAGGGAGTACAAACGATTGCTTGACATTTCAGATGGGTAAAGACGATTGTTCGATAGTACAGATGGGTACAAACGATTTCTCGGCGGTACAATCGATGTACTCGTCAGTACGAGGGAGTACAAACGACTGCTTGACATTACAGACGGGTAAAAACGATTGTTCGATAGTCCAGACGGGTACAAACGTTTTCTCTGTGGTACAAACTATATACTCGTTGATACGAACGGGTACAAACGTTTTCTCGGTGGTGCAAAAGATATACTCGTCGATACCAACGTATACATCGATTTCTTGGTGCTACAAACGATATTTCGTCAGTCCAAATGGGTAAAAACGATTACACGGTGGTAGAAACGATATACTTATCGATACGAATGAGTAGAAACAATTGCTAGGCGGTACAAACGATATACTTGTCGGTACGAACGGAAATAAAAAAATAAAAAAATCTTAAAAATTTCCAAAAAAAAATTTGAAAAAAAATTCAAAAAAAAATGTCGATGGTACAAACGGGTACAAACGATGCTCTTTTCATTCGCGTTTATTAAAATTGTTTAGCTCTAAATGGGTTGCGGTCCATTTTTCCATACCCTCGTACTTTTTTCCCCCTTCAGGTACTAACGAAATTTAAGGCGGTGCAAACGGGTACAAACCGAGTCCAAACGAATGCGAAAAAATTACTTTCTGTAAAGTCAGTTGCCAACTTCACACAGGTGCGATATGCGACCATCGATGAGCGATATCCAATCGGAGCTGTGATATTATAGAAACCCCTAGGAGAGTGAAGCTCCCATTAGGTATCGCTCATCCCAAATCTCATGCAGTATGCCGGTGCCATTATGGCCTCTGCACACTGCGCACGATTTGCGATCAGCGATAACCGATATCCAATGGTAGCTCAGGTATTCCAAAAATCCCCTGGGAAAGTGAAGCTCCCATTGGATATGAAGTGAAGCGTCCATCGCTCGTCGCAAATCGCGCGCATGATGCAGAGACCATTAGTCTTTGATCTGGCATGAGCGAAACATTACAGCGTGAATGACGAAGTTGTCACATATTCGGAAATGGTTCAGTTACAGCTTATTTATTTATTTACGTTTCTAATATGAAAATTATACATAACTGTTTTCATACATTATTGCCTCTCATAGAGGAACATTTGTTTCAAGGAATATTGTTTTTGTGTATTTTCACCGAAGGAAGATTCCAATGGAAATGGAATCAGGATATCTAATTAGAAAGCCAATAAATTAACAGCGAAGCAATGTGGACCTTCCTTACTCAATTTTCCAAGATTATTCACTAGTATTACATGACAAAATAAAATTCGAATTAATGCATAATTTTACAATGATTTACTCCTTTCGATGAAATTCGAGTCCCATTGACGTATTAAGGACGTATCCCTGAGAAAAGGGCGCATACCGATCGAGTCGACGATGACTGCGACGAAGATAGCTATGTTGAAAATTCCAAGTGTTTTCGTTAACCAACCTGAAAGAAGCAAAATAAATACTTTTAGGTCTGTAAATGTAAGAACCAAGTGTGAACCTCGTTTGCTTGAAATGTAATCCGTCTGCGAGAAATCTGTCTTGTAAGGTTATGGTCGACCGAACCTTAGATACATCACTTTAAGGTCTATTATACCCACGGTTTAAGAATTTCGTGTAAGTTATTGAATCTTTGTCACCTCCCATAACATTTTTTTTTGTTTAATATAAATATAATTATTTTCCTACGACTCTGTGCCTTGTGTCTCTGTGCGGTGTCCGGTGCGAAACACCGACGGTGGGACCGGATATACCCGATCGAATTCCGCTGATCGAGCATCGCCTGATCTGCAGGGTTCGACCGTGGGACTTCGGGAGCGAACAAGTTTTCGTGGACGTTGCCAAAAATCCCACTGGGCTAATAGCGACCGACCTAACGTTGATCCGGTGGCGGTAAGTTTGAATAGTTCCGATTTGTCCACGGTTCGCTCCTAGAGTCGGAGAAAACTCCTAGTAACAGCAGTCCTCGCGGTGATGTAATAAGTCCAGGCCTTAGACCCGGCGGACCCGCACAGAGACGTCAGTCTTTACTAGTAACATCCTAGTAGCAACGGAGCTCGCGGCGGTGTCATAAGTCCAGGCTAGCAACCCGGCGGACCCGCACAGAGGCGTCAGTCTACTACTTACTATTAATTTTAACTTCCATTATTTCATCACCAAAATAAACTTCGAATCAGTGATAAAGGTGCGGGGCCTACGTTAAAACCCCGATCAAAATAGAGGACCCATAAGTTCAACATACGGTGTGCGGGCGAGAAACGCGGGGAGAATTGTCCCCGAGGAAGAGCGTGCTAGACCGAGAGTGAGAGAGCGACACGGGCGAAACTGTCCCCGCGTAAAGGCATGATTACCCACGGAACGTTGTAAGTAGAATTAACATAATATAATAAAATATCATTTATAACAATTTACCCCTAGATAGCATTCGTTAGAATTTGTTTCCCTACTCCCATTTCCACAGGAGAGTTTGCCGGGTCCGTATGGGACGTGCGGCTATCCCTTCTACTTTAAAGAAATTATATTGAAGAACCCAAAGGTAAAATAAAATCGTCCCTTCTGGATGTAACATCTTATACTACAAACCGTACCCGGATATATCACAGGACAATAATTTCGTCGCAAGAGAATTGCTATCGCAAAAAGTGACTTTGCTACCTGATGGTTCATGTTGTCCTGCAATAAATTTGAAAGGTCATTTTCACTTCATTCGGAATACCTGTGCATTCGATTCAATAGTACAGATTTTAGCGACCGCCGGGACTGACAACAAGGAATATCGCATATTCTTGGAGAATTCTTCAAATGAGACGTTCAAATTTGTTTTAAACTTCATGAAAAATGGCGTGTCAAAAAATATTTTAACTGGTGCTGAAAGAGCACGGATTCTGAGCGCTTTTCACATCCCATCAGTTCAAGCAAAAATAGGAGACAAGACGATTGCTTATAAAGTTGATGCTGAGAGCAACGTGAGTGATACCGTCAGGAATACGATGGCTTCCTGTCCTAGTCAAATTGATATTCACACCTGTTCTTGCTGCGGAACAAACAACATTTCGCACTGCACCATAGCACCGAACCATAGGACTCTGTTCAAAAAAAGTCTTTCGGCACTACAAGAGGGCTTGGAATTTCACTCTCCAATATTTAACATGAAATGTCGAAAAGAATGCCCCGGCAGATTGACTCGCACGAATTACCTCACTCAGCAAATCTTCATTGAGATGGATATTCGTGATGAGAAAAACCTAGAAAAAGCTTTGCGCTGTTCCCTACAGGAATTTCCAACACAACTGCACCTTGGACCAGGAAAGCAAAGCCCAACTTCAGAGTACCGGTACGTTACAAAAACTTTAGGACATGTGTCACCTGTTTTGTTCGGCCATCAGTGCGCAGATAGCTGTTTTACATATTCCCAGGTTCTCTGAGATGGCTGATATTTAAAAGAAAAACGGAAATATTTTCTTCTCTGTTAAAAGAGGAACAACGTCTTTCTCTCTGTTTGACGCAAATATAATTTGTTTAGGAAAACACTGGACAGTAGGACTTTTCCAGACCAGACTCGTTACACATGTCCTTAAAAATGTTCAGTCACATTACTCAAATGTTTTCTTCACTTCGTATCAGACTTGCCAGAGTAGTTGAATACGCACCAGGGCACTATACAGGGTGAGGTACTAACTGTTGCCACCTTGAATATCTCTGTAATTATCGACGCCACAAAAAAAGTTTGAAACAAAAGTTGTACCGTGTGAAAGGGGTCATCAAATGCGACCATTTTTTAAAATCTCAGTAGAGGCGCTGTCGCACAGTAAAAGTCACCTCCACTTTTTTAATTGGGACGGTAAATTTTTTTTCAACTTTCTTGTAGAGCATCGAAAACTGCATAAAAAACCTTTAGGGGTCAAAGTCGTTCAAGGTCATTTAAGATCAAAAAGTGACATGAACTTTATTTTTATGTGAAATTACCTTTATTCACAGTAGATGTTCAAAGTGATTGCCATTGGAATCAATGCAGTATTGCAATCTCCTCATTACGAAATTCTTATCACTTCGGCACTTATCGCCGAAGTCTTGCCATTGTCTTGTATATAAACAACGGCACCAAACCTACAATATACACGGAACATTGTACAATGTTTCGCCCGAACAAACCCAAGATAACGATAGTAAGAATTGTGAGATTAGTATTAATGAATTAAGCGAATGTAAATGATGTATTCTTTTGAAGAGCAAACTGATATGCTTCTAATTTACGGAGAATGTCAAAAAAATGCAGTGAGAGCCAGAGACTCATACGCTGAAAGATTTCCTGAACGTTCTCATCCTACACGCCGTACATTTCAAATTTGGTACACTAAACTGAGGACAACTGGATCCTTAACCCGTCGGGAAAGTAACCGACAAAAGCGAGTTACTAACGAAGAAAAGGAAATTGGTGTTCTTGCCGCCGTTCATCGAGACCCTTGTGCGAGTTCTCGTCAAATTGCGAGGGAATCTGACGTAAACCAAAGAAGTATTCTACGTGTTTTACATCGTCATAAATATCATCCTTACCACATCAGTCTCCACCAGGAATTAACTGGTACGGATTTCATGAATCGCACTGAATTCTGCCGATGGGCTCAACGCCAGATTCAGAGAAATGACTCATTTATTAATCGGATTTTATTCGCTGATGAGGCAGCATTTACGAATCATGAAAATATTAACTTGCATAACATGCATTTGTGGTCATCTGAAAATCCACATTGGCTGCGGCAAGTTGCACACCAAAGACCGTGGTCGGTTAATGTATGGTGTGGAATTATTGGGGATAGAATCATAGGCCCTTATTTCATCAAAGGGAATGTTAATGGTGGGAAGTACACCACATTCCTTCAAGAAACATTAGGTCCGTTATTGGAAGAAATACCTTTAGAAACAAGAAACAGAATGTGGCATCAACACGATGGGTGCCCGGCACATTTTTCGCTGATAGCTAGAAATGAATTGCAAAAGAGATTTCCAAATCGTTGGATTGGACGCGGAGGAGCTGTATCGTGGCCGGCTCGCTCGCCAGACTTGACGCCTCTGGACTTTTTCTTGTGGGGATACTTGAAAGATCTTGTTTATAAAGAACGTCCAACTACGCCGGATGATATGCGTGAGAGAATTCTTCGAGCCGGTGATTCGATAAGTGCCGAAGTGATAAGAAATTCTACACAATCCGTGATGAAGAGATTGCAATACTGCATTGATTCCAATGGAATCAATGCAGTAATAAAGGTAATTTCACATAAAAATAAAGTTCTTGTCACTTTTTTATCTTAAATGACCTCGAACGACTTTGACCCCTAAATATTTTTTATGCAGTTTTCGATGCTCTACAGGATAGTTGAAAAAAATGTACCGTCCCATTTAAAAAAAGTGGAGGTGACCTTTACTGTGCGACAGCGCCTCCACTGAGATAAAAAAATGGTCGCAGTTGATGACCCCTTTTGTACGGTACAACTTTTGTTTCAAACATTTTTTCTGACGTCGATAATTACAGAGATATTCAAGGTGGCAACAGTTAGTGCCTCACTCTGTATAGCTCGTTCATTTCGCAACGGTGGGATATGGGACAAATTCAATGACTTGAATTAAAAAAAAGAGTTTCTCGTCCAGGCACGATTATTGAGCCACATCTCGCAATTTATATAAAGAAGAACTGAAACTTTAATAATAGTAAGTCTTAAATAAAGAAAAATATACTCTGGCGGCGACATATAAATTTGCAAGGATATTTTTTCCTGGATGAGATAAGCCAAGTAAAAAAAAATATTTAGGCAAAACATGTACACATGAATATGGATAAATGGCTGCATAACTGCGCAAGAAAAAAAAACAATTCAGATATGGGGGCTAAATAAAAAACCAATTGTTTTTGTAAAATATCTACACGAGTTGATAACAAAAAAATATTGTTACAGCAATTGTCAATTAAATGTGATATGCCAACACAATAAGGGATCCTGCGTCAACATTGCAAACTGTGTCGGGTCCGTACAACAAGTTTTCGCAACTTTGGATGATAATACATCAGCTGTGAAAATCCCTTCATACGAGGGTGGGGTGAAAAGTTTTCGGCCTGACCAAGAAAAACGATGTTTAAACATTTTTTTTGCTTTATTTTTCAACATAATCTCCATCAACACTGATACATTTCTCATAACGGTGTTCTAATTTAGTTATACCAGATTTAAACGTAGATTCGTCAAGCTCCTCAAAATACTGATTTACAGCTTCGATAACTAATTCGTTGCTCTTAAATCTTTTTCCGCCAAGCCATTTTTTGAGGTTAGGAAACAGGTAATAGTCGCTGGAGGCTAAGTCTGGAGAGTAGGGAGGATGCGGCATCAATTCAAACTTCAATTCGTGGATTTTGGACATGGCAACAATCGACGAATGCGCTGGTGCGTTATCGTGATGAAACAAAACTTTTTTCTTCGCCAAATGAGGTCGTTTAATTTGCACCTCGTGCTTCAAACGTTGCAATAACTCTGCGTAGTATTGACCAGTGATAGTCTTACCCCTTTCAAGGCAATCAATGTATATAATTCCTCTCGCATCCCAAAAAACAGTAGCCATAACCTTGTTTGTCGATAAAATTGTTTTGACTATTCTTTATTTTCAGGAGTGTAGTGGTGGACCCATGTCTCATCAACAGTTATGAATCGACGCAAAAATTCATTTGGATTACGTCTATACAGCGCCAAATTGTCGGTAGAAATGGTTTTTCGAAGCAGTTTTTGGTCGAGCGTTAGCAACGCGGCACCCACCTTGCACACAGCTTTTCCATGTTCAAATGGTTGTGCAAAATATTTCGCACACATTCAGCTGACATCCTACAGGTCTCAGCTATCTCATGCACTTTCAACCTGAGGTCTTCCAACACTATTTTATGGATTTTTTCAATTATCTCTGAAGTTGTGACTTCAACGGGCCGTCCTGAGCGGGCTCGTCAGAGGTGCTCACACGACCCATTTTAAATTCAGAAACCTACCGCTTAATAGTTGAATATGATGGGGAGGAGTCTCCTAGTGCTGAATCCATCTCTTCATTTATTTGTTTTGGTGTAAAACCTTTGAAATGGAAGTATTTGATGACAGCACGTTTTTCCAATTTTTCCATTTTTACGAAAACAACGGAAACGTCTCGCGCAATGTGCTGTCAAACGCAAACTAACGTAGCGATTGGGCTGAAACTGTACATACAAGCTCGGTAGGAATGGTACTGTAGGACGCCGCTCCAAAACTAGACCTAGTGGCACCATCTCTCGATCAGGCCGGAAACTTTTCACCTCACCCTCGTAGGTACACAATTGGAAAATTCGACTCTCGGTGCTCTAGTCAATCAGTGTGATAAACTAGTGTCCTGACAACAGTTTATTTGTTTCAAACTATAATATATTCCGCTAATTTTTATTTTCATGTATATATGTACATATGTTTTCATGTATATATATGTTCGGTGTATATTTGTGTGTTCAGAGAAATTTTTATCGTGTGCTATAATAACGTTTCAAACATCTTTCTAACATGTGTTGTACTAAATGTTCTGTGCACATGGGTTTTTTTCCTGGCACACCTTTTAATAGATAACAGTAGATTCCCTGGCAGCATTGAGACTTCAGCCTGTAGTCCACATTCTTCTCATTTCCTATAAACTTTTTTATCCAGAAATAATACTTTTTTACAAACTATCGGCCCAAAAAATAAATAATAATAAAAATGTTTTACGGCTGTCCAAATAATACTTGAAAGGTTTGTTAAAAAGAAACAAAGAGAGAGCGAGACAAAGTATCAAATTTATTTCCGATTTTTCATTTCTGACACTATAGTTTTCCAACCAGAATGTTTTGTGTATTTCGAAAACAAATTAAAGCTCCAATCGAGTTTTGTCAAGATGCATGGATAAACGTCCGGTTTATGCTTGTACAACGGCATGATCGGCACGATTCGTGCTGGAAAGCAGTTCTCATTTTTGTCAGAAAGAATGCCGAAATAAGTTGTGGGGATAATGGGTATACATTTTTCGAGAAAAGCATTTTAATCTGTTATTTCCTACTTTTGAATTTCTTTACAAGGGTGTGAAAACGCCTCTTGTGAGCTGACAAATACACGTTTTGACTATCCGTATTCGATGAGACTGCGGGAATAGGGTTATCTGTCTGTGCATCTGGTTGAGCTCCGCAAACTGTGCGCGATCGGCGATGAGACATAAGCGAAATCCAATAAGTGCTTGGATTCACTAGTGAATTTCCGGCATGCCGTAACTCTATTTGGATATCGCTCGTCGCAAGCCGCGTGCAGAGTGCAGAAGCCATGATGGCCTCTGCACACTGCGCGGGATTTGCGACAAGCAATGGGCGATATCCAATGGGAGCTTCACTTTCCCATGGGGGTTTTTGGAATACCTGAGTTCCGATTGGATATCGCTCATCGCAAATCGCGCGCAGTGTGCAGAGGCCATAGATCGCGCGCGCAACATTTCTCCCATATGTGTGAAAGATGCAGGGTAGCGAAACCACCATAAACTTAGCCGGCCCACTTAACTAACGTTTCAATGTTTTCATTTTTGTAATCGTTTGGTGATCGTGCCGTTTTACATACAGATCTTGTAACTCTAGTGGTGGAGGATAGTTCCCTTACCGAAGCCGTCCGCTAGAGTCGCTGTAATCGAGGAATGTTCTGTGCGACAGGGACAACAATAACCACGCATTCTCGTTGTAGCCTAACCTGAGAATGTAAATGTTTCACAAGTTATTAGAAATCGAATGGTATTCCTAGTCAAATAGAAATGCATAAACTTATAAACTAACGCGTATAACTCAGAAAATCTATCCAGTAATTAATTGCCAAATAGTCGATTAACCCTACCATTGAAATCCAAGCGAGTTTAATAGGGGTACACTAATTTCGTTTTGTCGTGTATAAAATACATTCTGGGTGAATGGCTTGACGCCTGGTTAAAAAGTTTGTTATCTTCGGTTCAATTCACGTGCACTGGTTTTTTCCACTGCGTATATAGCTGGAGAAATAGAATGCAAATTTTAGTAAATTGTGAATGGCACTTATAATTGAGGTTAATTCCTTAATTAGGCACAGACAATAGAGGGCTGTAATTGGTCTCTTATGGATGCAACGGAATGGAGAGCCGTAATATTTTATTTCTTTTTGTTTTCTTCGCAATTTCGTTTTAATAGATCTTAGAAAAAAAATTGTTTGGTAGTGATTGGTAGCTTAATGGTAACGTTTGTTAGTTGATGCCTTAATTACGTCGATAGAAAAACCATCTAGGTTTTGGCGCAGACGATAGAGGGCTATAATTGCTGATGGATCCAGTAGACTGGGAAGCAGTGATATTTCGATTTCGTAATGTTTTCTTCGCCCCTTTCGTTCAATTAAGTCTCAAACGGAAGATAATCGTTTGATAGTGATTAGTAGATTAATTATAATGAATGGAAAAACCATCTATGTTAGACACAGGTGATAGAGGGCTGTGATTGGTCGTTGATGGGTCCAACGGAATACAAAGCAGTTATAATTAGATTCCTCTATACGCGTCAGCTAGAATACGTATTTTTACGATCGGCGGAATTAAGGCGTTACCCCCACTTGTAGAGCATAATAAAGGTCTTTTTCATGAATTTTTTAAAGAAAACTACAAAACTTTTTTAATCGATCAATATAACATCTTAAAGAACACATCTTGAAGAACTTTCAGTAATTTTTTTATTGAAAAACATTACATTGCTTAGTGGCAAATGGCCGTCTATGAAATAATGTTTTTATATACACGGTTTGTGGTGACCAACATTGCGGCGAAGTGGAACATCTGAAAAAAAAAATGCGGATGGATTTAGTCAAATATAAGTATAAACTAGTCTTTGATCGAAGGATTTTTAAAAATATTCATTTTTCACAAAATGGCGGACAGCCAAATTTAATGGTTCGATTTTAACGAAAAAAAAATCGAACGATTAAAGACAACATTTTTATGTATTAAATAAGCCTGCAAAATTTCAAGAAGATCGGTTCATTAGTGTTCGAGTAATCTTGGTCACCGATTTCAGAAATGCCATTTTGAGAAAAACGCGTTTAAAGTTTCAATTTCAGTTTACACGAAGAAAATATTTTTTTTTTGTAAACTTACATAGAGTCATCTATTCCGGGCCCATATATAAGTTCTTCCGCCGACGATGCCGCTTGCAAAACCGAAATTTGGTGTTGCCTTCGTAACATTCTTCCTTCACGAGTGCTCTCGGCCGCACGTCTCTCTGCCAGTGCAATCCGTGCTTCGTCCATTTTATCAGCGTATTCGGGCGCGTTGTGTCCACAGCTCACTCCGATTGAGTTCAAATAAAATAATAATTATTTTGAACTTTCGTTGAATAGTCCAACGGCAATATAAGCTGCTAAATTTACAACGATTGCTCCATTCGAGACCATTTTTGGGCTGATTTTCCAAATAAGTTGGTTGAAGCTTTCGTTGTTATTTTGATTGAAGCCACCGACGCATCTTTCGAGTAAATTTTCTGTACTCAGATCGTTGTATATAGGTCTGATGGCATCCAATACATTTGATGGAAGTGGTTTGTAATTGTCGGAGGGAGGGTCGAGCGCGCCAGACGGCAGACTAGCCGGTCGTTTACACAACGGATTCTTCTCTTTCAACGCTCATATCTCAGTCAATTTTGTTCGGATCGATTTAAAATTTTCAGGACATATTCTCAGATACTTATACTTCAAAAAAATGCAATAAAAAAATCGATTTTTTCAAAATAGCAAGTGGGGGTAACCCCTTAAGGAATTGACCGTCAAATGTTACAATCGAAATAGCAATTACCACTAATCGGTTACCTCCCAATTGCGAGTTATCGGAACGAATTAGTGAATGAATAAAACGACATCGAAATGTTACTGGTTCTTATTTGATTTGATCAACCATGCCGTGTTCATTACAGACCTCTATCGCATGAGCCCAAACGTCAATGGTTTTACGATCGGTATAATTGGGAAATCAACTACCATACGTCATAAGTGAACTACAAATTACCACCACATGATTATCTCTTGTTCGAGACTTATTATAACTAAATTAGCGAACAAGACATAATTCATCGGAATACCACTGCATCCTATTCCGTTAGATTCATTAGCGACTAATTATAGCCCTTTACCACATACGCCCAAACGTAGGCAGTTTTTCAATCATCGTATTTAATGAAAGAACTATGAAATATCATAATTAAGATACTAATCACTACCAAACGATTTTTTTCCGACTTAACAGAACAAAACTGATGAAGAAAACATAACGGAATGGAAATATCACTGCTTTCTATTCCGTTCGATTCATCAGCGATCGATTACAGTTCTCTATCACCTACCTGTGCCTAAACGTAGGGGTGGTTTTTCGATCTGCGTAATTAACGAATTAACTACCTAACACTATCATTGAACTACCATTCATTATCAAACGAATTTCGTCTCTTTTAAGACTTATTAGAACGAGATCGGTGAAGCAAACCTAATAAAATCAAAATATCATTGCTTCATATTCCGTTGGATCGCCCAGCGACCAATGACAGCTCTCTTTCGCCTGCGTCCAAAAGTCGATGGATGTTCGATCGGCGTAGTTAAGGAACTCATTACCAGATGGTGTGATTAGCTTATTTTTTTATCGCCAAACGATTCTCCATGGATTAAGCTCCTTATTTTATGAATTACAGGATAAATAATAAAGTCCAGCCAACTTTACAAAGAAATGTATTGCTGAATTATAAGAAAATGGTTAGCCACAAAACATTTTTATTGGGGTACCGATCACCACGAAACGACCACCAAACAATTTAACAAATGAAACATTAAGAAGCTAAAATGGTCTGGCTAAGTTTATCTTGGAGATGGCTGATGCATAAAAATGAGAAAAACGAATGGCAGACGTGTAGGGTTACTAATTCATGAGCGGTTACAAGTCGCAGCGTTTTAGTAACTTACTAGTTTTTACTAGCAACCGTTCGTGGATTTAATGCCCCCAGAATACAGCCCACTGCAACCTCACTTATAGTATTGTACATAATTATTATATTTGTAAATAGTTAGCCGACTTCATGTACTGTTGATGCTTCTACATTTCCAGCGTTGCTCACTGCTGCTGTAAATAGAACTAGCGAGTTTACTGCTTTGCTGTTCAAACGAATAAAATTTAAGCAGTAAGAACTTCTGCTAAAAGTACTTCATGTAGACAATTGAAAACCCAAACTGTTGTTTGTAAGAACTAGTGAGTTATTGAAACGCTGCCACTCACTGTCGAAGAAGTAGCACTCTGACCCGCCCTATTAACCTCTTTTTCAGAATAAATGCTTTAAAAATGTTTTAATGAAAATACTGATGAAATAATAACGAATTCATGTCTAAGGAGCCGTGGGGAAACTAATATGCCGCATCAAGCTTATTTCTTTTTCGAACACCGTAACTGCCCAAAATTTTTGAACAAACATTCGCCAAATCTAAAAAAATTTACGACGAGGGGCTAATCTGACAAAACTTTATAATTAATTCACAATTAAACACAACCGATTACTAAGAAAAGTAACCCAGAGATAAAATAGTGTTGCCAAGTTCACAGCGTTGACTATTTGTACCTTTTGTTTCAGTAAAAATGGTCTCAGAAACGGCCAAATGATCATTTCCGTAAACTATGAATGAATGCATATAGAGCGACAGATCTCACAAACGGTTTGATTGGTTATTAAGGAAATGAGAGCGATTAAACATGGACCACCTTCAAAAAGTCAAATCTTCCTTGGCAAGTTCACGCTGCTGGGGATTTTTACTTTCTATTTCCCAATAGATGATTCATAAAGGTTTTTAATTCAAATATTCGTAAAACAAACGATTTCACGCAGAGAGACTAATCGTATTTACATTTTAAGGTAGTACGTGCGCGAACCTCCTCATTAGAAAAAAAGTTGATTTTTTTTTATGCTGTAGTAGAAACATAAAAAATGACATCCGCGAAAACTCTGCAGGCCTTACCGGCTAAATACAATAGAAATTAATTCACGAAATTAACGCATTTAACCCGCACCATATAGGGAATCCGTGCGGATCGAATTTTGGAACGGAAATATTAATATTTGCCGGTCAGATCAGAGCTATGCGAAAAGCGACGAATAACACGAAAATTGTCGCGGTCACGTATGCTCCATAATAAATATAGGTTACGGGACATTTCGAGCAGATATCATCGATTCAATCGACTCATTTTTGCGTTCGCTTACCGCATTACACATACACTACAACACACGATTACACATACGATAAACAAACACATGCTTGACATGTATCGAAAGCACCTGAATACAGCGTTGCCACGGATATTGCCAGAAGTATGAAATGGCGGCCTGTGACAACTCAAGTCAAATCTGATTGCGATTTTACTTCACTTACCAAACTATAACACATACAGTTATTACATGCACTTCTCAAATAATTATTTTCTGTATCATGTTTATTACTATACCCAAATACATTATATTTTGCTTTTTTCAGATTCAATAATTTATAGATTTTCTGTCGACTAGTCAATCCGCTAGTACTACCTTAAGGCATCTGGCCATCATGTAATTTTTTTAATATTTTTTTTTTAATAAACCCTGAACTGTTAAGAACAATTTAAGCCATAGTACGTATTGAAAAACGCAAAATTGACTACGTTACAGTTATTTTTTGGCAGGAAGGTTGAGCCGCTGCGGGCCGCACACTTACTTTCTTTTGCGATTATCTCGAAACTACATTTTTTGAACTGATACTATCAAAATATCGTAAACTATCGGTCCGATTGCTTTCAAATTTTTACACAATACTTTTAGATACATTATCTAAATCACAGATGGAACAGCTGGGACAACGACAGCGCGTATCGTGCGGAGGGCCTCCGCGGCAATGTGCATAACGGCGCCATTTTTAAATATTTTTAACGGAAATGTATTAACGTTATTCTTAAAGCCCTTTCTGATGTTGTGTAAAAAAAGAAAAATATTCCGGCCTATACTTTCGAGTTTGTTATTTTTTTTTAAATATACCCACTGATCGATCGGCCAAGGTGGCCAGACGTCTTAATTGACGTTTTGAGGAACCACTAACCATTCAAGATAAAACATTCAAAGTTCGGTTCCCAAGTTCACGCCACTGGCAATTTTACCAGTTGTTCCAGAAATGAAGATTTCATAAATATTTGAAATAAAGTATTAGTCGACAACTTAACGTCGATTGACGTCTTCGTTACAATGAATACCGTTAAAACGGATTTTTAGGTGCTAACTGGCTGGGTAATATGACCGTTCATGGAGAACTTTTCCGTAGTCGAATCGGTAACATACCCGTTATTTACATGTCTCTTTTTCATCCTCGGGACTGATCTCACAAATGGTTTAATCGATCGCACAATCCACCACAAACGACCCACAGACGATTAAAAAAGTCGAAGTGAAGTTTATCACTTAGCGGTAATTTTTTACTCTCATTTTTCAAGGAAAGACGGATCTCATAGATGTTTTAATTGTTCTCAGAATCAACCACGAGCAACTCGCAAATGATTTTTCAAAAATCTAATGGCCTCTGCACACTGCGCGCTATTTGCGATGACCGAGATCCAATGGGAGCTCAGGTATACCGGAAACGCCCTAGGAGAGTGAAGCTCCCATTGGATATCGCTCATCGCTCGTCGCTCATTGCGCACAGTGCGCAGAGGCCATAAGAGTTAAACTCGAATCGCTAACTTTGCGGTAATCTTTCACTATCATTTCTCAACTAATGACTGACCTCACAAAATGTTCTAATTAAAGTATTCGTCAACAGTTTGACATCGATTAACTTCTTCGTGATATCGAAATATATAATCATAAAAATGAATCTTCCGGTGCTGACTTGTTTTGGTAATATAACCGTTCATCGAGAATTTTTCCACATATGTTTTTACGTTTTACTTCGAAAACGTGAATCGTACAAACCTTCGAATTGTTCGCGCAACCAACTACAAACGGCCAACAATTTATACAAAAAAGTGCAAAAGTGACAGTCGAATCGGTAACTTTCCCGTTTTTTACATTTCCCTTTTTCACCACCGAGACTGATCTCTCAAACGTTTTAATTAATCTCACAATCAACCACAAACGATCCACGAACGATAAAAACAAAAAAAATTGGAAAAGTCAAAGTCAAGTCGGCAACTTACAGGTCATTTTGAACTCTCATTTTTCAACTGAAGGCTGATCTCACAAACGTTTTAATTATTCTCACAAACAACCACAAATGACTCACAAATGATGAAAAAAAATGGGAAATTCAAAGTCAAGTCGCTAACTTACCGGTAATTTATGACGCTCATTTTCCAACTAAAGACATCTCACAAACGTTTCGATTCTTACCACAATCAACCACAAACGATTAACGCAAAAAAATGCTTGAATCCAAAAAAAGTCAAAGTCAAGTCGCTAGCTTACCGGTATTTTTTACGCTCATTTTCCAACTAAAGCCTCCCCTGGCAGTTTGCCTAACCGTTCATTCATACCGGTTTTATAACCAAAAAACTAGCCGTTGTATTTGGACAAAGTTCCGACTTTCTAACCGTGTTTTTGACCACTACCCGTGATTTGCTCAAGTTAGAATGATGATTAAAAAGTTGGTTTGAAATTCGAATTACAACCCTGCCGAAAAGCAACCAATTGTAACCAAATTTGTAACCGTATTTATAACCACTATTCGCTTTCTAACTTAAGGTACAACACCACTGTGACGGCTTCAAAAAATCGATTTTTTGAAAACCATCTAGAAAAATCTAAAATACATTTAAGATTAAGATGCCGTTGGACCCAGGTCGAAAAAATAATTATTTTCGGAGATATTGAATATTTTGTGGAGCGGTGCAGCGCTCCGTGACACTCGGGGTCCCGCGCAGCTGCGCGCCTCAGGGTCGGCAGGTATACCGGGCCTTTCCCAGGTCCTGCGGGTCTTTACCAGGTATTCTTTTGTCTCCCTTCACAAAAAGCGGCTATTGTTATAAATATAGTTTCGAAAAGATGCCATAGGTGGCGATAATTGAAAAATGTTCAAGGCAGGTATAGGGATAGCGTCATAGCGTCCGTTTGCGAATAGAACCGACGCTACTCGTGTCTACACGCTCCGAATCGTTTTGTTTATAAATATCGAACGCTCAGAATTATTCTTTGCACATCGAAATGGATAATCCGAAAGTGTACGCGGGGAAGAAGGGAACAAAGCGGAGCTATGTGACGAGGAGTCGAACGAAAATTTTGAATCGAAAACCTCCGAATCGTTATAGCTCCGAAAATAGTTCTGCCGATTATGTGAGCACGTCGGCGAAAAAGTTAAAATCGTCGGACGATTTAGAGGTCGGTGTTACTAACGATTTCGGTTATCGTATAGTACACCTCATCAATGCATTGAACATTATATCTGCGTTAGTGAAGTGCAAAGTGTGTGATCGCGATATAAAGTTTACTGAAAAAAGTTTGAGCGGACTCGGATTCAAAATCGAGGTCGATTGCGGCCATTGTGAAAAAGTGCGAATCAATTCGTGTCCTATGATTGACAATGCATACGAAATAAATCGTCGGATCGTATTCAGTATGCGTCTTCTTGGCGTCGGTTTGAATGGCCTGATGAAGTTTTGTGCATTTATGGACCTCCGCGCCCCATATTTCAGTCTTTCTACGATCGAATCTTAAATTCGATTTCGATTGCCACTACAGCTGTGAGCACAGTGAGCAAACAAAAGGCTGCACTTGAGGAGGAGACAATTTCGTTGGAAAATGGGGCGGAGGACGGAATTATCGTTTCAGGCGACGGATCGTGGCGTAAGCGCGGTTTCAGCTCGCTTTTCGGCATAACATCGCTAATCGGCTGGTACACTAAAAAAGTGATCGACGTTATGGTGAAATCGAAATATTGCAAAGCTTGCGAGCATTGGGAAAAAAAAGAAAGCACCGCGGAGTACTGGGAATGGAAAAGTACCCATGAGTGCCAGGCGAACCATAGCGGCTCCTCCGGAAAATGGAAGTCGACTCAGCTGTCGAAATGTTTCAACTGTCTGAAGAGCTCTATGGCATAAAATATAAATATTATATTGGTGACGGCGTTTCTAAAACGTTTCTGGGCATATCGAATAGCGACCCATACGACGGTTTCGAGATAAAAAAAAAGTTCATCGATCATGTCCAAAAACGTACGGGGACGCGCCTCCGCGAAATCGTGAAAAAACAAAACGGATTGTCTGGCAGAAGAAAGCTCACCGGAAAATTGATTAACGAGTTGAGCACATATTACGGCTTGGCTATTCGGAGGAACAGCGATGATGTTGAAGAAATGAGGAAGGCAATTTGGGCAACTATCAAACATAAAATATCCACAGATAGTGAGCCACAACATGACGATTGCCCAGAGGGAGCCGAGTCGTGGTGTTCGTGACAGCGAGCGGTTGCAAGCGGTAATATTTCTGAATATCGCCATAAACCGCCTCTTCCTGAGGAAGTATTGGATGCAATTACGCCAGTCTTCGAAAATTTGAGCAGAGACGATTTGCTGCAGCGTTGTTTGGGCGGCTTCACGCAAAACAACAACGATAGCTACAACAAATCAGTTTGGGCAATAGCCCCCAAGTGTCAGTCCGGGAGCAAAAAAATCGTCGATATTGCAGCTGATATCGCGGTATTATTATTCAATGATGGCCTGAGAAGCCTCATGAAAGTTTTGGAGACGTTGGGGATAACTAAAGACACAAATTGTTTCAATTTTTGCGTTGAAACCGACGCAGCGCGGATCGAGCTGGCGGAGCGCTCGCTCACAGACGCTGCAAAAGAGGCAAGAAGAGCCTCTACAAGTTCGAGAAAAGATGCTAGGGACAATGATTTGCTTCTTGAAGGCCAGCTATATGGTGCCGGCATCGCTGATTAAAGGTAAACATTTTTTTTCCCAATTTATCGCATAAATTAACAAACCTAAAACTTTGAACGCGTTTTTCTCAAAACCACTTTTTTGAGTGCGGCACGCAGCAAAACTCGAGCAATTTTTATCCGATCGACTTCAAATTTGGACTGCATCAATAAAACTAGATTATCTAAAGAAGTACATAGGATTTTTTCGATATCTCAATAATAAAAAAGTTATAGCCTATTTTCGACGAGAAATTTTGTTCGAAAATCGTCCTTTAATTTCAAAAGCGTGCCTATTTTTAAAAAATCAATATTTTTTCAAATCCCTGTGTACTTCTCTTCAAAATATCATGTTATTAACGAAAACACTCGGTATTTTTTTTCAGATCGACTTTGAAGAGAGTTCTGCTGCGTGCCGCGAACCACTGCAGAGGCAACCGTACCTAACGCGGGAGCTTCCCCAGCGTCACCATGGGGCGTGAAAGATTTGAAATTTTTTTTTATGTATCTTCAATAAACAACGAACAAAACAAAATTTTTTTTCTCGAATATCTCTTCTTTTTCCCACAAAAAAAAATTCTTGAAAAATGGCAACAAAAACAGGGGGTCACAGTGGTGTTCCGCCTTAAGCGAATCACGAATAGTGGTTATAAATAGGGTTATAATTTTGGTTACAAGTGGTTGCGTTACAGCAAAGTTGTAATTCGAATTTCAAACCAATTTTCTAACCATCTTTCTAACTTGAGCAAATCACGGGTAGTGGTCAGAAACACGGTTAGAAAGTCGGCAGAATTTTGTCCAATTCCAACTATCCGAAAAATCTAACCGTTATCCAGTGGTTATGTGAACTGCCAGGGTCATCTCACAAACGTTTTAATTGTTACCACAATCAACCACAAACAACTTACAAACGATTGAAACATATTAGTTAACAATTTGACGTAAATTAACCTCTTCGGCATATATAAATAACCCAAAAATAGCATCTTTCTGTGTTGGCCTGGGTGTTTGGGATATATGACCATGCGTAAAGAGGTTTGGCAAAAATGTTTTACTTTCCATTTTGAAACCGATCATCTTACACACGTTTTAATTATTGTCAAAATCAACCACAAACGCTTAAATTTGAAAATGTCAAAGCCGTGTCGCTTACTTACCAGTCACTATTAAGTCTTATTTTTCCATCAAAAGTGATCTCAGAAACGTTTTGATTGATTTTACAATTCCACAAACGACTCACAAACGGGGTTTTTTTCTATCGAAAAGTCAAAGTCGACTTTCTAACTTTGCGGTAATCTTTCACTATCATTTCTCAACTACTGACTCACCTCACAAAATGTTCTAATTAAAGTATTCGTCAACAGTTTAACATCGATTAACTTCTTCGTGATATAGAAATATAATAAAAATGAATGTTTCGGTGCTGGCTTATTTGGGTAATATAACCGTTCATCGAGAATTTTTCCACATACGTTTTTACGTTTTACTTCGTAAACGCTAATCGTACAACCCTTCGAGTTGTTCACGCAACCAACTATAAACGACCAAAAATATATACAAACAAGTGCAAAAGTGCCAGTCGAATCGGTAACTTTCCCATTCTTTACATGTCTCTTTTTCACCGTCGAGACTGATCTCACAAACGTTTTAATTAATCTCACAATCAACCACAAACGATTTCAAAAATTTGAAATTGGAAAAGGCAAAGTCAAGTCGCCTACTTACCGGTAATTTTCGACGCTCATTTTCCAACTAAAGACGCATCTCACAAACGTTTTAATTGTTACCACAATCAACCACAACCGACTCACAAACGATTGACGCAAAAAAAATGCAAGAATCCAAAGTCGAATCGCCAAGTTCACATAGCTCGGTGATCATGACTCGCGCGGCTACAAGGAAATCTGCAACCTCGACAGTGGCGATGATCACAACATTATATTCACGAACTCGCCGGCGCGATTTAGCGCCATTCCCGGGGCACCCCGAAAACGGGAGCGTTGTATATCTCCCTACTAATCTCTACTGGTGATACATCGAAAGAACAGCTAAAACAAAGAGACTATAGAGAAGGAGTCCAATCTTCATATGGTGAATGGGTATCCCGAGCGGATTGGGAGACCGAAAAAAACCTCGGTCATCGGTCACGGTCATATTCTGCTCTTTTTGAACTGGAAAAAGTGACCGAGCAGTGACCGAACAACGTTTTCTTGAGGTTAGTCACTTGACCGGTTTTTTTTCGGTTTTCGGTCACTGTAATAAAAGTAAGGTTAGTCCGGTTTTGACCGGTTTTGACCGGTTTTCGGTCACTGGATCGTTTCAGTCACTGAACCAAGTAGTGACCGAAGGCGAACCGAATTGCATGGGGCAGAGAGAGGAACCTTCTGGAACGCTATTGGAAATATAATAATAGAAACTCGTACACGAAAACATCAGTGAATTTGAACGTTTTTTTATATTTTAAAATAAACCAAACAACAATAACATTTTTGTATCCATTCAATGCTCATCCTCTTCCTCCTCCTCCTCTTCGTCGGAGTCGGTTTCCATCTCGGAACTTCTTTCTTCTTCTTGTCTCTTCTCGGCCTCTGTCCTTTGTTCTTAGAACCTTCGCTCGATATCTTTCGCTCTTGAATTTGATGGATAACCACTCGCGTACTGTGGCTGCCGTTAGCCTCTCCTGTTCATTTCGACGATGGCAATGTTGGAGTTTCCGGCATGCAACTGTAACATAAACACGGCATTGTTATTTTATTGTAACAAGGTGAATGGTAGCCCATTTAGAAATATAACCTGCTACGCTCGAATTGTTTATTATTTGAAATCATTTACCGTATAGACCCTGTATCTCTCTGTCGCTCACAACCCGATAGCCCTCGCGTCCCAACGTCCGTGTAACTACGAGTTTGAATCGTTGATTCTGGAACCATAAGAAAAGATTGATTGAAAAGAACTCGTCAAATGTGTCGCTCAGCGTCGCGTTGCTTCGTCATGCAGCATTAAATATAGCTGCGCATGAAGTAATGTGTTGCGCCTGCATGTACGTTGAGCGGCCATCTACTCTATCGAGGACTCCTCGGCGGGGAGGCGAGGACTGCCGATAACCGAGAGTACACCACGTGGAGTACACGTATCTATTATTTATGTGAAGTGAATACTCAGTGCATAGGATATTATAACGTATATGTATAATGTAGTGCACATGCTCGTACTGTTTTGTTTGCAATATTTTAATTTCATCTTGTTTACTAAGCAGCAGCAGCAACCGTAGCGTGGAACACATATGTGGCATACATATATACTGTAACGTGCTACACGAAATAGCAATAATTGCAAGAAAAGAATGTCTATTTCTTTTCATTCTTGCCAACATATAATAATTATTTCCTTTCTCATTTACAGATGGAAAATCAAATGAAACACCTCAAGTGTCAAGTGACTAACCTCACTTTTATTACAGTGACCGAAAACCGAAAAAAAAAACAGTCAAGTGACTAAGCTAATTTTTATTTCAATTACCGAAAACCGAAAAAAACCGGTCAAGTGACTAACCTCACTTTTATTTCAGTGACCGAAAACCGAAAAATAACGGTCACGTGACTAACTTAAAAAAAACAGTGCTCGGTCACTGTTCAGTCTCTTTTTTCGGTTCAAAAAGGGCAGAAAATGACCGTAATCGAAAAAGGGTAATTTTGACCAATTTTTGGTCTTTTTTTAGGTCTCCCAATCCACTAGGGATAAGAAACGTCCGTAAATTTGATTCAAGAGGGTGATGTTAAATATGGCCTGTAGGCGTCGTCCGCATCTTTAGTGTATCACAATATAGTAATACAGCCAATACACAGGGTGAAACTGACTGTCATGGCGGCTAATTGTTGACGCTTGTAAAAAAAAACACCTATCGTCCACTAAGATTGTTTATTTGCGACGGAAACTTTGGAAGAGTATCGGACGAGGGAGGATCGAAAAATTTACTTTTTAATTACAAATCTAATCTGATCTTTTTTTCCAAGTTTTTCTGTTTAGGTTTTAGGTTATAGGTGGAACTCGTGATACTGCGGATGATGCTCGCTACTGCGGAGCTAATCTCTGTGTTGATAATGTCGCTGCGGGTGGTGCCATAGCTTTTGCAAAGGATATTTCCGATGTGACTTTCGGGTGTATCGCTTCAATTCTTTCGATGAGTTGTCGTTGTCTAATATCTATCACTTTATGAGCGTTTGTATATGACCTTGTAGTATAGGCATCACTTATAGTTCACTGGGAGATCTAGGTTATTGCAATTTGCACAGCGGAGGAGCGGTTTATCTGATGAGTTATTTAAAGTGCATTTTCCGTTTTCGTGTGAATCACTACACTTGACGCAGTGGTATGTGAGGTTGCAATGTACACTCGGATGTTCCAGGCGCTGACATTTTCTATGTACTTTTCACATTATAATCTCGGCCACCTAACTATATTTGAATGGAATTTATATTTACGTCGGATATAAATTATTATGGCATTTCTTAGGTGTTTTTTAAAATAATTAGGTGGGTAATTTCACTACGACTTAAATGTAGAAACATCTTAAGGTACTACTACAGCTACACGAAATTTACTTATAAAAGAAAATAAGGTTAAGAAAATAAAAATTTTCAGCTCATATGACAGCCAATAACAGACAGCTGATAACAACGCATGCGCAAAACATGTTCTGCTGTCTAGTTAGCAGGGGCTCGGTGTACGGCAGCACGGTCGTGATCGAGTAGCCGGATATGTTACCGACGGTAGATAAGCTAGATCCCGAAAATTATCGAATCGCCCGATAAGTAATTCTCACACATTACGTGTATATAAGTAAAAATACGCTACCGTTCAATTAAATATTAACAATGATACGATCTATATGATAGCCTCGAGTATTCTCCGTCACAAATCGCGAGAACAACAAAAAGTTGAGCTCCCTAATTGGCAGGTCCTCCGGATACGGCGGCACGGTCGCGATCTAGTCGCCAGATACGTTACCGACGGGAAGTAACCTAGAATCCGAAAAAATTATGGAGTCGCTCGATAAATAATTTTCACACATAACGTATGATATAGGTTAAAAGACATGAACGTTCAATGAAATATTAACAATAATACGAACAATATGGCTGCTTCGAATATTCTCCGTTACAAATCGCGAGGACAACAAAAAGTTGTGCTCCCTCAGCAGGGTTTCCGGGTATGGCAGCTTGATCGCGATCGAGTCGCCGGATACGTTACCGACGGTAGGTAAGCTAGGTCCCGAAAATCGGCGCTCGCTAAATAATTCACACACATTACGTATATACAGATAAAAAGACATTAAGACGGAATGACACCTCATCGCGGTCGGTATGGTAGAACAATTATAGATACCCAAAAGTCTCTGAAACGGCTCTACAGATCCCGTCGAAACTTCGCCAAACGACGTCAAATAGACAGACGAACAGCTGTCTGTCCCTCAAATTTTCTGAATTTGAGAAAAAAATTTAGATTGGCTTATGATAAGTCAATATACGTTTAATATGATTTAATAAATCATTCCACCAAAGCATTATGATAATGCTTTATCACTTGATGAAAGTATATGAGAATGAATATAATAATACGAATATAAATATATTTCCGCTTACTTTTATGATTTACAATTTATTTGGCATAGGGACAGGTGTGAGTAAAGCGCAAACAATTTTTTAGAAGATAAATAAGTTGTAATTAAAATTTATTATTATATTTAAAGTAACGTACAAACTAATAAAATAAGCGGTCAGAGTGCGCGATAAATTTTTTGACACTAAAAGGTAACTAATTGAAATAATAATGATAACTAATAAAAATAACTAATCAAATAAGAATTAATGGTAGTAATAAGTTAACAAAGAGCACTGAGCGCGGGGAACGATCCCGCGCCCCTAGTGCTAATTTTTTTTCGAAAAACTCCGATTTTTTCCGGAAAATTTTTCCGAATTTTTCTATGAATTGGAACAAATATGAAGAATTCGGAGTTTTGCGGACAATTATTTTTACGCAAACATCCGAGTTTCTCCGAATTTCTCCAAATGTTTCCGAATATTTCATCATTTTAATCACGATCACGGGAAAATCTCGGAAATTATATGAAGACTTTAAGGGGTAACTCCACTCTAACGGCCTTACAGGAAGCATGATTTTTGACATTTTTTTTGGCGGCAGAAAATGTGATAAACAAATAATACTTGCGGTATTTAGTGAGCATATATTTGAGTATATTGCTAGAAATTTTAATCAGAAAATATTACAAAATGGCGACACTGCAGCAATTCTTCCGAAGCATGTCGAACCTCTGCGGCACGCAGTATAACTGTACCAATTTTAATCTCAAAAAAAGAATTTTGTTTTATTAAGTCTATTTTCGATAAGTTTTCGATAAGTTAGTTTAAACAATATATATTAACAAATAACTGTCTTAAAAAAAATTGAACATATTTAGTTAAATACTCGGCATTTACTCAAAAATCAATATTTCTAAAATCCCCTACGTGGTTCACTAGCTACACTGATCTAGATTTAATAAAAAAAAATATTTTGCCCACTTTAAAATTGGCATCAAGAGACGCGGCAGCGTCTTGACGCCAAGTAATAAAAAAAAAAATTTTACGCCACTGATCGATGCCACCGATCTCGACGCCACTGACCGACTGACGACACGCCGCGACTCTTTATACAGTAAGTTGGGCTCTAGCAGACGACGTTTTAACTTTGTTCCGATATTATGCGAAAACGCGGCAACAAATCGAAAATCTAATGACAGTTTACCAATGTAATGTGATTTTTTCCTATCGATTTTGTTCGGGCTGTTTTTCGATTTGTCCACTCAATCTCGGGATCTCATAATTTAAGGCCGAATTTTCGGGTGACTTTACCCCAAAAAATTTTCAACACTCGTCCATTGTCTTTCATTGAATGAAATAAAGTCGTTGGCTCATATCGTAAACATAACACATACGCCGTTCTGTGAATTGATTAACACTTTAGCGCAACAGGCACAGCAACGCCACCGCTCTCTCGAACGGCAGGACTCGAACTACACCCTGCTTGCAATATATATATATATATGTATTCTAATACAGTCGCTTTGACAGCTCGAGTAACCAAACACGGTTAGTCGAGCGTGGATGTGAAAAAAAAAACAAACGGCTCTTATTAGAGCCAAAAATTTATTTAACAAAGGTTCGCGTCGTTCAAATTTAGGTGTGGATTATTTATTTGATCCTAACATGCGTATATTAGCCGTGGAGCTCGCGCGGAAACCGTCGGAGAAACAGCGAGGACGATACGCAAATAGAGTAAGTTAAAAACAAGAATGTGCTCATTTCTTTCACTTGCTTATATAAAATCATTAAAAAATTTGCAGACAGTCGTGCATGTGTAGCTTTTTTTGTGCCCTGAGAGCATAACCTAGCTTCTATATGTCATTACCAATTTGTGTGTTCATAACCTCGTTCCATTAACATTTTATGAACATATCTTCAAAATTTTCTGAACAGAATCTTGTCATAGACGATGAAGTATTTTTTTTTTTGTAGAAAATGCATTCGGCTCTGTAGAATTTATATTGACGCAGAGCTTGACAATTATTTTGCCTGCAATATTATTCATCGCTGAAAAATCTCTCATGAGAAATAAAGGCTTTGTGCAACACGATATATAAACCTAGATCCCCTACGACGTCCAATAGAACATGTAAAATAGAACGCCATTACACGACCATTACAAGTTCTTGCGAATTTTGTTCATACGAACCCGTGATCAAACATACAGGTATCGAATAGGCAGCCTAATTAACATACATGCGATGCAATCGACACCTGTATATTTGATCACGGGTTCATACGAATAAAATTGGTGCGAACCTGTGATTGTCGCGTAATCGTGTTCTAGGACAACACCTAATGTTTGGCTCGATCTCACAGACTCAAGCCTGACAGCGCTTTCATATGCCTTGCCATTCTTTTCATACTGTGGTGATCACCATATTTCATTGTTGCGGCTGCACAATCTATGTCTACATGGAACGATGATAGTCCGCCATCTCCGAGAAATCTTCGAGTGCCACACCTGCATCGAAGACTTTCCTTGGTTATGTCGTTCAACGCCTTGAAGTTTATCGTCCCAAGTGCGCTCAATGTGTCAAATACTATGGAAAGCCAAACTTCAGATACTCCATGTCACTTGATGCCTCGAACCGAGCAACATTTGGGCATGAAACCCTCTTCCGGTACGGAGAGCGACAATGAAACCTTATGACATTTTTCCAGCTTGACATAACATAAAAATGATTAAAACATGAATTTTAGCATTTTTCATAAAATGAAAAGGCCTTAGAACTATTGTGCCATCTGGCCAAGGAAGGCCAGATTGTGAATGATTGTGCCCTTTTTAATGTTAACATGAAAGTGTGATTGAAGCTGCATATTTCATGTGTTACGTGATTATCGGCTATTATGTAAATTTAAAATAAGATGATTGTCAACAAAACCTTTTTTTTGTCAGACCGGCTTTAGTTTTAATTTACTGTAAAACAACCTAAGATTTCTTGAATAAAAATCCTGAAACTGAGTATAAATGTGTGATAATAATTTCTCTAATTTCTATTGTGCCAAATTAAATATGGTTAATGAAACTGAATTGATTACATTTATCAAACATTTGAAAAGTAGGGACCCTCAAACTTTTCTTAATAGTCACATATACGTGACTGGGTAAAAAAAAATATTTTACATTTTTTAGTACATTAAATAAAAGCTTGTCTAAAAGAAAAGTTTTTTTTACATACAAATTTTCCGTACCAATCTGACTGTGTTAAATGAAAAAAAAGAAAAACCGCGTTTTGAAAATATATGGTTCTGCACTTTAAGGTATTTCTTTCACGAACCCGAATATTTAACAAATAACTGATTTTCGTCTATTATTTTTACACGGTGTTTACATTCCTTTATTCAACCGAATTCATTTTGAAAGATAAATGTCAATTGTCTAAAAGAAAGAAAAAAAAGATGAGTTCTCTTTGAAAATGAGCTTTATTGACAGTATGGCCCGGCCACGGTGACCATTGGCATTGAGACATGTGTGCCATTAAGCCTTCATGCGACGTTGGCTCGCTCCACCTCTCCGTTTCGTCGCCGGGAGAAACTGACGTCTTCATTTACATAAAAGTCAATATTTAATAAATGCCGTAGACGGATCATTTAATTTTTGGGTGACAATTTTGGTAATATACTGAATGATTTGACATTTTTTCATAACATCCTTAACATTTTTTACACTATTCCGTGTGTAAAACTGCCGATCGGCATGAGTCTAGGCATCTTCTTATGTAATAACTGTTTGTTGAATTCAAATTTAAAATTAAATTATGAAATTAAAAATTCAATTCAAAATTATTAAAATCAAATATTAAAATTTGAAGGGTGCATTCAGTATATGTAACGAATCCACTATATAAATTTGAACAAATGGTAACATTTGATCATTTGACCCGAAGCTTCTTAACGATATAAGGAAAGACGTGTATTCTTGAGCAGCCTCCAGCAGGGTAAATGTGACGCGTTATCCAAGTGCATCCAGTTTTTGTTTACAATGAACAAATCGATTTGCATTCCACTCGCTGAACACGCAAATAAAATAACGCAATGAAGTTGGATTTTCGTAAAATATTTTTATTGATCTCTAGTTTTTTTAATTAAAAGTTTTCTCCTGCTGCAACAAACAAAGCGCAATTCATGAAACATGGAGAAGGTATATCAAAAAGTAAAACATTAAGACGTACAGACTTGGGCGTAATTCTATTTATAAATACGAATATGAATTTATTCACATCGTGATTTTCATGTGAATATAAATACAAATGTATTCATACTTCACTTTTTGTATTCACATGCATGCATACAAATACAATTGTATTTACAAATATTTTGAACATACAAATAGATTCACAGAAAAAATTGTGAATATTCACAAAAAAGTGAATATTTACAAAAAATCCTGTGAATTAAAAAAAATACACATCAAAATCTGTGAATGCAAATGTATTCATAAAAAATTGTAAATACAAAAAAATTCACAAAATAAGTTGTGAATTTTTTCATATTTAAGACAAATTAAAATCAAATTCACAATAATTAGATTAAAATTTACACCATTAGTGAGTTCGTACGCATTTTGAGAGAAAACATTGCCTCGAGGCAAAGAAATTTTTGCAAAAAACTTTTTGTGCGAAAATTCCTTTGCCTCAACACAATGGTTTCTCTCAAAATACATAAGAACTCATTTGTGGCGTAAATTTTAATATAATTGTCGTGAATTCGATTTTAATTTTCTTCAACTTGAGGAAATTCACAACTCATTTTGTGAATTTTTTCATATTTATGATGTAATATTTGGAACTCACTTTTTTTGCAAAAATTTCTTCGCCTCGACGCAATGTTTTCTCTCAAAATACGTAAGAACTCACGTTTGGTGTAACGTGAGTTCTTACGTATTAATCGAATACGTTTTAATCTAATCATTGTGAATTTGATTTTAATTTGTCTTAAATACGAAAAAATGTTCAACTTATTTTGTGAATTTTTTTGTATTTACAATTTTTTGTGAATACATTTGCATTCATAGATATTGATTTGAATTTCTTTTAATTCACAGGATTTCTTGTAAATATTCACATTTTTTGTGAATACAGTAGAACCTCGATTATCCGAACCAATTGGGACCGAGACTAGTTCGGATAATCAAAAGTTCGGATAATCGAAACGTGGGTTATTTGTGACGAGATCATAAACAACAACCTTTTACATAAAAACAGTACAGTACATGTCAAATTTTAATATATATATATGTACTGCTTTTATGTACATACATATATCAGGTGTTAATATATATATATATATATATATATATATTAAACAGCTGAAAAAAGTCGAATGCCTATTTTAATATATTTTTTATAAAATCGTCCATTTTTAATTGACGAACGGCCGTAACGCGTTTTTGAGCGGCTAAGTCTCGCAGCCGTTTGAGAAGGAGAAGTTGCATTGGGTTGCTCATTGTTGCTCACGGCAGTGGCAGCGAGCAACAATGTATCTTTCGCGCCAACGTTCGGATAATTGAGCGTTCGGATAAACTAAGTTATCGTTCGGATAATTGAGGGTTCGTATAATCGAGGTTCGGATAATCGAGGTTCTACTGTATATATTAAACACCTGAAAAAAGTCGAATGCCTCTTTTAATATTTTTTTAATAAAATCGTCCATTTTTAATTGAC
Organism: Ophion obscuratus; assembly: GCA_964007375.1. Classification (NCBI taxonomy): domain Eukaryota; kingdom Metazoa; phylum Arthropoda; class Insecta; order Hymenoptera; family Ichneumonidae; genus Ophion; species Ophion obscuratus. The sequence continues at coordinate 28,658,799 of OZ023321.1, read as the reverse complement.
GAACGGCCGTAACGCGTTTTTGAGCGGCTAAGTCTCGCAGCCGTTTGAGAAGAAGTTGCGTTGGGTTACTCATTGTTGCTCACGGCAGTGGCAGCGAGCAACAATGTATCTTGCGCGCCAACATTCGGATAATTGAGCGTTCGGATAAACTAAGCCATCGTTCGGATAATTGAGGGTTCGGATAATCGAGGTTCTACTGTATTCCCAATTTTTTTCTGTGAATTTATTTGTACACGTTCAGAATATTTGTAAATACAATTGCATTTGTATGCATGCATGTGAATACAAATAAGCGAACTATGAATAAATATTTCACTAATAGGCGTTTGTTAATCACCCTGCAAATACGTCGATTTAATAGTGGAAGGGACTGAAGACTTAAAAAAAAATATTTATAGCATTTGGTAATATACAAGTTTTCAGAAACGACGTGTCCTGTTTTTTAACTATCTGTTTAAATCTTACCCTTTTAGAATCTTTGAAAAAGTGAAAAAAAATAATACCAAGTAATGAAAAGATATTTGAATTCACTCCTCTTTGAACTGGCGCAGAACGAAAAAAAGATTTTTCCCCTTTCAAAAAGATATGAAATCCCCTTTAAAAACTTTTAAAAAGTAAAAAAAGAACGCCAAGTAACAAAATACCCCCGAAAACATTATTGCTTGTTTCATCATATACAAAATTCTGATTTATCTTGAAATATTTTTTACTTTTATTTAACGAATGCTTTTATTAGATTTTTTCAATTAAAATGTACAAAAAAAGTGAAATAACTTTTTATAAAATAGCCAAGCAAGTTTACTAAAAACGTAAACAAAATTGTTAAACCTTAGAACTAATGTTTTCCTAAATATTTAATTTTTATTTTAAAAATCACATTACTATTATAACAAAAAATTGGTATTACAATTATATAAAAATACAACGTATTTACCACATAAGTACACTGGAAATGCTGTGCAACGACTTGGCGTGCATGGTTAAGAAAAATAGCTCGGCGAAGGATTTCGTCTTTCCGACTACTTAACTCTCAGGTTGGAAAAACATAGACTGCTGCAATTCGTTATGTAACTGGAAATCAAATTTCGTGATCCCGCAAAGTATGGATCAAATCAGTGATGTTCCCCTAGATGACACGATACGTTAAATCTTTTTTTTATGCATAATTTAATACGATATATAAAAGTATATTCTTTCTCCTCTATCAGACAACTTTATACATTACATGAAATATATTTCGTATATACTTTTATGTATTGATCCGTCTGTTTGTGTATTGTATCCGTCTCTAAGCCACGGCATCGGCAATTTTAAAATTCGAATTACGGTGCCGTCGTCTTGCTGGTGAAAAACGAAATATCTGAGTATCTCTCCTGATATTCATTGCTCTATATTCGATGGTTTTTCCGAGTACAGTCGAATATTCGTCAATAGTGGATATAACGGAGCTCTGACACGGTCACGTGAATTGTGTGGACCGATATATACACCGATAACACTATATATCAATGTTATCTTGTCCGAATCACACTAGCGCAAGGTGCAGGAAATCGCATTGTTAATAACACTGGCAGTTGATGCGTTGTTACAGGTTATATATATATTGTGTATCTTCCCGAGCTATTTCTCTTAACCATGCACGCCAAGTCGTTGCACAGCATTTCCAGTGTACTTATGTGGTAAATACGTTGTATTTTTATATAATTGTAATACCAATTTTTCGTTATAATAGTAATGTGATTTTTAAAATAAAAATGAAATATTTAGGAAAACATTAGTTCCAAGGTTTAACAATTTTGTTTACGTTTTTAGTAAACTTGCTTGGCTACTTTATAAAAAGTTATTTCACTTTTTTTGTACATTTTAATTGAAAAAATATAATAAAAGCATTCGTTAAATAAAATTAAAAAATATTTCAAGATAAATCAGAATTTTGTATATGATCAAACAAGCAATAATGTTTTCGGGGGTATTTTGTTACTTGGCATTCTTTTTTTACTTTTTAAAAGTTTTTAAAGGGGTAACTTATACTGCGTGCCGCAGATCACCTTGAGTTCAACATGCCGCGGAAGAATTTGCTCCAGTGTCGCCATTTTGTAATATTTTCCCATACATTTTTTTGCAATATACTTTAATATATGCTTAATAATTACCCCTAGTATTATTTGTCTACAACGCTTCGTGGCAGGCCGTTACAGTGGTGTTACCCCTTAAGGAAAATAATGTTTTCAAAAATTTCGGAAATTCATTATTTTTCAGAATTATGAGGGATAAAAAAATGTAATAAGTTTTTTTTCGGAAATCTCATTTTTTTTCATCTATAACTTTTCTCCGAATATCTCCACAGCCGTTCACTCAGGTGATACGAAAAAGGGAAATTTCCAGAAAAAAATAATAATAAAAAGTTTTTTTAACGCAAATCTCTTTTCTTTTCATCTTTAACTTTTCTCTGAATATCTCCGCAGCCGTTCACTCAGGTCATAGGAAAAAGAGAAATTTCCGGGAAAAAATGAGAAATCATGAATTTTCAGCAAAAAAAAATGTGTTTTTGGAAAATAGACCAGTATCAATCAATAGAGTTTTATTTGCACAACTTTTAAAAAGTTTTTTACAAAACTTATACAATGTCAGACAATATATCTTTAACAAATCGTATAATCTCTCGGTCTCTCTCTTATACTCTCTCGGTCTCTCATTCCAAACTCCTCTTACTCCACACTTCCTCAATCTCCCTGAAATATGCCCAAATCCCTTTCTGTATTTTACCTCCCAACATATTTATTACTTCCCCAAAAATCGCCACTTCATCAATTCCTTCCAGCCATTCCTCCACGCCTTTTCTCGCATTTTCTGTCAACATCTCTCTGCTTTTTTTACACAAGAATAAATGCTCCAGGGTCTCATCCTGCTCATCACAAATTCTGCACATCCAGTCACTCTGTCCTTTCTTTCCCGCTCTTCCAACATTTCCACATCTTATTCTAGCTCACATTTCTTTGTCTGTGCCCTTCACATTTACCTCAGACCAATATTTCCAGGGCATATTATCATCCTCCACAATAAACTTATACCTATAATTGTATGTCGAACCCTTTATTTTCTTCAACGTTTCGTTTTTTAAATTTTCTAATCCCACCTTTATTCTTGTTTCAATTTCTCTCACCTCTCTCCGTTCCAAAATCATCCCGGTTATATCCTGCACCCCCATTTCCGTTAATATATGCTTTAAGCACTTGCCCCATTTCGACGGCACACGAGGAAATAGACCAGTACTTTAATCTGTTTTAAATCATTTTTTCTCCGAAAATCACAAATATAACTAAAATATGAGAAATTATGAAAAATTTGGAAAAAAATTTGCACTAGGGGCCCCTGCGGACCGAAGCCAGGAACGCTACCAACGGGACCATCTCATCGCTTGTAGAATATGTGCACTTTCTGATACTTACGATGCGCGGCCGGATGGATGATTCGCTTATTTTTGGGGATAATGCTTTATCGCTTGATGAAAGTATGAGAATTAAAATAATAATACGAATATAAATATATTTCCACTTACTTTTATGAATTCTAATTTATTTGGCATAAGGACGGGTGTGTATAAAGCGTAAACAATTTTATATAAGATAATTAAGTTGTAATTTAGATTTATTATTATATTTGAATTAACGTATAAACTAAAAAAATAAGCGATCAGAGTGCGCGATATATTTTTTTGTGTACATCAATAACGCAGTGAATCAAGAGCTAAATAAGCATTGAAATCATCTAAAAGCCTCGCGCGGGCCGTCGGGTGACGTCACGCGCGAGTCGTGCTCAGATTGCTTTTTCCCTCAAAGCCTTCGTTTCGGCTTGGCTGCACATGAACGTGCTCAGCGTCCATGTGTTGGTGTAGCTGCCGAAAGCGCGGTCGGGACACTTCGACCGTACTCGGCCCTTTCCGAAGATGTCCGAGCGTCGCTCGCTCACGGACACGCGCTACTATGATTGTGCGATCGGCGCGTAAGAGACTAGAGAGGGGGTAACTTTTACGCGCGATCTTGCTGCACTGAACTGCACGTCTCGTGACAGAGATTACCCAGGCTAACACCCGTATTCATAGTCGTTCCTTAATAGATAAGGCCTCCTTGTTCTTTGTTCAGAACAAAGAACAAGGAAGCCTTATTTCTTAAGGAACGACTATGAATACGGGTGTAAATGTCCAATTGACGTCGATAACCCAGGCAGCATAAATGTCCAATTGACGTCGATAAGTTACCGTTGTCAAGTTACCTTTAAGACATGACCGTAAGATAACTATTCGACATCTTTCAAATGACATCCCGTATAATGCTGCCGTAAAGTTATATTTTTTATATCTTTCGGCGATGAAAACGGATGTCTCAAAGGTATCCCAAAATATTATCCAATTGATGACTTTTTAAAGTTATCAATAAGTTATCTATTTACTGTTATCCATTGTATCTAGTTCAACGCTGTCCAGAGCATATCATAAAGACGAATTAAATAAGACGTCTTTTTCGCGACATCTTTCTGATATCGGTAAGATGCTGTCTTTTAAGATATTTGGTATTGGCGGGAAATAGTAAAAAGTCATCCAAATGTCGTCTTAAAGATGACATTCAACGGATCACTTTTATCACAGCGCGAATGTAGCGTATCATATTTCATTTCACCGGCAACAAATTGTGTGTAACAACAAGTAGTTGAAAAAATAAAGGTCTTAAAATATATATACGCGAGTGCCTTTTATCCCACGATTCTTTTCGCCTCTGTGAGTACATATATGCATTGAATGTACTGTCTTTTTATTCTAAAAAGGTAGGTCTGTTTTTGAGATTATCCAAGGGAACTTTTGGAGCATGGCAATCACCAAAAGACGTGACCGTAACGGGAGAGAAGTCTAATAACGACTGTACCGTTTTTATAATATTAAATTATATTTTACTTATAATGAATTAATTGATGTTTTATTTATAATGACCAAGCCCACTTCGAAACCAACATAACAATATCTTATTAATTTCTGACATTATAAAAATTAACTTTTTACCAGTCTAGATTATTATGCTATATTAATTAAATATTCTAGACTATTAATAGGTTAATTTTTATAAAGAAATGGATAGGATATTGTTATATATATATCGCCAATAAATAGATATCATTTCGATAGTAATATTCGATACCGTTTAGATGTCGATTTGTCAACCTCATTCGGATGCCTATCGTACGATTTTTAGATGTCAGTGGTATCTTGGCATTGTTGTGCCTTTAAGAACATATCTTTCAGATATATCGATTTGATGACTTTGCGCTAACGTACCGACAACCGAAAAGAGTTAACCTTTTGTCGACACTTTGTTACCTATTAAAAGTTGCCGTATAGTTAACTATCGAACACAAATAAGTTATCTGCCAAGTGGACATGAGTGACATGTTTTGTAATACAAAACGCCGTCTTTTTCGACAGCCAAAAAGTTATCCGTATCCGTTTCGCGATATCTTTCGGATGCCATATAGATAACATTTTGCTGCCTGGGTAGTAGGGAGATGTACAACGCTCCTGTTTTCAGCGTACCTCGGGAATGGCGCTAAATCGCGGCGGCGAGTTCGGGAATATAATGGTGTGATCATCGCCTCTGTTAAGGTTGCAGATTTCCTTGAAGTCGCGCGAGTCGTCATCACCGCTCTCAAATCGGTATCGCAGTCCCCAGTTAACCACCCAGTTAACCAAGCGTACCATTAGTACAGCGTACCGCAAATGTGGAGTACGGCGTACCCGACAGTACCCATAATGTACGGCTACGGGATTCCAGCTTACTCGTACCTCCACGGTATCGCTACTATGGAGTTACGACTTCACCTCTTCACCTCTGTTCGCTAGGAACTGAGTGGCAACCGTCCGAGTGCAGTTACAGAGATAGACCGTCCCCGTCGTCAGCATCGTTTACTGAACCAGAGATGAAATCGATGCAGTTTGTGACGAGTTCGACGGGGTTATGGTGAAAACGACCCGAATTAACCAATCGAGCCGTTGATTTCATCTTTTGCACGTACGTAAAGGAGCTATCGTGATCGCAGCTTATACCTCTGCTTACATGATCCACTCTCCCCGATCAGGAACGAAATGAAATCAACGACAAACTCGACGGGACGGTTTCGAGAATGTGTTATGGATGCTAGAAAAATGATTGAGAGAATCGATTTCACGTTTGTTCGCTAGGAACTAAGTGGCAATCGTCCGAGTTTAGTTACAGCGATCGACCATCCACGTCGTCAGCATCTGAACCAGAGATGAAGTCGATGCAGTTGAGAGTTTACTGAACCAGAGATGAAATCGATGCAATTGAGAGTTTACTGAACCAGAAATGAAATCGATGCAGTTGAGAGTTTACTGAACCAGAGATGAAATCGATACCGTTGAGAGTTTACTGAACCAGAGATGAAATCGATGCAGTTGAGAGTTTACTGAACTAGAGATGTAATCGATCCAGTTTATGACGAGTATGACGGGATTATGGTGAAAATCTACACAAATGTACCAATCGAGCCGTTGATTTCATCTTTTGCACGTACGCAAAGGAGCTATTGTATTTTCAGCTTATACCTCTGCTTACAAGATCCACTCTTCCTGATCGGGAACGAGATGGGATAAACTTCCGAAAAGCGCATACCGCCAATCGAGCTGTAATTTTGCACACTTGTGTTTTTTGGCCTCCTGAGCACGAATATGACAATAAAAATTGGCGCAAATGTGACCTTCATATTGAAAATTCAAAAAAATCGATTTTGAAGGGGTTTTTCTATGTTATTTCAAGAAATATTGATTGGAGACTAAATTGTTTCCTACAAAAGTTGTAGATTATGTAAAAATACACATTTTATGTTTCAGACATTTTTTTGCACAACCATTTGTTTTCAAGTAAAACGGGATAATGCCCAACTCGAAACCACAAGGCATCCCAAACCCAACTCGAACCCAACTCAAACCACAGAACATCCTAAACCCAACTAAAAACCGACACACACACACACACACACACACACACACACACACACACACCTTATCACATCTCACACACACACCTTATCACATCTCACACATCTCACACATCAATAGGGGACTAGAGCACAAACACACACACACACACACACATTTCATTATTTGAACTAAAATAACTGTTTTTTTTCATTTAAAAATCTCGTTCTCGTGCTGGGGGGGCTCCGCCCCCTCCACCCCCGCAGGGGCGCTGCCCCTTGACCCCGCCGGGGGGTTCCCCCCCCGGACCCCCCCTAGGTCCGAGTTGGAAGTCTTTCCAGTAGCCAACAGTTCCTGATCTCCGCTGGACACACACACACACACACACACACACACACACACACACACACACACACAACCACAGGGGGAGTCTGTAACCCCTACGTGGCGCGTCCCCGGGTGGCGGATAGGGGAATACCTGCTAGATATATGTAGCAGGTAGGAGGAATCTTTCTCCCGCGGACCAAACAGACACAGACCAGACACACACACACACACACACGCACGCACACACACACACACACACGCACATAGACTGCGGTTCTGTTGTTTTGCGTTGGGTTCGAGTTGGGTTTGAGTTGTTTTGTGATTTCGAGTTGGGCTCGAGTGGAGTATGGGAGGTTTTGTGGTTTCGAGTTCAGTTCGAGTTGGGCATTATCCTGTTTTGCTTGAAAAAAAATGGTTGTACAAAAAAATTTCCCAAACATAAAATGTCTATTTTTACACAATCTACAACTTTTGTTTGAAACATTTTAGTCTCCAATCAATAGTTCTTGAAATAACGTAGAAAAACCCTTTAAAAATCGATTTTTTTGAATTTTCAATATGAAGATCAAATTTGCGCCAATTTTCATCATCATATTCGTGCTCAGGAGGCCAAAAAACATAAGTGTACCAAATTTCAACTCGATCGGAGGTATGCGCTTTTCGGAAGTACACCCGAATCGATTTCATCTCTGTTCCCTAGGCACTGGGTGCCAATCGCCCGAGCCTACAACGCCTACAACTATCACGCAAATAGTCGATTTCACCTTCGTGACATGAATCTCGATGTTACTATCATTTTTGTTGCCTGCAGCGTAGCCAAAGGTATTCTCTTCCTTTGAGAGGAACTGGCCTGAAATTAAATGCCATAATCGATGAACGATTTCAGAAATGTTCGGTAAATGGTCCAGGGATCATATGGAGCACTGATTGCATCTTTGCTCACGTAACAGCTCGCATTCGGATGAACCAGCAGTGGCTGCTTGCATTTAATCTTTGGCATTTGTATAAGTATGTACATTCGTTTTTCGCAAAATTGGGGTACACGTCAGCTGGATAATGCGGATATTCAGAATACCGGTAACATGAATAGAAATAATTTAGATGTAAAAAAATATATATTTTAACAAGCTTTTATATACTATGCTAAAAAGTAGAAAATAATTTTGTTACCAAGTGACCCATATGTGATTATAAATGAAAGGTTGATTTCAATGACGCACCATGCACTTCTCCGGAATTGTTTGCTTGATCGAAGATGAAATCAACATCTGCCATGACGGGGACGATCGAACGATATTGGAAGTCGCGCAAAAACGTCAAGCGCAATGTCGATTTCATCTTTATCACGTAAATAATGATCCTGTCGCTGTACTGGCAGTTTGCAGGGCTGCACGGCTTTTCCACTCGCTCTGGCAGGAAATAAGATGAAATCGAGAACGAATTTGAGGGCATTATTTCAGGGGTGTTCGATTGAGACGCCGAAAACCATTAGGAGCATCGATTTCATTTTTGATCGCTTGGTCTCTGGTGGTAGTCGCTCAAGCTGCGTTTCAACGACGCCTCATGCACTTCTAGAGAATCGTTTGCTTGATCCAAGATGAAATCGATTATTGCCATGACGGGTACGGTCGAACGACGTTGAAAGTTGAGCGGAAACGTCAAGGGTATCGTTGACTTCATCTTTATCACATACATAATGATCCTGGCCTCGCACGGGCAGCTTGTAGCACCGCACGAATTGTTCGCTCGCTCTCACCGGAAATAAGGTGAAATCGAGAATTCATTTAAGTGAATAATTCCAGGGATGACCGATTGAGGCTCCAAAAACCATTCGGAGCATCAATTTCTCTTTAATCGCTTGTCCCTGGTGGTAGTCGCTAGAGCTGCGTTTCAACGACGCACCATGCACTTCTTGGGAATCGTTTGCTTAGTTGAAGATGAAATTAATGACCGCCATGACAAGGCCGGTTGAAGGACGGAAAACGCCACGGAGAAACGTTGCGCGCAATATCGATTTCATCTTTATCACGTAAATAATGATTCTCTCGACGTACTGGCAGCTTGCAGTACTGTACGACTTGTCCGCTCGCAATCATCAGAAATAAGATAAAATCAAGAACGAATTTAGGTGAATCATTTCATCAATGTCAGATAGAGGATCCAAAAAGCATTCGGAGCATCGATTTAATCTTTGATCGCTTGGTGCGAACTGGTAGTCGCTCGAGCTGCGTTTCAATGACGCACGATGCCATTCTCAGGAATCGTTAGTTTGATCGAAGATGAAATCAACGACTGTCATGATGGGGACGGTCGAACGACGTCGAAAGTCTCGCGGAAACGTGAAGGCCAACGTTGGTTTCATCTTTATCATGTTAACAATGCGTCGTACTCGCAGCTTGCAGCATCGCCCGAATTGTCCACTCGCTTTGACCACAACTGAAATGAATAAACAAATAACATTATTTTACAGAAGCGCGAAAATTTTGAGATTTCAGACTACGTTGGCCTGCTATTATTCTTAAGAGAAATCACAAACAGACTGGCAACGCTCCGGGATTTCCGGAATCAATCAATATCGGGACGTGAAAAATTGAATCTCAGGTGGTGCAGAAGATCTTATCTTGTTTCAATCCTTAAAAAACGTCGTATCGATTTTCTTTTGCCGGAACCGACTGATTTTGTCTCCCCGAATGAGAAAATGCAGAGCTACTCCTCATGTTTCCTAACTCAGCTCGAACACACTTTGCATTGATATTGGTTCAGAAAAAAATCTTTTAGAAGATAAATCCGACTATCATACAAGAAGGAGTGGTCGAATGAGGAATGGAATGCGAAACACATCCAATCCCCGAAAATTTAGCGTCAAATTATTGAGAGTTTGTTAATAAAAATTTGCCTGTTAAATTTTTTTCATACGCAAAAAAAATCGCTGGGTACATCGAAATTTGATGATCATTGACAATTTGCTGGTTTTGTTAATTTTTATTTCTTAAGAAAATGAAAAGAACAGGCACTCTCAATGAATAAGCAAGATAAAAATGGTAAATCTCATGAATTGCGGCGTGCTTCACTCTTTGGCACGCCGACCGATAGCAGACGATAGGTGAAACGTCAAATTGTCCGGCTTCTCACGAGTCTCGAACCCACGGTCTTACATACAGGTCTGGAAACGAAGCCAGATTTTAATGGAATCGTGAGGCAGCGTTACGAGCTTCACTTTTCATTCCGCTCGCCGCCACCGCCGTCGCTACTATCGGCGAGTACCTCCCACCCACGGTCTTCTGTAATCTATCCCTTCTCCCCTTGCCTTAATTTCGACCGTGCCGCGTGCCATTTATTACTCCATTTTTTATTACAACTATCTCGATAACCTCTGTTCGCGTCAACGAGCATTTGTAGTTTGAAAAATATTCATAAAGCTGGCGAAGGTGGACCGTTGTTTCAGGGCTTTCGAAACTAACGAACCAATAAAGGTATTTGTATGTTCAACATTTCATGTGTTGCATATTTTTTTCCTTTCGTCATCGAAAGAAACTCGGAATAAAATTCGAATAAAAATCCGTTCCACTCGAGAAAGGTAAGTATTTTTATTTATTTAAAAAAATTTTAAATTGGTCTTCTTCCAGCTATACAGGATCTTCCCCTTTTTACAAGCCCCACTTCTATTCTCTTCCACAATCCCCCGACCTTAGTCCACAATCCTTTCTCATCTACCTCTATTCTCCCTTCGCCCCCCCCCTGCGAAAAATGTAATGTGCATTTCGGATCATCGAGAAGAGTGAGAGAGACGGACGGAAGCTGTTCTGCCTTGTCGCACGCGTACACTCCGATAGCAATGTTACGTAGTGGCGAAAATTGGAAACAGCCGTTTCCAAACCTGTATGTAAAACCGTGCTCGAACCGGATAGGTTGACAGGTTTAGCGAATGATTTGCTAAACGTCAGATCACGCGCGCTGGCATCTGTCAAGCGCTGCGTTTTCGCAGAACCCTTCTGACGCCAGCCACGGATACGTGACCCTTCGTCTACTCTTCGGCCCTTTTCGATCGTCCATCAAGGCGCATTCGAGCGATCCTTACGAAGATCGAACGCCTATTTTCTAATGCTTCCCATTTGATGACGCGGTCGAAGAATAAAAAACGGCTCAGTAGAAATGCTCGGAATAACCTGCTGAACCTGGGTTTCCCGCTGATATACCTTTTCTGGATCGCCCTATATATATATATATATATATATATATATATATATATATATATATATATATATATATATATATACCAGGTGTGTAAGTATGACACCGGAATTTTTGTACAGAAAAAACACGTTTATTGTAATGATATGATACTAAGTATCATATCATTACCGTAGGTACATCCGCCAGTTGTTGTTGTGTTTGAGCGTCGTCTTCGTTCAACAAGGCTTGCAGGTCAGCGTCTTCAAACTTTTTCGGTGGTCTTCCACGTTCTTCGTTCCTCACGTCAAAATCGCCACTTTTGAACCGTTTGAACCACTCGAAACACTGTGTTTTACCGAGAGCATGCTCACCAATCGCCTCCACAAGCATTCGATGCGATTCGGCTGCGGTTTTCTTCAGATGAAAACAGAAAAGTAGTGCTGTCCGCAAATCGTAATTTGTTGGCACAAAACTCGACATGTTGATCTCTAATAAACTAATGCTACTGAATGAAACTCGTGTTATTGTGAGTTGGAAATCTTTGTCGGATATCAATACAATAACAAGACACTGCTGACGTGATGTGTCGGTAACTGCATCGACATCTAGCGCCACCTATGGGCAAATTCCGGTTTCATAGTTACACACCTGGTATATATATATATATATATATATATATATATTGTGACGTGACAAATTAGGGGGGTCACGTCCATTCTCGAACGGTGTCGACCAGTGGGTCGGGTTTACGACCCTGAAGCGTCCTGGTTCGATTCTGGGTGGCTCCGAAATCGTCGACTCACTACGTGGCGGAATATTATGCCTTATTTTTTTGTAATTTTATTCCAGAAACCGCCACGTATTACCTGTGTGTTTACCTACCGGCTCATGAGCCGCGGATGAATGGACGAAATTAAAAACCTGTAAATAAAATGTTTGGGACAGTTTTTTAGGACGAATAGTATGGAGGACGGAACGATGTATTGGGGAACGATCGCTCGCGCGTCCATATTACCCCGAAGGCACGTAATATCGATACCCGAGATGTCCCGGCTTCCGGTTTCGCGCTCCGCAAAACCTCGCGCGGGTTGGTCCAAGAGGACACACACGCGCCTCCACTCAGAGGCAGGCGAGCGTCGGGCAACAGTGCTCGCGGATAGGATGCCGGAGGAGACGCCGGAATAAGGCCAAGTTTACCGTGTCGCCCGTCCCTCTCGACTTAGCAACCCGGAGTTGCACCATCCCTACTGTCCCCTCGGGCCTCATGGACCGCGTCAGACCGGCGCCCCGTCGAAGGGGGTCGGGGCGGTGGATCGGCGACCGGGGGTGTAGTTCACCTGGTGGTATATCGCGTGGGCCCACCGCTATTCCCAGGACGCTGAGAAAATGCGAGGGAGGCCTCCCCCCCGCGTTCGAGGTCCCGCCTCGGTTCCTAGGGGAAGAGGTTCGAGGGGCAGTCCATTATTCGCTGCGAGGACAGTCGCGTACGCGCGGGGAAGCGCGGTAGAGCGGGGCCGTGGCCGTGGCATCGGAGGGAAATAGGAGAAAATCTCCTAGACGGAGGGTAACGCGATCCCACGTGAGCGCGTGAAAAGAGGGGAGGGGCGCGTGAGTGGGGCACGCGAGAGCCGGGAGCACCGCGAGAGCGCGGCGAATTAGGGCAGTCACGATTTCGGAGTCAACGAGCCCAGCCGCGTCACTCCGAGCAAAAAGAAAGCCGATCGATCGACCGCGAGGCAGGATCCTCCCGATCAGCAGCGAGCTTCTCCGTGCTGCGACTCGTCAGCGGTGAGCCCGATCTCTCTCGTCCCCCTGCGTTCTCAAGGTACGAGCTCTAAGTTAGGGTTATTGTCCCTTCATTTTGCTTTTATTAATTGCGCCAAGTGGCGACGGGTTGCCCCATGGAAGGGAATTTTGTGTCCCCAGAGGGCCGGAACCCGGCGGGAGTTTTTCGGCGATGAAGTCGCGTTTGTTCCCGGGTTTCCGCCTCTGGGGAAGTACCTATTTAGCTATAAATTTTGTACGGGAGCTCGTACCTTAGTCTCGGTCGTTCCGTCAAGTTCCGGTCAATTTTATTGTGTGTCGCGTCAATTAACGAATCGTTTATTTATTACCGATCATTAAGTAACGAGATCGTTCGTTAAGCCTCGAACGTTAAAGTAAAAATGTTTGCTGAGGTCCCGCGAAAATTGGCCCAAAGAGAAGTACGAATTTTCGCGAGATTATGAAATTTGGAGTAATATTTTATTGTAGCCGGAAAACGTAATACGACATAGTTCGTGCGTATATCTCTCGTCCAGTCTCTCCGCGCGCTCAGGGCCATCGAGCGCTTGGTCTCGTGTTTGTTTACCTTTGAGCTTCTGTCTTTGTTTCCTTTGTTCTCACGCGCTGTTTACGAGTTGCCGAAATCCAGCTAACTCGAGAATTATACTCACGTAAAACCTTTGGTAATATTCACCCGATTATTATCGACCTCGCGACAATTGTATTTCGGGCGAATATATCGGGTGTCCGGAAAGTCAGTTGATAGTATACGGACCCCCGGTCGCCCCTAGCGTACGTTGTATTTCGAGCGAATATACCGGGTGTCCGAAAAGTTATTCGATCATATTAGAGCTTCCGGTCACCCACCATGAGGCATTGTGTTTCGAGTGAATATACAGGGTGTCCAAAAAGTTAGTCGTTAATAGTTGAGCTTCCGGTCACCCACCATGAGGCATTGTGTTCGAGCGAATATATCGGGTGTCCGGAAAGTCAGTCAGTATTAGTTGGGCTTTTGTTCGTCCACCATCGTGCGTTGTATTTCGAGCGAATATACCGGGTGTCCGGAAAGTCAGTCGACATTATTCGGACTTTCGGTCACCTAGGTCATTATTGGGCCAAGCGAAGCGCATATATCGGGTGTCCGAGCCGGCGACCATGCGTAATCGAGTTCCGTTGTCCGGGCCTACACTCTGTTAGATTAATACACGACTACCTACACAATTATCTACAATCTCTTGCATGACTACACGGATTATCTACACAATTACCTACACTCGGTTAGATTAATACACGATTACCTACCCAATTATCTACAATCTCTCGCATGACTACACGGATTATCTACACAATTACCTACACTCGGTTAGATTAATACACGATTACCTACCCAATTATCTACAATCTTTTGCATGACTACACGGATTATCTACACAAGTACCTACACTCTGCTAAATTAATACACGATTACCTACACAATTATCTACAATCTTTTGCCTGACTACACGGATTATCTACACAATTACCTACACTCTGCTAAATTAACACACGGATTACCTACACAATTACCTACACTCGGTTAGATTAATACACGATTACCTACACAATTATCTACAATCTTTTGCATGACTACACGGATTATCTACACAATTACCTCCACTCTGCTAAATTAATACACGATTACCTACACAATTATCTACAATCTTTTGCATGACTACACGGATTATCTACACAATTACCTACACTCTGCTAAATTAACACACGGATTATCTGCACAGTTACCTACACTCTGTTAGATTAATACGCGATTACCTACACAATTATCTACAATCTTTTGCATGAATACACGGATTATCTACACCATTATCTACACTCTTTGGCATGAATACACGGATCATCTACCCAATTATCTACACTCTTTTACCCTAATACCCGGTTTCCCTACCCGATGGCCTACGCTCTTCGGAGTTAGTACCCGATTACCTACACGATGGCCTACACGGTTATCCACACCGTTGCCTACTCCAGCACATACGCCCTTCGGACCGAACCCGGCTGCCAACGTCGCACCTGGCCATATCCCCCTTCGGAACTGGGAGTGGTCCGGATTGTCGCCGGTGCACCAATAGCTTATCCAAGCGTGGATAGAAATGGAGTTATGTCGAGCGCCCATGAATTGTACCCCGTACTGGCGGGCCTCGGGCCCCAATAAACGAATACCAGTCATACTACCAAGCCCGTGTTAATTATTTCAGCGGACACCTCCTATCAGGTGTCATCCTTGACACTCGTCCTTCGACCCTGCCCCTCTACCATATCCTCCGGCGAGCAGAGCTAGTTGGACCGCCCAGGTCGTGCCGTTCCACATCGGGTGTCCCAACACCAAAGGACCGCGCCCGGGTGGACAAAATCACAAGTCGACCCTCGGTCGGCGGTACTCCGGTGCCTGGCGCCCACGTCCACCCGGCGGGTTCTCGGACACCCGGTAGACTTCGGGAGCGGTACGGGCCCGGAAGTGTGCGGACCAGAAAACCCGTTACAATATATACAGGATGTCGCTATTATCTTTGCCACCATAAATAACTCGGTAATTATCGACGTCACAAAAAAATGTTCCAGACAAAAGTTGTACGGTGTAAAGGGGGCCAACAAATACCATCAAAATCATTAGGGGTCAAAGTCATTCAAGGTCATTCAAGGTCAGTGTCGCTAATGCAAATCTAAATATCTCGGATCGCTACCAAATGTTTGGTGGTGACCCGAGATATTTAGATTTTTATAATGGATACTGACGGTGAATGACCTTGAACGACTTTGACCCCCTAATGCTTTTTATGCGGCTTGAGGTGCTCCACAAGGCGGTTGGAAAAAAATGTACATTTGCATTTTAAATAGCCGAGGTGACCTTCACTGTGCGTCAGCGCCTCCACCGAAATAAGAAAAATTGATCGCATTTAATGGCCCCCTTCACACCGTACAACTTTTGCCTGGAACATTTTTTTGTGACGTCGATAAATAGCGCGAGATGTTTCGGGTGGCAGAGATAAGAGGGACACCGTGTGTATGTATGTATGTGTGTGTATATATATATACGTGGGTCATTTGACAAGTATCCAGCCTCACCGCTAGATGGTGCCACTATTGCAAGAGAAATACAATATAGTGTAGTACTATCTTGTAGACGGCTACTGACAAAATTTCAGCCGGATCGGACTTGTAGTTCTCTTTTGAGAGCGTGTGTGTCCGGTGATTTTTGAAAGAATGGAGAAAGAACAATATCGGTCGGTGATTCGATTCTTGTTTTTGGAAGGGAAATCGCGCAGTGAAATTAAAGACCGCTTGGATGCAGTGTATGGGGATGCTTCTCCTTCGATGGCGACCGTTAAATTTTGGTATAACGAGTTTCAACGTGGTCGTACGTCGGTTTTTGATGATCCACGCCCAGGTGCTCCAAAAACAGCCACTACGGAGGAGAACGTGACAAAAATACACGATATCGTTTTGTCAGACCGCCGATTAAAGGTGCACGAGATAGCTGTGATAGTTGGCATCTCAGAAGAACGCGTGTGGCATATCCTACATGAGACTTTGGGCATGAGGAAGCTGTCGGCAAGGTGGGTGCCGCGTTTGCTGACTACAGACAATAAGCGCATTCGTGTGACCACTTCAGAGCAGTGTTTGGAGCTGTTTAATCGCAATCCAAAAGAGTTTTTGCGACGTTACGTCACCGTCGACGAAACATGGATTCACTGGTATACTCCAGAGACCAAGGAGCAGTCAAAACAGTGGACCTTACCCGGTGAACCTGCTCCAAAGAAGGCGAAGACGGTCCCGTCGGCTGGAAAGATGATGGCCACTGTTTTCTGGGATTCTCAAGGCGTGATTTTTATTGACGACCTGGAGAAGGGCAAGACGGTCACGGGACAGTACTACGCCGAACTATTGAGTCGATTTAACGCCGTGTTAAAAGAAAAACGGCCCCATTTGTCGAGAAAGAAAGTACTTTTCCACCACGATAATGCACCGGCTCACACCTCCGCGCTCGCCACGGCTAAATTGGTCGAATTACGCTATGAACTGCTGCCCCATCCACCGTATTCTCCAGATTTGGCTCCGTGCGACTTTTTTTTGTTTCCGAATCTAAAAAATTCACTCGCCGGGAAGAAATTCCACTCCAATAACGAAATAATCGCCGCCACGGAGGCCTATTTTGCAGACCAAGAGATAACATTTTTTTCAACGGGGTTAAAAAATTGGAACACCGCTGGGCCAAGTGTATTCAACTAAAAGGAGACTACATTGAAAAATAAATTTTATTTTTAGCAAAATTTTGGTGTTTTCATTTGTAGGCTAGGTACTTATCAAATGACCCACGTATATATATATATATATATATATATATATATATATATATATATATATATATATATATATATATATATATATATATATATATATATACGTGGGTTAAAGTCGAGATAATATATATCTAATATAGAACACAGCTAATATATATATATATATATATATATATATGTGGTATAAGAACAAATGAGAGAGTGTGCACGCGCATGAATGCGTGTGTGAAAGGGAGCGCAACATGTAAGGGCTGCCATGAAAAGTCAGAGGAACAGAAGAATCGATCCTCTTGGTGACAAGACAAAAAACGAGTAATTCAACATCAGAAGCCACGAGAGTTAGAAGTGTAACATTAAATATATACATTTAATGTTAATTCCCAAATATACTGAATATCATCCGTTTCACCCACGATACCTTTTCTTTCATAGAATATATAATTCTACAATTGGGGGCTCGTCCGGGATTGTGGGTAAAAATATACATGAATAAATATCTTGGATAACAGTGATGGGGGAAGTTTAACGAACGCGCAATGACGAAAAGCCGTGTGACGAAGAACATAAATTCTTCGAGGCCTAGACGAGGCATTATAAATACGAGACGAGAACACGACGTTCTGTACGGGGCTTAGCCGAAGCATCGTAAAATATACAAGTAAAAGACGAAGACATGTCGCAACCGAACGATTTTACAATCGCAGAGCTGAGAGACAGGGCGCGAGTGTGCGGTTTATCAGCGGGGGGGGGGGGGGGGGGGTCGAAAGCTGAAATAGTTGCTCGCTTGATGGAGCACGACCCAACAGAAAAGTGGACGGAAAAACGAAACGATGAAGCGTGTGTTATAGAATATAGTGCAAACGGAGGACAACCTCGCACCAACGCAGGACGGGACGACGATTCTCGACGGGGAAGAGAACTCGCCAACCGAGAACGAGAAATGGAGCTCGCGAGACGCGAACGCGAGATCGATTTCACAAAACGCGAAAGAGAATTAATGCAACGTGAACTCGATCTCGCACGACGTGAAATAGAGGTACTACGACGAGGCGAACGCGTACCTGAGACGAGAGATGAACCGCGAGTGCAGGTGGCCCAAGAGGATCGAAGCTCCGCAGAGGCAGTGCCGAACCCTTCTTCGCACATGAGCCTGAAAATGATCGCTGAGTTGGTGAATGAATTTGATGGGACACCGGACGGTTTTGACGTTTGGGAGAGACAAATAAAATTTATGAAGACGACGCACCGACTCGCGGACGACTCTGCGAAAACGTTAATCGGCATGAAACTCCGGAAAAGGGCATTCGACTGGCTGCACTCAAAAGCGGAGCACCTCGCGATGACGTTCGAAGAACTCATGAACGAAATAGCGAAAATGTATCGTCCAAAACAAAATAGGATCGATTTGCGTAGAAAATTCGAAGCGAGTACATGGAAAAAGGGCGAATCATTCCGAGAGTACGCACACGATAAAATTATTGTCGGTAACCGTGTCCCAATTGATGACAATGATATGCTGGACTATTTGATCGAAGGCATTCCAGACAAAACGTTGTGTAACCAAGCGCGTATACAACGCTTTTCAACGAAAGAATCCCTAATCGAAGCGTTCGATAAAATTACGCTACGGGAACAACCTTTGCAAAGTTCAAGCCAGCTGGAGAAGAGGTACGACATAGCCACAAAAACAATGCGCGGTGAAAAGAACACGGGGATTAACCACAATGAAGCGGACAGTGAAAAAAGAAAAGCAAATAACCGAAAGGGTTGCTTTAACTGTGGCCAACCCGACCACTTGAGCGTGTCGTGTCCCACGAAAGGACGCGGTCCAAGGTGCTGTCACTGTGGAGATCATGGACATATAGCACTAAAATGTAAAAATAAAAAAAACGAAATTACGAATGAAGTGAGAACAGTGGCACACATTCACCGCAAAAGGTATGTAAAGAGAGTAAATATTCTAAACAAGGAAATCGAGGCGCTCATGGATACTGGCAGCGACTGAACGCTGATATGCAAAGACGAGTATGTGAAAATCAGATCGCCACCGCTTCAGCCGACAGACACTCGTTTTAAGGGAGTGGGTTCGCCAGCCCACGCGACACTCGGAGAGTTTCAAACAGACATCGAGATAGACGGACACAATTTCTCGATTCTCGTGCGTGTCGTCGCGGATGGCTTATCTCGAGAAAAATTGTTAATTGGAGCCGATTTTTTGGAGTCAAGAAATTTCCATGGGAAGAATGGAGCAATTTACTTCGATCGTGACGACGATAATGAGAACATACCAGAAATTTTACAAATAAACGTACTCGACGATACCGTGCCGAAGGTTGATCTCTCTCACATCAAGGATGTCAGCGCAAAAGAACAAACGCCTGATAAAACCGTAGAAACGACGGTGACAATGAAACTAGTACTGAGAGACAACGAACCGGTGTATCAAAAGGCAAGACGCTTAGCGATTAACGAAAGGGATGTTGTTAATGCCCAAATCGAAGAGTGGAAAAATCAGAATATCGTGAGACCATCCTCGCCGGACTACGCCAGCCCAATCGTGCTAGTGAAAAAGAAAGACGGATCGTATCGTCTGTGCGTAGATTATCGTCTTCTGAACAAAAAGATTGTTCGAGACCGATATCCGTTGCCCCTAATCGAGGACCAGCTAGATCGTTTACAAGGTGCGAGCGTTTTCAGCACCCTCGACCTAAAAAATGGATTTTTCCATATTCCAGTGGACCCTTCAAGCATAAAATTCACCGCGTTCATCGTCCCTGACGGACAATTCGAATTTTTGCGCGTGCCGTTTGGCTTGTGTAACTCGCCGTCGGTTTTCCAACGATATGTGAACGCGATATTTCGAGACGCGATTCGAGATGGAAAAGTGCTAACCTATATGGATGATTTAATTATCCCTTCCGCTAACGACGAAGACGGTCTCGAGAAGCTGAAATATATACTCGAAACTGTGAGTAAAGCCGGATTAGAGATCAGCTGGAAAAAATGTGAATTTTTGAAAAGACGTGTGGAATTCCTAGGCCACGTAATTGAGAACGGAACCGTAAGGCCATCACAGCAAAAGACGGAGGCAGTGCGACGATTCGCCGAGCCCACAAATGTTCGACAAGTACCAGCCTTCTTGGGCTTGACCGGCTATTTCCGAAAATTTATCGCAGATTACTCTAGGATCGCGCGACCACTGTCCAACCTTTTAAGAGCAGGCGTAAAGTTCAGTTTCGGTGAAGCCGAACGAGGGGCCTTCAATTCGCTAAAATGCCATCTGAGTGAACAACCGATATTAAATCTGTATCGAACCAGTGCCGACACAGAACTTCATACAGATGCTTCGAAGGATGGTTACGGAGTATTTTACTACAGCGAAATGGAGAAGACGGACAATTACATCCCATTTACTTTGCCAGCGGGAAGACGACACCAGCGGAAGAAAAATACTCTAGCTATGAGTTAGAGGTACTAGCGGTCATCAGAGCCCTTAGACGATTCCGCGTATACCTCCTCGGTATACGATTCAAGATCGTCACGGACTGCAAGGCGTTCGCAATGACAATGAACAAAAAAGATCTCTGTGTTCGTGTGGCGCGTTGGATCTTGGTTATAGAAGAGTTCGAATACACGATCGAGCATCGGGCAGGACGAAGCATAAGGCACGTCGACGCGCTAAGCCGAAGTCCCCTTCCATCCTGTATGACCATCGACGACAATGACGAGAGTTTGACGGCAAGATTCAAGATTGCTCAGGGAGAGGATACCAACATGAAAGAAAAAATAGAACGAGCGGAAAAAGGCGAACTCAGCGGTTACAGCATGCAGGGCGGATTGTTGTACAAAGACGTCGGTGACGAGATACGTCTCGTAGTTCCGAAATCGATGGAATTACAGATAATCCGAAGAGCGCATGAGCGAGGACACTTTGCGACAAACAAAACCGAGACGCTCATTAGAAACGAATATTGGATACCGGATCTGAAGTTGAAGACGGAGAAAGTCATTCGAAACTGCATTTCCTGCATTTTGGCAGAGCGTCAACGGGGAAAACGAGAGGGATTCCTTAACCCGATCGAAAAAGGCAGCTTGCCCTTCGACACGTTTCACATTGACCACCTCGGTCCGTTATCGTCGACGAAAAAATCTTACGTGCACATCTTTGTCGTCGTTGACGCATTTACAAAATTTGTCTGGTTATACGCGACAAAATCGACAGGATCGGCGGAAGTAATTGACCGTTTGCAAAAACAGTCGCAGATTTTCGCAAATCCGAGAAGGATTATCTCAGACCGAGGTACAGCCTTTACCTCGAAAGAATTCGAGAATTATTGCCGAGAAGAAAACATCGAACATACGCTAATCACAACAGGAATACCCAGAGCGAACGGGCAAGTGGAAAGAGTAAATCGCACTCTGATACCGCTGTTGACGAAATTGTCTGCCCCAAAACCGGATGAATGGTATAAGTATTTAGCAATCGTACAGAGACGATTAAATGTGACACCACATCGCAGCATAGGAACCACGCCTTTCCGACTGATGTTTGGAGTCAATGCACGTTTACCTGACGATCCAAATATTAAGGAGCTCCTAAGCGAGGAGCTTGCGACGTCATTTGACAAAGAGCGGGAGGAATTGCGATACCAGGCGAAGGAAAGCATCCAGCGGGTTCAATCACAGAATAAGCGAAAGTTTGATAAATCAAGAAAGAAAGCTCATCGGTATCGTGTCGGAGATCTTGTTGCAATTTGTCGAACACAACAAGTCCCTGGCTCTAAGCTTATGCACAAATTCATTGGACCGTACGAGATCATTAAAACACTGCGAAATGATCGTTACATCGTGCGTCGTATTGGAGAATCGGAGGGACCGAAACAAACTTCAACCGCCGTCGACTTGATGAAGCTTTGGACGACAGAAGACTACGAAGATCAGCTGCAAAGCGATGATGAAAAGCAGCATGTGGAAGATAAAACAGATCACAAAGAAGAAAACAGCAAGATTTAAAAAAAAAAAAAAAATTCAGAAAAAGTGGACACACATATTCGGGACGAATTACCGGTCAGGACGGCCGAGTGTGGTATAAGAACAAATGAGAGAGTGTGCACGCGCATGGATGCGTGTGTGAAAGGGAGCGCAACATGTAAGGGCTGCCATGAAAAGTCAGAGGAACAGAAGAATCGATCCTCTTGGCGACAAGACAAAAAACGAGTAATTCAACATTAGAAGCCACGAGAGTTAGAAGTGTAACATTAAATATATACATTTAATGTTAATTCCCAAATATACTGAATATCATCCGTTTCACCCACGATACCTTTTCTTTCATAGAATATATAATTCTACATATATATATGGAGAAGTTCATATGGACATCGATTGTACGTATCGCAGAAGCGATATACATAAATTTATAATCGTACTTAAAGTTGAATTTGTCTATCAACTTCATAATGTATACAAAATTAAGGACGATATTCGATATTTTAACTTTTTATATAGAACGGTTCAAAGCGGGACCTTTACGGGTACCAATACGGTCTTGTCCGTATTGGTACGTATAGGGACCAGAAATGATTTATCGATATTTATGACCTTTAATTCCAAACAGTATTACATAATGATTGCATTTAAAATATTACAGGCGTATGTTTTTTTTCATCTTTAGATATGTACGATATGTAGGATTATAATTAAAGAAAAAGTTATGAAATTACTGATAGTCACGTCCTTACTTTTTTAATTATGCGTTTTTTTAATGTGCCGAATTATCCACATTTTTATTGAATCCACAGTTCTGCTCCTCAGTAATTGGTGTTTGTCCCTTATTATTTTTATTTCGCAGCGCGGCGGTACTTTTTTGGCGTCTATATACTCTTTAAATTCTTTTAGTATTATGTTACTTTCTTCTGGTTTCCAGCTCAGGCGCGATCTTCTCTTGTCTGGAGAAGCTGGAAAAACAAAACATGAATGGAACGATTAGAAAAAATGAAACTTTTCGGTAAATATATGAGGTCATATTCGATCGAGTTTTCCGTTTTTTGGATGCCACGTCAGATTCGGCAACGCTCTAAATCGTTGAATTAAGTCTGGATAGTGTCACGATCGGTTGACGGTTGCTTTCTAAATCGGTATTCGCCACCGTTGAAATCTCTCAGCTGAGGTTTGAAATGTCCTTTATAGACACAGACGAATTAGCGCCAGTACCCATACGTACCATTACATATAGATGCGTACATCTACAGGGTATGTCTCAGCCGCGTCTTTACCATTCATGACCATATAGCGTGTCTCTTTCCAAGCGAAACAATTTTTTCTTTTAAAGTTGTGCGACAAAAATGGGCCGCGATATTCATGAGTAGAGTTCGACGCTGACTAAACGATCGCAACAATTGCCAACCGTAAATTGTTCGCGAAACCTATTCATAATCTGCGAACTTGGGGATGAGCCTTTAAATTGATAAATAAAAATGACCGAGCGATCTTGTCAGCTGAAAGAAAAATCATTCGCCTTTCTTATTTGATACTAAAAAATGAGAAAAACTTGCCTGAACATGGATTCGAACTCGTGCTCGATCCGCCTTGCCGCCGAAACCACTGTGCCATTATTTACTCAGCGTCGAAATTTACTCATGAATATCTCGGCGAATTTTTGTCGCACGCCATTTACAAACAAAGCGTTTTGTTTGGAAAGGGACACCTTATATGCTAACGAACGGAAAGTACATATTTGAGGTACACCTTGTATATGCAATGGTACGTATGAGTACCGGCGCTAATTCGTAACGTCTCATACGAGGATCATGTCATTCACGGTCCTAGTTTTTACAATTGCGAGGGATAGTCTAGATTTATCCATTTGTACGCAATGGTATATGCGAGTACCAGACAACGTCCCATGAAACAATGGACATATATAAACATATTATTACTTATACTCATATATAACATTATATACAATTATATATGCCTTAACATGACATCATGAATGATCATATATGCAGATATATTAGCATGTATAGTATTTATTTTTCCTAGGTGTGGACCATATATGCCCATATATGACCATGTATGTTCAAAAGTTGGTACTCTGAAATCGTATATGAACATTTGGTTGTATATATGAACTCATATATGATACAACATGTACTATATATTATTATGTATAATTGCATTTGGCCCCCAAAACCCACATATAAGCGTATATAATTGTATATGAGACCATGTATATAACCTATATATGATGTACAAACTATTTTGGTGTCATATATAGGTTCACATATGTAATCGTAATTATCCGCAACAACCATATTTGAACGTATATAATAACGAAAACATATATGACTATGGATATTATTCCATATATAATACCAATACAGACTATTTTGATATCACATAGGATCATGTATACTGCGTGTCATTTTTTATATAATACTGTCTATCAAGAGCAAAATCAGCATGTGATGCTGATCATATTTTGTTGTTTTATTATAAACGTACTAAAATGGTGATTTAAATAATTGATAATACACTACTCACAAAAATTAAGAGATATTAAAAAATTCAACATTTTTGGGCGATGGTCAACAAGGGATAATTTGGAGAAAAATGGTCGCACAGAAGATTAAAAAAAGGAAATTGTAGCTTCAAGTGTCTAGTTTTCAAATCTGGATTGTAAAATTGTTTAGCGTGGGCGGTTATTAAGTAATCATCCGAAAACCAACGAAACATTTTTTATCCAAATTTTTGCTCGACTTTAAAATGGTCAGTGGACTTCAAATTTTTTTTTTTCATCACGCGAGTATAAAACTCTTTTGGACAATTCAATCACCTTTAATTTCACCTTTTAACGAGTTCCGTAGGATGATTTGGCGCGGAGTAATCGTCGATCAAAGCAAAAAAGCCCATTTTAACTTTGACAATCAATTACTCAGCAACTAATGGTCGTACAGAAAATGAAAGTAGGGTTTTGGAAACTGCAAAACATTCTTTATGACATGCAATTAGTGACTGTGGATTAAATAAAATCGAAGTGATGATGTTGACTGAAAAAATGTAGTAAACTTGCGAATTTAAGGATATTTGGAAACTGTGGTATAACTTTGGATATAATGCATGAACGAAGGATATCATCGGTAATTTTTTAATCTTGAAGTGTCCCCAAAAAACCCACAACGTTGCAAAGCGCTGGGATTTTTTTTCTTAGTGCCCCGAAGGTTTAAATTTATCGTTTCTGTGAAAAATCGCCGTAACAAGCAAGTTTTCGATTTTTATTCGTTTTTTCAACTTCAAAATAGTTTTTTCAGCAATAATGCGTAATTTTTCTATTCAAAGAGATCAATTATCAACGAATTGTTTTTTTTTATTAAATTTTTTTTTTTTTCATACATTTTTTTCACGTATTAACGATAATTTCCTCTTGTCCAAAAAAATTTGGTCGATTTTTTTTTACCAGTCTAACCACCTTTGTTTTCAATGTCAATTTAAAAATTAAATAAAAAAGTTGATATACCCCGGCAGGGGGGTATATCAACTTTTGTAAATTAATTTTTCCCATATACTATTGCATATGCAATAGTATATGAGTATATATAATCATATATGATTACATGTGATCATATATGGCTATGTATTACTAGATATGATTATATAGAGACAAATTTCGTTCATGATCATTTATGACAAGATCATGCATGATTGTTTATGTTCTCAGCGAGAAAAAATCGTACATAGCTTTCCCACCGCTAAAATTAAAGGGGAAGAATCCAGCTAGACGATCGTCTTAATCCGATTATTCAAAAAATTTATTAAAGTCCGTGCAGACTGTGAAAGATGAGCAAAAATTTTGAAATTTTTCTTACTTTAGTTTTTCCACAGCTACTAAAAATTGGCGGTTGCGAAACATTTTTGAGCTCAAGATCTCAAAACTAGAGATTCACACCTTCAATTTGCTTTTTTTATTTTGCTGTACGAATATTCTTTGAGGAGTTACAGCTATTTGAAAATGACCCTAAAATTGGCGGACTTTTTCAATATCCTTTAATTCTTTGGCCTAGTGTATATGTCCATTTTTTCCCGAGGTGTTATATTGATTCAAATGGGTGCTGTCATACACCATAAGCATAGCACTGGTTAAATGAGAAGCGCCATACATATGGTGACATGCTCAACGCGTGACATCGGAATTATAAAATACTAGTGAATAATACGTGCCTTTTTCTTCATTGTGCCGACTTATCCACTTTCTTATTGAACCCACAGTTCTTCTACTCAATAATTGGTGTTTGTCCCTTACTGTTTGTATTTCTCTGCGCGGCGGTACTTTTTTGGCGTCTATGTACTCTTTAAATTCTTTTAGTATTATGTTCTTTTCTTCAGGTTTTCAGCGCAGGCATTCCATTCTTTCGTATCGAGAAGCTGGAAAAACAAAACATGAATGGAACGATTTAAAAAAAATGAAACTTTTCGGTAAATATATGAGGTCTTATTCGATCGAGTTTTCCGTTTTTTGGATGCCACGTAAGATTAGGCAACGCTCTAAATCGTTGAATCAAGTCTGGATGGTGTCACGATCGGTTGACGGTTGCTTTCTAAATCGGTATTCGCCACCGTTCAAATCTCTGAGCTGAGGTTTTAAATGTCCTTTATAGACACAGACGAATTAGCGCCAGTACCCATACGTACCATCACATATAGATGCGTACATCTACAGGGTGTGTCTCAACGAAACGCTTTTTTTAAAAAAGTCGTGCGACAAAAATGGGCCGCGATATTCATGAGTAGAGTTCGACGCTGACTAAACAATCGCAACAATTGCCAACCGTAAATTGTTCGCGAAACCTATTCATAATCTGCGAACTTGGGGATGAGCCTTTTAATTGATAAAGAAAAATGACCGAGCGATCTTGTCAGCTGAAAGAAAAATTATTCGCCTTTTTTATTTGACACTAAAAAAATGAGAAAAACTTGCCTGAACGTGGATTCGAACCCGTGCTCGGTCCGGCTTGCCGCCGAAACTACTGTGCCATTATGCACTCAGCGTCGAAATTTACTCATGAATATCTCAGCGAATTTATGTCGCACGCCATTAAAAAAAAGCGTTTTGTTTGGAAAGAAACACCTTCTATGCTAACGAAGGAAAAGTACGTAGTTGAGGTACACCTTGTATATGTAATGGTACGTATGAGTACCGGCGCTAATTCGTAACGTCTCATACGAGGATCGTGTCATTCACGGTCCTAGTTTTTACCATTGCGAGGGATAGTCTAGATTTATTCAGTTGTACGCAATGTCATATGCGAGTACCAGTCAACGTCCCATGAAACAATGGACATATATAAACATATAATTATTTATACTCATATATAACATTATATACAATTATATATGCCTCAACATGACATCATGAATGATCATATATGTAGATATATTAGCATGTATAGTATTTATTTTTCCCAGGTGTGGAGCATATATGCCCATATATGATCATGTATGTTCAAAAGTTGGTACTCTGAATTCGTATATGAACATATGGTTGCATATATGAACTCATATATGATACAACATGTACTATATATTATTATATATAATTGCATTTGGCCTCCAAAACCCATATATAAGCGTATATGTGATGATATGAACCTATATATGATGTACAAACTATTTTGCTGTCATATATAATCACATATGTAATCGTAATTATCCGCAACAACCATATTTGAACGTATGTAATAATGAAAACATATATGACTACGGATATTATACCACTACAGACTATTTTGACATCACAAAGGATCATATATACTGCGTGTCATTTTTCATATAATACTGTCTATAAACAGCAAAATCAGCATGTGGTGCTGATAATATATTATTGATTTATTATGAACGTACTAAAATGGTAATTTAAATAATTGTTAATACACTACTCACGCAAATTAAGGGATATTTAAAAAATTCAACATTTTTGGGTGATTTTCAACATGGGATAATTTGGATAAAGATGGTCGCACAGAAGAAAAAAAAATTGGAAATTGTAGCTTCAAGTGTCTAGTTTTCAGATCTCGATCGTAAAATTGTTTAGTGTGGGCGGTTTTCAAGTAATCATCCGAAAACCAACAAAACATTTTTATCCTAATTTTTGCTCGCCTTTAAAATGTTCTGTGGACTTCAAATTTTTTTTTTCATCACGCGGATTTGGCGCGGAGTAATCGTCGATGAAAGCAATAAAGTCCATTTTAACTTTGACAATCAATTAGTCAGGAACTAATGATCGAACAGAAAATGAAAGTAGGGTTTTGGAAACTGCAAAACATTCTTTATGACATGCAGTCAGTGACTGTAGATAAAATAAAATCGAAGTGATGATGTTGACTGAAAAAAGTAGAAAATTTGCAAATTTAAGGATATTTGGAAAATTTGGTATAACTTTGGATATAATGCATGAACGAAGGATATCATCGGTAATTTTTTAACCTTGACGTGTCCCCAAAAAACCCTCAAAGTTGGAAACCGCTGCGATTTTTTTCTTAGTGTCCCGAAGGTTTAAATTTATCGTTTCTGTCAAAAATCTCCGTAACAAGCAAGTTTTCGATTTTTATTCGTTTGTTCAACTTCAAATAGATTTTTTCAGCAATAAGGCGTAATTTTTCTATTCAAAGACATCAATCATCAACAATTTTTTTTAATTAAATGTTTTTTTCATACTTTTTTTCACGTGTTAACGATTAATCTCCTGTTGTCCAAAAAAAATGTATTACTATGTATGTATTACTATATATGATTATATAGAGACAAATTTCGTTCATGATCATTTATGACACGATCATACATCATTATTTATGTTCTCAGCGAGAAAAAATCGTCCAGAGCTCTCCCACCGTTCAAATTGAAGGGGCTGAATCCAGGTAGACGATCCTCTTAATCCGATCATTCAAAAAAAATTATTAAAGTCCGTGCAGACTGTGAAAGGTGAGCAAAAATTTTGAAAATTTTTTTTACTTCGGTTTTTTGATGGCTACTAAAAATTGACTGATGCGAAAAATGGTTGAGCTCAAGATCTCAAAACTAGAGATTCACACCTTCAATTTGCTTTTTTTTTATTTTGCTGTACGAACATTTTTCTAGGAGTTACAGCTATTTGAAAATGACCCTAAAATTGGCGGACTTTTTCAATATCCTTTAATTCTTTGACCTAGTGTATATGTCCATTTTTTCCCGGGGTGTTATATTCATTCGAATGGGTGCTGTGATACAACACCATATGCATGGCACTGGTTAAATGAAAAGCGCCATACATATGGTGACAGGCTCAACGCGTGACATCGGAATTAAAAAATACTAGTGAATAATGCATACAATTTTTTTTCTGTTTCGTAAAGTGCATCCATAAAGTATTCAAGACATTCGTCATATTTTCTAAAACACCGCTATTGTATTAACGGTGTGTTGCCTTCAGATTCTTCTACGTGTAACGAACGTCGATAAGTACAATTATTATAAATATTATTATTCAGATTCATGCGGTGATGATCGGTGAAGAATCACATAATTGAATAGCGAAAACGAATAATTTCTATATACTGAACTGGGAAGCGTGAATAGTTAACATGACGCCAGAAACACGATAAGCCAATGATAGTCCATGCATGTTCATTTGTGGGAGAAAACTTTGGGCACGTACATGTGCACGTAATGATACAAATTTGTACCGTGATTGATTTGCAACGGATTATATGAAAACCTCAAACTTCGTGTTAATTATATTTGGAGTACAAATAAGTCTCCGCCGTTTGACAAAACATGGCTCCACCAGGAGAGGTTATGGTTGAAATTGCCAGATGTAAAACGTCATATCGTAACGTTAGGCATCTGGCAAGACCATAACCTTGAAATATTAGCGATTTTGTATCGGCATCACATAATTTCGTCGTACGCAAATATCAAGTTCTGAGCCGAATAAGCGTTATTTGCGGGAACTCTTACGTTTGGCACGAATCTCCCTCCAATAATGCTTTTAATTCGCCGTATTCGTTGCGGCCTTATTCCGTTACATTCTTTGTCCTCGACGTCAAGCTCACCGTTCTTGAACGTTTGAAACCACTCACGACGACTTCTCTCACTTAAAGCAGCCTCACCATATGCTTCTACAAGCAATCGATGCGCCTCAACTGCAGAGTTCTTCAAATTTAAGAAAGAAAGAAGAGTTATAAAGTTCCTGCAAATGACGCTTATTCGGCGCAAAACTCGACATTTTCGCACCAAAAAAATGTGATGCTGATACAAAATCGCAAATATTTCAAAGTTATGGTCTTGCCAGATGACTAACCTTACGATGTGACGTTTTACATCTGACAATTTGAACCATTTATGGAAATTTCAGGGTCACAGGGTGAATGATGTGACACAACTCCACAGTTTGTATGAGCAGTAATGAGTTAACTTTATTTACTTAGTTAAATAATGCTGTCTTAACAAGTAGCCACACGTGTAGTGAGAGAGGACGCGCCAAGGAAGGTTCGAGTTATATCCAAACTTGTAGATTGCCTTCTCCCCTGGTTTTTTGGTGAAAAGTGATCGGAGCGCCACGCTAGGACGACGACCCGAGCCGGAGGTGCCAGCGACGCCACAACCATTCCCCCCTGAGTTGCTTTCACGTGGGTGGAAGGAACGATACCGTTTTATTTTTATACGTACGCAGAGGTTTGTCCATTCTGACCGAACGATTTTCCTCAGGAACTATAGGGTCCAGCTGACCCGGAGTGTCTTCTTTGGCAATATATGCAGGTTTTAAAGCGTCGACGGAAACTGTTTTTTCCACACCGTTAACTAGAATCACGAAGACCTTGTCGTCGATTCGTTTGACGATTTCGTGTGGTCCGGAGTAAGGAGCCTCGAGTGGCTGGCGCACCGAGTCGATCCTCTTGAACACATGTGTGCATGTCTGTAGATCCTTGAGTACGAATGGTCGAGATTTGGTGTGATGCGCTGTCGGTGTTGGGCGGACGCTCTTGATGTGTTCTCGAAATTTTTCGATAAAAATTTGCGGGTCCGCAGGAATGCTGTCGGTGACGAAGAACTCGCCGGGTACTCTTAATTCAGTTCCATACAGCATTTCTGCCGGTGAAGCGCGAAGATCTTCTTTGTATGATGTTCTGAGTCCGAGAAGAACGGTTGGCAGGATTTCTGGCCATGGCGTCTGAGCATTGCACATGAGGCTTGCTTTGAGGGTACGATGCCACCTCTCCACAAGTCCGTTCGATTGCGGGTGATATGGCGTGGTCCGAATTCTGCGAGCACCAACCATGCGAGCCAGCGCAGTGAAGAGGGCGGACTCAAATTGCGAACCTTGATCGGTTGTTATTGTGAGTGGCGTCCCGTACTGGCAGATCCAGTTGATATAGAACGCGGTGGCAACTGTGTCAGCGGACATGTCGTGCATAGGAATCGCCATGGGCCACCTGGAAAACCTATCTATTATCGTTAAGCAGTAGCGCAGCTCACCAATTTTCGGTAACTCGATGATGTCGATGTGAATATGGTCGAATCGGTTGTCCGGCACATCTATTTTGTTCGGCTGCGAACGATTGTGACGATGAACCTTCGCTCTCTGGCAAGGAACGCACTCTCGAGACCAACGGAGAGCGTCCCTTTTGATTCCGGGCCACACGAATTTCTCTCTTAGTTGTCGAACTGTGACACGGCCACTAGGATGGGACAAGCTGTGCACGGTGTCGAAGGCACGTCGTCGAAGGGCTTCAGGGATGTAGGGCCGCACCCAGCCAGAAGAAATGTCGCAGTAGACGGTGTGGCCTTGGATCGAGAGTCGTTGCAGCTTGAGAGACGTGTCGTTTTGCAGTCGTTTTAGCTCATCATCGTTCTCTTGAGCGGCGTGGATCGTTTCGGCATCGAGAGCAGTTGGCATCGAGATCGTAGCTATGCGAGAAAGAGCGTCGGCAACGGGATTCTCTTTTCCATCAATGTGGACGATTTCCGTTGTGAATTGGGAGATGTAATCAAGTTGCCGAAGCTGTCTCGGGGACGCTTTGTCGGCTCGTTGAGA
This sequence comes from Ophion obscuratus, assembly GCA_964007375.1. Lineage (NCBI taxonomy): Eukaryota > Metazoa > Arthropoda > Insecta > Hymenoptera > Ichneumonidae > Ophion > Ophion obscuratus. The sequence goes on along the minus strand of OZ023321.1, from coordinate 28,626,131 downwards.
GAAGGCGTAGACGAGAGGCCGGTGGTCGGTTTTAATGATGAAATGGCGTCCCTCGAGAATGTGCCGAAAGAATTTGATGGCTGCGAAGATGGCGAGGAGCTCTCTATCGTAAGTGCTGTACCGCGTTTCTGTAGGTGAGAGCTTCCGAGAGAAGAAACTGATGGGTTTCCACACATTATCCTCGAGTTGTTCGAGAGATGCGCCAATGGCGAAGTCGGAGGCGTCAGAAGTAACAGCCAAGGGAGTTGAGGCGGACAAGAATGAGGTTCTAGTAGCGAACGCGATGCTATTCTTGCACTCCTCAAAGGCTCGTTCGGTGTCGTCGTTCCACTCGACCTTTCGCTTATCATTCTTTTTTGAGTCTTTTAAATACGCGTTAAGGGGGGCTTGCAACTGAGCGGCTCGCGGTATACAGCGCCGGTAGTAGTTGAGCATGCCCAAAAAACGTCGGAGGTCGGAGATCGTATCGGGCCTGGGATACGCAGTGATGGCCTGTATCCTATCCACCGGAGGCTCATAGCCATCTTTGTTAACGGTGTAGCCCAGGTATACAACCTCGTCCTTACCAAGGTGGCATTTGTTGAGATTTATACTGAGCCGATTGGCCCGAAGAATGTTGAAGATGATGCTGAGGTGACGCAGGTGTTCTTCGTGAGACCTTGACATCACGATTATATCATCGATGAAGCATCCGACGAAGTCGAGCCCGCGCAGGATGGTGTCCATGTGCCTCTGAAACGTTTGAGTGGCGTTGCGAAGACCTGGTGGCATGCCTAGGAATTCGAAAAGCCCAAACGGTGTAGTGACAGCTGTTTTTTTTATGTCCTCGGTCGCAACAGGGATCTGGTGGTAGGCGCGGACGAGGTCCAAAGTCGTGAAGATGGTTTTTCCATAGAGTCGTTGGAATATGTCCTCGATGTGAGGCACTGGGTACCGATCCGGGACAGTGTGTGAATTGAGTCTCCTATAATCACCAGTGGTACGCCAACCACCGGTTTTCTTGGGCACCATATGCAGGGGACTGGCCCACTGACTGTTGGAAGGGCGTATTACGCCATGATGCAAGAGGAGATCGAAGTCCGCCTTGGCGATGTTGAGCTTTTCCCCGGTGAGTCGGCGAGGTCGTTCCACAGTGGGAGGTCCGGTTGTCACAATGTGGTGAGCAACGGAACTGTCGATGTCAGTGTACGGTGCCGATTGGGGTCTCATGAGGTCCTCGTATTTCCGCAATAGTGTAACGTACTCGTTGCCTTGAGGAGCGCTAGGCACGTCGAGGTGCTCTACCATGGAGACGCTGTGAACAGAAGCTTCGCACCATTCGCCGACGGTGACCAGTGAGGTCAGAGGATCGATGAGTCGACGACCTTTGAGGTCTATGATGAGTCCATAGTGGACGAGAAGATCCGCCCCGATGATGGCCGATTTGACGTCAGCGATGATGAAAGCCCATTTAAAGGCTCTGCGCAGGCCAAGATTGACAGTGAGAACCGCTTGACCGTAGGTGGAGATGACCGTAGTGTTAGCTGCATAGAGCTTCAACTCAGCGAGTTGAAGTTTACGTTTGATTGCAGCTCTTGGCACTAGAGACACGACGGAACCCGAATCGATTAAGAATTTGAGATGAGAGGAACGGTCAAATATGTGCAGGCGGTATTCGGTGTTAACACTCGTGATAGTGTTGTTGTTGCTGTCGCCGACCGCCATTACGGACGACAGCCCGTTCAGTTTTCCGACTGGTCACGTTGAGCCAATGGTTGAGTAGAGGTGCATGGCTGAGCACACCGGTAAGCCTTCGGCCCAAATCTACGGTGATAGTAGCAGAGACCCGCCGTTGCTGGTGATGAGGGACGTGACCGAGATCGCGACTTCCGTTCAGTGCCTAGAGCAAGCTTCCCGGCAATGCCTCGATTGAGAGAGATGAGCTCTGCGAGAGAATTTTTGATGGACGTTAGGTCAGTTGCGAGAGACTCTAAGGGAGATTTTGAGGGAGATTTTGGCTGGGCACAGTGAAGTTTTCTAGGCGAGGGGCTACGCTCAGTGTGCATGCTTGTTGACATGACGGCTGGGCCACTGTGGCTTTCCATGAGCTCGTCTGCCGCGGTGGCAAGCTCCTCGATCGTGGGCGCTTTGAATATTTTTAGGAAGCGCTGCGTGTGGACCGGCAAGAGCGCTAGCCATCTGACACGTAGAACATCTTCGCTAGCTCTGTTCCCCGCAAGTTCACGCATTTGGCGAAGCAACTGCGAAGGTTTCTTGTCGCCAAGCTCGAGATCAGTTAAGAGTTTGTAGAGCTGGCGATCAGCGGAATCGGAGAATCGATTTATAAGCGCTTTTTTTAGATTGCCGTACTTATCTTTTTCTGGTGGATTGCGAAGAATGTCGGAGACTTCTTGCATGGGTGCGGAATCCAGATGCGAGACGACCAGATGATACTTGCTGATGTCCGATGTAACCTTTTTCGCGTGGAACACCGATTCTATGTGCAGGAACCAGACATCCGGTGTATTTTTCCAGAAGGTGGGCAGCTTGCAGTCTTCGATGGCCTCGATGGTAGGCTCATTTTTTATGGAAGTTGCAGAAGTGCTCGCTTGCGAGAGAGAAAGAGCCTTTTTTACGGTTTTGGGAGAACCCGGTGGTGTTTCGTCACTCGTTCTGAGCGACATTCTTCACGTGGCGCGTAGCGGTTAAGTTGACTTTCGTAAGATCGGGGTCACCAATTATGGAAATTTCAGGGTCACAGGGTGAATGATGTGACACAACTCCACAGTTTGTATAAGCAGTAATGAGTTAACTTTATTTACTTAGTTAAATAATGCTGTCTTAACAAGTAGCCACACGTGTAGTGAGAGAGGACGCGCCAAGGAAGGTTCGAGTTATATCCAAACTTGTAGATTGCCTTCTCCCCTGGTTTTTTGGTGAAAAGTGATCGGAGCGCCGCGCTAGGACGACGACCCGAGCCGGAGGTGCCAGCGACGCCACACATTACCTCTTGGTGGGGCCATCTTTTGCCAAACGGTGGAGACTTATTGGTACTTCCAATAGTATAGTGTGTGTGGGTATATATGTGGTATATTTTTAAAATTTATGCGGTCTATTTTTCAAACAAGCATACAAAGTATACGAAGAACCAATATGTGGACTGGATCGAGTGTTTAACGTGTAAAGCTTGGTCGCATGAGAAACGCACACCGCTTATACAAATGTGGGCAACTTTATTTGCGATTTGTGTGTCGACTGATGTTTGTATACTCTTTATCGACCCCCGTGCGTATTCTTAAACACCTGTACAGTACTACCTCTCTAAGAGAGCCCTCGCTAAGAGAGAATTTCCCCGCCGTTCCGCTTGAGCGCATTTTATGGCTTCCCCCACCTAGCTCGAGTTGTCCAGTGTACCCGAGGCCTCTCGAGTTTGTCGCGGACAACTCGATAAGAGATCGCGAGCGATTTCAGAAAATCGCACGTGGCACGATTGTCAAATGGATAATATTCCTTTGTATAATAATATATACGTTTGAGCCGTAAAGTCGGAGAAAAAAACATGCACCATAATTAAATTTCAAGTAGTAATTTAATGCAAGTAAAATATATTTTAATAGACATTAACACAGCATAGAATATTATTGATATTGATAAAAATTATCGAGGCTACATTATACTAGAGATATGTTTATGAGTAGTAGTAATAAATGCAAATATCGTACAGCATGTACAATATGTATGTTTACATATATACTATACATCAGAGTATAGAGTCCTGTTGACGTCCGCAAGAATCGTAGAGACGGCTTCATTTTCGTGATCAACTGGCGCTCTCTTATCGAGTTCGAGTGGAGAAACACATACACGCTATCACATGCGCGATTTTCGAGCGCGCTAACCTAGCGGTGGGGGAAGGCTTCGGCGACGAATTTCTCGAGAATTTCTTCCCCAACCGCCCTAGACCGCTCTCTTAGAGAGGTAGTACTGTATGTCTAAGAGTTTTCAAATCCCGTTTTGTAGTTCTTAGTTTGTTATTTTGAAAAAATTAAGATTTCTAATTGTGGCTCATAATGTAATTAGAATGCTAGATATTCTTTCAATTAAGAGGTGATATACAATCAGAATTTTCAACAAATCGATTTTATTACATTTTTTTGAAGTATGACGTTTCGAAAATATTCCCTGAAAATTTCAAGTCAATCCGATGAATAGTTTCCGGGATATCCCACAATTAGTGAAGGGGCGTCAGCTCCCCATGGCAGGAAGCGGCTGACAAACGCGCAAACGATAACACCCGGGAAGGCAGAATGCTTCGAAGACAACAACAAATTGATATTTTGGAAGCTTCCACATCGGCAGAAGCCCTATTGTATGGGCTAGGAAATGATGATTCGATGTAAGTAACTTTTTAATCAGTATTACTATACATAAATCAAGTGTAAAATTGGAAAAATCTTTCGGAAATTAAAAAAAATGTATCATTTAATCTTTGAAAAATTGTTTCAACAATTGGCTATAAACAATCGAATGCTCGACCTTTCGGCAAAAATTGTGATATTCGGATTCAGCGGATCAAAATACATAAAAAAAGTTTAACTTCATCCATCGAGCTCAAAATTTTACGAACATATAATACCGTATCCACATCGAAAACTTTAAACGCGTTTTTCTCGAAACTATGTTTTTCAAGTCGGTGACCACTATAACTCAAAAACCACTCGATGGATTTTTATGAAATTTGATGTGCTTATTGATAGCATTAAAAAATAGTCCTTAATCAAAGGATTTTCATTTTTGCTGAAAATTTCTATTTTTTTATCAATAAACGAGCGATTTTTTGGTCGAAAATCAAAAGTTATCTGTCGGAAGCCACCATTCTGTTAATAAAAAAAGCTTCGAGTAAGGACTAGATTTATGACGAAACTAATGATATTTTTTTATTTATTTTATTTTATTTTAAATGATGCAGCATAATTTTATGATGGTCACCGCAAAGCACTATATGCCGAAGGGGGTCCGACAAAGATGGCGATATTTTTATATATAATCAATATTTGTCTTTGAAAACTTGTACAAGTCAAGTTGAAGTACAACATAAAAAGTCTGTGTAACCACTTTTCTAAAACAAACTCAATTACTACAAAAAAAAATCTTGAAAATGCTCGTTTTTTCATGCCTCTGACTGCATCTCACTTCTTTATCAGTTCTTAAAAACCGGAATCGTTGATGAATCGTAAAAAACGTACTTGTTAAGAGAATCTATCGAAGAAGCTACGGTTTAAATTTCAAGTCAACCGGATAAAAACTGTCCGAATTATACGTCCTCCCGATTTAAACAACGTAACTTCGAGATACAGTAGAACCTCGATTATCCGAACTTGTCTTGGTCCCAATTAGTTCGGATAATCAAAAGTTCGGATAATCGAAACGTGGGTTTTTTGGGACGAGATCATAAACAACAATGTTGTTTATGATCTCGTCCCAAAAAACCCACGTTTCGATTATCTGAACTTTTGATTATCCGAGCTAATTGGGACCGAGACTAGTTCGGATAATCGAGGTTCTACTGTAAATGCCTTTAAAGTTTCAAAACTGACGTAGGAGCTATCGCCCACGCGACGAAATTGAAGCTCTCATTTGAATTCTGCGTGTGCCCTCGGAGGCACTTTGATCGTAGGTCTTCAGTTGTTAGGTCATATTTTCCGGACAACGACTTGACTAAACAACTCTAAATTGTTACTTTCGCCGTCTAGGCTGTTTAGTTTCAATTTGGGCACCCTTTTCTTAGTAGTTGTCTATTTTTCCTCTCACCGAACTTCGCGTTGATGGCCGGGGCTGATTCAGCGAACCCTTGCTGAGTTTGTATTCGATTCTTGGAAAAATCTACGAACGGCTCCTGTACAGATATCCGCTGGTCCAGAATCTTCTTTCCGTGAGCTTGCATTTGCCTGTCGAGCCGCTCCCGGTTCGCCTTCTCCTTGCTTGTCTCTAGGCGACTAGGACCAGGTTTGTTTAATTCCTTGCCGGGCACCCTCTCCTTCGTAATGCTCTGTCCCTCCCTCTTATCAAACACCGCTTTTTCGAACGCAGCTAATTCAGCTTGAATTCGGTCCCGGATCGAAATCGGGTACCAGTCGTCCCACATCGACTTCCCCGCTATCCTGTGATGAGATTGCATTTGAGGGTCGAGCCAACCTCCATTCGCCCTTTCCTTATTTGTCTCATTGCTCAGCCTCATCAAAACCTCCTCGCCTTTCTTGAAGTGCCAATCGTAATCCTCCTGCGACATCCAGGATGTTGGACCTCCAGGATTTGAATTCTCGCGTGACCCTGCTTCATTCACGAGTCCAAAAACATCGGTGGCCGCCGAAGAATCCTCATTCGCCCTTTTCTTATTTGTCTCATCGCTCAGCCTCCTCAAAACCTCCTCGCCTTTCTTGAAGTGCCAATCGTAATCCTCCTGCGACATCCAGGATGTTGAACTTCCAGGATCTGAATTCTCGCGTGACCCTGCTTCATTCACGAATCCCAAAACATCGGTGGCCGTCGAAGAATCCTCATTCGTCGGATTTGGGGCTGATGCGCTTTCGTCCAGCTGCAAATTATGTCATTATTGATATGGCTGAGAAGCGGCCGTGCCGATTAATGGATCAACTTGTTCGTTATGCACTGGTGTTATTTTATTATGGTCAAAAGTATCATTTGGGGCCGTTCATATATTACGTCATTCTAAATTTGGGGGGGGGAGGTTCGTCTGCGGATGACGGTAAATGATGGATGAGAGGGGGGGGGGCGTTTCGAAATTGACGTCATTCTTGTGATACCAGTTACTTCAAAATGTACAATAGTATATTGTACAACTAGAGTGGTTTCCCCGCATGAGTGATGAATAATATTTTGCAAGTACCTAATGGTATTAATTATTGAACTCATTATTTATTTATTTTAAATAAATAAATAATGAGTTCAACAGTTACATGACGGTGTAACGGGACAGGCACTCGACGTTGAGTGGGTTGAAGACTTCAACATGGATGAATCGAGCCAAAATGAATATGGGGAGGATACGGAGATATTACCCGTGATCCAGGATTTGCAAGAATGGGTGAAAACTCCGTGGGAGCTATCCAAAGAAAACTAAAGAATAGGGAAGAATAATATTATTATATTAATAAACATTGCCAAAGTACAAAATAATAAAAGATGATTCTATAACAAAATGTTTTAATGTTACCCAATTTTTCTCAAATCCGCAAATGTTTTAATTTTGCCAAACTGGTAATGACGTCAGTTTTGCGAGAGGGGGGGGGGTCATTAGGAAATGACCATACGATGATTGTAGAGTGGAGGGGGGGGGGGGGGTCGAAAATCAGCAAAAATCGATGACGTAATATATGGACGGCCCCTTTGCTTGTCAGTCGCGCCTCTTTGTCCGTATAGCAGTTCATGGTTTATACGGTTTTGGGGCTCCAAAAGTGAGTAGCACGTAGCTATATGTGAACAGATGCATGAGCACTCGCTGCCAATACGAGCGAATTAAAATGTATTCGAAAAATTAAACTGCGAGCCGGACTTAGCAAAAGAAAAAGACCAGACGTGTTAGTGATTCAACTACGATGTATGACCGCGTGAAACAAAGTTAACCAGATATCTACTGCCGTAAAAAAAAGTATGTATAATTACTTGATAATTTTTCCTTCTTTTATCTGACATTTTCTCTCATTGTTAAGAACGTGGTTGGAATTTCAGGCTGTAGGGAGCATAGGTGTTGCGATGGGAATAAACCCTATCTAACTACAAAATTTAAAGTGAATCTGTTGAGTGGTTTTTGGTTCATGAAGTAACTGCCATAACACCATTTCGGATTTATATCAAAGTAGTAAGTAGGATTCGTACAATGACGAAAAAATTGGTATTCATCCCAGGCAGCATAAATATCCAATTGACGTCGATAAGTTACCGTTGTCAAGTTACCTTTAAGACATGACCGTAAGATAATTATTCGACATCTTTCACATGATATCTCGTATAATGATGCCCTAAAGTTATATTTTTATATCTTCCGGCGATGAAAACGCATGTCTCAAAAGTATCCCAAAATATTATCCAATTGACGACTTTTTTAAGTTATCAAGAAGTTAACTATTTACTGTTATCTATTGTATCTTGTTCAACGTTGTTGAGAGGATATCATAAAGACAAATTACATAAGACGTCTTTTTCACGACATCTCTCAGATATCGGTAAGGTGCTGTCTTTTAAGATATTTGGTATTGGCGGAAAATAGTAAAAAGTCATCCAAATGTTGTCCTAAAGATGACATTCAACAGATCACTTTTATCACAGTGCGAATGTAGCGTGTCATATTTCATTTCACCGGCAAAAATTTTTGTGTAACAACAAATAGTTGAAAAAATAAAGGTGTTGAAATATATATGCATGGGTGCCATTTATCCCACTATTCTTTTCGCCTCCGTGAGTACATATATGTATGTAATGTACTGTCTTTTTATTCTGAAAGCGTAGGTCTGTTTTTGAGGTTATCCAAGGGATCTTTTGGAGCATGGCAACCACCAAAAGACGTGACCGTAACGGGAGAGAAGTCTAATAACGACTGTACCGTTTTTATAATATTAAATTATATTTTACTTATAATGAATTAATTGATGTTTTATTTATAATGACCTAGCCCACTTCGAAACCGACATAACAATATCTTATTAATTTCTCCATTATAAGAAGTAACTTTTCAACATTCTAGATTATTGAGCTATATTAAATATTCTAGACTATTAATAGGTTAATTTTTATAAAGACATGGATAGAACATAGTTATATATATATATCGCCAATAAATTGATATCTTTTCGATAGGAATCTTCGATACCGTTTACATGTCGATTTGTCAACCCCATTCAGATGCCTATTGGACGACTTTTAGATGGCAGTGGTTTCTTGGCACTGTTGTCATGACTTTGCGCTAACATACCGACAACCGAAAAGACCTTCTGTCGACACTTTGATAACCATTAAAAGTTGCCGTATAGTTAACTATCAAACACAAATAAGTTATCTGCCAAGCGGACATAAGTGATACGTTTTGTAATACAAACCGCCGTCTTTTTGGACAACCAAAAAGTTATCCGTATCCGTTTCGCGATATCTTTCGGATGCCATATAGATAACATTTTGCGACCTGGGATATTTACTAGATGCGTCTATCTGGTTTTTCGAATTTGAATTAACTAAATCTTTCGTCAAATCAAATGTTTCCCATTGTATTCCAATATTGGAATTATTTGATTTAAATATATTTATTCATTCAAATCAAGATCTATTCAATATCGTCTAATAACTGAATATTTTATTTATTCCTAATAAATTTGTGATTCGCTTTCATTTGCTCAAAAAACAATTTAGTTAAATCCACTAAATGGATATATACCTACAATTTAATTTTTTTTTAAATTAAATAGAATTTTCGTCGGCTCAAACCTTTTTCTATTTGAGCGAATTAACGGTCTGTCTTTATTGCAACAAATACTTATTCAAACCAAGCTATTGGCCATATTGATGAAATTGGCCAAATATTGGCCACATGATAAAAATCACACACACATACACACACGCGCGCGCGCGCGCGCACGCACACATGCACACAAAGGTTAGGTTTGAAAAATCTGTCGCATGATATATGATAAAACTCACTAATTATCACAATGACATTAACTAATTGCTATAGTTAACTAACTTATTGATATAATTATAGGAATTCATTTGGTGTCTTATGCCATATCTGTGAATAAAATGTGACAAAAATCTGTAGATAGGTTATAGGTTTGATTCCGTGTGTAGGCAAAATATGTTCTTTGAAAAAAAATTATTTGAGAAGGTCAGGGGATAACGAATTATGATACAGAATGATTGTGGTAGAACTCTAAAATAAGTATTTTATTTTATTTTGTATTTATGAAATATTCGATGCATATAGAACACTTGGATTTGCCGTGTATTATGTCAGTAAATAAAGATTCATTCGAATAGAATCTTTATTTATTGAATTATTAGGTGTTGGAATTAATTCATAGCGTTTTACAAGAGATGGCGTAGGTAGTACAGTATTTCGTATTTCGTATTTCGTTGTTACGGACAGTAATTTATGCATCGTGAAACAGCTATCATTGAATGTTATTTGCTGTAGATAACCTCTTTTTGAATCGTAAATAACAACACTTTATAATTTATTGAATATGTCAATATTTGTGCCGAATAAAGTGTTTTTGCGGGGAGTTTTACTTCCCGCTTTTTTTCCGTTTTTTGCATCGAATTGTCACTGGTGATGAAAAATGGATCCATTACGACAATCCGAAGCGCAGAAAGTGATGGGTCCCGGCCAACCATCAACGTCAGTGGCAAATCCAAATATCCATGGGTCTAAGCTCCTGATCTGTATTTGGCGGGATCAGAGGGGTATGATTTATTATGAACTGCTGAAACCGAATGAAACCATAACTGAGATCGCTACCGACTGCAATTGATGCGCTTGAGCCGTGAATTGCAAGAAAAACGGCCGGACTACTCCGAAAGACACGACAGTCATTTTGTTGCATGACAATGCTCGTCCGCACGTCGCAAAATCGGTACAAACATATCTGGAAACAGTTAAATGGGAAGTCCTACCCCACCCGCCGTATTCTTCAGATATCGCTCCTTCTGATTACCATTCCTTTCGTTCGATGGCTCATAACCTGTCTGAGCAGAAGTTGACTTCTTACGAAGATTGTCAAAAATGGGTCGGTTCGTGGATTGCATCTCAAGACGAGGCGTTCTTCCGACTAGATATTCGTACCCTGCCCGAAAGCTGGTCAAAAGTAGTAGAAAGCGAGGGGCAATACTTTCATTAATGTATTTTTTTTTATTTTCATTTAAAACAAATATTTTTTTCATAAAAAAAACGTTGCGAATTAATTCAAAGTCCTAGTAATATCTGTTTTGAAATTGCTTTACGGTCCTGGTACGTAGAGGGGAGTGGGGGACGAAAATTGGGGAATTTCGCGTTACGTAATTTGTGTATGCCCCCTAGTAGAAAAAAATGGAAGTGCCGGAGAACAAGGGGGGGGGGGGCAAGACAAAAATTAGAGGATTTAGTGAGGAATAAGCCGATCAAAAAGAGATGCGCGTACATAAAAGAATTGGACATATTGACAAAGCAGGTAACGTGGAGAGAAGGAAATACCAGTATATAAAAATGTTGCGAAAACGGGAATACATGTATATAAACTGCAAGAAACAATGTAAAGGAGAAGAGAAAGTGAGAGGGAGTATATGTCTAAACACCCTTACAGGGTATACTGTGGAATGAATAATACTACTACTATTAAATATTCAACAAGAATAGCTGGGACGAAAAAAAAAATTATTTGAAACAAGTAGTAACGTAGTAGGCTGTAAGACTAGGAAAAAACCTATTAGATTTAAATAGAGCCTATTTGAATTAAATCTTATTTTGGCAGTGTAAACAGATTTATGTGACTGCAATAATTGTCGTTGATAATCCCCATGATGAATCTATAGTTAGCTTATATCATCGGTCACATTGAGTATGTTTTGCATCACGTATGACAATCACTTGCCGTGCGATATTTGGAGCGCGGAGCGATCCAGGTGGTCAATTTTTCCTATGAGTCCTCGTCATCGGATTGGGCGTAAACTCCAACAAGACCAGCGACAAGGAGCCAGCCGACGAAGAATCGGTTTAAATCCATAATTGGAACGTTAAAAAGGACAGTAGTCTGGAGGGACGAGTTATGTCTATAACTTGGACGAATAACTTAGTGATCACTATTGTGCGCTGCTCTGTGTACTAATGTTCGCACGTCGGTTGTTAGTTGGTACTGGACCTGTTATATCGTTTCCGTTCTAGTGCTCCGCTGCTTTATGAAAAACAATAACTTACTTCTTGTCTAAAACATTCCTATGCTAAAGATGCAGAGCCGTGAAACACAGCGTCGGCTTTTTTCGCCTTGTGAGGTCTTATTTCGCCTCTAATTGTAAGCCACGTGTTACGCGATTTGGCCAGTACAATAGGACACGATTACAGCTGATCAGTATTCTCGAACACGGCTGTACAGAATGTCATGGCATTTGCGCAGCTGATGGCAAACGACTAGACGAACTACGTTTTTCTAGACATTTTTCTTCAATTTCGCAATAATACATATTTTCTTATACCACTCGAGGCGCGAACTAAAGTAATGAAAAATAAATGTTTCGTAGACTTGACCGCCTAACGAAAAGAACGCCGTTGTTCTCTTAGCAGAAACGAACACGTTCACTCCCTGACTGTTTTATTATTGCGACCAATGCGAAAATCTTCGGGTATCTACGCTTCGTAGGAAATTTTCGATGGTTTTGCAAAAAAATCGCGTGGCCAACGCTATGTTTGCGTCCTGCGAATTTGAACAGGGGCACAGAAATACCATTCCGTTAAGGAGTAAGGCCACTGTAACGGCCCAAAAAAAAGGTTTTTTCACTAATTTTTTGCTCCCGAAATTGAAGGTATTTGAAAAAAAACTTTTAATGGTGTTATCGGGCATACATTAAACTTTATTATAAAATTTTTTTACAGTAAAAAAAAAAACAAAATGGCGGTTCCACAGCTATCTTCCCGGGACATGTTTTCAAAATGGCACGCAGCATAACTCGAACAATTTTCATTTTTTTTACTTGAAATTTTAACCAGATGTGAACATTTACATTATCTTGAGAATGTCGATCGGAATTTTCAAGAACTTTATTCATTGATTTTTTATTAACAAAAAACTTGCCGTTTTTTTCGTCAAAAATCAATTTTTTTTTTCAAACGCACGCCAAATCCACAAAAATTGATACTTTTTAAAATCCGATCGACATTCTCTAGCTATAGCCCTCTAGATTAATGGTTTTTTTTTGTTCTAGATTCAAAAGTGCACCAGTGGTGCTGCGTGCCGCGGAGCCCTGGAAGCAAAACATGTCCCGGGAAGATAGCTGTGGAACCGCCATTTTGTTTTTTTTTACTGTAAAAAAATTTTATAATGAAGTTTAATGTATGCCCGATAACACCATTAAAAGTTTTTTTTCAAATACCTTCAATTTCGGGAGCAAAAAATTAGTGAAAAAACCTTTTTTTTGGGCCGTTACAGTGGCCTTACTCCTTAAGTCGAATGAACATCGGCATCTGCTGCTCGCGCTCGATAAAGCCGGGAACACACACCTTCCGTAAGGTAAGCCCACGTAACCGGAAGGTTTTGATCAATTGATGAACGGCGGTTATGGATACGTTATAGGAGATGTGTGTGAAACTGGTTTCCGGTGCAGGATCTGACAGCCGATAGTATATTATCACAGTAAAATGTATAAAATGAATAAACAAGTGTTTGCCGTCGGTTTATAGTCTTCAGATAGTTTTATCTAGAGCGCTGTTTTGAAGGTGAGTTCTAGAATCGAATAACTAAAAAAAAATACACATGTTTACTAATCCTTCAAGAATATGTGAAAATGAATAAAATATTATTATCATGTACGTTTGTACGTTTGTTTACAGCGGTGTGCGAAAAACGCTCCCATGTGACGAAAAAACCAAACATATTCTTAATCTCTATGAGGGTTATGATTTTCGCGCTCGATAAAGACGGAAACAGACACACCTTCCATCATGTATATGCAACGTGACCAGAACGTGATTCAGAGTCGAAAATTGCTCTAAGTCCATACAATGACAAGCGGCAAATCGTGCCGAAAAGTACAGACACTCTACCATGGGGTCATTATAAAATAGCACTGTAAATCTATTTGTTAGACTCCATTGTATGTATTGTTATAAAATAAAAATGAAAAGATATAATGAATGTAGTAATGTTAATTTGATATATATTGAAAAATATTCATGTTATATATAATGCGAGTATGTCAATTTTTACAGGATATAATTATTTCTTTTTGTAAGGAATGGCAAATTTATAGATAAATAAAATGGTATGCTTATTGTAAATAAACTTTTTTGAATTGTCTATGTACTTTATAAAAGTTACATATTTTTGTTGTGTATCCACGAGTTTTGAGATTTATCCATTCCCAACCATTTAACATAAACATCACTGCCCTTTTTGCGAATTATCTTCTCCACGAGATATATGTTTGGATTGGCAACACGGTGCAGTTTGTATTCATAGAATCCTCCTGCTATCGGATTTCCATTTCGAGTCCTCGACTAGGTACGTTACAGGATACGTTTGTTGCACCTAGACGATTTTAAACACTTCGGTGGTCCTATTTGGTGTTAAACCTTTTTCAAATATTGTCCTTAATTTGCTTACGCGCACAAAATCATTGACTTTGAATCTTTCAAGATCCGCAATTTTTACGTTGCTGTATATGGTGGTTAAGAGTTTCTCCGCGATCGCAGGAGTAACGTCGATGGGCCTCATGCCAATCGTACGATGTTTTACAGCATGGTACTTTATAACGAGATGCGGTAACGCATCGATCCACTTGTAATTACCATTGAGTGTACACATTTTCCACATATTATTTTTGAGAGTGCGATTGAATTGTTCGACGACCCAGGTCTTCCTAATAGAATACATTGAATAATGATTGATGTTGTATTTCTCCCTAAGTCGTTGCACGTTTACATTGTAAAATTCTCTGCCTTTGTCAGTTTGAAGATTTTTCGGATATCTGCTATGATCTTCTATGATTTTCGCGATCGTTGAACCCTTTTCGTTGCCAGTTTCACTTTTCAGGGGTACGGCCCAAGCATACCTGCTTAACACATCGATGACAGCGAGTATGTAATTCTAGCCTTTGTTGAAACGCGAATACGGCCGCATTTCGACTACATCAGCCTGCCACAAATCATCATACCCACGTACGATGCCACGTCTTCGCGGAAAGTTTTTTCTTGCTGGAGCATGTAATTCCTCCGCTGGCTACATTTCTTCAAAGCAGCTAGCAAAGTTTTTTCTTCTCCGAGCATATCTTGTGTTGAGGAGATGATTTTTTACAAATCTTCTTGCGTTGTGCCAGATACATCGTCGGTTACACTACCGGCAGAAAGTCTCCGGACAAGAGTTGGAAAAAGTGCCCGAACGGTTCTTTATGCCGTTTCGCCGGTAGTTGGGCTAGGCCAATTTGACCAACGGCGTTTTAAAGAGGGGGGATTTACCTACATTTTGGCTTATCAAAAAACATTTTACGATTTTTTTTACACTTGGCACCCAATTTTGAAAACGACAATTTTTTGTCGTTTTTTTGTTGTTTTGTGAGTGGACCCCGTTTACAGTAAAAATATTTTTTATGCATTTCTCCTATTAAAATAAAAAAAGGGGAAACCTAAGCTTCAATTTCGTTTTGTAGAAAAAATTTTGCGATTTTTTTTCCCAAAAATATTTCGTTTTTTCGATAAAAATATACAATATGAAAATTGCTCCGGAGTACGAAAACGACGAGGTTTACAACAAAACCTCAAGACGGTAAAAAGTTGCGTTACTTTTTGTTGAGTTCATCAGAATTTTTTCAGATTATTTTTGCGAAATTTTTTTAAAATTTATTTCCGGTCGGAACTCGATTGATCTCAACACCATGATAATAATATAATTAATTTTTTTATTTACATACTATACTTTGGTCTCGTCGAAGAAACCTCCTCTCGCTGACAGCACGCTCTTTACCACACGCGGCATCCTCTCCACAAGTTTTTCGAATGTCTCTCGGGGTGTTTTTTTCCATGATTTTTGTAGGGATTCCCATGGCTTTTCGGCGGATGAATGCGTGACCTTGCGCACTTGCCGATCCATTTCATCCCACAGCAGCTCTATGGAATTGAGATCGGGAGATTGAGGAGGCCATTGCATAATTTGAAGCTCCCCACTTTTTTGCTTCGTTTCAAGATACTTCGAGCAGAATTTTGAAGTATGTTTCGGGTCGTTGTCTTGTCGAAAAACGAACTCCTTCCGATGAGTCGCTTTCCAGAAGGAACAGCCTGGTTTTTCAGAATCGCGTGATATCCTTTTTGGTCCAGGATTCCTTTGACTCGGTAGAGTTCCCCCGCACCAGCATACGAAAAAGATCCCCACACCATTACAGAACCGCCGCCGTGTTTAACGGTTGGAATTACGCAATCAGGATGCATTTTCTCGTTAGCTGAGCGACGAACGAAAACTCGACGTTTTCCTCCAAATATTTCAAATTTGGATTCGTCGGTCCATAATACCCGTTTCCAGTCTTCGATCATCCAATTCTTGTGCTTGCGTGCCCAATTCAATCGCTTCTTTTTGTTTCCACGGCGCAAGAGTGGCTTTTTCGTTGCGACTCTTCCGTATAATTGTGCGCTGCGCAAGCGTTGTTTAATCGTCGTAATTGAAATGTTTTTTCCACGACTTTCGACAAACTGCGCTTGGATGTTTGCCGCCGTACGTTTTCGATTCCTTTTAGACATCACAATTATTGATTGGTCTTCCGCTACGGAAGTAACAGGAGGCCTCCCGGAACGATTTTTATCGCGGTTCGATTGTGTCTCTCTCAAGCGTTTTATAGCATCCCCAACGGTTTATTTGGGTATTTTTAATCGATTTGCAATGTAGCGAATTTTGAACCCTTCATTGCAAAGAGCAAGGATTGATGCACGCTTTTCGATGCTTAAATTGGGTTAACGACCCATTTTTTTCTTAAAAATAAAAATAAAATTAACTAAGAAGTCGAAAATTTTATTTAATTAACCGTCAATAAATTAATAGTTAAACACACTTCAAATTCAATATATTATTCGACACGATACGACAGGAAAATCTAACGCGAACGTTTTTTCGATGCTTGCCGAAGAAGTACTGAGTCGAAATAGTTTTTGAATATTTTTTCATTGTAACACGTAAAGAGTGCGTGGACGTTTCTCCCACTCTTTGTTTTCTTCTTGTTTTCGAAGTAGAGTAGTCAGCGGACATAGCGAATCTCGCGATGGAGTGTCTGTCCTTGTTCCTTGTTTATTTTTTCGCGAGGTTCGCATTGTCGAGCATTCGCGAGCGTTCGCTTTGTCGCATAAGTGAGCGATATATTTTTTTTTACTACTCTACAAAGAGTGGGAGAAACCTTCACGCACATGTTACAATGAAAAAATATTCAAAAATTATTTCGACTCAGTACTTCTTCGGCAAGCATCGAAAAAACGTTCGCGTTAGATTTTCCCGTCGTATCGTGTCGAATAATATGTTGAATTTGAAGTGTGTTTAACTATTAATTTATTGACGGTTAATTAAATAAAATTTTCGACTTCATTAGTTTTTTTTTTTTGAAGGAGAAGAAAATGGGTCGTCGACCCAATGCAAGCATCAAAAAGCGTGCATCAATCCTTGCACTTTGCAATGAAGGGTTCAAAATTCGCTACATTGCAAATCGATTGAAAATACCCAAATCAACCGTTGGGGATGTTATAAAACGTTTCAGAGAGACACAATCGAACCGCGATAAAAATCGTTCCGGGAGGCTTCCTGTTACTTCCAAAGCGGAAGACTAATGAATAATTGTGATGTCTAAAAGGAATCGAAAACTCACAGCGGCAAACATCCAAGCGCAGTTTGTCGAAAGTCGTGGAAAAAACGTTTCAATTACGACGATTAAGAGCGGGCTGTCAGCGAGAGGAAGTTTTTTCGACGAGAACAAAGTATAATATGTAAATAAAAAAATTAATTATATTATTATCATGGTGTTGAGATCAATCGAGTTCCGACCGGAAATAAATTTAAAAAAAAATTCGCAAAAGAAATCTGAAAAAATTCTCATGAACTCAACAAAATGTAACGCAACTTTTTACCGTCTTGAGGTTTTGTCGTAAACCTCGTCGTTTTCATACTCCGGAGCACTTTTCATATTGTATATTTTTATCGAAAAAACGAAATATTTTTGGGAAAAAAAATCGCAAAAATTTTTCTACAAAACGAAATTGAAGCTTAGGCTTCCCCTTTTATGATTTTAATAGGAGAAATGCATAAAAAATATTTTTACTGTAAACGGGGTCCACTCGAAAAACAACAAAAAAACGACAAAAAATTGTCGTTTTCAAAACTGGGTGCCAAGTGTAAAAAAATCGTAAAATTTTTTTTGATAAGCCAAAATGTAGGTAAATCCCCCCTCTTTAAAATGTCGTTGGTCAAATTGGCCTAGCCCAACTACCAGCGAAATGGCATAAAGAACCGTTCGGGCACTTTTTCCAACTCTTGTCCGGAAACTTCCCGCCGGTAGTGTACATACTGAATCGTTTTGGACGTATCGTTCATAGTTATTCGAAGAGCATCCTCTAGTGCGATGAGTTTCTTCTCAAATTCATCCAGGCATTCTGTTAACAGGTTGATTTTCATTTCCATGTAACGTTTATTAACAGCATCGTAATCCCCTTCAGTTACGGGTATCAATGGTGACGAAGGAATTATGAGTATCATCGATGTATAGGTTAATTTATAATGAGATCAGCTTCGCAAAGTTCCTCAATAACCGACATTATCTCATTATCGTGAACGTTGTAACCCGCGTGTCGTGAAGCTTCCAATAATCGCAAACGATCGACCAACTCGTTGGGATCATTTCAATGCACATAATCGATTTCGTTATTATTTAACGTTATGGCGAGCGGTACTTCTATACCTTTTCCAACTTTTCGGTCGCAAGTTGATGGTCCAATTATGTATTTATACTTGTAGACTTTGTTACCCAATACTTTTCGAGTTTATTGCCACCACGTCAATGTGCATTTGTTGCCAACAATATACTTTTATATTTGTCTTTGTCTTCCTCAGTGTATATTGTATCATCAGGTATTCTCTTGAAGATTAAATCATAGAGTCCAGGGGTAGAGTCCCAAGTATTTTATGCAATCGATGAATATATTATCATCATTATCCACATCGAAACGCTTATCGCCTAACATCATTCCTTCATTAGTAAATTTTACGTTATATACGTAATCCATGCTGGAATTTTTGTCGTGTGAAAGAAGAGATAAAATATGAAGTTAACCAAGTAGACCGAAATGTTCCCTAATGTATTTTGACCCCCAGCCGTTCGTAATTGTCGTTCAACTCAAGACACAAATTTGGGCGTAGTCTCAAAAACGGCTTCTTCAACAATGGTGGCTGTTTGCAGGGGTCCAGCAGCCATCGACTTATCATCCAGAAATTCTTTGCGTCGCTTGCGTTTCAAGTGATTCGGTGCAGAAGTTACCAGCGAATCTTGAAATAATGAACGTGTGCGCTTTGTTTCTTGTTTTACATCCTTTTCTAGATCCTTTGCTTCCGACATGCTTAACTATTCATTTTCCGGGCTAAGAGATTCAACAGCAGCTGATTTTTCTCCAATCTGCTTGAGAGGTTCAGTGATTGGCTTGAAGTGTCTCTCCTATGCAAGATCTTCTTCCATTTTTCCAGTCTTCATAGCTTGATATTTTTTGCGTATTGAGTCACTTGTTTTCGCAATTTCCCTCGCAATCTATTCATCAGTATCAATTGTTGTCGTCATGTTATGCCCGCATGAAATTATTTTTCGGTCGTTGCACAGCTGATGTCTCAATGCTGACTGAATACATCACGGTATAGTAAACTCGTTTTATCCATTTCTATATCGACCACTGGATAAAGAGCTATCTTTGTCTATTACCATGAAGCCGTATTTGTTTTACCAACATTTTTGATATCACCAGAAAATCTTCATACGATATATCCGTATTTACATGATCATTGTAAACACGTTTCAAGTTTGTACGATCATGTTTAAATAAAATCAGCAGATTCACATTGTCACGTATCAAATGCTTGGGAACCTGGGCATATATTTGGCAAAGGTCGAAATAATCAACGCTCCAGTTTCTGCCGATCGCAAATTACTCTCTTACTGTATTTTGCTTGTCACATGCTACGTCATCGAAAATAAAAATGGAGTTTGGAAGCACTTCGTGCGGGGGGATAACATCACTATTATTTGAGAATTTAAATAGCCAATTTCGTTGATCGATGTCAACAGCTTTTCTAAATACTGATAGTGTGGCTGTTGAAGCTATTTCGAGTATACATATAGGCTTTCAAAACGTACCCCATTTGGACTTTCTATTAAACTTGACAGAACATTGGTTTTGCCACAATTTCAAGGACTGCAAATAATATTGCGTATCGTACGTGGCAGCATGTCTTCATGATTGCGTACTTGTTGGCCCTCCATTACTCTATCGTCGAAGTTGGTCAATTGAATCACCGTTGCTTGTTGCATGAAAGGCATGTTTTCTCTCTCGAATCTAAACACACATTCGCCCAAAATACGTCGTGTGAGGAGTATTTATAAGAGTGCACCGGGCCAAATCTGCTCACAAGGGGGCGTTGCGAGGTCGATGTCTCCGATTTCGATGAAATTTGGCATGCGTGTAGAATGGGGAAAAATAGGCGACGCGTATTTTTTTATATCGGCGGTCCCCGAATTTTAAGGGTTGCAAAGCACCCTCGAAAATTAGGGTGTTTTTCGTTTTTCGTCGATAACGTTTTAACGGTACGAGGTATGAAAAAACTTCAAATTGCAACAATGTTTATTTTTTCATGTACAACACATTGGAGATGAGAACGATGCAGAAAGCAACAAATTTCATATTGTTGATTGCAAAAATGCAACTTTTTCAACCGTATCTCCGAGAATTTTTAATCGATTGGGATGTAAATTTGCATACACGTAGAGAATGGTAAAGTGCGGATATGGATTTTTTCTTTTTCCGACATCTCACAAATAAGGGGCTGAAACTGCCCGTCGATTTTTTTGCCGAGAGCATCGTATAATCAGCTAGCTTTTTGGCATTTTGGTCTAAATTCACGTCAATATATGTTCATGTCATGACGCAATTGCATATTTGTAACATTCCAGCCCCCCCCCAACGGTCCCCCTCTCGAAAGGCAAACGTTGAAAGTTCTTACCGTGCGGCATGGAAGAAAATCTGTAGAAATAAAAATGGGTTACAAAGAAAGTACAATTAGTCAAAATAGTCGATACACATTTTCTCGTATTGGCGGAACACTCTTAAGGGGTCAACGCACCCTTAAAAACTTCGTTCTTTCCATAGCTCGTGAACGGGCAGAAATAAAAATAAAGATCGAAAGGAAAAAATGTATTCTTCGATTACTCGACGTTCATGATGATCATGATGAGTACAGCAGTAAATGGCGTGTTGTTTATTGCAATAATTCGTGAATTACTTCTGAAAAATCACTCTTCAGTTTTTCACTAATATGGGCAGAGGCAAGGATCGCAATCACGGTCTGCTTTCGTGCTTCGGGAAGCAACTGGATTACAATTGTATATTTACGAAGAAATTATCCCCCGCCACGTGCTGCCTTTGAATATTTCAACACAATCGGTGTTCTCACGCTTACTCATTTAGGAAACGTTTCAACTCTATGTTTTTTATGGATCATACTTATTACAATAATGATAGTCATGATAAAAGTGTTTGAAACAAAGAGATTTCTTACACCACGTACAAGTGATAATAGCTGCTTCGCCGCATATATCGCATGTGGGTACATTCGCAAAATTCTACCGGATTTTCGAAGTTTGGTGGTCTTTCTTCTTCGTACCCGCTTTTGTACCACGCATATTTGAAAAGGTTTGTAAACCGTGGAGAAGAAAACTGGTTGCGTGTAAGAGATTGTAATTTAAGAATATTGTTTCTCAAATGCAGATTGACGTCGTAATTTTATAATATTACCGCGTCAGAAAAGTGTTTGACGAAGTTTTTCCATACACGGAAGCCATAAACATCAAGGGGCTGTATCATTCCAATCGTACCTGCAGGAATGACTAATTATCATATGGACTAATTGTCCACAGAACTAGTGAAACTAGTGCAACATATTTACCTGCTGGAATGGTTAAAACTTTAATATCTTTCCCATGCATGTCCATTACTTTAAATGCAGTTGGATATTGACAGCTCCAAGAATCCATAAGTATTATTGATTTTGGACCCGTATTGGGAGTATATACTTCTTGGAACCATCGCTTGAAATGATTAGTCGTCAATTTTCCACATTTCGAAGCCAATAGAAATATATTTTCGGCTCTGAACATAGTTTGTTCCATTCGAGGACCAAATTTGCCAGTAGATTCTTTTAAAACGATCAACATAGGTGCCAGAAGCTTGCCACTCGCAGAAAGCAAAGGCTGTTTAGTATAACTGTGTGTTGTTGATGTTTTCGATTGCACGACTGTCTCAAGGATTTTCTGCCTTTCTTTTGCCAATGTGCGGCCTGTATGTAGCTCTAAATTGAATCCACTCTGATCAGAATTTAATGTGTTTTCAGCCCCAACTTTGGCTATTTTGACTTTTATCATTTTTATAAATTCGATAGCTTTGTTTTGAAGTGAATCAGCTGTTGTTTTGTTACATATTTAGTAATCTTTCGTGACACAATTCCATGTTGATTTTTGAATGTTCTTAGCCAAGAAACGGATGCTTGAAAATTTACGGCTGGTATTTCTACAATTTCTTGTGCACGTAAGGCCCATCGTCGAAGATCTATATCATGGATAGGCAGGATTTTGTCCATATCATCATTAAAATTGTTTAACGTGTAGTGAGCTATCTTTATTAACTTTTCTTTGTAGGTGCCACCCTTATTTATACGATGGGCCCACCGGCGCAATTGCGGCTCTGATTTCACCTTTTTGAATTTCGTTTGAACAGATGACAACTTTCTATTCCCATTTGCCCCGGATCTCCAGTAATCTACAGCTCTTGAATTGTATTCGCAATTCAATTCTTCTATATCTTGGGTACGTACATTTTCATCAATTTTTGGATCTATGTATCGTTGTCCGTGCCAATCTCCTTCACTGTCATCTTCTATTACGGCTGCTTCATGCATTTCATTTGGTGATAGGAAATCCAAACCAGTTTCGACTTCCATTTTCATAGGTTGATCCATCGCTTCAATGATCATGCTTTCTAGATCCTTACTGAACTGTTTTTCCTGTTCGGTGATTGGAGTGCGAGGCAAATTCATAGCATTTATCGCTATGGATTGAAGTTGAATAATATTCACCGGATGAACGTACATTATAATTTGTTTTTCGAACTCAAAATGTATGGCTGGTTTCTCCGTCTTAACTGCAGCAATAATGATCGTTGGTGAATTTATATAACTTGAAACCCAATTGATAAATACACACGAAAAAATAACGACGACACACGCTATTACCAGAACTGCTATTAACCTTTAATAAGGCGATTTCAAGGTTATCATGAGAGCCGCTCTTTGCAGCATAGTCGCTCTTTGCAAAGATTTATTTCTTTCGTTCATTGGTTCTGCTGTTTGTGAAATTAAAGTTAAAGATAAAGATTAAATTATGCTGCGTTATAAGCTGATAAAATTTTTTGCATCATTCTGTTCATGAGTTGCAGCGGCAACCCAAAAACGCTGTAATCTCTGCAGAATGCCTTCGATACGATGAGCGGAGTGGAATTTCTTCGTAAATATACAATTGTAATCCAGTTGCTTCCCGAAGCACGAAGTCAGTCCGTGATTGCGAGCCTTGCCTCTGCCCATATGAGTGGGAAACTGAAGAGTGATTTTTCACAAATAATTCACGAATTATTGCAATAAACAACACGCCATTTGTTGCTGTACTCATCATTATCATCATGAACGTCTCGTAGTCGAAGAATACAACATTTTTTCCCTTCGAACTTCATTTTTATTAAGAAAACGAGAAAATGTATATCGACTATTTTGACTGATTGTACTTTCTTTATAACCCATTTATATATCCACAAATTTTCGTCCATGCCGCAAGGTAAGAACTTTGAACGTTTGCCTTTCGAGGGGGCACCGTTGGGGGGGGGGGGGCTGGAATGTTACAAATATGCAATTGCTGTCATAACACGAACATATATTGACGTGAATTTAGCTGATTATACGATGCTTTCGGCAAAAAAATCGACGGTCAGTTTCAACCCTGACGCCAGGTGTTACCGTTTACATACGTGGGGGGTGTCAAGGTTTGCTTTACGTTACGATTTTAGAACTGACAAAAATAGCAACATCTGCATGTTCAAATTTTTTATGTAAAACTCGCGCGCTATTTTACCGCCGAAAGTTGACAGCTTACCATACGAATTGTCAGTTAAGGAGGGAAGTCACGGTGCAAAAACTTGCACAGTAGCGTTTCTAATTGCCCCAAGCAAAATTTGAAGAAAAAAATTGTTTTTATAATGCTTGAAAGTACATATATTGAAAAATATGTTGGCTACATTTTTATTCACACGTCCAAAAATTGACGGTGTTACAGTCACTTTAGTGAGAACAGGTAGCGCAACCGGTTAGTGCCCTTAGTCCCTACAGGTGTGGCATCGTTCACAATAGATGAAGTGCAGGCTCTTATTATTTTGTGAAATATAATGAAGATGAAGAACCGTCATATCGCCTGCGACTAGATACTTCAATGTAAGTATCAATATTCTAGAAAAAACATAACTTTATATCAAGAAAAACGGAACGAAAATTTTGAACGCGTTTTTCTCGAAACTCCTTTTTTGGACCTTGTCCCAGTGGATACTCAAAAATTATCGATCGATTTTCAATTTTTGTTGTTGACATCTTTGTAATCGTAGTGACTAAGGTGCACGTAGCCGATGTTTTAAATGTTGATAATTACTATTGTTCTAGACTGTTTGAATACAAAAACGGGTCTTGAAAATAGAAAAAATGTACAAATTGTCGGCATTTTGTAAAAAAACCGAAATAAAAAAGGGCTACGCATAACCATAGCTACATTTGTATAGATATCGATACATTTTTGATTTTTCATTTACAGATCCTTTCACATAGATGTCGATGGGACAATGAAGAGACATTTTTTTTCGTCGTCAAATCAAGGCATATATCTGGGTTAATTTGAAATATTTTTTCATTGAATTGGTATTAAACTAGATGAATATATACTTCATTAAATGAGTATAAGCGCGATCTTTTCATAATTAGTTATGTCTATGAAAAAAAAATCGCAGTTATTGAAGACAAAGCACCTGTTACGTAATGAAATATAGTGTGGGGTTCCCGCCAAGCATTACGGTCCTGTTACATGGGCGGGGGGTTAAAAATTGGGAAATTTGGCGTTACATAATTTGTGTACGCGCCCTTATCCAATGTAAAATGTGTTGAAAAGAACGAAAAGCCGATCGAGAAAGACTCAAAGTTCTCTTTGAGGCTTTCTCGATCGTTTCGGCATTTTTTTCCAACAATTTTCAAAATTAATTTTCTAAGGGGAAAAATAAAAACTGAATTACATATTGGGAAAAACATTTATTTTTTAATCATGTTTTCCAACACCGTTTGGACCAAAATTTTAAACGCCCGCTCGTTTTGGGCAACTTCACCATGCGTCCGGTGCGGCGAGCGACTGCGCTTGCGGTCCCCGGTAGCAATGTTTTATTTTTTATTAAACATATGTGAATTAAATATTACAAATAATGCCTGGACAGGCGAGAGTAGCTAAAGCGAGAGGAATTTCGATATTTTTCGAGTATAAAATGGAGAAAACATAGATTAAAAAATCGATTCACCGCGGATCGAACCCGGACCATAAGCATTGTTAATCCGTCAAGTTGTAAACTCAGCCACGACACTCATTAAGGATACAGAAACATTTACGATACACGCTTATCTATAATGTTTAGTGTTAAAAAAAACCGCCGAAACGACCGCGGGAAAGGCTCAAGATTTCTCTTTGAATCTTCCACGGTCGTTTCGGCGTTTTATTTTTGAAGACGGAATGACACACCATTGCCGTCGGTATGGCAGAACACGATTCTAGATACCCACGGATTTCCGAAACGGCTCTTCAGAATTTCATGAAATTTGGCCAGAAGACGTCAAATTGATAGACGAACCGCTGTCTGCCCCTCAAATTTCTTGAACTTGAGGAAAAAAAAGTAGATTGTCTTACCATGCTGAACTCGTGATTGAAATGATTGAAAATAAAAATGTTCGCTAATGCCACGACTTGGAGAGGAGCAGAGCCGCGTAGCCACATTAAAAACACATTTTTTGACACCTCAATCATTTCATTCCTTCGCATATCTTCAGAAATCCGTGGGTATCTACAATTAATAGGTAATTGCAGACGATTTCAAACAAATCTCGCACGACGTCCGAGACAGCTAATTCTCGCGAATTGCGGCGAGGCGCTCGTGTCGCATTCTGCAGACGACGTACATCGAAGTCGATGAGGCGAAAAACTTGATAGCTAGGATTCAGCCGAGTGTTCATAAAATGTCGAAAATTGTGCGGTCGTCTTCAACAATTTTTTTTCTTGTTTTTCAACAAAAAAAATAGTTGAATGTGGAGTGTTCGTGCTGCGTTACGTCCGACAGACTTGCGGATATTTCTCCGTGCGAGCCGCGTGAGTGATTTATTCGTCCAGTGACGTTAAGGTTATTCCTTTTTATTTATCTATTCACATTGCTTATTCCTTTTTATCCGGAGAAGTTTTTCTTGTCAGTTCAGGCTGTGTTCAATCATTTTAATGTTTTTACATTGCCTCATCAGAGATTTACAATGTCAATCTGCAAAAAAGGCTTCGCAATAATATAAATAAACAAATGGAAAATATAAATACATACCACTCCATCGTATTTAAAATATTTTTGTAATCAAGTTCTGATCCCCTCTTTGGGTCTCACAATTGAATGTTTTTCAAAGCATTTCAACCACTCGATAATTTCTCACGTTTTAGGTCCAAATATTGCAGATCCATTATAGAACAATGTGAACAAGTTCGGCATTAGTTGTTCTATAAATACTCATAATTGCTTAATAAAATTACATTTCGTGTCGTTAAGATTAATAAATTGCCTTACGTCAGCGCTTATAAGTCTGTGGCCATAGAGTGCGAAAGCTGCAACTGAAAGTGTACTCGTGGCGCTTTGTAAGAGGCGCAAGCTCTTTGCGGATACTTTTGTGCCGCAAATAAATTTCTTCATCGTGTGGACCAAAGAACCTTTGGGCGCATGTCAAAATTAGAAAAATGTCCATGCAAAGTCCATGCAAATGTCCATGCAAAGGTCCATGCAAAGAACAACAAATACTGGAAGCAATGTTTCGTTAGACTTTGTCTACAGTACTGTCCATGTGAAGAACTCTGACTGACATTTTATAACATTCTTAACAGGGATTCAGTGAATCATCAGAAGATTTTTCTTGCCACTGAACAAGATAACAAGTTTGACAAGTAGTGGCAGAGCGAATAACTTGCCGAACTGCTTGTGAAACTTGTCATTTTCTTCAGTCCCGAGAGAAAAGTTCTGATTATTCACTGAATCCCTGTAAAGAAAATTTCAAAATGTTACTGGGAGTTTTTCACATGGACTGTGGAGAAAGTCTAATGAAACATTGCTTCCACCCCTTGCCGTTGTTTGCATGGAACCTATCGCGCGTACAGTGAACAGTGAGGTTTTCCCAATTTTTTTATGCGATGAAAGTTTCTTTGGTCCTCATGATGTGGAAATTTGTTTGCAGCACGAAAGTATCTGCACGGAGCTTGCGCATCTTGCAAAGTGCCGAGAGCACACTGCACAGTGCAGCTATCGCACTCACTGTTCACAGAGTTAAAAGGACTAATGCAAGGCAATTTATTTATCTTTAGGAAACTAAATGTCATTTTCTTAAACAATTATGACTATTTATAGAACAACTGATGCCGGACTTGTTCACATTGATTTGTAATGTATTCGCAATGTTTGGACCTAAAAGGTGAAAAATTATGAGATGGTTGAGATAATTTGAAAAAAAATTGGATCGTTAAACCGTAGGACCGTAAGAGGAAGAGACTGAAACTTGACTATGAAAATATTTCAAGCACGATGGAGTTGTATGTATTTATATTTTCTATTTCATTATTTGTATTATTCTGGAGAGTCTCCGTTTTTCAAATTGAAGGTGTAAATCTCTGATGAAGGTGTAAAATGTTTCAAAGATTTTCACAGCCTGAATAGACAAAAAAAATTAAGCATTCAAGAAAAACTAATTTTCACACAACAGCTCATATCATTTGCAATGCAATACAATTGTTAGTGACTTATGTGAACTATTCATGCATCAATTACCTATTGCATGCGCTCCACGTTTTTCGTTTTAAGTCTAACAAGTATTTTCATAGCCATTGAAAGTTCACACATCTGTATGAGGTTAGGAATTTGTATGGGGTCATAAATCTGTAGGGGCTAGGATAAATTATTTTATACTTTTTAGTCCGCTTAAAAAACGTATATTTAAAAAAAATGTATTTAATAATTTAATTTTTTATTCTTTCTTTTTCACTAAACTGGATTTTATTTCTTTGTTTATTTTGTTACAATTTTTTCCCTCTTTTTCTCTTTCTATTTCTTACACACTTAATTCTTCAATCTGAAACCTGTTGCGAACTGTTAAATATTGTATGTTATTTAAATATATACAATATCTATTTGTATATTATATTATTTATATTATATTTTTTACATTTATATTTATTTTGTCTGTCTGTTTACTTTTTGACATCCAGTTCTGAGCTATGTTTCAACTTTTAAGTCTCCAGCTCATGCGGAAGTTAGTTTAAAATCGATAGGGAAATTTGTACCGAACAGATAACCAAATAAACAGACAGACAGGAAAGCGATCTAACACAAGTATGGTAAAAAGTGAAGAAAGGCCATTATTATTTTTTCCCACGATAATTTCGTTTACTAAGAGCAAAAAAATTGCTTTTCGACATTTACGAGTATTTTCGCTCATGAAAAGTGAGTATTTGTACGAAGAAAAAATAATTCATTTTCTTTAATAAAAAAATGTCTATTTCTCAAAGCTTACTTTTACTCGTTTGTCTATTTTTCATTAAAAAATAACAAATAAACCCGCTAAAAGTAAAAAAGTCCATTTGGTAACGGTTTTTGTTATCAAAATTAACTGGATTTTAAAACTTGTAACCTCTCTGTATTTCCTATACTTTTTTGTAATACGAAATTTATCTTCTGTTATTTTGGCATATTGCGAATCTTTTTTGTCTATAAATTTGCCATAAAAATTTGATGTATACATTTAGTTAGAAAAAAATGTAGACTACTAAAAATGAATGTTTTCATTTAAAAAGCTCAAATATACCAATATTCCAAGTTAGCAGAAAATAAATTTCGTATTAAAAAAAAATATTGAAAACATAGGGTGGGGGGGTATAAACTTTAATAAAAATACAGTTCATCTTCCAAACAAAAAACCGGGTGAAACAATGAAATTGTTTACCTCCAGAGGGTATATTGGTTACTTTCCAATGAGAAATAGACAAACGAATAATATTGCACTTTCAAAAATGACATTGAAAGTTTGTCCGATGAAACAAAATTTTGAAAAAATGGATTATTTCCTTTTATCAAATTGCCACTTTCCATAAGCGAAAATACCGCATTTGCGTCACCTGCACCGTTGGATTTTGCAGCGCGTACGCAGCAATCGTTTTTGTTGCTGAGGTATAGAAAGTACCGCACCTACTGATCACAACCGCGGTCGAGAAAAATGCAAAATCAATTGTTTAAATAAGTATTTTTGCGTAATTTTTACCGTTGGTCTTTGCAGCGCGTAAGCAGCAATCATATTTGCTGAGAGGTACAGAAAGTACCGTATCTACCGATTACGCCCGTAGTCGAGAATAAATGCAAAAAGAATTGTTTAAACATTTGTTTAAACAATTATTTTGGCGTCATTTTCACCATTTTTTTGGCAGCGCGTAAGCAGTAACCATATTTGCTGAAAGGTATAGAAAATACCGTATCTACCGATCACACTTTTGATCGACAATACTTGCAAAAATAATTGTTTAAAGAATTATTTTTGCGTAATTTTCACCATTGTTTTTTGCAGCGCGTAAGCAGTGATCATACTTGCTGAGAGGTATAGAAAGTACCGTATCTACCGATCACACTTTTGATCGAGAATACATGCAACAATAATTGTTTGGAGAATTATTTTTGCGTAATTTTTACCGTTGGTTTTTGCAGCGCGTAAACAGCAATCATATTTGCTGAGAGGTACAGAAAGTACCGTATCTACCGATTACGCCCGTGATCGAGAATAATGGCAAAAAAAATTGTTTAAAAAATTATTTTTGCGTCATTTTCACCATTGTTTTTTGCAGCGCGTAAGCAGTAATTATATTTGCTGAGAGGTATAGGAAGTACCGTATCTACCGATCACACATTCGATCGAGAATACTTGAAAAAATAATTGTTTGAAGAATTATTTTTGCGTAATTTTTACCGTTGGTTTTTGCAGCGCGTAAGCAGTAATCATATTTGCTAAGAGGTATAGACTGTGCCGTATCTACCGATTACAATTTTGATCGAGAATACATGAAAAAATAATTGTTTGAACTATTATTTTTGCGTCATTTCCACCATTATTTTTTGCAGCGCTGTCAACAACGACGAACGTGCATCGTTCGAGTTGTTAGCCGCTGACGTCTCTGTCCCAGGCTCTCGCGGTGGGAACGTAATCAGCATGGCCTAAAACTTATCTGCCGCTGGAGCCCCAAGTGTCGCCTTTTACGAGGGCCCTACCTTTTCTGTATTTTCCCTTCGAGTTTATATTTTCCGGCGTGCCTAGCTGTCGGCATCGCGACCGAAAGGGCCGAGGAAATGCGTCTAGCCCGACTGGACGCTTTCCCACGCCGAGCCGTACAACTGCAAATACTCGATAAGGAAAAGGACTGTTCCCCAAAAACACCCACATTTTTGGAGGGGAATCAAGAAGATGCTGAGGGCCCGATCGGGAAAAACAAGGCATTCAGTATTGAGCAAGGGCGAGAATCAGAAGGACGACTCCGCGCGACTCCTCTCTAATTCTCTAAGCAGTAAAACACGCGATCACCAACGATACGCTGCGAATAGTAGAGTAGGAGCGTATCCAACCTATTGACCTCTATAAATACGGATCTGTATTTCATTTATTGTGTATCAATAAATCGGGCATTATTGATTAGAATCATTAATCACCTCGCGTCAGTTATTCGACTAACTATCTTATTTAGTCTGGCGATCCAACCCGCAGAGCCCAACTGTTCCCATAGGACAAATTGGCGATCCTGCCAGGATATAGTTATGCGACTGCTCTCCGCAGGAGTCACACTGATTATATCGATCGTCTAAACTTGGAGCCTTCTGCACCGAGTCAGTGCGAGTAAAAATCAAACAGCGACGCGTGTTTACGGACGCTCTTCGGGAATATTAATTATTTGAATTTCGTCTTCCGCGTCGAGATATCCAAGAATTAACATACCCGAGAACATTTCAAGCGCGCGAGTGTTTCAGTGCTATCGTGAATAGTGACGTCGCGCTGCCTGAAAAAATCGTACCGTAAAATTCGTGAAAGCCTCAATCGAAGAGCGTAGAGCAGCAAGAAATCAGAATCGTCGGACCCATCGCAATCGTCCAGTCAGAGAAGATTCCAGGATTCGACGTCGTCCGAGCGCTAAATTGAAGGAAGTTCACGGAATGAACACCTACATCACCTCCCTACTTCTTCTGTTCTCCCAAATGTAAGTCAGTTATATCTCTGTATATTTTCTACTTGCCGAGGGTCTAGAACACAAGCGCAAGAAGAGAAAGGATAACCGAACGGAACCGGGAAATCCTATAAATAGAACGCATAAAATTGGTAAATTAGCCAATTACTTAACAACAAACAAGTATTAAATAAATAATCAAGATGAGCCCCGAAAACGTGAGGAAACATATCGAACGATACGCTAAGTTGGGGATAGAGATTCGAAATTTAGACGCGACATTGCTAAAGGAACATCCGCCCACCGAGAGGCTAATTTTCTAAGAGACAGTTAAGAGACTGTTAATAGAACGGTCCACGATTCGCACAATGTTAGAAGGATTGCCTAGCGCACGAGACATCCTTAACGAATTAGACGTTGATCCGGACGATATTAGCGACGACGTAGCTATCGACGTTCATCAACCGAGAGCTCATGAGCGAGAACAACAGCGGCAAGCAGACGAAGCCGCCCGAGCTCGTCAGCTCGAGCAAGATAGGACAATAGCCCAACGTCTAGCCGAAGAAGAAGAAAGAAATTTCGCGATTGCGAGGCAGCAAGCAAACCAGCAGCCTCCCCCGCGACAGCCCGTGTCGGAGGCCATGACTCTTGAGGACGACCCTTTACCGACCGGCCCACCGGCAACCGACACAGCCGTCCCGGGTGTCGCTAGTACAACCCAGGTAATGAACCAACCCCCACCCTTGTACCTCCAGTCACACTTCGCGACCTACAGCGGACTGACCCCCGAGGAAATAATTTCGAGAGTCGAATTGGGTAAGATCCAAGCAACGACGACATTCATGCATGCCCATGAGCAACTCTCCACCTACCGGGAGATAGTGGCCAACGCTACTGCCGAAACTCGAGCCGGGGAGAGGCGACTTCAAGAACTCGAAGGGGAACGCGAACGTTTGGCGACTGCTGCCGAAGTAGCGACCCATTGCCTCGCCACCCAGCTCCGTGCCCTCGAGGAGAGGAACGCCGAGGCAGAGACATTCCGGCAAAAACTTCGGGAAGCTGAAGAAAAACAACGGGGAATGCTAGAGGAAATGCACCGCTTGAGAAACCATCGCGAGGGCCACCAAGGAGCTGGACCGTCCACGTCATTCCGAGCCCCGACCCCCGAAGAAATACGGAATTGGGAACTCGAGGCACCCCTACCTCACACCCCAGACAGAGTATAAGCAAGCGATTAGACGGTCAATAAAGGAAGCTGAGAGGGAGGAAAGACTCCGTAAGGGCATCCAATAACTCGATCTGATCTCGAGAGAATCAGCCCGGGAGATCGAGGAACAACAAATTTTGCTCGAGGAAGTTCAGCGAAACCAGCGGAATAAAACAGTTCTGGAATCCGTGAAGGAGATACTGAAAGAAGAAAAAATCTCCATCTCGAACCCGCTTGCAACCCGGCTCGAGGCCACCCACCGGAAATGGGAGCAAGCGAGGGACATGACAACGCGGTCTAGCTAGGAACCGAAACAACCCAATGTAATGGATCCGCGGTTAGATCAACTCCGGATCAACCGAGCTGATCAATGGACGGAGGGAAACCATCGATTGAAAATGAATATGAGAATCGCCAGCGACGCTCGAAGGGGATGGAGATCAGGAGGCCCAGGTGAACCAGAAGGTCCAGGTGGCCCAGGAGGTCCAGGAGGCCCTCCGGGTTTCGGACCTCCCGCGGAACAGCCGAGGTGACCCGGACAAGAGCCTTACGGGGACATAGGACCTGGCTACCCCTTCGGCGGGCCACCAAACCCGCCCGATGGCCCCTATTATCCACCATCGCGAGGAAATACACACGAACAACCCATGGGAGGCGCAATGAAGGCAACCGAGTGTCTTCTGCTGGTACCCAAACTAGAAAGGCCCACTCCGATACTAGACTGGATTAAGTATTTCAAATTCGCATGCCGCTTCATATGGGGCACCCAAAAGCGGCATTCATCTCAATGGTTTTCGTTCAAAAAATATCGAACGAAATCACAAGATTAGCGACTGGCATCATCGAGACCGAGGCTGGGCTCGTTGAATTTGTCACCACGCATTTTGCTTACCTACCCGATTTCCAGATATGCATGGATAAACTCCGCCAGGTAAAACAAACAGGAACCATTCTGGACTACATAGCGAACATCAACCTCGCGCTGCAGGCTGTCAAGGAGGCCGATCAGAGGGATCAAGCCAAGGGTTCTCTGGACCATATGCCCTTGGTGTACGATCAAGCAATTTCTATGTTCATCCACGGATGCCGACGGGATGTATTCGATAGCCTAAAAGTTTATATTAATACCTACTCGAGTCTAACGGCCGCACCGCAAGCTGCCCAAGAAATCGACGAAGCCAACATCGCCTACCAACAAGCCAACGCAGAAAGAATGAAACTGCCAGGCTATCCAACCGAACAGCAACTAAGATACCATCAGCTTCCGCCAAAACAGTATTTGCACACTGCACCGAAAGGTACTCGGCAGTCGCCGATCACCGTAAATGTTGCCATAGCCAGCGCAGAGTCGATCTGTTACAACTGTGGTGGCAAGGGACACTTCGTACGAGATTGCCTAAAGCCTAGAGGGAACTTACAACCACGGCCAACCGGGGGACAACAAAGCTTCCAAAAGGGAAATTTTCGCCAAGACAGGCCACAACCCAAACCACCTCAGATTTACAACATAATCGATCAAGAAGCCCTAGGAAACTCAGTGACGGATGCCAACGAGGACAACGACGGAAATCAAGAGGAGGCATACCAAGAGTATCCAACGTCGGGGTCGGACGTCTGGAACGAGTCAGAATCCGCCCAGGAGGATTCACCCGAGACGTTGAACTACTAGTGGACACAGGTAGCTCGCTCAACCTGACAAAAAAGGTGTATACCCCAAGGTTTCCCGGTAGAAAAAGCGAAAAGAAGTTTCGTCATGGGAACCAGTCGGTTTGAAGCGAACGAGAAGGTCAGGTTGAGATATCTGGGGGAAACCAGCATATTCTACGTGCTACCTGACGATTCTATTATACCTGAAGATGGCTTTATGGGCCTACCGTTTATGAAACAGAGAGATTAAAATTTGTCAAACAAACATTCCGTGTTAAAACAGAGGACCCATGCGCTAATCACCGATGGAATTACCGTACCGCCCCACACGGCCGTGATGATAACATTCGCCGTCGACGGCCCGGATCGCGATTGTTTAATTACCACGGGTGCCTACGACAAAACCACCAAAAATGGAGAGGTGCACAAATTCGAAACAGCGTACGTTAACAGAATCGAAAACGGCTACACGGAGGTAATGTTCGAGAACCCAACAGACAAGGCCATAAACTTCGATGAAGATCGGATCCGAGTTACCGACGTAAAGATGGAAGGGGGGACACGGATAATACCTGCCTTACCCCGGAACAAAAACAAATTTTTGCTCGAAACCTCGAAACTCGATCACCTTGAACCAGAACAAAGGGAGATAATCACCGGTATTATCCTGGGGTACCAAGACATCTTTACATCTCCGGGTCAAGACCTAACAGCTGCACCGCATGTGAAGGACAAAATTATACCAATCAATGACACACCAATGAACATCAGCAATTTCAAGACAGCCCACGCCCACCGCGGAGAAATAAAAACCCAGGTAGCTGATATGCTAAAAAAGGGTATCATCAGAGAATCCGTGTCACCATTCAACTCACCTGTTTGGGTCGTCCCCGAAAAACCTAGACCCGACGGAGAAAAGAAATGGCGCATCGTCATCGATTTCCGGAAATTAAACAAAAATACGGTACTGGACGCCTATCACATGCCTCGCATCGAGAACATCTTCGACTCACTCGGGAATGTTAAATTCTTTAGTGCCTTCGAGTTAACAGCCGGATTTCATCAAATAATGATGGACGAGGACTGACGGAAGTATACAGGATTTTCACCGTTGGAGGGGCACTTTGAATATGAACGAATGCCATTTGGCCTGAAAAATGCTCCAGCCACGTTCCAGAAGATGATGGATCAGTGCCTAGTCGTACTGAATCACAAAATCTGCTGGGTCTACATGGACGCCATCGTTATCTTCGGGGAAACTATCGAAGAACACAACCAGAACCTGATTACCGTCTTCGAGAGGTTACGAAAATGTGGACTGACTTTGGAACCGGAAAAGTGTAAATATCTCCTACCGGAAGTCGAATATTTAGGGCACATCATCACAGCAGACGGTGTGCAACCGAACCCTGCAAAAATCGAAGCCGTCAGAGATTTCCCGGCACCAACCAACCCAAAAGAGGTCAAGTCATTTTTGGGACTCGCAGGTTATTATCGGCGATTTATAAAAAACTTTTCGCACATCGCCCGACCCATGGTCGACCTCACGAAAAAGGACGCCCGATTCGACTGGACTGAAAAATGCCAGAAAGCATTCGACGAATTGAAATCGTGCCTAATCACATCGCCGACACTCCGACGCCCGTGTTACGTCCTGAAGGGACGATTTTATTTTATGTTTATTCGGGTTCTGAAGGTCCCCGTTCAAATTTGGGATTTTACCGCACATCCCATACGGGCCCGGCACTCTTCGCTAGTGGGACTTGGGAAAGGAGTTTTCGGATGCGATCGGAAGTAAAGTTGCGAATAATGAACAAAAGAGTTTGGGGGTAACAACTAAATAATTTTAGGGTTTATTAATGTTACTTACAGTAGGTCGCGTTTCGCGGGGACAATTTCCCCTGCGGTCTCGTCACACGCGTACTCCCACTCTCTAACACGGGGACAATGTCCCCGCGTTGCTCTCGCTCTCTCTCACACACACTCTTAGCCTTTAACACGGGAACGATTTCCCCATCCTACACTCGCTCTCTTTCTCTTTCGCTCGTACGCTCAACTTTTGTGTCCTCTATTTTGTTCGGGCTTCAATGTGGGCCCCGCACCTTTATCACTGGCTCGATAGATATTTAGTATTTTAGAGAATAAACTTTGGTGATTAATATGATTTCCTAAAGTAACGATCAATGTCTCTATGCGGGTCCGCCGGGTCGCTACCCAGGTCTTACTACACCGCCGCGAGTATGCCGTTACCTAACTACGTTACTAGTAAAGACTGACGTCTCTATGCGGGTCCGCCGGGTCTAAGGCCTGGACTTATTACACCGCCGCGAGGACTGCTGTTACTAGGAGTTTTCTCCGACTCCAGGAGCGAACCGTGGACAAATCGGAACTACTCGACTTCACCACCACCGAACCGAGGTAGGCTTCTTCGCCATCGGTTCGATGGGGGTTTTTGTCGACGTCCACGGAAAGTATTCCCCGCTCCCGCAGTCGGACGGCAGAAACTCCAAGGTCATGGAGCGCCCGATCGGCGGACTTCGCGATCAGGCGATCCTTAATCAGCGAAATCCGACAGGGCGCATCCGGCCGCACTCGGGCGGGCTGCACCTGACACCGCGCAGAGGCATCGTTACAAAAGTATATATATAAAAAAAAGAAAAATCCTCCGTGGGACCGGACGTAACAACCACCACCTCCCCCCCTTTAGGCGATCGACGTCCTCGTCGAGTTATAAAATTGGCTCATACACATACATATATATGAATACACACACTGGCTGGAGGCACCAGTCTTCTTGGTATGTAGTCAATAAGTAATAGTTAAATCTTACGAGCTAGTCGTCCCGAAATAGCACATTGGCAAGGGCAGTCCGAAGTTCGCCGAGCCGGTCCTGCTGTTGCGCCATTCCAGGTTGGGCTGCGGCGGTCTGCACCAGCTCTCCGAATGTTGCCAGCCGCTGCTGCCTGGACGTTGAGGTGGCCGGTCTGGGCTCCTCCCGTCCTCGATGGTGGTTGGGGCGCGCCGGGCTCTGTCCTCCACGTCGCGGGATATTTACGGCGCCCTTCACCATCGGCGGATTACGAGGGCGCGGTTGATTCACCTGCGCCCCCGCCTGTGGTGGGATAGCTGCGGCTGATCGGTTGTGGGCCGCGATCGGCGTTCCCGTGGACGGCTTGCTGACCGTATCCCAGCGGGTGATGCATCCCCCTCCGTGGGCCGCAAATCTTGGGCCAGGGATCCGGAGCCCGCAAAAGGGGCACGTCACCTTCCCCTTCCGCCGGTTGCTTTCCTCCATTACTTTTTCCATACATGCCCCCACTCCCGGGCATTTCTCTCTTTTGCCGCACACCGCGCATGGATTGCGGGGGCGGGTGATGGCGACACTCTCGAGCCGCATTACCGTTCCGAGGTCGGTCCTTCTCCATCCAGCTGTCACATTCCCCTGACGTGTGGCGGGATCGACCACCTGGATTCGGAGGGTGCCGTCGCGCCCCGAAGCCGCAGGCTGCGTGACACGCGGCCTCCAGTTTGCCTGCACCCTGGTAATCACTTTCGAGGGACCCGGGGGGGGCGACGGACCACGTCAGTGGCAGCGTCAGAGTCGGGGGGGGGGGCGCACTCGGCGTCGGGAACGGTGAGACGCGTGCCGAATTTGATGTGGCGGTCCACCCCCGCACTGCACCCCAATCGCATGACTCTTTGTCGGAAACCGAGGAAGCATTCGTAAGAACGTTTCCCGTCGTCTTTATCCGGCTCGTCGCAGATCGCGCACCACGGTGGTAGTCCGCTTGTGGCGCGTGCGATATTAAAATTCACAATGCACGCGCACAGGTCGCTACATTTCCCCAAATCTCGCGCGCATACGGGGCACTCCTCGCGGCGCACGTAGCGCGAGATGACGCGATCTATGTCCATTTCGGTCACTTCGGGTCTTGACGTTGATTCCATGGTGATTGAAGGAGGACTAACGACTGCTCCTCGATGATGCGGACTCCTCCACTTCCCTCTTCCTGTGTCCCCTCCCGAATGTGTAGAAGGAGGCTGTGGTTAACGCTTTGTGAGGAACAGGGCGAGGAAGGGGGGATACTCTCTCGCTGGGCTCGAAGCGTTTATCGGCAGTCTCTGTATCAAATTCCTCACGGTTCGACTCGTATACAACGATACCTGGACGCTCGAGCGAGCGCTCCCTTGCTGGACGCGAGTTCTTTCTTCGCGAGCATAAACCTTTCCAGATGTATCCGAGGGAGAGAAGGAATCAAGCTTTTGACATATATGAAGCTGGTCAGAGTGAGAAGGTGTTGTTGTCCTTTCTCTCTCTCTCTCTCTCCCTCTCCCTCTCTCTCCCTCTCTCTCTCTCTCTCTCTCTCTCTCTCTCTCTCTCTCTCTCTCTCTCTCTCTCTCTCTCTCTCTCTCTCTCTCTCTCTCTCTCTCTCTCTCTCTCTCTCTCTCTCTCTCCTGTTGGTCCTCGCCTATAGCATGAATTCTTCTCTCTGCAGCGAGCAACGATTCTTCGTCCCCAAGGTTTCATCTCTGGTTTCCTTTCGCTGTAGAGTCGTGCGTTTGAATACACAGTTCGCCCAATCTGCTTGCTGAAATTGAGTTGATGTTTCTAGCTAGTAGATTCCAGCGTTATCTTCGAGTCTGTTGTATGGGTTCTTCGGTGTTGAGTCGGCCGCTCCACGGCCCGCAAGGAGAAGGACGCAGATAATCGCAGTTAGCATTTTGTTGTTGATCCGCACATAGTTGCAACCTAACTACACGTAAGCTAACTTGACCTTATCGACGTGTTTCGCGAATCGCTCGCCAGTTTGCGTCTCGAGAACAACATTATTTCTATCGGTAATTAAGGGGGGATTGTCTTTTTTTTTCGCAAAATTTACCGCTTTTTGGGAATTTTTTTGTGAAGAAAGTATACAATGGAAAACTTGTGAAACTTGGCATATAGTTTTATTGATCTGTTTACTACATACAAAAAATTTTTTAAACAATTTCATCAAAAAATCCGCCTCCCACCCCCCTCGACGCGCGATGGTCCTTTTTTGATGGTGTGCACGATTACAGCCTTCAAGTTCATCCTGCAACAAAAACCCAAAAAGCATTTTACTTTAGACACATATAGCTATCGTTCGATGAAGGGAAAAAAAAATTGACGATTTGGTGACGTTTTGAACTTGAAGTATCGATTTTTCGAAAAAAAATGATCGATTTTTTGTTATAAATAAAAAACTATTAAACGTATTGCTTTTTTGCTTCATCAAATGATAAAAGGATGTCAGCTGAGCATTCTGTCCAAATTTGAAGGCAATCGGTTGAATAGTTTTTGAGAAATCCTGCACACCATCAAAAAAGGACCATCGCGCGTCGAGGGGGTGGGAGGCGGATTTTTTGATGAAATTGTTTAAAATTTTTTTTGTATGTAGTAAACAGATCAATAAAACTATACGCCAAGTTTCAAAAGTTTTCCGTTGTATACTTTCTTCACAAAAAAATTCCCAAAAAGCGGTAAATTTTGCGAAAAAAAAAAGACAATCCCCTCTTAATATTATCTTATAGGGACCATGATATTGAGAATCAAATTTTCCTTTCCGAGGTTCTTTCAAGACGTATGCTTGATCCCCGACCTTTCCTTCAAAAGGGTAGCATTTACGGTCGTAGTAATGCTTAGAGCGTTCTTTAGCTCTATTCAGGGATTCCCCGGCCATCTCTCGGATTTCATATTGTCGTTTTATGAGCTCCACGAGGAACGAACCCTTTGTGGCCAGTCGATTTTCGGTTGGGAACTCACTCGGTTGTCGGGCTGTTTTTTCGAACACGATCTCGTGAGGGGTGAAATTCGTTGCCTCGTGTACGCTGGTGTTGTAGGAAAATTCGGCAAAGGGTAGCAAACGGTCCCCGTCATCGTATTTATCCGCATAGTGCTTGATGTACTCGGTTAGAACGATATGACTTCGTTACAACGCACCATTAGTCTGCGGACGGTAACCAGATGTGGTTGTATGGTTAACCTTGTAAATTTTGGAGATTTCCCGCAGTAACCCATTCGTGAATGCGGTTCCTCGATCGGTTAGGATCGCCCGTGGGGCTCCGAATTGGTTGTACAGTCGACGCACTATTGCCTCTGCAACGGTGGTGGCCTTTAAGTCGGGAATCGGTTCAGCAAGGCAGTACTTTGATAAGTTATCCTGAATTGTCAGTATATGCCTATTCCCATGGGGCGACATAGGCAACGGACCGACGCTATCGAGGGATACCTTATCAAAGGTGTCTGCCGGGGTGTCTGTTAGGAGCATCGGTTCGCGAGTCTTTGCTCGAACAAGTTTCTGCTCCTGACAGCTTTTGCACCGACGAATATAATTCTGTACGTCATTTTTGAGGGTCAGCCAGTAAAACCGTTCTCGGATTCGCCTATAGGTCTTGGTGACGCCTTTATGGCCACCGATAAAGCTCGAGTGCATTTCTTTGATTATTGTCTCCCTCAAATCTGGGGGAGGGACCTGGGTCCTCCCATAGCAGAGCGCGACACTTATTCCCTTATTCTCGAAAAGAGAATGGATAAGTGATAGGAGCTTGTCTGGGGCAAGTTCGTTCGTGAAATCGCCATGACGAGATATGCGGAATGAGTTCACATTCAATCGACTCATTTCCCGTTCAAGAGTCTTTAGACCGTCCCGGACTTTATCGAGACTTGTGTCATCATAATACGGGGCTGTGATTACGAAACTAAAAATTCGGTGTTGTCCATACTGCGTCACCACAATTTGTCCAACTGCCAAGTTTTTCTCCCGTATGGATTCGGAGTCGAGCAATCCCAGATCCGATAATAATTTACCTATCGGGGTAGTCAACTCGCCGGCAGCAGAGATGAAATGTACATAATTATCCCTCCGGTGTGTGAGGTTTTCACGGTCCCCAACAATTTCCGAGTTCGTTTTACTGGGATTGGGATTCGATTGTGAATTTGATACGTCGGATTCATCCGACCCGGCATCATAATAGGGAGCGGCTAACTCTTTGCGAGGCAACAGCTGACCACGCGGAGATAGGGCCTTCGCTAGCGAGCGACTTTGTTATGGAGACATCGTCATATACCTCTCCTTGTCCCACTCGGGTGACAGCCTCGCAGTCGCCTCGTGGCTGGTCGGATGAAATTCGACGCGAGGCCTCAATGACGGTTGTACGCCTGGAGGAGAGAGATGGGATAAGGCGCTCGAGTGGAGGTTGCTGCCCGCCCCTTCCGAGAGCGTCGAGACTGCAATCGACGCTCCGTGCTCTTCACCCTCGTCGTCTGCTTCGCTGTCTCACTCGCTCCCGCGTAAATAACGGGGCCCTACAAAGCTAACCGCCGCTCGGATAATTTTTTTAGCCGGTTGCGAAGTACATGATCGTCTCTATCTATGATAGGGTCCAAGTCATTAAGTACTTCACGGGTTGTGTCACCGACCTCCTCGCCATCCGAAAGGTGTCTAGGCAAGGATATCTCAACAAGATCAGTGGATTGTTCCTGATTCTCGCAAAACTTTTCTTCGAGTTGCTTCAACGACTCGTCGAATTTTCCGAAGGTGCGCTGCAACTCTTCGCGAATGGATCGATCTACATCGGGGACGGTCTCCTCCACTGATGTGCTGTCCTCCGTTTCGCTAGGAGGGCAATCGACAGAAACAATCGCGTCTTTATGACCCACAGATCTTGTAGTGGGTCTGGTTTCTACGGATCCTGGAGGTGGGCAAAGTTTCTTATCGGCCAGCTGTGCAGGCCGTTTAAGAATTCTTCATTTCGAAGGAAGGAGAGGGGCAGGGAGCATGCTGCGATTGAGCCGCTGTATCGGCCGCCGTTCCTCCCCCGAACTCGTCCCGGAAGACTCTACATAGTTCGGCCTCGCTTGTACCGCGTTCGGGTCAGCTGTTCGTTGACGCGTATGCAAGGCCACGGGACTCCGAGCAGTAGGGTCGGGGTGTCTCGGATTTCCTTGCCCTGTGCGAGGTTCATTCGGAGCGGAGTGCAACCGTGGTCTCCTGTTATCTATAGGGAGTACCATAGGGGGGGCGATCGGTTTCCTCCGACTCGCTAGATTCCGATGACAGTGGATTTATAGGGTTACGGGAAAGAGCGCCTGCATTAATGTTCAGCTTTCCGGGTTTATCAATAAACTCGTAATCGTAATTTTGGAGGCTCAGTCTCCGCCGTACTAATCTTTTGCCCGGATTGCTCATAGACCCAATCCATTTGAGTGGCTCGTGGTCGGAGACAAGTTTAAATTTTCGCCCATATAAATACGGCTGATAATGCTCCAAAGCCTTCATTATAGCGCGACACTCTTTCCCTGTCGTGCCATAGTTTGCCTCGGCGGGTAGGAGTATGCGGGAAAAATAGGCTACTGGGAAGTCAAAGCCATCGTGCTCTTGACTTAACACTGCCCCGACCGCATAATCCGACGCGTCCGTGGTAAGCTTCAATGGTTGATTAAAATCGGGGAATTAAAGTATCGATTCCGTGCATAGGGCCTTACGTAGATCTCTGAAACTCTGCCGCTGTGCACTTCCCCACTCGAACTGCCTACCCTTTTTTAAGAGATCGGACAGCGGCTTGGCGGGACCAGAGAAATTCTCGATGAATCTCCGGTAATATCCCGCGAGTCCGTGGAACTGTCGGATATTTTTCGCGGTTTTCGGCGTCGGGAAGCGCCTTACAGCCTCAAGTTTACGGGGATCGGGCCGTAAACCATTTCGCCCAATTATGTGGCCGAGATAACACACTTCCCTTCTCAGAAATTCACACTTATCGGGTTCAAGTACGAGATTTGCGTGCCGCAACCAAGCCATTAATCGCCGAACTTTAACGTCATGCTCCTCTAACGATCGAGCGAATACGACGATATCGTCAAGGTAAACGAATAATTCGGCACCTTGGAGACCTCGAAGTACACTGTCCATCAATCGCTGAAAGGTCGCGGGGCTTGAAGCCGGGGCCGAGGGCTTGAAGAACGCACTTCAACCCTCGGGCATACGAGCGTACTCATAATGGTCGTTCGGTGTCGAGAATGCGGTCTTAGCGCTATCGCGTGGATCCATGGGAATTTGCTGAAAACCACTCGCCAGATCGAAGGTTGAAAAATACTGAGCCTCGCCCAACTGGTCCAATATATCGAATATATTGGGTTGGTAAGAAAGTCTTACGACACTTTCCTTTCGATTAAAATATGTTTTCTTCTAACGAAGTTCTACAACATTCGAGAGTAGTATATTCAAGACTAGTCTAGAACCTTCCATGCCGTAGGGTATATAAGCGAGTCAGTTGGTCCGCGCAGACAGTACGAGCGAAGATGGATCATAGTGCACTTCGATCGATTGCATATTACGAATTTTTACAAGGGCGTTCTGCAAGAACCGCAGCCGCTAATATGTGTAGTGTGTTCAAGGCCAACGTAGTTCATCATTCAACGATATCCCGTTGGTACCAGCGTTTCCGTTCTGGCGATACATCTTTTGACCTAGGTCCGGCAGGAAATCAACTGTTGACGATGAAGAACTTCGAGCACTTACAAAGGCAAATCCTAATACGTCGTCACGGGAATTAGCTTACAAACTCGGCTGTAGCCATCCCACGATTCTCCAACATTTACAAAATCTCGGATACAGAAAAGTTGTTTCTTCTTGGATACCACACGATCTCAGCGAATAAAACAAAGCGACACGCATGTCCATCTGTCTTTCACTCCTGCAACGTCCACACAGAAAGGATTTTCTTCAAGAAATAGTCACTGGAGATGAAAGCTGGGTGCTTTATGTTAACTACACACGTAAGCGACAATGGCTACCGAAAGAAAAAAAACCAGATCCGACCCCTAAGCTGCTTCGTGAAGTGAAGAGAGTTTTACTCTGTTGTTGGTGGGATTCTGAGGGCATGCTATATTACGAACTGCTCCCATCCAACACCACGATAAATGCAAATACT
Source organism: Ophion obscuratus (assembly GCA_964007375.1). Classification (NCBI taxonomy): domain Eukaryota; kingdom Metazoa; phylum Arthropoda; class Insecta; order Hymenoptera; family Ichneumonidae; genus Ophion; species Ophion obscuratus. Next base: position 28,581,760 of record OZ023321.1, on the reverse strand, counting down.
TACTCTGCACAACTGCAAAAGCTGGCTGAAATTATCAAAAAAAAAAGGCGTAAACGTCTCCAAGTTCGGCTTCTCAACGACAATGCTCGACGCCACGTAGCTAAGATGACACAACAATCTATTTCGCAGCTGGGATGGGAAGTTCTACCGCATCCACCGCATTCACCAGACCTAACACCTACCGACTACCATCTGTTTCGAGCTTTAAAATATTATTTACAGGATAAAAAATTTGATGATGTCGCGGATCTCAAACATACACTGGTCGACTTTTTCAATTCACGACCCAAAGAATTCTGGAGTGCAGGCGTGCAAAGTCTACCAGAGCGTTGGGCACGAGTTGCAGATACAGAGGGAGCATACATTACTGAATAATTGTTTACTGTTAAAATAAAATGTTTTTATATTTTACTCATGTTGTGTGTCGCAAGACTTTCTTACCAACCCAATATTTGGTAGTGGATAGGAGTCAGAGATAGTTTTTTCATTCAGTTTCCTAAAATCTATCACCATTCGCATCCTCGGCCGGTCTTGAGAGTCGGGTTTCTTCGGTACAATCCATACCGGAGAATTATACGGGGACTGCGATGGTACGATTACTCCATTCTCGAGTTTTTTTCCGACTTGTGTTTCGACTTCATCTCGATGAATGGAAGGAAATCTGTATTGGCGAGTGTTCATTGGCAAATCGTTTTCCGTCGGTATCCGGTGGGCACTGAGGCTCGTACCGGGTAGCTTGTCACCAGGCAATTTGAATCTCATAGGGTCTTCTTCCACAATTCGACGGACTTGAGAACGTTCGACGTGGCTCAACTCGTCCAGGCGCAAAGCCTCTAGCACTGCTGCGATCCGATCCGGCGGCGGCAATGATTCGTCGTCCGACGAATCACTGTCCTCGCTTGGACCAGCCTGGTAGTATTCGAAGGGCAAGATTTCCTGCGGCGTGACCTCGATGTCTATGTCACGAGTTAACGTATTTATTGCGAGAACGTGACATATCCCATTCTTTGTATAACATACATTTGATGTATAACCCTGGTTCGGTCTCGATTCGGGGCAAATAATCCTCACAAAGGTCTGGGTTGGTGACGGTAACTGCCAAGGGTTTCCGGGTCCGAACTTTGATGGTGAAGATGTTTTAACTCGTCGCGGGGGAGATCGTTCGCGGCGAATCGTTTGTTAAAAACGGTCAAAGACGAATAGGATCACTTGTCATTACCAGAGCGTTATGATGAAATGATAGCTCGGCTTTTTCGCGACGCATGAAGGGTCTACCTAGCAACCCATTGCTGTCTGTCGCGAAGTCTTTGACAACGTGAAAGGTGTGGGGTTGATCATTTATTGTCAACTTTACCGTTCCCATCGACCACGCCTTTTCGTTTGTTGGACCGACATATTTCCGCGATTTTGCGGGGTCATATCTGACGTCATCACGGAGGGCATGAAGTTTGATAAAATTTAAACTTGACCCGGAGTCACAATAAAATTTCTGGACTCCATTGACGAGCTCCGGTGCAGATAGTGTAACCACCGGGGACTCTATCTCGTCCTCAGTTTCTGACGAGGAATCCTTTGTTCCATTTTTGGAGTCGGATGGGGGATATTCCCGTATTAACGTCTGTCTTTTTTGTCTGAAATTTTACGGCGCGCTTGTCGCGGGTGGTAAAGGTGGGCTGGCTCGCCGTGTCCGGACGACGAGCCCCTTTCGAGTTTAAAAACTCGGGACTCTGGGGTCGTGGGCCCCGCTGATCCGCGGCGGGCGATGATGGTGAGCGTTCGCCGCGGGTATATCTTTGGGTGGTCGCGGTCCACGGAGAGCAATTGCACCCACCGGTATAGGCACAGCAGTACCGATGGTTACAGCCACCGCCTTTGCGATATTGAGTAGGGGTTCGCTGGTTCCAAGGACAGCACCCACAACCTGAACCACGCAAGCAGCAATAGCGTCGCTCACATCCCCCTCGGTCATCGGGTGACCTTGGTCGATTTGATCTAGCCGGCGAATCGTTCCGATGCTTCAGTATTCCCGAGGGTCGAAAATGTTCCGACCTCCCAGGACTACTGAACCGGGGCGCTGGCTCTTTTTGCCGCTCCCGTCCTGACTCAGGGCGGGACGCGGGGGAAGACGAACGCGAATCTCTTGGTTTTGTCTCCGTTCTGGCGATTGACGCAAGGGCGTCGCCGACGGGGGTTCGCGGTCGTTCCCCACACTTTGGCTCTACCGTCCCGGCTAGCGAGTCCGAGGATAGATCCTCTACCATGTCAAACGCTTTTCGGAGAGATTTTGGTTTTGCGATGTAATGCTTGACGAGGGTAATGCGATGTAATGCTTGGCGAGGGTAATGCTTGACGGAAAGATTCAAGGCCCAGGGTCGCTATCGGGTCAACATGCATTTCGGAAGTCTCTGTTCCCAATTCTTCTCTTCAGGCGGTCCGAGCAAGGCTCATTAACCTGAGAATTCGAAGATACAGGCTCCGAGGTGTTTCACCTTGTTTCAGTTTCAATCCGTAGAGTCTACCCAAGCAAGAGTTGAAATTTCGTCGGTGGGTTAAACCGTCGCGTAAAGCAGACATTAATTCTGTAACCGTTCGGATTTTCTGACTTTATACGCAAGCGCGCGCCTCGCCCCGTAGCCTGCTCAATACCCCCGTTACGAATTCGGCTATTTGATTGGCTGGAACAAACGCGGCTGCATTTTGGATATTTTGCAAATAGTCACCGAGGGGTATCGAGGTCCCCTCAAACTCGGGTATGGACACCAGTCTATTTGTCAGGTTGATGCTACTAAGTATTACCGATAGATCGGCCGGGGTTACGGTTTCATTAAGTGAACCGTCCAGTCCCGCCCCAGCCCCGGTGGTATTGTCCCGAGATCCGTTATTCATTTTAACTAATTTTTATACTACGGAGGAAATGGAAAATTCGATACTCAAATCACGGATTCGATAAGACAAAATATGATAGGTTTAAATTTTTTTTAGAATATTTCTTTGAATTTATTAACGGTGTTTCCGAAATCCCACTAGGCTCTTCGTGCGCGGTGCAGGCAGAACATCCCACCGCTGCCACCGATTTGTTACGTCCTGAAGGGACGATTTTATTTTATGTTTATTCGGGTTCTGAAGGTCCCCGTTCAAATTTGGGATTTTACCGCACGTCCCATACTGGCCCGGCACTCTTCGCTCGTGGGACTTGGGAAAGGAGTTTTCGGATGCGATCGGAATTAAAGTTGCGAATAATGAACAAAAGAGGTTGGGGGTAACAACTAAATAATTTTAGGGTTTATTAATGTTACTTACAGTAGGTCGCGTTGCGCGGGGACAATTTCCCCCGCGGTCTCGTCACACGCGCACTCCCACTCTCTAACACGGGGACAATGTCCTCGCGTTGCTCTCGCTCTCTCTCACACATACTCTTACGCTTTAACACGGGGACGATTTCCCCATCCTACACTCGCTCTCTTTCTCTTTCGCTCGTACGCTCAACTTGTGTCCTCTGTTTTTTTCGGGGCTTCAATGTGGGCCCCGCACCTTTATCACTGGCTCGATAGATGTTTAGTATTTTAGAGAATAAGCTTTGGCGATTAATATGATTTCCTAAACTAACGATCAATGTCTCTATGCGGGTCCGCCGGGTCGCTACCCAGGTCTTACTACACCGCCGCGAGTATGTCGTTACCTAACTACGTTACTAGTAAAGACTGACGTCTCTATGCGGGTCCGCCGGGTATAAGGCCTGGACTTATTACACCGCCGCGAGGACTGCTGTTACTAGGAGTTTTCTCCGACTCCAGGAGCGAACCGTGGACAAATCGGAACTACTCGACTTCACCACCACCGAACCGAGGTAGGCTTCTTCGCCATCGGTTCGATGGGGGTTTTTGTCGACGTCCACGGAAAATATTCCCCGCTCCCGGAGTCGGACGGCAGAAACTCAAACGCCATGGAGCGCCCGATCGGCGGACTTCGTGATCAGGCGATCCTTAATCAGCGAAATCCGTCAGGGCGCTTCCGGCCGCACTCGGGCGGGCTGCATCCGACACCGCGCAGAGGCGTCGTTACAAAAGTATATATATATAAAAAAAGAAAAATCCTCCGTGGGACTGGACGTAACACCCGGATTTCACGAAGATGTTTACGCTCACAACCGACGCCTCAGATCAGAGGTTAGGGGCGGTCCTCTCTCAAGAAGGACACCCAGTGTATTACATCTCTCGTGCCCTCAACGCCGCGGAGAAGAATTATGGAACCTCCGAGAAGGAGATGCTGGCGATCGTCTGGTCGGTACAACGATTACGCCAATATCTCCTAGGATACAAGTTCCTGATCCAGACCGACCACCGAGCCCTCGTCTGGATGGCCAACATCAAGGATCCGTCTTCGCGAATCCTCAGATGGAGGCTTCGCTTGGAGGAATTTGACTTCGACATCCAGTACAAAACAGGCTGCGAAAACCAAGCAGCCGACGTGCTATCACGGATACCGCGCGAATCGAAGATCAACGGAGTACCAGCCCCAAAGAAAGAACGAGGGCCAGCTATACGTAGAATCCTTCGACGTGTCGGAACACTGAAAAGACCTGAGCCAGGACCAAAAAGCTGGGTACGAGGCCCGCGAGTCGAACTCGACGATCTTGATGACATCATGCAGAGGGTTAACAATTTAGCCTTGCATCAGGGAAGGCGTAACGAGCTGACCATCAGGCCAAACTACCCCAAGGACAAATCCCGATGGATTATTTTTACCAAACAAGAGCCTGAACCACCAGCGCGGGATAAAGGTGTGAACAAGGAAAGAAAACGAAGACACGGAACGCCTTTCCACCATCAGGAAGACACCTGGAAGCAAAGATTGTATCAGTTAATCCAAGGTCACATCCAACAGGGGGAGAAACACCTCAAAATCCTTGCCTCGCCTGAACAATTTTCAATGGCGCAACTTGACGCCATCGAGAGAGAAGTCCGAGAACTCGCAGGCGAATTTACCGACACGGACTTCCAGCTTTGCCGATCAGGGGTCCCAGAGCCAGAGCCGGAGGAATACGATAAACGGATACGAGAAATACATAACGACCAGGTGGGACATCTCGGAATGACAAAAACCCTCGAAAAATTACAACGCAGGAGCTATTGGACCAACATGGAAGAGTCGGTACGCGAATTTATAGCCAATTGTCCCATCTGCCAAAAATACAAGACTGACAGGAACCCACCAGTCCCTTCAGCTGTCTTGATGGATACAGCCAGGGAACCGAACGAGAAAACAGCCATCGACATTGTGGGACCATTAACACCGACAAGGAGAGGAAATGAGTATATTCTCTCTATCTAGTGTACGTAGACGAAGTTCGTAAGACTCATCCCTATCCCAAACAAGAAGGCATCAACAGTTCTCACAGCCCTCTTTAACAAATGGATCTGCATCTTGGGGGAGCCAAAGCTTGTCCTTAGTGACAACGGAAAGGAGTTCAACAACAAGCTGATGACGTATTTCCACGAAGTCATGGGGATCAAGGGAATAAAAACGACGGTTTATCACCCGCAAGGAAATGGATCTATTGAAAGGATGTACGGAGTCCTGAAGGATTTGATCCGAACGATGTGCACGAACAACATCACGACTTGGTATACGAAGATGAACGCTATCGCCTTCACATACAACGACAGGTTCCACACCTCGATCCAAGATACCCCGTTCAACGTCATGTTTATACACTCGTCCAACTATCCGAGCGCTATTGAGCAACTGGACACGTCAACGCTCCAACAATGGTTTGACGAACTAAACCAGAAGCATTTGAACAAACTGTACCAAGCCGGACACCATCTGATGGTAGCGCGCGACTAAAATCAGAAATACATCGACAGTGCTATACGTAACCCGATGCCGCTGTACAAGGAAAAGGACTGGATCCTTGTCCGAAATAAGGCCCCTTCACACGGGTTATCCATCAAGTGGCTCGGACCCTACCAGGTGATAAGCGTGAATCACGAAAAAAACTATGTGGTTTATCGTTTCCCCACCAAACTGGGACCACGAGTTCGCATGGCCCATACAGAGAACACAAAACCCTTCCGAAGGCACTTGCAGGACGACGAGCCAACCCCAGGAAGACCACGGCTACTAAAAAGAATTGACCTATCCGGGAAAGAACCCCGAGTCGTTCACGGATAAACCATATAAAAATCTGACTGAACACCATTCACGTCTATATTTCTAGATGAACTACAGACGGAAAAACGGACTCCTACACTGCATTCGAGCCTAATTCAGGAAGAGCTGGGTGAAGTACACCTCTACTCCGAGACCTGGCGACTTATATATGCTGTCGACCTCACGCAGATGTACTCAGCGTTCGAAGCCCTTTCCAGCCGCATTGCCCAAACCGACAGTTTGGTCACAGGGGCCCATACGGCTTCGGGAACCCCCGAGGTTGAGTACTTGTCACCAGCAACCGACGCCCTTTATGCAGTGACGCTTCAAGGATATTACACCTTAAGGAGAGACATCGAAATTCTCGGCACCCTATTCCACCACCCGCTCCCGTTACCACGGAAAGAGAGAGGTATCCTTAACGTAGTTGGAACGGTCCACAAATTCTTGTGGGGAACCCCCGACAACGCGGACCTCCAGACCATAAACGCCAACATAGCTAACCTAATCAACGCCACCAATGAAATCAATAAGATCGTTAGAGAACAAACGTATATAATGGAGAAAACGATCGCTTCCATCTCCGAGAACGAGCACGAACTTGAGCGACGACTCGGAAGAATTGAGTACGCTGTCAACAACGTACGCGCGCTGTCAACGATATCACAAAGGAGATGTACTTTAACGAAATAATACATCGCCTAGACATAGAAATCCGAGAACTAGACTACGTTCTCCGAACGGTGATGACAGCTCTCGAAATGGGAAAACACGGCATCGTTCAGCCTACTCTGCTAACTCCCGAGAATCTCGCGAGAGGAACGAAGAAATTTGTGGACGCCCGAGGACGACACCCTCTTCCAGGCCTGGAGAATGATTACCAAACGATGATCGATCTATCGGAGGTCTCCATCATGTCTCGCAAGCAACAGCTGATTTATATTATCAAGATTCCATTCGTCGACGAGAAACCATGGAAAATAGTGTTGAACATGCCGGTCCCTATGGCCGTCAACAACACCTACGTAACTTTCAACCCCACGATCACCGAACGAATCTCACGAACAATTGGTACCAAGACTATGGTCCGACGGTTCGACGGAGAGACGGCATCGAAAATCAACGTCGCCCCTACGAGGGAATTGGACACGAGGCGGATTCTTACGCGCTTTGCGAATCGAAAATCGCCTTCAGCGTAACAGGGGACACGGACGACTGCCACCTCACCGCATTTCGCTTAAAGGAACTCGGAGTGATAAACACCAAGACCGCGAAGATCGTTATACCACCGAAACCAGGGAAGGACTTTCTGATCACAATCCATTGTGGCATGGAAACAGACTTACAGCATTTCGAGACCATCTCTCTTACGAAGAAACGACAGATGCGAAATATTGACAACCTATTCACGGTTCGTCCTGCTCACTTCCTTAGAAGAATCGATCCGCAAGGAGATCACCTTCAACGTTTCTACCCTCAACCTTACCTTCCCCGAGGGACTGTCTATCGCAACCTTCAGCCGACAGATCAAACTATACTCGCTCGACAAGTACAGCAGCAGTCTCAAAGAGTTGCGGGGGGCCCTCGACGGTCATCAGGTCAAGCGATTGGTCAACGACTCTTGGGCCAATATACAGGGAATAGTACTCCCATCCCTGCAAGGAATAGCCTCCCTGTTCCTTGTCGGAGGATTAATAACCGCGATGTGGAAATGCGGTGCGATAACATGATTGTTCCGAGTTTGTTGTAGAGAAACCACCATGCAGCAGGTCAAGGCCGAGAGACGATTAGCCAAGCTTCAAAGGGCTAACCAGAAGATGCTCTCACGCAGTTTGAAGTCGAGGAACGAGGACGTACCTCAATCTACTGGTGGGGGTGTTAACAACGACGAACGTGCATCGTTCGAGTTGTTAGCCGCCGACGTCTCTGTCCCAGGCCCTCGCGGTGGGAACGCAATCAGCATGGCCTAAAACTTATCTGCCGCTGGAGCCCCAAGTGTCGCCTTTTACGAGGGCCCTATCTTTTCTGTATTTTTCCTTCGAGTTTATAGTTTCCGGCGCGCCTAGCTGTCCGCATCGCGACCGGCAGGGCCGAGGAAATGCGTTTACCGCGACTCGACGCTTTTCCACGCCGAGCCGTCCAACTGCAAATACTCGATAAGGAAAAGGACTGTTCCCCAAAGACACCCACATTCTTGGAGGGGAATCAAGAAGATGCTGAGGGCCCGATCGGGAAAAACAAAGCAGTCAGTACTGAGCAAGGGCGAGAGAAAGAAGGATGACTCCGCGCGACTCCTCTCTAATTCTCTAAGCAGTAAAACACGCGATCACCAACGATACGCTGCGAATAGTAGAGTAGGAGCGTATCCAACCTATCGACCTCTATAAATACGGATTTGTGTTTCATTTATTGTGTATCAATAAATCGGGCATTATTGATTAGAATCATTAATCACCTCGCGTCAGTTATTTGACTAACTATCTTAGTTAGTCTGGCGATCCAACCCGCAGAGCCCAACTGTTCCCATAGGACAGCGCGTAAGCAGTAATCCTATTTGCTGAGAGGTATAGAATGTACAGTATCTACCGATCATACCCGTAATCGAAAGTAAATACAAAAATAATTAATGAAACAATTATATTTGCATTACTTTTACCGCTGTAGTTTGCACTGTGTTATCACCAGCCATATTGGCTCCGAGAGGCCCCATCCTTCGCATCTATCGAGCACTAACGTGTTCGAGAATAACTGATACTTATTAAAACAATTAATTATTTAAACATTTTTATTAAAATGTCTTAATTTACTTTACCGCTGTTTTTTGCAGCGCGTCACCGGCATCCGATTTTTGTCGAAACGTCAGACAATGGATATTTTAAAAAAGATTGCCATTTATCGGAATAATTAATTTTGAATAATGATCTCGTTGCAGAAACGTGCGAGCCGCCAGCAACAACTCTTCCTGCGAAACTGAGTCTCTATGATCTCGAATTTCGTGCGAAATCGCCGTTGACAATGAAAACGAAATTCTTTGTCGATGCTGACCTTGGGTCAGCGTGTGAGTATATACGTGTATGTACCCACACGAAGTGTATACTCGCTGCGAAAGGACAGCATGCGGGAAGGAAACAATCTTCAACCGCGTGCGCCTGACGTAATGAACGCACACAGACTCACGCGCACACAGACCTTGCGACGAAGCATACATTATTATGCCTCGAAGTAAGGAGGCCCGCGGCCCCGTCGCAGCGTGCGTTCAGAACGAACACTCGTTCGGGATGTACGCGCGCTGTGACATCTAGCGGTAGAGAGCAGTAGCTCGAACGAGTTCTGCCCTACCGGCACGAGCCGGGCCTACGTCAAAGTTTTGCTTCGGGTGTCATTCCATCTTGACGCGTTTCGTCGTTAACTTTTTTAACCTGCATTCTCGGCATAAACAGGCAACCGAGGGAAAACAACGGTCTCGATACATGTTTTTCACTTTGAAATTCATTTAAGACGGAATGACACCTCATCGCGGTTGATATGGTAGAACAATTATAGATACCCAAAAATCTCTGAAACGGCTCTTCAGATCCCGTCGAAATTTTGCCAAACGACGTTAAATAGATAGATAAACAGCTGTCTGTCCCTCAAATTTTCTGAATTTGAGAAAAAAAACATGGATTGGCTTATGGTAAGCCAATCTACTTTTTTTTCTCAAATTCACAAAATTTCAGGGGCAGACAGCTGTTCGTCTATTTATTTGACGTCGTTTGGCAAAGTTCCGACGGGATCTCAAGAGCCGTTTCAGAGATTTTTGGGTATCTATAATTGTTCTACCATACCGACCGCGATGAGGTGTCATTCCGTCTTAAAATTATTATATAATGTCCTTAAAATTAGCTTATCATGTCAGTGTATTAATTAGTTTATAGTGTCGATATTTTTAAAATTGTTATGTGAGGTAAAATACTGTAAAATGTTTTAATAGCTATATTATAGAGTTGTAGATTGAGCTTAGTTTTTGTATGTCAGTTCTAAAATTTATAGCGTTGGAGTGTGCCTTAATTTAGATCATTTCTAGGATTAGTCTTTTTTGAGCCAATTTTCGTTGCTTAGAATCTTTACATTGTCCAATTGAAAGTCGTGTTTTTGTTCTATTGAATGTAGTGCTAAAGCTGTGTGTATTGTAGTAGTGTGCTTTATGCTATTTTTGTGTTCTTTTATTCTGGTTTCGAGGTATCTTTTGGTTCGGCCGATGTATGTGGCATTGCAGTCTTTACAGTCGATTTTGTAAACTATGTTGGATTTTCGGTTGTTGTTTATTCTGTCTTTGGTGGAGCCAATAATTGATGAAATGTTGTGTTTGTTGTTTGCGACTAATGTAATGTGGTATTGTTGGAAGAGACGAATTAGTTGATGATGGATGTTTTTTGTGCAGGGAAGATTTATTATACTGGAAGAATCAAAATTGTTGTTATTGGTTTTTTATTGTTGATTATGGAAAGCCGATATTTTATTATTTTTTCTGTGAAAGAGATTGGATAGCAATTTTGTGTCATCGTGTTACTAATAAGTTTGAGATTTTCTTTGTGAAATGAAGGATGAGATAATTTTATTGCTTTGTCAACTAGCATGTAGATTATGGCTTTTTGGGGAGAGTGGGTGGTATGAAAAGAAATTTATGAATCTGCCTGACCCGGTTGGGTTCCTATACCAATTTGTGATAATTGAGTTTTGTTTATGGATTAAAAGTAAATCAAGAAACGGGATTTTGTTGTCTATTTCGTTTTCAGATGTAAATTGTAATTTTGGATTATAAGAGTTAAAAGTCTTTTTGGTGGATTCAATTTTGTTTGTTGGTAGAGCAATAATAATAATATCAACATCTCTTTTATATAGTGGTAATGAGAATTTTTATTTTTCCAGACAAATTGTTTCAAGATCAATCATAGCGATGTTCGATAGTATTGGAGCTAAAGGTGATCCCATAGGTAATCCTGAGATTTGTTGGTAAATTTTGTCTTGGAATGTGAAGAACGTTGAGAACATGATGTATTCTATGGCTTTAATTATTGCATGTAAAGGAAATGCTTTTCAGAATAAGTATGATCGTTTTTGTAGGCTTTGAATAACTAGTTGTAATGGGATGTTGGTGTAGAGAGAAACGACGTCAAATGAGACCGATTTGTAGTTGAGTGGAATTGAGATGCTAGAGAGTGAGTGTTTTAGGTGGAAGCTGTCTTTGACGTGTGAATTGGTTGTACTGATTAATTTAGAGAGTTTAGATTGTATGAACTCAGCTAGTTTGTGTGTTGGACTATTTATTGATGATACTATTGAACGAAGTGGATAGTTATTTTTGTGAATTTGTGGAAAGCAATAGAGACGGGATAGGTTGCAATTTTCAGCTTTTGAATATTTGTATTTTGTTTCATCCATAATTTTTAGGGTTTTCCATCTGGAGAGAATATTGTTGATGCCTTTTTGTAGAGTGTTGATGGGATTTTTATTTGTTACTTTGTAAATTGTGGAGTCTGCGAGTAAGTTCTGAGTTTTTGTAATGCAATCTGATTTTTTAAGAATGACTGTTGAATTTCCTTTGTCAGCTCATGTAACTAAAAATTGAGGGTTTTTTTTAAGAATGAGGATGTGTGTTTTATGATTTGATTAGTGCTGGAGAAGGATGTTGGAATATTTATTTTGTTTAAGATTTTATTGAATCTGGTTCTAATTTCGATTTTTCTAGGTTTGTCGAGTAACAAATCCAGTTTGGCTTCAAGTTCGGAGATTGATTTGTGGATGTGAGTTTTTACGTTTGAGAGTTTAAGGTAGGGAAAACAGAACTTTTCACCCAGAGACAAGAATGTGGAAATGTGTAGCGGAATGTCAATGTTGGAGAGATTTATGTGCCTATCTTTGGTTTTATTTAAAGTGATTGTTGAATTTATATTGTTCAGAGGATCAGTGGGAAGATTATTATTTGTGTCACGTTGTCTATTAGTGAGTGTTAAGTATAAGATATTGTGATTTTGTGCTGTTTGATTTGTGTTTTGATAACTTAGGTGATGTGTGTTGTTTTGGTCCATATGTGTTTGTGATGATATTGTTTTTAAAAATTCTTCATGGTTGAAAATGTGATGATGGATGTTCTTGGTTCGTTGAAATCTAAGATTTTGGAGTTTTTTTTTGTGTTTTTCATATAAGAGTTTTGACAGTTTGTTTAGTTTCATTTGTTCTAAAGTGAAAAATCTTTCTTTAATGTTGTTTTGAGTCTTGTTGATTGTTTCTGCGTTCTTTTCTATTTTTTGGTTCAGTATTTTTATTCGAAAGTTGAGATCATCGTTTTCTATGTTTAATAATGATTTGTGGAATTTGTGTGATATTCCATTGAGCTTTATTTTACCTTTGTTACTGGAAATTTGAATATTTAAGTGTTTGGAAAAAATGTGCTTCGGTATCAAACCTTCTTGTCTACATTTAAGTAAAAAACGAAGTTGTTGTTTTAGGCGAGTCTTCGTGGCACACTGACATACAAAAACTTGTCGTGGCAGAACTGACATACAAAAACTAAGCTCAATCTACAACTCTATAGTATAGCTATTAAAACATTTTACAGTATTTTACCTCACATAACAATTTTAAAATGATCGACACTATAAACTAATTAATACACTGACATGACAAACTAATTTTAAGGACATTATATAATAATTTTGAATAACCCTAACTTGACACACCTATGTTATTTTCCTTGACACGTCACTGCCTAAATGATCTTTCTCCCCCGATTCGTAGCACAGAGACTCGAATAAGCTTTAAGAAATTAATACACCACTCAGTTTCTCTCGAACTTTCGTTGACCACACAACTCAACATGTAGCGAAAAAATTGTAAATTTCGAGTTTTTGCTTATCTTAGAAGGGAAAACAAATTCTTAAGAACTAACTCAACAGGTAATAATCATAGTCTTTTGATTCTTTACCAAAACTTCTTTCCGATCGATCTCTTACACTAAATCTTCACTAACAAAACACAAAACTTTTTTATAATTAATTATCCATTACAGATAAGAAAAATCGCCGATAAACGATGATATCTCTATCGATTGAGTATCTTCCCACTAAACATTATTTACTTCCATAAATAATGTTTTTACGAAATAACCTTCCAAACAGCTGCAAAAATCCTGAAATATCAACAACATCAAGGTTAGTTATTTCTCATATTTCAACTCTTTATAACTCCATAATAGAATAACCCTCATTCTCACACATCGTACATTTCAAACACTGATACATAAAAATAAGCAACGCAATATAAGAAATTATTTATATTATATTAATATAGTTATAACCAAAACGGAACTAACATAATTGTTATACAAAATGACATAACACCTATATAACTGAATCATAACATAAAACGCTCATGTATATAATTTTTTCAAACGTGATTCTAAAAATTGTGTATCATAATTTATACAGAAAAATATACTTCTGAAGAGGACCCGAACCAGAGGGACGAAATGTAAGAAAATCATCTTTTATTTCCTTTGCTGACCTTGGAAAACCTTCATTGGTCGGACCGAAGCCGAATCCTCGACGATTAACTCGCTCCGTTTGCCTGTCGAGTAAGCACGATTTGCGAAGGGCGGAAACTTTTCCCCAACTGAGCTACCCATTCTTGTTCACGGTGACTGCGATACCGACATGGAGACTATATACAGGAGCCTAATCTCAGCGCTTTTAGTGATGCCCGAAATTGAAGGCAACAGGGCAGTGTAGCCGGATCGCGCGCAAAAGGTACCCCCTCTTTAGTTTCTTGCGCGCCCATCCCATAATCATAGTAGCGCGTGTCCGTGAGCGAGCGACGCTCGGACATCTTCGGAAAGAGCCGAGCGCCGTCGAAGTTTCCCGACCGCACCTTCGGTAACTACACCCACGGTCTTACATACAGGTTTTGAAACTCGCTCAAAATTTCAGTGGTGGGGGACGGCCTCTTATTGAAGCACCGACTGTTTCAACTCGTGACCACGAGAATCGCTGCTATAGAGTGATGCAGGCTGTGTGAGAGAGACGGAAATAGATTTCAAAAGTAAACAAAACCCAAACGTAACCGCTCATTCACGCGACCACACGTGACGTGCTCTACTTGTAAACTTGTAAAAACGGTGATATTGAAAAAAATCTATTTTTTTAAGGACAACAAAACCTGCAATTTATGGAATGATTGTAATTATTTTTTTTCGCGTTGGAGCTGGGCACCTGAAAAAAATGAAAAATGATTGGGATCATTACAATAAATACTTTCCAGGCTGGAAAACATAAAACAAAGTTAGTGAATTATTTTAATTTATCCTACTCGAGAGTCCTTCGCTTAAAGCTAGGAAAAGAGATGTTTTTTTAAATTTACCAACGCAAACGGTTTCGGAAACTGCAAAGTCGAAATTATTGAAAATGTTTCTTCGGACATACATTAAAATTTTTCGAAGAGGAAATAAAGAATTGCAAAAGAAGCACTGTTTCTTAAGTATTTGTTTCATTTTCAAGAAACACATCCTGCAAGTGTTTCAGTCTGGATTCCACTTCGGTCTGGAATAGTTGCCATTTATTTTCCGGTCACTTAAAACAACGCGTAAAGCCTATTTGTTTTATAAATGCTAAAACATGTTTTTAAAAACCGAGCGCACAGGAATCGAACCCCCGAAAGCAGCATTACGAAGCTTGCACCGAACCCCTCGACCAACACGAGCTCACATTGACACCTCCATAGAAAACATTCATATTTATTGTACCCACTTGAATAAATAACTATAGTCTTTTGGTCTTTTCAGGTTTACGATAAAGTTACTTTTAATTGTATTTAGGTCCATCATGTATTTTTGACATTGAATATCATAATTTGCCTTGACCAGCCAATTGTACAGCTAGGTTAGGTTCCTATAAGTCAACAATCGATTTCCACCTTTCTCGCACAGCCTGCATCACTCTATCGCAGCGACACTCGTGGTCACTAGGCGAAACGGCCGGTGATTCAAACCGAGGACATACCCTCACCACCAGAGTTTTAAGACCTGTATGTAAGACCACGGCTACACCAAAGCATGGACGCTGAGCACGTTCATGTGCGGCCAAGCCAAAACGAAGGCGTCGAGGGAAAAAGCAATCTGAACACGACTCGCGCGTGATGTCACCCGACGGCACGCGCGAGGCTTTTAGATGATTTCATTGCTTATTTAGCTCTTGATTCTCTGCGTTATTAATGTATATAAAAAATGTATCACGCACTCTGAACGCTTATTCTTTTAGTTTATACGTTAACTTAAATATAATAATAAATGTAAATTACAACTTATTTATCTTCTAAAAAATTGTTTACGCTTTACTCACACCCGTCCTTATGCCAAATAAATTAGAATTCATAAAAGTAAGCGGAAATATATTCATATTCGCATTATTATATTGATTCTCATACTTTCATCAAGCGATAAAGCATTATCCTCAAAAACAAGCCAATCATCCATCCGGCCACGAATCGTCAGTACCAGAAAGTGCACATATTCTACAAGCGATGAGATGATCCCGTTGGTAGCGTCGGTCAGCAGGGGCGCGGGATCGTTCCCCGCGCTCAGTGCTTTTTTTAAATTATTATTACTATTAATTCTTATTTGATTAGTTATTTTTATTAGTTATCATTACTATTTTAATTAGTTATCTATTAGTGTCGAAAAATTTATCGCGCACTCGGACCGCTTATTTTATTAGTTTGTAAGTGTCTTCAGTTAATGCCTGGACCTGTCGTGTGAGAGCTAACTTCAAAGAGCGGATACATTACCGTTCTGTGAAGTTAACGTCATCGATAGATTTTCGAACGAATTTCAGGCTGATGTGTCACGAGTCATTTCTAACCCGTGAGGCGATACAGTCTCGTGAAAAAATGACAGCGCTTATGCGTGGCAACTGCACCGTGAATGCAGGCATGCAAAATCTCGAAGAGATGAAATATATGAATGCGAGATTGGAAAAAAAACATACGGAATCCATTTCAGAAGAAATATAAAACATCAATTCGATGAGTAAATACATCCGGAGCAACAATAATAAAGCACAGAATACTGGAGAATAAATAAATAAAAACCAACGCGGAACATTCTGTTTCTGTATGCGATATTTTCGGAGTCAGTGCCGAAGAAATAGAAATACGAACTAAAAAATAATTCACTGTAACACTCGGTGCTTCTGAACATGGATTACCGATAAATTATAGACATCTGGTTTCGTATTTATAACTCATTTGTTAGCCACCAACATAAAAGAGTTTCCACGATAAAACACATTGTGTATTGGCTTTTAATATATGTAATTTTTACTCTCTATTGCCATAGAAAAAATCTTCAAGCGGGTTTCCCAACGCACGCAATTTTGAACGGACGTAACAAGTATTTGTTCATAAATATATAGTGTGACGTTTAATTGTTTCAAATTATAAAAAAACTACTCCTATTGGATATCTTTTGGATATCACGACGAATGCAAGGTAACAGAAGATTTCTTCAAATCATGTTTCGGCTCGCATTACCGAAGTGATGGCGCAAAGAATTAGATTCATCTCTAGTAATTAATTAAAAACAATAGACGTTTGAGTTTTACGCTTTACGTAAAAAGCCTCAAAGTTTACAGGCAAAAAGAGTCGTATCTCGTGTCAATCTCTGTTGCGATGAAAGTTTTTTACAGGTGGGAATTAATCCAAGTGCGAGTGCAAGTAGTTCTTGTGCAGAATAAATCCTACAACCGGAAAACACTGCCTAACGCATTCGATTCATTTCTTATCGTTGGCTGGTGCAACGATAGCGGTTGAAAAACGCTCTTTTGAGCATTGAAGAGTGTACGTTTTTTCCAAATTATGAAAAGGAATCGAATCCAACCACTAGCAAGATGATTTCAATAAACGAACGTGAAACATTATTTGAACAAATCGTTTCGCAGATTGGATTCGTCTCGATACTGAAAAAAAACATCTTCGAATTTTTCAAAGTTGAAAAAATCCAATTAGGACCATGAGTAAATCTCCATTTGGAAAAATGTTTTTCATAGCTGAAAACTAGTCCAAGTGTGGATGCAAGTGGTCTCGTTGCGGAATAAGCTCGAAAATCAGAAAACACTGCGCAAGGCCTCGGTTTCGTATCTTTTCGAAGTCCATCGCAGGAGTAGTGATTCCAAAACGATGTTCTCAATATCGAGGGAGCATATATTTTTTAAATCAATCAGGGAAACAAATCCAAACATTGCAAACCTGATTTCGATAAACAAACATAAGAGATGATTTGATCGAATTGCTTTTCGGATTCGTTCACGATCATAGTCCAAATCAGCAGTGATAGTCCTCAATGGCTGTTTTCTTGCCGAAAGGGATAGATTTTAAAAAATTGCACACCGAGAACGAATCCGAACAATCTCGAGGTTATGTCGATAATGAAACATAAAACAGAATTTGAATGGACCGTTTTTTATTTTGGATTCTTCTCGAACCGATAAAAAAACGGTTGAAACAGGCGTATTCATCAACGTCGAATCTCATGTGAATTTCTCTTTGAGTCGACGACTGTTAGATGGGGAAACGAATCCGAGTCCGCATGCAAGTGTTTCTGTTGTGGAATGATCCCTACAATTTGAGAATGCCTCGCCGACCATCGGATCCGTTCACGTTTAGAGTCAACAGCAGCAGTAGCAGTCCGCAATGGCTATTGTCGTGCCGAGGGTGATCAATTTTTTTAAATCACCTACTGGGAACAAATCCGAACAATCTCGAGGTCATTTCGACAATGAAACACACAAACAATCGGTCCGCATGCAAGTGTTTCTGTTGTGGAATAATCCCTACAATCTGTGAATGCCGCGCCGACTATCGGATTCTATCACGTTCATAGCCCGCAGCAGCAGTAGTAGTCCTCAATGGCTATTTTCGTGCTGAGGGAGATAGATTTAAAAAAATCACCTACTGGGATCGAATCGGAAAAATCTCGAGGTTATTTCGATTATGAAACACAATACAAAATTTGAATGGGCCATTTTTTATTTTGCATTCATCTCGAACCGATAAAAAAACGGTTGAAATGGGCATATTTATCAGCGTCGAATCTCATGTGAATTCTCTTCGAGTCGACGACTTTTAGATCGTTAAACGAATCCGAGTCCGCATGCAAGTGTTTCTGTTGTGGAATAATCCCTACAATTTGAGAATGCCGCGCCGACCATCGGATTCGTTCACGTTTATAGTCCACAGCAGCAGTAGCGGTCCTCAATGGCTATTGTCGTGTCGAGGGTGATCGATTTTTTAAAATCACCTGCTGGGAACAAATCCGAACAATCTCGAGGTTATTTCGACAATGAAACACAAAACAGAATTGAAATGGACCGTTTTTCATTTTGGATTCGCCTCGAACCGATAAAAAAACGGTTGAAATGGGCATACTTATCAGCGTCGAATCTCATGTGAATTCTCTTCGAGTCGACGACTTTTATATCGGGAAACGAATCCGAGTCCGCATGCAAGTGTTTCTGTTGTGGAATAATCCCTACAATTTGAGAATGCCGCGCCGACCATCGGATTCGTTCACGTTTATAGTCCACAGCAGCAGTAGCAGTCCTCAATGGCTACTTTCGTGACGAGGGTGATCGGTTTTTAAAAATCACCTACTGGGAACGAAACCGAACAATCTCGAGGTTATTTCGACAATGAAACACAAAACAGAATTTGAATGGACCGTTTTTCATATTGGATTCCTGTCGAACCGATAAAAGAAATGGTTGGAACAGGCGTATTTATCAACGTCGTGTCTCATGTGAATTTATTTTGGAGTCGAGGAATTTTAGATCGGGAAACGAATCCGAGTCCGCATGCAAGTTGTGGAATAATCCCTACAATCTGAGAATGCCGCACCGACCATCGGATTCGTTCACCTTCATAGCCCACAGCAGCAGTAGTACTCCACAATGGCCATTATCGTGCCGAAGGTGATACATTTTCAATTATTACCCACTGGGAACGAATCGCAACAATCTCGAGGTTATTTCGATAATGAAACACAAAACAGAGTTTGAATGAACCCATTTTTATTTAGGATTCATCTCGAACCGATAAAAAAACTTTTGAAAAAGGCGTATTTATGAAGGTCGAATGTCATGTGGATTTCTCTTCGAGTCGACGACTTTTATATCGGGAAACGAATCCGAGTTCGCATGCAGATGTTTCTGTTGTGGAATAATCCTTACAAATTGAGAACGCTGCGCCGATCATCGGATTCGTTCACGTTCATAGTCCACAGCAGCAGTAGCAGTTCTCAATGGCTATTTTCGTGCCGAGGGTGATCGATTTTTAAAAATCACCTACTGGGAACGAAACCGAACAATCTCGAGGTTATTTCGATAATGAAACACAAAACAGAATTTGAATGGATCGTTTTTTATTTTCGATTCATCTCGAACCGATAAAAGAAACTGTTGAAACAGGCGCATTTATCAACGTCGTGCCTCATGTAAATTTTTTTCGAGTAGACGACTTTTAGTTCGGGAAACGAATCCGAGTCCGCTTGCAAGTGTCTCTGTTGTGGAATAATCCCTACAATCAGACAATGCCGCGCCAATCATCGGAATCGATCACGTTCATCGTCCACGGCAGCAGTAGTAGTCCTCAATGGCTATTTTCGTGCCGAGTGTGATATGTTTTTTAAAATCACCAACTGGGAACGAAACCGAACAATCTCGAGTTTATTTCGACAATGAAATACAAAACAGAATTTGAATGGAACGTTCTTTCTTTTGGATTCCTCCTGAACCGATAAAAGGAAGGCTGAAACAGGCGTATTTATCAACGTCGAACGGCGAATCTCATGTGAATTTCTCTTCGAGCCGACGACTTTTAGATCGGGAAACGAATCCGAGTGGGCATACAAGTATTTCTGTTGTGGAATGCTCCCTACAATCTGAGAATGCCGGCCCGACCATCGGATTCGTTCACCTTCATAGCCCACAGCAGCAGTAGTAGTCCTCAGTGGCTATTGTTGTGCCGAGGGTGATACATTCAAAATAATTACCCACTGGGAACGAATCGGAAAAATCTCGAGTTTATTTCGATAATGAAACACAATACAGAATTTGAATTAACCATTTTTTATTTTGCATTCGTCTCGAACCGATAAAAAAACGGTTGAAAAAGGCGTATTTATGAAGGTCGAATGTCATGTGAATTTCTCTTCGAGTCGACGACTTTTATATCGGGAAACGAATCCGAGTCCGCATGCAGGTGTTTCTGTTGTGGAATAATCCCTACAATTTGAGAACGCTGCGCCGATCATCGGATTCGTTCACGTTCATTGTCCACAGCAGCAGCCCTCAATGGCACACCCAGTCCTCAATGGCTATTTTCGATCACCCTCGGCACGACAATAGCCATTGAGGACTACTACTGCTGCTGTGGACGACGAACATGAACGAATCCGATGGTCCGTGCGGCATTCTCAGATTGTAGGGATTATTCCACAACAGAAACACTTGCATACGGACTCGGATTCGTTTCCGGATCTAAAATTCCTCGACTCCAAAATAAATTCACAGGAGACACGACGTTGATAAATACGCCTATTTCAACCATTTCTTTTATCGGTTCGAGAGGAATCCAATATGAAAAACGGTCCATTCAAATTCTGTTTTGCGTTTCATTGTCGATATAACCTCGAGATTGTTCGGATTTGTTCCCAGTAGGTGATTTTAAAAAATCGATCACCCTCGGCACGACAATAGCCATTGAGGACTGCTACTGCTGCTGTGGACTATAAACGTGAACGAATCCGATGGTCGGCGCGGAATTCTCAAATTGTAGGGATTATTCCACAACAGAAACACTTGCATGCGGACTCGGATGCGTTTCCCGATCTAAAAGTCGTCGACTCGAAGAGAATTCACATGAGATTCGACGCTGATTAATATGCCCATTTCAACCGTTTTTTTTATCGGTTCAAGGCGAATCCAAAATAAAAAACTGTCCGTTCCAATTCTGTTATGTGTTTCATTGTAGAAATAACCTCGAGATTGTTCGGTTTCGTTCCCAGTAGGTGATTTTTAAAAATTGATCACCCTCGGCACGAAAATAGCCATTGAGGACTGCTTCAGCTGCTGTGGACTATGAACGTGAACGAATCCGATGATCGGCGCAGCATTCTCAGATTGTAGGGATTATTCCACAACAGAAACACTTGCATGCGTACTCGGGTTCGTTTCCTGACCTAAAAGTCATCGCCTCGAAAAGAAATTCACATGAGATTTGATGTTGATAAATACGCCTGTTTCAACAGTTTCTTTTATGGGTTCGAAAGGAATCCAAAATAAAAAACGATTCATTCAAATTCTGTTTTGTGTTTCATTGTCGAAATAACCTCGAGATGGTTCGATTTCGTTCCCAGTAGGTGATTTTTAAAAATCGATCACCCTCGGCACGAAAATAGCCATTGAGGACTGCTACTGCTGCTGTGGACTATGAATGTGAACGAATCCGATGATCGGTGCAGCGTTCTCAATTTGTAGGGATTATTTCACAACAGAAACATCTGCATGCGGACTCGGATTCGTTTCCCGACCTAAAATTCCTCGACTCCAAAAGAAATTCACATGAGATTCGACGTTGATGAATACGCTTGTTTCAACCGTTTCTTTTATCGGATCGTGACGAATCGAAAATGAAAATCGGTCCATTCAAATTTTGTTTTGTGTTTCATTGTCAAAATAACCTTGAGATTGTACGGATTTGTTCCCAGTAGGTGATTTAAAAAAATCGATCATCCTCGGCACGACAATAGCCATTGAGGACTGCTACTGCTGGTGTGGACTATAAACGTGAACGAATCCGATGGTCGGCGTGGTATTCTCAAATTGTAGGGATTATTCCACAACAGAAACACTCGCATGCGGACTCTTATTCGTTTCCCGATATAAACGTCGTCGACTCGAAAAGAAATTCACATGAGACATGACGTTGATAAATACGCCTGTTTCAACCATTTCTTTTATCGGTTCGAGAGGAATCCAATATGAAAAACGGTCCATTCAAATTCTGTTTTGGGTTTCATTGTTGAAATAACCTCGAGAATTTTCGGTTTCGTTCCCAGTAGGAAATTTTTTAAAATCGATTTCCTTCGGCACGAAAATAGTCATTGAAGACTACTACTGCTGCTGTGGACTATGAACGTGAATGAATCCGATGGTCGGCACGGCATTCTCAGATTGTAGGGAGTATTCCACAACAGAAACACTTGCATGGGGACTCGGATTCGTTTCCCGATCTAAAATTCCTCGACTCCAAAAGAAATTCATGTGAGATTCGACGTTGATAAATACGCCTGTTTCAACCGTTTCTTTTATCGGATCGAGACGAATCGAAAATGAAAATCGGTCCATTCAAATTCTGTTTTGTGCTTGATTGTCGAAATAATCTTGAGATTGTTCGGATTTGTTCCCAGTAGATGATTTTTAAAAATCGATCACCCTCGGCACGAAAATAGCCATTGAGGACTGCTACTGCTGCTGTGGACTATGAACGTGAACGAATCCGATGATCGGCGCAGCGTTCTCAATTTGTAGGGATTATTCGACAACAGAAACACCAGCATGCGGATTCGGATTCGTTTACCGATATAAAATTCGTCGACTCGAAGAGAAATTCACATGACATTCGACCCTCATAAATACGCCTTTTCTAACCTTTTTTTTAATCGGTTCGAGACGAATGCCAAATAAACAACGGTTCATTCAAATTCTGTATTGTGTTTCATTATCGAAATAAACTCGAAATGTTTCCGATTCGTTCTCAGTGGGTAATTATTTTAAATGTATCACCCTTGACACAAAAATAGCCACTGAGGACTACTACTGCTGCTGTGGGCTATGAAGGTGAACGAATCCGATGGTCGGGGCGGCATTCTCAGATTGTTGGGAGTATTCCACAACAGAAACACTTGTATGCCCACTCGGATTCGTTTCCCGATCTAAAAGTCGTCGACTCGAAAAGAAATTCACATGAGATTCGACTTTCGACGTTGATAAATACGCCTGTTTCAGCCTTTCTTTTATCGGTTCGAGAGGAATCCAAAAGAAAAAACGTTCCATTCAAGTTCTGTTTTGTATTTCATTGTGGAAATACACTCGAGATTGTTCGGTTTCGTTCCGAGTAGGTGATTTTTAAACACCTATCACCCTCGGCACGAAATTAGCCATTGAGGATTATTACTGCTGCCGTGGACGATGAACGTGATCGAATCCGATGATCGGCGCGGCAATCTCCGATTGTAGGGATTATTCCACAACAGAAACACTTGCATGCGGACTCGGATTCGTTTCCCGATCTAAAAGTCGTCGACTTGAAAAAAAAATTCACATGAAACACGACGTTGATAAATGCGCCTGTTTCAACAGTTCCTTTTATCGGTTCGAGATGAATCCAAAATAAAAAACGATCCATATAAATTCTGTTTTGTGTTTCATTGTCGAAATAACCTCGAGATTGTTAGGTTTCGTTCCCAGTAGGTGATTTTTAAAAATCGATCCCCCTCGGCAAGTAAATAGCCATTGAGGACTGCTACTGCTGCTGTGTACTATGAACGTGAATGAATCCGATGATCGGCGCAGCGTTCTCAATTTGTTGGGATTATTCCACAACCGAAACATCTGCATGCGGACTCGGATTCGTTTCCCGATATAAACGTCGTCGACTCGAAGAGAAATTCACATGAGATTCGACGTTGATAAATACGCCTGTTTCAACCGTTTTTTTTATCGGTTCGAGACGAATCCAAAATAAAAATAAAAACGGTCCATTCAAATTCGGTTTTGTGTTTCATTATCGAAATAACCTCGAGATTGTTCGGATTTGTTCCGAGTCGGTGATTTTAAAAAATCGATCTCACTCGGCTCACCAATAGCCATTGAGGACTACTACTGCTGCTGTGGACGATGAAGGCTAACGTGTATAGGGTTTCATTGTCGAAATAAACTCGAGATTGTTCGGTTTCGTTCCCAGCAGTCGATTTTTTAAAATCAATCTCCCTCGGCACGAAAATAGCCATTGAGGACTGCTACTGCTGATGTGGAGTATGAACGTGAACGAATCCGATTATCGGCGCAGCGTTTTCAATTTGTAGGGATTATTTCACAACAGAAACATCTGCATGCGGACTCGGATTCGTTTCCCGATCTAAAATTCCTCGACTCCAAAAGAAATTCACATGAAATCCGACGTTGATGAATACGCCTGTTTCAACCGTTTCTTTTATCGGATCGAGACGAATTGAAAATGAAAATCGGTCCATTCAAGTTCTGTTTTGTGTTTCATTGTCGAAATAACCTCGAGATTATTCGGATTCGTTTCCAGTGGGTGATTTTTAAAAATCGATCACCCTCGGCACGAAAATAGCCATTGAAGACTACTACTGCTGCTGTGGACTATGAACGTGAACGAATCCGATGGTCAGCACGGCATTCTCAGATTGTAGGGAGTATTCCACAACAGAAACACTTGCATGCGGACTCGGATTCGTTTCCCGATCTAAAATTCCTCGACTCCAAAAGAAATTCACGTGAGATTCGACGTTGATAAATACGCCTGTTTCAACCGTTTCTTTTACCGGATCAAGACGAATCGAAAATGAAAATCGGTCCATTCAAATTCTGTTTTGTGTTTGATTGTCGAAATAACCTCGAGATTGTTCGGATTTGTTCCCAGTAGGTGATTTTTAAAAATCGATCACCCTCGGCACGAAAATAGCCATTGAGGACTGCTACTGCTGCTGTGGACTATGAACGTGAACGAATCCGATGATCGGCGCAGCGTTCTCAATTTGTAGGGATTATTCCACAACAGAAACACCAGCATGCGGACTCGGATTCGTTTCCCGATATAAAAGTCGTCGACTCGAAGAGAAATTCACATGACATTCGACCTTCATAAATACGCCTTTTTTAATCGTTTTTTTAATCGGTTCGAGACGAACGCCAAATAAAAAACGGTTCATTCAAATTCTGTATTGTGTTTCATTATCGAAATAAACTCGAAATGTTTCCGATTCGTTCCCAGAGGGTAATTATTTTAAATGTATCACCCTTGGCACAAAAATAGCCACTGAGGACTACTACTGCTGCTGTGGGCTATGAAGGTGAACGAATCCGATGGTCGGGGCAGCATTCTCAGATTGTAGGGAGTATTCCACAACAGAAACACTTGCATGCCCACTCGGATTCGTTTCCCGATCTAAAAGTCGTCGACTCGAAAAGAAATTCACATGAGATTCGACTTTCGACGTTGATAAATACGCCTGTTTCAGCCTTTCTTTTATCGATTCGAGAGAAATCCAAAAGAAAAAACGTTCCATTCAAGTTCTGTTTTGTGTTTGATTGTCGAAATAACCTCGAGATTGTTCGGATTCGTTCCCAGTAGGTGATTTTTAAAAATCGATCACCCTCGGCACGAAAATAGCCATTGAGGACGGCTACTGCTGCCGTGGACGATGAACGTGATCGAATCCGATGATCGGCGCGGCATTCTCCGATTGTAGGGATTATTCCACAACAGAAACACTTGCATGCGGACTCGGATTCGTTTCCCGATCTAAAAGTCGTCGACTTGAAAAAAAAATTCACATGAGACACGACGTTGATAAATGCGCCTGTTTCACCAGTTCCTTTTATCGGTTCGAGATGAATCCAAAATAAAAAACGATCAATTCAAATTCTGTTTTGTGTTTCATTTTCGAAATGACCTCGAGATTGTTCGGTTTCGTTCCCAGTAGGTGATTTTTAAAAATCGATCCCCCTGGCAAGCAAATAGCCATTGAGGACTGCTACTGCTGCTGTGTACTATGAACGTGAATGAATCCGATGATCGGTGCAGCGTTCTCAATTTGTTGGGATTATTCCACCACAAAAACATTTGCATGCGGATTCGGATTCGTTTACCGATATAAAATTCGTCGACTCGAAGAGAAATTCACATGACATTCGACCTTCATAAATACGCCTTTTCTAACCGTTTTTTTAATCGGTTCGAGACGAATGCCAAATAAAAAACGGTTCATTCAAATTCTGTATTGTGTTTCATTATCGAAATAAACTCGAAATGTTTCCGATTCGTTCTCAGTGGGTAATTATTTTAAATGTATCACCCTTGACACAAAAATAGCCACTGAGGACTACTACTGCTGCTGTGGGCTATGAAGGTGAACGAATCCGATGGTCGGGGCGGCATTCTCAGATTGTTGGGAGTATTCCACAACAGAAACACTTGTATGCCCACTCGGATTCGTTTCCCGATCTAAAAGTCGTCGACTCGAAAAGAAATTCACATGAGATTCGACTTTCGACGTTGATAAATACGCCTGTTTCAGCCTTTCTTTTATCGGTTCGAGAGGAATCCAAAAGAAAAAACGTTCCATTCAAGTTCTGTTTTGTATTTCATTGTGGAAATACACTCGAGATTGTTCGGTTTCGTTCCGAGTAGGTGATTTTTAAAAATCTATTACCCTCGGCACGAAAATAGCCATTGAGGACTACTACTGCTGCCGTGGACGATGAACGTGATCGAATCCGATGATCGGGGCGGCATTCTCCGATTGTAGGGATTATTCCACAACAGAAACACTTGCATGCGGACTCGGATTCGTTTCCCGATCTAAAAGTCGTCGACTTGAAAAAAAAATTCACATGAGACACGACGTTGATAAATGCGCTTGTTTCAACAGTTCCTTTTATCGGTTCGAGATGAATCCAAAATAAAAAACGATCAATTCAAATTCTGTTTTGTGTTTCATTTTAGAAATAACCTCGAGATTGTTCGGTTTCGTTCCCAGTAGGTGATTTTTTAAAATCGATCCCCCTGGCAAGCAACTAGCCATTGAGGACTGCTACTGCTGCTGTGTACTATGAACGTGAAGGAATCCGATGATCGGCGCAGCGTTCTCAATTTGTTGGGATTATTCCACCACAAAAACATTTGCATGCGGACTCGGATTCGTTTCCCGATATAAAAGTCGTCGACTCGAAGAGAAATTCACATGAGATTCGATGTTGATAAATACGCCTGTTTCAACCGTTTTTTTATCGGTTCGAGACGAATCCAAAATAAAAGAAACGGTGCATTCAAATTCTGTTTTGTGTTTCATTATCGAAATAACCTCGAGATTGTTCGGATTTGTTCCCAGTAGGTGATTTTAAAAAATCGATCACCCTCGGTACGACAATAGCCATTGCGTACTGCTACTGCTGCTGTGGACTATAGACGTGAACGAATCCGATGATCGGCGCAGCGTTCTCAATTTGTAGGGATTATTTCACAACAGAAACATCTGCATGCGCAGTCGGATTCGTTTTCCGATCTGAAAGTCGTCGACTCGAAAAGAAATTCACATGAGATTCGACGTTGATGAATACGTCTGTTTGAACCGTTTCTTTTAGCGGATCGAGACGAATCGAAAATGAAAATCGGTCCATTCAAATTTTGTTTTGTGTTTCATTGTCGAAGTAACCTCGAGATTGTTCGGATTTGCTCCCAGTAGGTGATTTAAAAAAATCGATCACCCTCGGCACGGCAATAGCCATTGCGGACTTCTACTGCTGCTATGGACTATAAACGTGAACGAATCCGATGGTCGGCGAGGCATTCTCAAATTGTAGGGATTATTCCACAACAGAAACACTTGCATGCGGACTCGGATTTGTCTCCCGATCTAAAAGTCGTCGATTCGAAGAGAAATTCACATGCCATTCGACGTTGATAAATACGCCTGTTTCTACCGTTTTTTTATCGGTTCGAGACGAATCCAAAATAAAAAACGGTCCACTCAAATTCTGTTTTGTGTTTCATTATCGAAATAACCTCGAGATTGTTCGGATTCGTTCTCAGTGTGTAATTTTTTAAAATCTGTCACCCTCGGCAAGAAAACAGCCATTGAGGACTATTACTGCTGCTGTGGACTATGAACGTGAACGAATCCGAAAAGCAATTCGATCAAATCATCTTTTATGTTTGTTTATCGAAATCATGTTTGCAATGTTTGGATTCGTTTCCCTGATTGTTTTAGAAACTGTATCCTCGCTCGATATTGAGAACATCGTTTTGAAATCACTACTCCTGCGGCGGACTGCGAAAAAATACGGAACCGAGGTCTTGCGCAATGTTTTCTGATTGTCGTTCTTGTTCCGCAACGAGACCACTTGCATCCACACTTAGACTAGTTTTCTGCTATGAAAAACATTTATCCAAATGGAGATTTACGCGAGGTCCTAATTGGATTTTTTCAACTTTGAAAGATTCGAAGATGTTTTTTTTTCAGTATCGAGACGAATCCAACGTGCGAAACGATTTGTTCAAATAATGTTTCACGTTCTTTTATTGAAATCATCTTGCTAGTGGTTGGATTCGATTCCTTTTCATAATTTGGAAAAAACATGCACTCTTCAATGCTCAAAAGAGCGTTTTTCAACCGCCATCGTTGTACTAGCCAACGAAAAGAAATGAATCGAATGCGTTCGGCAGTGTTTTCCGGTTGTAGGATTTATTCTACACAAGAACTACTTGCACTCGCACTTGGATTAATTCCCACTTGTAGAAAACTTTCATCACAACAGAGATTGACACGAGATACGACTCTTTTTGCCTGCAAACTTTGAGGCTTTTTACGTAAAGCGTAAAACTCAAACGTCTATCATTTTTAATTAATTACTAGAGCCGAATCTAATGCTTTGCGTCATCTCTTCGGTAATGCGAGCCGAATCATGATTTGAAGAAATCTTCTGTTACCTTGCATTCGTCGTGATATCCAAAAGATATCCAATAGGATTAGTTTTTTTATAATTTGAAACAATTAAACGTCACAATATATATTTTTGACCAAATACTTGTTACGTTCGTTCAAAATCGCGTGCGTTGGGAATCCCGCTTGAAGATAATATTTTCTACGGCAATAGAGAGTAAAAATTACATATATTAAAAGCCAATACACAATGTATTTTATCGTGGAAACTCTTTTATGTTGGTGGCTAACAAATGAGTTATAAATACGAAACCATATGTCTATAATTTATCGGTAATCCATGTTCAGCAGCACCGAGTGTTACAGTAAATTATTTTTTAGTTCATATTTCTATTTCTTCGGCACTGACTCCGAAAATATCGCATACAGAAACAGAATGTTCCGCGTCGGTTTTTATTTATTTATTCTCCAGTATTCTGTGCTTTATTATTGTTGCTCCGGATGTATTTTCTCATCGAATTGATGTTTTATATTTCTTCTGAAATGGATTCCGTATTTTTTTTCCAATCTCGCATTCATATATTTCATCCTTTCAAGATTTTGCATGCCTGCATTCACGGTGCAGTTGCCACGCATAAGCGCTGTCATTTTTTCGCGAGGCTGTATCGCCTCACTGGTTAGAAATGACTCGTGACACATCAGTCTGATATTCGTTGGAAAATCTATCGATGACGTTAACTTCACAGAACGGTAATGTATCCGCTCTTTGAAGTTAGCTCTCACACGACAGGTCCAGGCATTAACTGAAGGCACTTACAAACTAATAAAATAAGCGGTCAGAGTGCGCGATAAATGTTTCGACACTAAAAGATAACTAATTAAAATCGTAATGATGACTAATAAAAATAACGAATCAAATAAGAATTAATAGTAATAATAATTTTTAAAAAAGCACTGAGCGCGCGGAACGATCCCGCGCCCCTGTTGACCGACGCTACCAACGGGACCATCTCATCGCTTGTAGAATATGTGCACTTTCTGGTACTGACGATTCACCGGATGGATGATCGGCTTGTTTTGGGACATAATGCTAAATCGCTTGATGATAGTATATGAGAATGAATATAATAAGGCAAATATAAATATATTTCCGCTTACCTTTACGAATTAAAATTTATTTGGCATAGGGACGGATATGAGCAAAGCGCAAACAATTTTTTAGAAGATAAATAAGTTGTCATTTAGATTTATTATTACATTTGAATTAACGTCCAAACTAATAGAATAAGTGGTCGGAGTGCGCGATAAATTTTTCGACACTAAAAGATAACTAATGAAAATAGTAATGATAACTAATAAAAATAACTAATCAAATAAGAATTAATAGTAATAATAATTTTAAAAAAGGCCCTTAGCGCGGGGAACGATCCCGCGCCCCTGCGGACCGAAGCCAGGAACGCTACCAACGGGACCATCTCATCGCTTGTAGAATATATGCACTTTCTGGTACTGACGATTGGCGGCCGGATGGATGATTGGCTTGTTTTTGAGGATAACGCTTTATCGCTTGATGAAAGTATGAGAATTAATGTAATAATACGAATATAAATATATTTCCGCTTACTTTTATGAATTATAATTTATTTGGCATAAGGACCGGTGTGAGTAAAGCGTGAACAATTTTTTAGGAGATAAATAAGTTGTAATTTAGATTTATTAGTATATTTAAGTTAACGTTTAAACTAAAAAAATAAGCGATCAGAGTGCGCGATACATTTTTTTGTATACATTAATAACGCAGAGAATCAAGAGCTAAATAAGCATTGAAATCATCTAAAAGCCTCGCGCCTGCCGTCGGGTGACGTCACGCGCGAGTAGTGTTCAGATTGCTTTTTCCCTCGAAGCCTTCGTTTTGGCTTGACCGCACATAAACATGCTCAGCTTCCATGTATTGGTGTAGCTGCCGAAGACGCGGTCGGGAAACTTCGACGGCGCTCAGCTCTTTCCGAAGATGTCCGAGCGTCGCTCGCTCACGGACACGCGCTACTATAATTGTGTGATGGGCGCGCACGAGACTGGAGAGGGGGTAATTTTGCGCGCGATCTGACTGCACTGCAACAGGGATGACGCCACAATCGCGCGAAGGGTTGCGGTGCTAGCTTCACTCGACAACCGACCAAACGCGAATTTAACGTCACATTGAATTTCGTTTTCGTAATTTTCATGTGGAAAATGCTCTAATAATTATATAATAATGCTTTTACATGACAATGTTTGTGTGTATAGTTTTCAATTAAGTTTTTAATATATAAGTTGTAGAAAAGAACCGTATGTGATTTTTTATCATAGAGTCTTTGAAAATTGGGGTGGGAGTCGAAATATCGATGGATCAATATTCGGATGGGCTGAAATACCGAATTAAAAAATGTCTAATGTTTGAATATAGATTAATCAATGTTCGGAGGGTTGATATAGTACCAAATAAAAATTCCGAATACGAATATCTCGAAGTTGAAATATAGCGAAAAACAAAAACCGATTTAAAAAATATTGAGAGACATAATATCGAATTACTTATATAAATAACACCAAATAATTCAAGAAGATGAATCTTCGAATTGTAAATATAGCGACGGTTCAAAAAGCAGAAAGCATTAAATCGAACGACCAATAAATCGAGTGGTTAAAATAGCGAAGGGTCAAAATGTCGAACGGCCCGGATTGCGAAAACTTGTGATCGAGGCAGATAGCGTTAGTGGTCGGCCGGGACGGCATCCATACCATGTTCGCCATTTTGGTATTCGCCATTTCAGACCATCGATATTTTGAGTCTCGATATATTGCTTTTCGCTATAGGCGGTATTACGAATATTAGATACTCGCTTTTTTCTGTTCCGGAGATATGGACATTATAGATTATTCCAATCTATATTTGTATGGCTCAAATTGCAGACGATCTGAATATACGTTTTCAGATAAATGAGGGATTCGAATATATGATGCTTTGCTTTATAGTCATTCGATGTTTTCTTCGATCGAAACATAACATTTCGAATAATTAAACCTTCGTTATTTTGAGAGTTCATAATTTTGTCGTTTCTAAATATTTGTCGACCTATATTTGGTCCTTCGTAATTTGGATCCCCACCCCACCTAAGTAATCAAAACACAAATCAAACAGCACAAAATCACAATATCTTATACTCAACACTCAGTAATAGACAACATGACACAAATAATAATCTTCCCACTGATCCTCTAAACAATATAAATTCAACAATCACTTGAAATAAAACCAAAGTTTGGCTCATAAATCTCTCCAACATTGACATTCCCCTACACATTTCCACATCCTTGTCTCTGGGTGAAAAGTTCTGTTTTCCCTAACTTAAACTCTCAAACATAAAAACTCACATCCACAAGTTAATCTCCGAACTTGAAGCCAAACTGGATTTTTTACTCGACAAACCTAGACAAATCAAAATTGGAACCAGATTCAATAAAATCTTAAATAAAATAAATATTCCGAAATCATTCTCCAACACTAATCAAATCATAAAACACACATCCTCATTCTTAAAAAACATCCCTCAACTTTTAGTTACACGAGCTGACAAAGGAAAATCAACAGTCATCCTTAAAAAATCAGATTACATTACAAAAACTCGGAACTTACTCGCAGACTCCACAATTTACAAAGTAACGAATAAAAATCCCATCAACACTCTACAAAAAGGCATCAACAATATTCTCTCCAGATGGAAAACCCTAAAAATTACAGATGAAACAAAATACAAATATTTAAAAGCTGAAAATTGCAACCTATCCCGTCTCTATTACTGGCCAAAAATTCACAAAAATAACTATCCACTTCGTCCAATAGTATCATCAATAAATAGTCCAACACACAAACTAGCTGAATTCATAAAATCTAAACTCTCTAAATTAATCAGTATGACCAATTCACACGTCAAAGATAGCTTCCACCGAAAATACTCACTCTCTAACATCTTAATCCCACTCAACTACAAATTGGTCTCATTTGACGTCGTTTCTCTCTACACCAACATCCCATTACAACTAGTTATTCAAAGCCTACAAAAACGATCAAACTTATTCTCAAAGGCATTTCCTTTACATGAAATAACTAAAGCCATAGAATACATCCAACAAGATAAAATTTACCAACAAATCTCAGGATTACCTATGGGATCACCTTTAGCTCCAATACTATCGAACATCATTATGATTGATCTTGAAACAATTTGTCTGGAAAAATAAAAATCCTCATTACCACTATATAAAAGTTATGTTGATGATATTATTATTGCTCTACCAACAAACACAATTGAATCCACCAAAAAGATGTTTAACTCTTATAATCAAAAATTACAATTTACATCTGAAAACGAAATGGACAACACAATCCCGTTTCTTGATTTACTTTTATTCCATAAACAAAACTCAATTATCACAAATTGGTATAGGAAACCAACCTGGTCAGGCAGATTCATACATTTCTTTTCACACCACCCACTCTCCCAATAAAAAGCTATAATCTACATGCTAGTTGACAGAGCAATAAAATTATCTCATCCTTCATTTCGCAAAGAAAATCTCAAACTTATTAGTAACACGATGACACAAAATTGCTATCCAATCTGTTTCATAGAAAACATAATAAAACATCGGCTTTCCATAATCAACAATAGAAAAACCAATAACAACAATTTTGGTTCTTCCAGAATAATAAATCGTCCCTACGCAAAAAACATACATCATCAACTAATTCGTCTGTTTCAACAATACAACATTACATTAGTCACAAACAAGAAACACAACATTTCATCAATTATTGGCTCCACCAAAGACAAAATAAACAACAACCGAAAATCCAACATAGTTTACAAAATCGACTGTAAAGACTGCAATGCCACGTACAGCGGCCAAACCAAAAGATACCTCGAAACCAGAATTAACGAACACAAAAATAGCATAAAGCACACTACCACAATACACACAGCTTTAGCACAACATGCAATAGAACAAAAACACGACTTTCAATTTGACAATGTAAAGATTCTAAACAACGAAAATTGGCTCAAAAAAAGACTAATCCTAGAAATGATCCAAATTAAGGCACACTCCAACGCTATAAATTTTAGAACTGACGTACAAAAACTAAGCTCAATCTAAAACTCGATAATATAACTATTCAAACATTTTACAGTATTTTACCTCACATAACAATTTTGAAATTATCGACACTATAAACTAATTAATACACTGACCTGATAAGCTAATTTTAAGGACATTATATAATAATTTTGAATAGCCCTAACTTGACACACCTATTTTATTTTCCTTGACATGTCACTGCCTAAATGATCTTTCTCCCCCGATTCGTAGTACAGAGACTCGAATAAGCTTTAAGAAATTAATACACCACTCAGTTTCTCTCGAACTTTCGTTGACCACACAACTCAACATGTAGCGAAAAATTGTAAATTTCGAGTTTTTGCTTATCTTGGAAGGGAAAACAAATTCTTAAGATCTAACTCAACGGGTAATCATCATAGTCTTTCGATTCTTTACTAAAACTTCTTTCAGATCAATCTCTTACACTAAATCTTCACTAACAAAACACAAAACTTTTTTATAATTAATTATCCATTACAGATAAGAAAAATCGCCGATAAACGATAATATCTCTATCGATTGAGTATCTTCCCACTAAACATTATTTACTTCCATAAATAATATTTTTCGAAATAACCTTCCAAATATCTGGAACAATCCTGAAATATCAACAACATCGAGGTTAGTTATTTCTCATATTTCATCTTTTTATAACTCCATAATAGAATAACCTTCGTTCTCACACATCGTACATTTCAAACACTGGTACATAAAAATAAGCAACGCAATATAAGAAATTATTTATATTATATTAATATAGTTATAACCAAAACAGAACTAACATAATTGTTATACAAAATGACATAACACCTATATAACTGAATCATAACATAAAACGCTCATGTATATAACTTTTTCAAGAGTGATTGTAAAAATTGTGTATCATAATTTATACAGAAATATATACTTCTGAAGAGGACCCGAACCAGAGGGCCGAAATGTAAGAAAAACATCTTTTATTTCCTTCGCTGACATTGGAAAACCTTCATTGGCCGGACCGATACCGAATCCTCAACGATTAACTCGCTCCGTTCGCCTGTCGAGTAAGCACGATTTGCGAGGCGCGGAAACTTTTCTCCCACTGAGCTACCCATTCTTGTTCACGGTGGCTGCGATACCGACATTAAGACTAGATACAGGAGCCTAAATTCGGCTCTTCTAGTGATGCCCGAAATTGAAGGCAACAGGGATGGCGCCACAATCGCGCGAAGGGTTGCGGTGCTAGCTTCACTCGACAACAGGCCAAACGCGAATTTGACGTCACATGAAATTTAGTTTTCGTAATTTTCATGTGGAAAATACTCTAATAATAATATAATAATGCTTTTACATGCCAATGTTTGTGTGTGTATGTGCGTGTGTGTAGTTTTCAATTAAGTTTCTAATATATAAGTTGTAGAAAATAACCCTATGTGATTTTTTATCAGAGAGCCTTTGAAAATTGGTAGAAAAATTAGATTTGCAAAAATATTTACGGACTTAATTTTTTATTTGAAAACGTTTCGGCTCATGTGTAAAAGTAGTATTTTAGGACGTTAGGCCCACTATTATACTCCCTAAAGAAAAACATCTCGGCAGTACGCTTAATAATTTAATTTTATTTACGAACTGTCGTATAAAATAAGTATCTTACAAAAAAATCCCAAAAACCAAAATAATCACTAACAATCATATAATATTCATACAGGGGGTTCAATCGATAGGTATTGAGGTCCCCCATCCTTATGCGTCGTGTGCTCCACCCCTCGTGTTACACTCTGTATATTGCTGGGCTCGTCCATTTCACTACTACAGTATAGCATAGTAGTGAGAATGCTCCGTACTCTATGCTAGCGTACTAATTAATGAGATATCAAACATGGTGGGGTAAACGCGAAAAGTAAAGTACTTTGAAAATTTGTAGGAACATGTGAAGGAATATTGGCAGTTATAATAAATGAAGATTGAACTTTTAAAAATTAACAATATTTATTTATTAAGAATATAATAACCATCGAGTTATTGACCGCTCTCAATTTCGCAATTTTTTCGCAGTCTTTTCGTTCGCTCTAGTAACGTGTCAAACTCGCGTCCGGTCTGTGTCGAGTAAAGCTAGCACCGCAATCCTTCGTGCAATCGCAGCGCCATCCCTGTTGCCGTCATTTTTGGGCACGCTTTTTTTTATCGTTTCCCCCATGGAGCCTAGATACCAGGAGGTTCAGCGAGGCCTTTCAACTCGTCCCCAAAACGAGAACAAGAAATGATGGCGCTGGGGTGCTCCGCAACCTATATGTATATAGATATACGCTAAACGTGGGTGTGATCTAAGGCAGATCACAGATGATGTACCTAACCCTCATTAGTGTTAAGGGATAACCCCACTCTAGGATTTTGGAAAGACGTTTTCTTTCCTAAAAATACTTTGGTGTCATAAGAACAATACGGAATTGGTCCTGTAGCAATTTTTTTATTTAAAGGTTCAATTATCGCTTTGGCCGCAGCGCCTTGGAGCGCGCGCTGAGTTGCTCGTACAACTTTAAACGCGTTTTTCTCGAAACCACTTTTTTCGATCTCCGAAGACGGATTACTCGACCACCTTTGCATGCATCGATTTCGAGGTTGAAATTTTGACAGCAGCTTCACAATTATATTCTTTGTGGGAGTACGTATCCGTTTTTTGATTAAATATAAACTTCTTTTTATAAACAATTTACTGTTTTTTTTTGGCAAAAAATCGATTTATTTCCTTCAAAGTGCGCTATTTAAAAAAAAATTAAAAGCAAATTTCTAGGTAGTCTCATAGCTAATAATATATATCATTTTTTTTTTATTTTTGTTTCAGGTCTTATATTTTACGATAAAACGGTTCTCCCGTGAAGCTATATGTAAAAAAAACACGTTTTTCTAGATGGACTATATTGCCGCCATTTTGAGTTTGAGCTTGAGATCTTTTCTTGCTTTTGCGTTTTTTTCCGAACCGTCATGAGGAAATTATGAATCGGCGGATATTTCGACGTTTGATGTCACGATCGATCTGTCGTGAGGTTAGAAACTCATCCGATCACTTTTACCTCGTTGACCAATATATTACTATATATGTCGGTCGCGCTGCATCCCAGCGCCATCACTTCGGGACATTTTCGGGGACGCTTTTTTCAGCGCCTTTGCATTGCCGCTGAACCTCCTGGTATCTAGGCTCCATGGTTTCCCCATTGGAGTTTAGGCTTTTGTATCTAGTCTCCATGGATACCGACTTGAGCGGTGATCGAGCTATGTGAACTTAGCGGTTCGACTTTGGATTCTTGCTTTTTTTGCGTCAATCGTTTGTGAGTCGTTTGTGGTTGATTGTGGTAACAATTAAAACGATTGTGAGATGAGTCTTTAGTTGGAAAATGAGCGTAAAAAATTACCGGTAATTTGGCGACTTGACTATAGCTTTTCGATTCCTTTTTTTAAAATAGTTTGTGAGGCATTTGTGGTTGATTGTGAGAACCATTAAAACATTTGTGAGATCAGCCTTTAGTTGAAAAACGAGAGTTAAAAATGACTGGTATGTTGGCGATTTGACTTTGACTTTTCCTATTTTTTTTTACTCGTTTGTTGGTCGTTTGTGGTTGATTGTGAGATTAATTAAATAAAACGTTCGTGAGGTCAGTCTTGGCAGTAAAAAAGAGACATGTAAACAACGGAAAAGTTACCGATTCGACTGTCACTTTTGTACTTGTTTGTATAAATTGTTGGTCGTTTGTAGTTGGTTGCGTGAACAATTCGAAGGATTGTATGATTCGCGTTTTCGAAGTAAAACGTAAAAACATATGTGGAAAAATTCTCGATGAACGGTTATATTACCCAAATAAGTCAGCACCGAAACATTCATTTTTATTATATTTTTATATCACGAAGAAGTTAATCGATGTCAAACTGTTGACGAATACTTCAATTGGAACATTTTGTGAGGTCAGTTATTAGTTGAGAAATGATAGTGTAAGATTACCGCAAAGTTAGCGAGTCGAATTGAATTTTAGATTTAAAAAAATCGTTTGTGAGTCGTTTGTGGTTGATTGTGAGAACAATTAAAACGTTTCAGAGATCAATTCTGATGGAAAAATAAGACTTATTAGTGAATGGTAAGTAAGCGAGACGGCATTGGCATTTTCAAATTTAAGCAGTTGTAATTGATTTTGACAATAATTAAAACGTTTGTAAGATGATCGGTTTCAAAATGGAAAGTATAACATTTTTGTCAAACCTCTTTACGCATTGTCATATAATCCAACCACACAGGCCAACACAGAAAAATGCTATTTTTGCGTTATTTATATATGACGATGAGATTAATTGACGTCAAATTGTTAACGAATATTTTAATTAGAACCTTTATAAGGTCACTGTTTATGAAATATTAGACAAAATTACGAGCGGTGAACTGGACAACTGATCGGCGATTTTTCTAATTTTAATCGTTTGTGGTTTGCTGTCCGTGTAATTAACACAGTTTTTGTTGTTATCGAAGATCCCAACTAGAACGTTAGGGGCCTATTTACCCGTAAATGAAAAACAAAGAGTTCAACTGTTTTGATTTTGCTAGATCTTTTTAAATTGTGCTTAATGAAATATAAATGAAAACACTTTTCGGATCAGCGGCTCAACGTGAAATAGTTTGCAATTGTTTTAAGTAATTGACAAACAATGAATAGCAGACAAAAATTACCAGCGGTAAACTGAACAACTGAACCGGGTTTTTTCTAATTTTAATCGGTTATGGTTTGCTGTACATATAATTAACACGGTTTTTGTCGTTGACGAAGATTCCAAATAGAACGTTAGGGGCCTATTTACCCGTAAATAAAAACAAAAAACATAGGATTCAACTGATTTGATTTTTCTATCGTTTTTTGAATTGTGCTTAATGAAATATAAATTAAAACACTTTGCGGAGCAGTGGCTCAACGTGAAATAGTTTGCTGAACTGCTTTGAATTTTATCGAAATTCGAAAGTTTCGAATTTTTTATCAAAATTTTTATCGAAATTCTTATCGAACATTGTTTATCGAAATTCATGTGGGAAAGTTCGTTATCCGACTAATGGCCTCTGCACACTACGCGCGATTTGCGATGAGCGATGAGCGATATCCAATGGGAGCTCAGGTATTCCAGAAACCCCCTGGGAAAGTGAAGCTCCAATAGGATATCGCCTATCGCTCGTCGGAAATCATGCGCAGCGTGCAGAGGCCATAAGAGCGTCCGCACACTGCGCGCGATTTGCACCTACGTGAAGTTGGCAACTGACATTACAGAAAGTAATTTTTTTTTGCATTCGTTTGTACTCGGTTTGTACCCGTCTGTACCGCCTTAAATTTCGTTTGTACCTTAAGGGAGGAAAAAGTACGAGGATATGGAAAAATCGACCGCAACCCATTTTGAGATAAACAATTTTAATAATCGCGATTGAAAGGAGAATGGTTTGTACCCGTTTGTACCGTTGACAATTTTTTTTTGTCATTTTTTTTCAAATTTATTTTCGGAAAAAAATGTTCAACTTTTTTTTTAATTTCCGTTCGTACCGACAAGTATATCGTTTGAACCACCTAGCAATTGGTTCTACCCATTCGTATCAGTGAGTATATCGCTTCTACCACCGTGTAATCGTTTGTACCCATTCGTACTGATGAGTCTATCGTTTGTACCACCGAGAAAACGTTTGTATCCATCTGTACTATCGAGCAATCGTTTGTACCCTTTCGTACTGACGAGCAGATCCTTTGTACCGCCGAGAAATCGATTGCTTGAATTTCTGTGACCGAGCAATCGTTTGTACCAGTTCGTACCAATGAGTAAATCATTTGTACCAGCGTTAAATCATGTGATTCGGTCCATACTGACGCGTATGTCGTTTGTACCAACGAGCAATCATTTCTACTTATTCGTCCAAAGGAGTACGTGTATATCGTTTGCACCGCCGAGCGTAAGTTTCGTAGAGTAAAAAAGTTAATCTAAGTAACTCAATCTAAGTAAGCGTAGATGGGTACAAACGTTGAATCGGCAGTACAAATTATATGCTCGTCGATACTAACGGGTACAAACGATTGCTGGATAGTACAGACGGGTACAAACGATATGCTCGTCGATACGAATGGGTACAAACGATTGCTCGATAGTACAGGCGGGTACTAACAATTTCTTGGTGGTACAAACGATATACTCGTCAGTACGAGGGGGTACAAACGATTGCTAGATATTACAGGCGGGTATAAACGATTGCTCGATAGTTCAGACGGGTACAAACGATTTCTCGTTGGTACAAACGATATACTTGTCAGTACGAGGGGGCACAAATGATTGCTTCATACTACAGACGGGTATGAACGATTGCTCGATAGTACAGACGGGTACAAACGTTTTCTCGTTGGTACAAACGACATACTTGTCAGTCCGAATGGGTAAAAATGACTGCTCAATAGTACAGACGGGTACAAACGTTTCCTCGGTGGTACAGACGATAGACTCGTCGATACGAACGGGTACAAACGATTGCTCCATAGTACAATCGGGTACAAACGTTTTCTCGGTGGTACGAACGATATAGTCGTCAGTACGAATGGGTAAAAACGATTCCTCGACAGTACAGACAGGTACAAACGATTTTTCGGTGGTACAAACAATATACGCGTCAGTACGAGGGGCTACAAGCGATTGCTTGATATTACAGACGGGTACAAAGGATTGCTCGATAGTACAGACGGATACAAACGTTTTCTCGTAGGTACAAAGGATATACTCGTCAGTAGGAATGGGTACAAACGATTGCTCGTTAGTACAGACGGGTACAAACGATTTCTCAGTAGTACAAACGATATACTCGTCGATACGAACGGGTACAAACGATTGCGCGATAGTACAGCCGGGTACAAACGTTTTCTCGGTGGTACAAAGGATATACTCGTCAGTACGAGAGGGTACAAGGGATCGCTTGATATCACAGTTGGGTACAAACGATTGCTCGATAGTGCAGACGGGTATAAACGTTTTCTCGATGGTACAAACGATATACTCGTCAGTACGAGGGGATACAAACGATTGCTTGATATTACAGACGGGTACAAACGATTGCTCGATAGATCAGACGGGTACAAACGTTTTCTCGGTGGTACAAACGATATACTTGTCGGTACGAATGGAAATAAATTATAAAATCGAAATTTTTTTTCCAATAAACATTTGAAAAAAAAATTCAATGGTACAAACGATTTCTCGGTGGTATAAACGATGTACTCGTCGATACGAACGGGTACAAATGATTGCCCGATAGTACAGACGGGTACAAACGTTTTCTCGGTGCTACAAACGATATACTCGTCAGTACGAGGGGGTATAAACGATCGCTTGATATTACAGATGGGTACAAACGACAGCTCGATAGTACAGACGGGTACAAACGCTTTCTCGGTGGTACAAACGATATACTCGTCAGTACGAGGGGATACAATCGATCGCTTGATATTACAGATGGGTACAAACGACAGCTCGATAGTACAGACGGGTACAAACGTTTTCTCGGCGGTACAAACGATATACTCGTCAGTACGAGGGGGAACAAACGAATGCTAGATATTACAGACGGGTACAAACGATTGCTCGATAGTTCAGACGGGTACAAAGGTTTGCTCGTTGGTACAACCGATATACTCGTCAGTACGAACGGGTACAAACGATTGCTCGATAGTTCAGACGGGTATAAACATGTTCCCAGTGGTAGAAACGATATACTCGTCAGTACGAGGGGGTACAAACGATTGCTTGATATTACAGACGGGTACAAACGACTGCTCGATAGTACAGACGGGTACAAACTTTTTCTCGTTGGTACAAACGACATACTCATCAGTACGAATGGGTACAGACGATTGCTCGATAGTACAGGCGGCTACAAACGTTTTCTCGGTGGTACAGACGACATACTCGTCGACACGAACGGGTACAAACGATTGCTCGATAGTACAGTCGGGTACAAACGTTTTCTCGGTGGTAGAAACGATATACTCGTCAGTACGAATGGGTACAAACGATTCGTCGATAGTACAGAAGGGTTCTCGTCAGTATATATACTCGTCAGTACGAGGGGGTACAAACGATTGGTTGATATTACAGACGGGTACATACGATTGCTCGATAGTACAGAAGGGTACAAACGTTTTGGCGTTGGTACAAACGATATACTAGTCAGTACGAATGGGTACAAACGATTGCTCGATAGTACAGACGGGTACACA
Organism: Ophion obscuratus; assembly: GCA_964007375.1. Classification (NCBI taxonomy): domain Eukaryota; kingdom Metazoa; phylum Arthropoda; class Insecta; order Hymenoptera; family Ichneumonidae; genus Ophion; species Ophion obscuratus. Next base: position 28,539,385 of record OZ023321.1, on the reverse strand, counting down.
CGTTTTCTCAGTGGTACAAACGATATACTCGCCAGTACGAACGGGTACAAACGTTTTCGCGGTGGTACAAACGATAAACTCGTCAGTACGAATAGATACAAACGAATTCTTGATAATAGAGATGGGTACAAACGATATGCTCGTCGATACGAATGGGTACAAACGATTGCTCGATAGTACAGACGGGTGCAAACGATTTCTCGGTGGTACAAACGGAATACTCGTCAGTACAAGGGGGTACAAACGATTGCTAGATATTACAGACGGGTACAAACGGTTGCTCGATAGTTCAGACGGGTACAAACGTGTTCTCGTTGATACAAACGATATACTCGGCAGTACGAATGGGTACAAACGATTACTCGATAGTGCAGACGGGTATAAACGTTTTCTCGATGGTACAAACGATATACTCGTCAGTACGAGGGGATACAAACGATTGCTTGATATTACAGACGGGTACAAACGATTGCTCGATAGTACGGATGGGTACAAACATTTTCTCGGTTGTACAAACAATTTCTCGATATTTCGGACGGGTCCAAACGATATATTCGTCAGTACGAACGGGTACAGACGATTGATGCATAGGACACACGGGTACACACGTTTTCTCGTTGGTACAAACGATATACTCCTCAGTACGAATGGGTACAAACGATTGCTCGACAGTACAGACGGGTACAAACGTTTTCTCGGGGGTACAAACGGTATACTCGTCGATACGAACGAGTACAAACAATTACTCGATAGTACAGACGGATACAAACGATTTCTCGGTGGTACAAACGATATACTCGTCGATACGAACTGGTACAAACGATTGCTCGATTGACAGACGGATAATAAGGTTTTTCGGTGGTACAAACAATATACTCGTCAGGACAAGGGCGTACAAACGATTGCTTGATATTATAGACGGGTACAAACGATTCCTCGATAGTACAGACGGGTACAAACGTTTTCTCGCTGGTCAAACGATATACTCGTCGATACGACCGGGTCCAAACGTCTTCTCGTTGGTACAAACGATATACTCGTCAGCACGAATGGGTATAGACGATAGCTCGATAGTACAGAAGGATACAAACGGTTTCTCGGTGGTACAAATGATATACTTGTCAGTACGAAGGGGTACAAACGACTGCTTGATATTACAGATGGATACAAACGATTCCTCGATAGTACGGACGGGTACAAACGTTTTCTCGCTGGTACAAACGATATACTTGTCGATACGAATGGGTACAAACGATTACTCGATAGTACTGATGGGTACAAACGATTGCTCGATATTCCAGACGGGTACAAACGATTGCTCGATAGTACAGATGCGTACAAACGTTTTCTCGGTGGTACAAACGATATATCCTCAGTACGAGGGGATACAAACGATTGCTCGATATTACAGACGGGTACAAACGTGTTCTTGGTGGTACAAACGATATACTCGTCAGTACCAACGGGTACTAATGATTGCTTGATATTACAGATGGGTACAAACGATTGCTCGATAGTACTGACGGGTACAAACGTTTTCTCGGTGGTACAAACGACATACTCGCCGATACGGACCGGTACAAATGATTGCTCGATAGTACAAACGATATTCTCGTCGATACCAATGGGTACAAACGAGTTTTCGCTGGTACAAACGATATACTTGTTGATACGAACGGGTACAAACGATTGCTCGATAGTACAGACGGGTACAAACGTTTTCTTGGCGGTCCAAACGATATGCTCGTCACTACGAGGGGGTACAAACGATTGCTTGATATTACAGCCGGGTACAAACGATTTCTCGATCGTTCAGATGGGTACAAACGATATACTCGTCAGTACGAATGGGTACAAACGATTGCTCGATAGTACAGACACGTACAAACGTTTTCTCGGTGGTACAAGCGATATACTCGTCAGTAGGAACGGCTACAAACGATTGCTCGATAGTACAGACGGGTAAAAACGATTTCTCATTGGTACAAACGATATACTCGTCAGCACGAATGGGTACAAACGACTGCTCGATAGTACAGAGGGGTTCAAACGTTTTCTCGGTGGTACAAACGATATACTCGTCAGTACGAGGGGGTACAAAAGATTGCTTGATATTTCAGACGTGTTCAAACGATTGCTCGATCGTTCAGATGGGTACAAACGATATACTCGTTAGTACGAATGGGTACAAACGATTGCTCGATAGTACAGACGCGTGCAAACGTTTTCTCGGTGGTACAAACGATATACTCGTCAGTAGGAACGGCTACAAACGATTGCTCGATAGTAGAGACGGGTACAAACGATTTCTCGGTGGTACAAACGATATACTCGTCGATCCGAACTGGTTCAAACGATTAGCTCGATAGGACAGACGGGTATAAACTTTTTCTCGATGGCATAATCGATATAGTCGTCGATACGGACGGATACAAACGATTGCTTAATAGTACAGACGGGTACAAACATTTTCCTCGTGGTACAAACGATATACTCGTCAGTACGAACGGGTACAAACGATTGCTTGATAGTACAGATGGGTACAAACGCTTTCTCGGCGGTACAAACGACATACTCGTCGATACGAATGGGTACAAACGATTGCTCGATATTACAGACGGGTACAAACGTCTTCTTGGTGGTACAAACGATATACTCGTCAGTACCAACGGGTACTAATGATTGCTTGATATTACAGATGGGTACAAAAGATTGCTCGATAGTACAGACGGGTATAAACGTTTTCTCGGTGGTACAAACGACATACTCGCCGATACGGACCGGTACAAATGATTGCTCGATAGTACAAACGATATTCTCGTTGATACCAATGGGCACAAACGAGTTTTCGCTGGTACAAACGATATACTTGTCGATACGAACGGGTACAAACGATTGCTTGATAGTACAGACGGGTACAAAAATTTGCTAGGTGGTACAAATGATATATTCGTCGATACTTACCGGTACAAACGATTTTTCGATGGTGCAAACGATATACTCGTCGATACCAACGGGTACAAACGATTGCTCGATAGTACAGACGGGTACAAACGTTTTGTTGGTGGTCCAAACGATATACTCGTCACTACGAGGGGGCACAAACGATTGCTTGATATTACAGTCGGGTACAAACGATATACTCGTCAGTACGAATGGGTACAAACAATTGCTCGATAGTACAGATACGTACAAACGTTTTCGCTGTGGTACAAACGATATCCTCGTCAGTAGGAACGGCTACAAACGATTGCTCGATAGTACAGACGGATACAAACGTTTTCTCATTGGTACAATCGATATACTCGTCAGCACGATTGGGTACAAACGACTGCTTGATAGTACAGACGGGTTCAAACGATTGCTCAATCGTTCAGATGGGTACAAACGATATACTCGTCAGTACGAATGGGTACAAACGATTGCTCGATAGTACAGACGCGTACAAACGTTTTCTCGGTGGTACAAACGATATACTCGTCAGTAGGAACGGCTACAAACGATTGCTCGATAGTAAAGACGGGTACAAACGTTTTCTCATTGGTACAAGAGATATACTCGTCAGCACGAATGGGTACAAACGACTACTCGATAGTACAGCCCGGTTTCAAACGTTTTCTCGGTGGTACGAACGATATACTCATCGATACAAACGGGTACAAACGATTACTCGATAGTAGAGACGGGTACAATCGATTTCTCGGTGGTACAAACGATATACTCATCGATCCGAACTGGTTCAAACGATTAGCTCGATAGGACAGACGGGTACAAACTTTTTATCGATGGCACAATCGATATACTCGTCGATACGAATGGATACAAACGATTGCTTGATAGTACAGACGTGTACAAACATTTTCCTCGTGGTACAAACGATATACTCGCCAGTACGAACGGGTACAAACGATTGCTTGATATTACAGACGGTTATAAACGATTGCTCGATAGTACACACGGGTACAAAGTTTTCTCGGTTGTACAAACGATTTCTCGATAGTTCAGACGGGTCCAAACGATATACTCTTTAGTACGAACGGGTACAATCGAGTGCTCCATAGGACACACGGGTACAAACGTTTTCTCGTTGGTATAAACGATATACTCGTCAGTACGAATGGGTACAAACGATTGCTCGATAGTACAGACGGGTACAAACGTTTTCTCGGTGGTACAAACGGTATACTCGTCGATACGAACGAGTGCAAACAATTACTCGATAGTACCAACGGTTACAAACGATTTCTTGGTGGTTCAAACGATATACTCGTCGATACGAACTGGTACAAACGATTGCTCGATCGTACAGACGGATAATAACGTTCTTTCGGTGGTGCAAACAATATACTCGTCAGGACAAGGGCGTACAAACGATTGCTTGATAGTACAGGCGGGTACAAACGTTTTCTCTCTGGTACAAATGATATACTCGTCAGTACGAATGGGTATAGACGATTGCTCGATAGTTCAGACGGGTACAAACGTTTTCTCGGTGGTACAAACGATATACTCGTCGATACGAAATGGTACAAACGATTTCTCGATAGAACAGACGGATCCAAACGTTTTCTCGGTGGCACAAACGATATACTTGCAGTACGAGGGGGTACTAACGACTGCTTGATATTACAGACGGATACTAACGATTCCTCGATAGTACAGACGGGTACAAACGTTTTCTCGCTGGTACAAACGATATACTCGTCGATACGAACGGGTACAAACGATTACTCGATAGTACTGACGGGTACAAACGATTTCTCGGTGGTACAAACGATGTACTCATCGATACGAACTGGTACGAATGATTGCTCCATAGTACAGACGGGTACAAACGATATACTCGTCAGCACGAATGGGTACAATCGATTGCTCGATAGTACGGACGCGTACAAACGTTTTCTGGGTGGTACAAACGATATACTCGTCAGTAGGAACGGCTACAAACGATTGCTCGATAGTACAGACGCGTACAAACGTTTTCTCGTTGGTACAAATGATATACTAGTCAGTAGGAACGGCTACAAACGATTGCTCGATAGTACAGACGGGTATAAACGTTTTCTCATTGGTACAAACGATATACTCGTCAGCACGAATGGGTACAAACGATGGCTCGATAGTAGAGACGGGTACAAACGATTTCTCGGTGGTACAAACGATATACTCGTCCATCTGAACTGGTTCAAACGATTAGCTCGATAGTGCAGACGGGTACAAACTTTTTTTCGGTGGTACAAACGATATACTCGTTGATACAAACGGGTACAAACGATTTCTTGATAGTACAGACGGGTACAAACTCTTTCTCGGCGGTAAAAACGATATACTTGTCGATTCGATCGGGTACAAAAGATTGCTCGATAGTACAGACGGGTACAAACGTTTTCTCGCTAGTACAAACGATATTCTCGTTACTACGAGGGGGTACAAACGATTGCTTGATATTACAGACGGGTACAAACGATTACTCGATATTACAGGTGGGTACAAAAGATTGCTCGATAGTACAGATGGGTACAAACGTTTTCTCGGTGGTACAAACGATATACTTGTCGATACGAACGGGTACAAACGTTTGCTCGATAGTACAGGCGGGTACAAACGATTTCTCGGTGGTACAAACGATATACTTGTCACAAAAAAAGTGTGAAACAAAAGTTGTACCGTATGAAAGGGGTCATCGAATGCGACCATTTTTTTTATCTCAGTGGAGGCGCTGTCGCACAGTAAAAGTCACTTCCACTTTTTTAATTGGGACGGTACATTTTTTTTCTTCAACTTTCTTGTAGAGCATCGAAAACTGCATAAAAAACCTTTAGGGGTCAACGTCGTTCAAGGTCATTTAAGATCAAAAAGTGACACGAACTTTTTTATGTGAAATTAGCTTTATTCACAGTAGATGTTCAAAGTGATTGCCATTGGAATCAATGCAGTATTGCAATCTCCTCATTACTAAATTCTTATCACTTCGGCACTTATCGCCGAAGTCTTGCCATTGTCTTGTATGTAAACAACGGCACCAAACCTACAATGTACACAAAACATTGTACAATGTTTCGCCCGAACAAACCCAAGATAACGATAGTAAGAATTGTGAGATTAGTATTAATGAATTAAGCAAATGTTAATGATGTATTCTTTTAAAGAGCAAACTGATATGCTTCTAATTTACGGAGAATGTCAAAAAAATGCAGTGAGAGCCAGAGACTTATACGCTGAAAGATTTCCTGAACGTTCTCATCCTACACGCCGTACATTTCAAATTTTGTACACTAAACTGAGGACAACTGGATCCTTAGCCCGTCGGGAAAGTAACCGACAAAAGCGAGTTACTAACGAAGAAACGAAAATTGGTGTCCTTGCCGCCGTTCCTCGAGCCCCTTATGCGAGTTCTCGTCAAATTGCGAGGGAATCTGGCGTAAACTAAAGAAGTATTCTACGTGTGTTACATCGTCATAAATATCATCCTTACCACATCAGTCTCCACCAGGAATTAACTGGTACGGATTTCATGAATTGCACTGAATTCTGCCGATGGGCTCAACGCCAGATTCAGAGTGATGACTCATTTCTTAATGGGATTTTATTCACTGATGAGGCAGCATTTACGACCCGGCTGGAAATTTGTTCAGGCTCGCCAGATTTATGATCGGGCCGTAATGAGGGAGCTGTGTGGCTATCCGTATTACGGGAATTTTGATTCGGCTGTGCGCCAACCGTGAACAGGCAGCCACAGGTCAGGCAAACTTATGGCAAACGTGAAAATGGCCATAATGTGGTTTGCCTTATCAGTGCCCTAATATGGCTCTATTAGGAGGCCCATGCATGACAGTGCTCAGGCTAGCGCTAAAGTGGTGGCGCCAGTGTTGCATTCAAAAACTATATATATATGCTTGCACGTGTGTCATATTGTATACCCGACTAAAGTAGTATACCCGACTAAAAGTAAAATATCAATATAAAATATAATTTGAAAAATGAGAACGATATACGTTCTTTTGTTTACGAAAAATTTGAATATTTAGAGAAAGAGGCCGGAATGATCAAATTCAAGATCATGAAAGTCTTGATAAAGCTACCAGCAAACAATTTCCTAATGCCAGCGGAGAGGATTCGAACACCAGGTAAGAAGATCTCCATGCCAGCAGAGAGGGTTTTAATGGCAGCGAAGAAGATCACCATGTCAGCGGAGAGAATCTCAACCCCAACGAAGAAGATCTCCATGTTAGCGGAGAGGGTTCGAACGGCAGCGAAGATCTCCATGCCAGCGGAGAGGGTTTCAATGGCAGCGAAGAAGATCCCCATGTCAGCAGAGAGGATTTAAATAGCAGCAAAGATGAAGATCCTGGTCAAGAAGATGTGCAACGGTGGAACAGAGATGAAGTTGAAGAACTGCGAGAATGGTCAAGTACCTGGTATGTATAACCTTACTTTTTTCAAACTTTACAAAATTTATGAATTTTTATACACTTGTATATAGAATAATATCAATATAAAATATAATTCAAAAAATATAAATATATTTGAAAAATGAAAAATAGTTTATCAATATAAAATATAATTTGAAAAATGAGAATGATATACGTTGTTTCGTTTACGAAAAATTTGAATATTTACAGACAGAGGTCCGAATAATAAAATTCAAGATCAGGAAAGTCTTGATAAAGCTACCAGCAAACAATATCCTAATGCCAGTGGAGAGGAGTCGAACACCAGCGAAGAAGATCTCCATGCCAGCGGAGAAGGTTTTAATGGCAGCGAAGAAGATCCCCATGTCAGCGCAGAGAATCTCAACCCCAGGGAAGAAGATTTCCATGTCAGCGGAGAGGGTTCGAACGGCAGCGAAGAAGATCCCCATGTCAGCCGAGAGGATTTAAATGGCAGCGAAGATAAAGAGCCTGGTCAAGAAAATGTGCAATGTTGGAACAGAGATGAAGTTGAAGAACTGCGAGAATGGGTCATCAACAACAATATCCCACGCACTCAAGTTCACGGTTTGTTTAAAATTTTCCGACGAAGGTTACTACCTCATTTACCTGTAAGCGGAAACTTTTTTAAGCACAAATTCAGCTACATACGACATAGTCGATTTTACAGACGAAAATGGTGAAACCATTGGTCACTTTGTGTACTTTGGCATGAAAAATTACCTTCAGAGGTATGTGAATACAGATATCCACAGAGAAAAGATTTTGTATTTACAATTTAATATTGATGGACTACCATTATTTTAATCAAGTCCAGCAAGCTGTCTGCAAGCTGCTGAACAACGCGAAGGACCGGGACGGTCACCGCTCAAAACGACAAAAAAAAAGAATGACCACAAGTGTGCGGATATAGCTTTAAATATATATTTCAAATAAATATATAAACAAAAATATAAAAATCATAATTATAGGAACAAAAAAACAAAAGACTGTCAGTAGGTTAAAAAATGTATGTTATGTTAAACTGTTCAGCTGTAAGTTGGTCTTAAATATTTAATAAACAAAAAAAGTTGTATGTCATTCGTTCCGTATATTTTCTGTAATATTATTACATCCGATCAGGCAGCCGTAAACACGCTATCATAAGGCGCCAGGTTAGTGGCCCAATGAGGCTCCCAGATTTGGGCGTAATCAGGCTGCCAGATCCCGCCGTTATCGGGAACAGCGTTACATTTTTGTTCACGCCGTGATCTGGTTGCCATGCTAGCCGCCATATAATGGCATTCTGGCAACCTGATCCGAGCGTGATTAGCGCTATAACTCAATTTCCAGCCGGGGAATCATGGAAATATTAACTTGCATAACATGCATTTGTGGTCAACTGAAAATCCACATTGGCTGCGGCAAGTTGCACACCAAAGACCGTGGTCGGTTAATGTATGGTTTGGAATTATTGGGGATAGAATCATAGGCCCTTATTTCATCAAAGGGAATCTTAATGGTAGGAAGTACACCACATTCCTTCAAGAAACATTAGGTCCGTTATTGGAAGAAATACCTTTAGAAACAGGAAACAGAATGTGGTATCAACACGATGGGTGCCCGGCACATTTTTCGCTGATAGCTAGAAATGAATTGCAAAATAGATTTCCAAATCGTTGGATTGGATGCGGAGGAGCTGTATCGTGGCCGGCTCGCTCGCCAGACTTGACGCCTCTGGACTTTTTCTTGTGGGGATACTTGAAACATCTTGTTTATAAAAAATGTCCAACTACGCTGGATGATATGCGTGAGAGAATTCTTCGAGCCGGTGATTCGATAAGTGCCGAAGTGATAAGAAATTCTACACAATCCGTGATGAAGAGATTGCAATACTGCATTGATTCCAATGGAAATCACTTTGAACATCTACTGTGAATAAAGGTAATTTCACATAAAAATAAAGTTCATGTCACTTTTTTATCTTAAACGACCTCGAACGACTTTGACCCCTGAATGTTTTTCATGCAGTTTTCGATGCTCTACAGGATAGTTAAAAAAAAATGTACCGTCCCATTTAAAAAAGTGGAGGTAATCTTTACTGTGCGACAGCGCCTCCACTGACAAGGAAACGTTGCGAGGTCAATGTCTCCGATTTCGATGAAATTTCGCATGTTTGTAGAATGGGTAAAAATACGCGACACGTATTTTTTTATATTGGCGGAACCTGATTTTTAAGAATTAAAAAGCACCCTCGAAAATTGGGGCGTTTTTCGTTTTTCGTCGATAACGTTTTAACGGTACGAGATATGAAAAATCATCAAATTGCAACAATGTTTATTTTTTCGTGTACTATACATTGGAGATGAGAACGATGCAGATAGCAACAAATTTCATATTGTTTATTGCAAAAATGCAATTTTTTCAATCGTATTTCCGAGAATTTTCATTCGATTGGGATGTAACTTTGCATACATGTAGAGAATGGAATAGAGCGGATACGGATTTTTTCTTTTTTCCGATATCTCACAATTAAGGGGCTGAAACTGCCCGTCGATTTTTTTTCCGAGAGCATCGTATAATCAGCTAGCCTTTGGCATTTCGGTCTAAATTCACGTCAATATATGTTCGCGTTATGACGCAATTGCATATTTGTAACATTCCAGCCCCCCCCCCCAACGGTCCCCCTCTCGAAAGGCAAATGTTCAAAGTTCTTACCGTGCGGTATGGACGAAAATTTGTAGAAATAAAAATGGGTTACAAAGAAAGTACAATCAGTCAAAATAGTCCATACACATTTTCTCGTTTTGGCGGAACGACACTCTTAAGAGGTCAACGCACCCTTGAAAATTTCGTTCTTTCTATAGCTCGTGAACGGGCCGAAATAAAAATAAAGTTCGAAGGGAAAAAATGTTGTATTCTTCGACTACTAGACGTTCATGATGATAATGATGAGTACCGCAACAAATGGCGTGTTGTTTATTGCAATAATTCGTGAATTACTTGTGAAAAATCACCCTTCAGTTTCCCACTTATATGGGCAGAGGCAAGGCTCGCAATCACGGACTGACTTCGTGCTTCGGAAAGCAACTGGATTACAATTGTATATTTACGAAGAAATTCCACTCCGCTCACCGTATCGAAGGCATTATCGGCAGAGATTACAGCGTTTTTGGGTTGCCGCTGCAACTCATGAACAGAATGATGCAAACATTTTTATCAGCTTATAACGCAGCATAATGTAATCTTTATGTTTAACTTTAATTTCACAAACAGCAGAACCAATGAACGAAAGGAATAAATCTTCGCAAACAGCGACTACGACGCAAAGAGAGATGATAACCTTGAAATCGCCTTATTAAAGATTAATAGCAATTCTGGTAATAGCGTGTGTCGTCATTATTTTTTTCTTGTGTATTTATCAATTGGGTTTCAAGTTATATAAATTGGCCAACGATCATTATTGCTGCAGTTACGACGAAGTAGCCAACAATACATTTTGAGTTCGAAATACACATAAAAATGTACGTTAATCCGGTGAATGTTATTCAACTTCTATCCATAGCCATAAGTGCTATGAATTTTCCTCGCACTCCAATCACTGAACAGGAAAAACAGTTCAGTAAGGATCTAGAAAACATGATCATTGAAGCGATGGATCAACCTATGAAAATGGAAGTTGAAACTGGTTTGGATTTTCTGTCACCAAATGAAATTCATGAAGCAGCCGCAATAGAAGATGATAGTGAAAGATATTGGCACAGAAAACGATACCTAGATCCATAAAATGATGAAAATGTATGTACCCAAGATATAGAATAATTGAATTACGAATACAAGACAAGAGCTGTAGATTATTGGAGATCCGGGGCAAATGGGAATAGAAAGTTATCATCTGTTCAAACGAAATTCAAAAAGGTGAAATCAGAGTCGCTGTTGCGTCGGTGGGCCCATAGTATAAATAAGGGTGGCACCTACAAAGAAAAGTTAACAAAGATACCTCACTACACGTTAAACAATTTTATTGATGCTTTGGACAAAAGGCTGCCTGTCTATGATATAGATCTTCGACGATGGGCCTCACGTGCACGAGAAATTGTAGAAATACGAGTCGTAAATTTCCAAGCATCCGCTTCTTGGTTGAGGACATTCAAAAACCAACATGGAATTGTGATATGGAAGATTACAAAATATATAATAAAACAACAATTATTAAACGATGATATACTTCAAAACAAAGCTATCGAATTTATAGAAATGGTGAAAGTCAACATAGTCAACGTTGGGGCTGAAAACACATTTAATTCTGAGGAGAGTGGATTCAAGTTAGAGCTATATACAGGCCGCACATTGGCGAAAGAAGGGCAGAAATCCGTTGAGACAGTCGTGCAATCGAAAACATCAACAACACACAGTTATACTATACAGCCTTTGTTTTCTGCGAGTGGTAAGCTTTTGGCACCTATGTTGATCGTTTTAAACGAACCTATTGGCAAATTTGGTCCTCGAGTGGAACAAACTATGTTCAGACTCGAAAATATATTTCTATTGGCTTCGAAATCTGGCACATTGATGACTAATCATTTCAAGCGATGGTTCCAAAAAGTATATATTCCCAATACGTGTCCGAAATCGGTAATACTTCTGGATTCTTGGAGCGGTCAATGTCCAACTGCATTTAAAGGAATGGATATGCAAGGGAAAGATATTGAAGTTTTAACCATTTCAGTAGGTAAATATATTGCACCAGTTTCATTAGTGCTGTAGACAATTAGTCTATACGTGTATGATAATTAGTAATTCCTGCAGGTACGACTGGAATGATACAGTCCCTTGATGTTTACGGCTTCCGTGTATGGAAAAACTACGTCAAACACTTTTCTCACGCAGTAATATTATACAATTACGACGTCAATCTGCATTTGAGAGACAATATTGTTAAATTACAATCTCTTACACACAACCAGTTTTCTTCTCCACGGTTGAATTTTGCTTTTTACAAAATGTACCGACATGCGATATATGCGGCAAAGCAGCTATTATCACTTGTGCGTGGTGTAAGAAATCTCTTTGTTTCAAACACTTTTATCATGACTATCATTATTGTAATAAGTATAATCCATAAAAAAACATACAATTGAAACGTTTCCTAAATGAGTAAGCGTGGGAACACTTTTCCGATTGTGTTGTAATCTTCAAAGGCAGTACGTGGCGGGAGAGAATTTCTTCGTAAATATACAATTGTAATCCCATTGCTTCCCGAAGCACGAACTCAGTCTGTGATTGCGATCCTTGCCTCTGCCCATATTAGTGGAAAACTGAAGAGTGATTTTTCACAAGTAATTCACGAATTATAATCCATTAGTAATTCACGAATTATAATCCATAAGTATAATCCATAAAAAAACATAGAATTGAAACGTTTCCTAAATGAGTTAGCGTGGGAACACTTTTTCGATTGTGTTATAATCTTCAAAGGCAGTACGTGGCGGGAAAGAATTTCTTCGTAAATATACAATTGTAATCCCGTTGCTTCCCGAAGCACGAAGTCAGTCTGTGATTGCGATCCTTGCCTCTGCCCATATTAGTGGAAAACTGAAGAATGATTTTTCACAAGTAATTCACGAATTATTGCAATAAACACACGGCATTTATTGCTGTACTCATCATTATCATCATGAACGTCTAGAAGTCAAAGAATACAATATTTTTTTCCTTTCGAACTTTATTTTTATTTCGGCCCGTTCACGAGCTATAGAAAGAACGAAATTTTTAAGGGTGCGTTGACCTCTTAAGAGTGTCGTTCCGCCAAAACGAGAAAATGTGTATGAACTATTTTGACTGAATGTACTTTCTTTATAACCCATTTTTATTTCTACAAATTTTCGTCCATGCCGCACGGTAACAACTTTGAACATTTGCCGTTCGCGAGGGGGACCGTTGGGGGGGGGGGGGCTGGAATATTACAATTATGCAATTGCGTCATAACACGAACATATATGGACGTGAATTTGGACCAAAATGCCAAAAGGCTAGCTGATTATACGATGCCTTCGCCAAGAATATCGACGGGCAGTTTAAACCCCTTAATTGTGAGATATCAGAAAGGAAAAAATCCGTATCCGCACTTTTCCATTCTCTACATGTATGCAAATTTACAGCCCAATCGATTGAAAATTCTCGGAGATACGGTTGAAAAAATCCATTTTTGCAATAAACAATATGAAAGTTGTTGCTATCTGCATCGGCCTCATCTCCAATGTCTAGTACACGAAAAAATAAACATTGTTGCAATTTGAAGATTTTTCATATCTCGTACTGTTAAAACGTTATCGACGAAAAACGAAACACACCCCAATGTTCGAGGGTGCTTTTCAACCATTAAAAATCGGGTTCCGCCGCTATAAAAAAAATACGTGTCGCCTATTTTTACCCGTTCTACAAGCATGCCAAATTTCATCGAAATCGGAGACATCGACCTCGCAACGTTTCCTTGTAAGATAAAAAAATATGGTCGCATTTAATGACCCCTTTTGTACGGTACAATTTTTGTTTCAAACATTTTTTGTGACGTCGATAATTGCAGAGATATTCAAGGTGGCAACAGTTAGTGCCTCACCCTGTATAGCTCATTCATTTCGCAACGGTGGGATATGGGACAAATGCAATGACTTGAATTAAAAAAAAGAATTTCTCGTCCAGGCACGATTATTGAGCCACATCTCGCAATTTATATAAAGAAGAACTGAAACTTTAATAATAGTAAGTCTTAAATAAAGAAAAATATACTCTGGCGGCGACATATAAAATTGCAACGATATTTTTTCCTGGATGAGATAAGCCAAGTAAAAAAAAATATCTAGGCGAAACATGTACACATGAATATGGATAAATGGCTGTATAACTGCGGAAGAAAAAAAACAATTCAGATATGAGCGCTAAATAAAAAACCAATTATTTTTGTAAAATATCTACACGAGTTGATAACAAACAAATATTGTTACAGCAATTGTCAATTAAATGTGATATGCCAACACAATAAGGGATCCTGCGTCAACATTGCAAACTGTGTCGGGTCCGTACAACAAGTTTTCGCAACTTTGGATGATAATACATCAGCTGTGAAAATCCCTTCATACGAGGGTGGGGTGAAAAGTTTCCGGCCTGACCAAGAAAAACGATGTTGTAAAATTTTTTTTTGCTTTATTTTTCAACATAACCTCCATCAACACTGATACATTTCTCATAACGGTGTTCTAATTTAATTATACGAGTTTTAAACGTAGATTCGTCAAGCTCCTCAAAATACTGATTTACAGCTTCGATAACTTCTTCGTTGCCCTTAAATCTTTTTCTGCCAAGCCATTTTTTGAGGTTAGGAAACAGGTAATAGTCGCTGGGGGCTAAGTCTGGAGAGTAGGGAGGATGCGGCATCAATTCAAACTTCAATTCGTGGATTTTGGACATGGCAACAATCGACGAATGCGCTGGTGCGTTATCGTGATGAAACAAAACTTTTTTCTTCGCCAAATGAGGTCGTTTAATTTGCACCTCGTGCTTCAAATGTTACAATAACTCTGCGTAGTATTGACCAGTGTCGAAGTATTGCCTGCGTAGTATTACCTGCGTAGTATTACCCTTTTCAAGGTAATCAATGTATATAATTCCTCTCGCATCCCAAAAAACAGTAGCCATAACCTTGTTTGCCGATAAAATTGTTTTTGCCTTCTTTGGGGTTGGTTCCCCTTTTCCAACCCACTGTTTTGACTATTCTTTATTTTCAGGAGTGTAGTGGTGGACCCATGCCTCATCAACAGTTATGCCAAAAGTGCTTGGTGGACCCATGCCTCATCAACAATTATGCCAAAACCACTCAAAAGTGCCACTTTTTATCCAATTCAAATGAACTTTTGCATTTGTGTCCGCCATATTGGATCCGCCATTTTGAATTTCGGAATTTTGAGAGCAGAATCATAATCAGCGACCTCGAAAACCCCCGAGTGCCATGTTCTATCCAATCCAAATGAAATTTTGCATTTGTGTCCGCCATATTGCATCCGCCATTTTGAATTTCGGAATTTTGAGAGCAGAATCATAATCAGCGACCTCAAAAACCTCCGAGTACCAATTTTCGTCCAAATCCAACTACTTTTCATTTGGGACACCGAGCGTGAAATTTTTCGTGTCACTCAGGGGGTGAAAAGCGCCATTTTGGGGGTGAAAATGTTGACAACGACGAATTTAAAAAATTGATTGTTCAATCGTCACTATTCTATGCACCCATGGTTGAAAAAAAACCGGACTTTTCAACGGCTTCGAGGGTAAAAAAAAATTTGAAAAAAAAAGTGTCATCGATTTTTCCTGTTTTTGTTTTGTTTAAAAGCCGCCATATTTTTTTTCCTAATGGACAAAACCCAATTTTGACCCCAGATTCTGAAAGAGCACCCCCGAAAATACTAGGAAACGTATCTCTTCATTTTTTATGATTTTTTTTACATAATAAAAATCTGGCTTGAAATTGAAGGAAAAAGCTGTTTCGAGAAGTTTCGAGTAGTCGGCCAGTCTGTACATAGAAAAATCGGTTGTCTGTAAAGTCGGTTTACTGACGATAGTTGAACGTGACAACGTCATAAGAAAATACTGATGGAATGGTTTCATTTTTTAAAAGAAAATTTTTATTTTTTTTGTTTGATAGATATTTTGTATGGATATAGAGAAGGAGGTAAATGGAAATCACAATTGAATTGATCAAGTTACATTTATTTGTACGCATAAATACAATTATGTCAATTTTTATTTATTTTTTTTACAATGTACATATTTTTTACAAGTATGAATGTGCTTTGAGCAATTGTTTTACAACTTTTATTTTTTCATAAAATTCTTCGTTCAGAAAATCATTTTAAATTTACAAAATACTTGAATAAAATTTATTGTTTAAATTTCTACTCGACTGTTAAAATTTAATTTTTGATATTATGATTGTATAATAATAAATTTTGTATTGACATTATTTCTTTCAGCAAGTAAACTGAATAAAAGTTGTTGTTTAATTAGTTACTTAATTATTTTTGCAAATTTAATTGTAATTTGTTGTAAAAAAGTAATAATATTGAATAATTTATTGTAAGAATAAACTGTGATTAAATTATTGTTCATAAATCTTAAATTTAAAATTTAAAATTTGGAAACATCATTAAAATTTTTGTAACTCTAGCTTTTAAAAAGCCCGCCGCAATGTATTTGATATAGGAGAAAATTGTTCCCTTTGACGGCTGGCTGGTCCAACCTGTCATTTCAGACACGTTGTTATGATATGTGGAAGATTTAACATTTATGTTTTAATTTTTTGAAATCATAGCTACGCTCGATAATTATTTCGATCGAATAGTAAAGCAATTGATTTTTACTCATCGTGAAATAGTTCTGTTAACTTATTGTTATAGTTTTGTCAATTATAGCATAACCTACAATCGCTGCACTAGCGGACCGATGCTATTTATTTTAATGATGAAAGCACGAATATTAGACAATATATCACTGAACATATATTTAATATCGAAAGAATCATTACCTTTATCGCCGCAATTATCGTTGCTATAAACAATTCACATCACATTCACTTTTCACTGCACTTCATACTTGACGAAAACATGTACATGTATTATTGTATAGCAGCTGTCCACGCGGACGCATCGCTCATGGCTTCTGCACACTGCGCGCGATGGGCGACAAGCGATGAGCGATATCCAATGAGAGCTCGAGTATGACGGAAATGCTCTATGAGAGTGACGTTGCCAATGGATATCGCTGATCGCTCGTCGCTCGTCGCTCGCAGTGTGCAGAGGCCTTCACTCAAGTAGGAGAGAGACAGATGTCGAACGCTGCCGAACGCTGCCGAACGCGGAGGCCGATTGTACCTCTTTGTCGCTCGTTCCGCGCTCTCGCTTACACTTCAAGCCTTAAACGGAACGCCTCAGAGCGAGGTAACGCCGATGAGTCATGCTTTTTCGTGCGTGCAGCCGGCTCCATCGAATTATAAGAAGTTGTCACGTCAAAAATCGCGATTCTTGGGCGTTAATGGGTTAAGGAAAATAATGTTTTCAAACATTTTGGAAATTCATTATTTTTCAGAATTGTGAGGGATAAAAAAATGTAATAAGTTTTTTTTCGGAAATCTCGTTTTTCTTCATCTATAACTTTTCTCCGAATATCTCCGCAGCCGTTCACTCAATAGGAAAACCAAAAAGTTCAGGAAAAAAACAATAACAAGTTTTTTTTTAGGAAAATCTCATTTTTTTCATCTTTAAATTTTCTCCGAATATCTCCACAGCCGTTCACTCACGTGATACGAAAAAGGTAAATTTCCGGAAAAAAATAATAATAATAAAAAGTTTTTTTAACGCAAATCTCATTTCTTTTCATCTTTAACTTTTCTCCGAATATCTCCGCAGCCGTTCACTCAGGTCATAGGAAAAAGAGAAATTTCCGGGAAGAAAGAGAAATCATGAATTTTCAGCAAAGAAAATGTGTTTTTGTGAAATAGACCAGCATCAATCAATAGAGTTTTATTTGCACAACTTTTGAAAAGTTTTTTTACAAAACTTATACAATGTCAGACAATATATCTTTAACAAATCTTATAATCTCTCGGTCTCTCTCTTATACTCTCTCGGTTTCTCATTCCAAACTCCTTTTACTCCACACTTCCTCAATCTCCCTGAAATATGCCCAAATCCCTTATTGTATTTTACCTCCCAACATATTTATTACTTCTCCAAAAATCGCCACTTCATCAATTCCTTCCAGCCATTCCTCCACGCCGTTCTCGCATTTTCCGTCACCATCTGTCTGCTTTTTTTACACAACAATAAATGCTCTAGGGTCTCATCCTGTTCATCACAAATTCTGCACATCCAGTCCCTCTGTCCTTTCTTTCCCGCTCTTCCAACATTTCCACATCTTATTCTAGCTCACATTTCTTTGTCTTTGCCCTTCACATTTACCTCAGACCAATATTTCCAGGGCATAATATCATCCTCCACAATAAACTTATACCTATAATTGTACGTCGAACCCTTTATTTTCTCCCCCTCTTTCTTCAACGCCTCGTTTTTTAAATTTTCTAATCCTCACCTTTATTCTTGCTTCAATTTCTCTCACCTCTCTCCGTTCCCAAATCATCCCGGTTATATCCTGCACCCCCATTTTCGTTAATGTATGCTTTAAGCACTTGCCCCACTTCGCCGGCACACGAGGAAATAGACCAGTACTTTAATCTGTTTTAAATCATGGTTTCTCCGAAAATCTCAAATATGACTAAAATATGAGAAATTATGAAAAATTTGGAAAAAAATTTGCACTAGGAGCCCCTGCGGACCGAAGCCAGGAACGCTACCAACGGGACCGTCTCATCGCTTGTAGAATATGTGCACTTTCTGGTACTTACGATGCGCGGCCGGATGGATGATTCGCTTATTTTTGAGGATAATGCTTTGTCGCTTGATGAAAGTATGAGAATTAAAATAATAATACGAATATAAATATATTTCCACTTACTTTGATGAATTCTAATTTATTTGGCATAAGGACGGGTGTGTATCAAGCGTAAACAATTTTATATAAGATAAATAAGTTGTAATTTAGATTTATTATTATATTTAAATTAAAGTATAAACTAAAAAAATAAGCGGTCAGAGTGCGCGATATATTTTTTTGTATACATCAATAACGCAGAGAATGAAGAGCTAAATAAGCATTGAAATCATCTAAAAGCCTCGCGCGAGTCGTGCTCAGATTGCTTTTTCCCTCAAAGCCTTCGTTTCGGCTTGGCCGCACATGAACGTGCTCAGCGTCCATGTGTTGGTGTAACTGCCGAAAGCGCGGTCGGGACACTTCGACCGTGCTCGGCCCTTTCCAAAGATGTCCGAGCGTCGCTCGCTCACGGACACGCGCTACTATGATTGTGTGATGGGCGCGTAAGAGACTAGAGAGGGGGTAACTTTTACGCGCGATCTTGCTGCACTGAACTGCACGTCTCGTGACAGAGATTACCCAGGCTAAATGTCCAATTGACGTCGATAAGTTACCATTGTCAAGTTACCTATAAGACATGACCGTAAGATAACTATTCGACATCTTTCAAATGACATCCCGTATAATGCTGCCGTAAAGTTATATTTTTTATGTCTTTCGGCGATGAAAACGGATGTCTCAAAGGTATCCCAAAATATTATCCAATTGATGACTTTTTAAAGTTATCAATAAGTTATCTATTTATTGTTATCCATTGTATCTAGTTCATCGTTGTCCAGAGGATATCATAAAGACGAATTACATAAGACGTCTTTTTCACGACATCTTTCTGATATCGGTAAGATGCTGTCTTTTACGATATTTGGTATTGGCGAGAAATAGTAAAAAGTCCAAATGTCGTCTTAAAGATGACATTCAACGGATCACTTTTATCACAGTGCGAATGTAGCGTGTCATATTTCATTTCACTGGCAACAAATTGTGTGTAATAACAAGTAGTTGAAAAAATATAGGTCTTAAAATATATATACGTGAGTGCCTTTTATCCCACTGTTCTTTTCGCCTCTGTAAGTACATATATGCATTTAATGTACTGTCTTTTTATTCTAAAAGGGTAGGTCTGTTTTTGAGATTATCCAAGGGATCTTTTGGAGCATGGCAACCACCAAAAGACGAGACCGTAACGGGAGAGAAGTCTAATAACGACTGTACCGTTTTTATAATATTAAATTATATTTTACTTATAATGAATTAATTGATGTTTTATTTATAATGACCTAGCCCACTTCGAAACCGACATAACAATATCTTATTAATTTCTCCATTATAAGAAGTAACTTTTCAACATTCTAGATTATTGAGCTATATTAAATATTCTAGACTATTAATAGGTTAATTTTCATAAAGACATGGATAGAACATAGTTATATATATATCGCCAATAAATAGATATCTTTTCGATAGGAATCTTCGATACCGTTTACATGTCGATTTGTCAACCCCATTCAGATGCCTATTGGACGACTTTTAGATGGCAGTGGTTTCTTGGCATTGTTGTGCCTTTAAGAACATATCTTTCAGATATATCGATTTGATGACTTTGCGCTAACGTACCGACAACCGAAAAGAGTTAACCTTTTGTCGACACTTTGTTAACCATTAAAAGTTGCCGTATAGTTAACTATCGGACACAAATAAGTTATCTGCCAAGTGGACATGAGTGATATGTTTTGTAATACAAAACGCCGTCTTTTTCGACAGCCAAAAAGTTATCTGTATCCGTTTCGCGATATCTTTCGGATGCCATATAGATAACATTTTTCTACCTGGGTAGTAGGGAGATGTACAACGCTCCTGTTTTCATCGTACCTCGGGAATGGCGCTAAATCGCGGCGGCGAGTTCGGGAATATAATGGTGTGATCAGCGCCTCTGTTGAGGTTGCAGATTTCCTTAAAGCCGCGCAAGTCGTCATCACCGCTCTCAAATCGGTATCGCAGTCCCCAGTTAACCACCCAGTTAACCAAGCGTACCATTAGTACAGCGTACCGCAAATGTGGAGTACGCCGTACCCGACAGTACCGATAATGTACGGCTACGGGATTTCAGTGTACTCGTACCTCCACGGTATCGCTACTATGGAGTTACACTCTACTGCAGTACACCGTGGCTCCACGGTGGCGATACTGTACCGGTACTATACTAGTACATTGGCGGTACATCGTACCGTACGGCGTACCGGTAATGTACCAGTGCCTTAATAGCCGGGTCAGCCAGTGCCTAAGTGGTTAGCCGGGTCAACATGAACACGAATGGGTAGCTCGGTCCCAGCTAACCACGTACCGTAAATGTACCCCTCATGTGGAGTGCGCCATACCGGTACTGCTGCCACCTCGTACGTGCGTACGGCACTGGTACATTACCGGTACGCCGTACGGTACGCTGTACCGTCAAAGAGATTACAAAAAAAGGATGTTCATCATTCATACCTGTGACTGTTTACAATGTATTTTTTTAAGCGATTAATTTCAAAATGGTGGCTGTGCAGCGTTTATCTCAAAGCTGCATTTTTATGGTTGGCCGGAAACATGACTCAGACAACTTTCAACCGATTCACTTGAAATGTTGAATATATCTTGGAAAATACATTGTCTATGGAAGTAAGTAGGATTAAAAAAAAATATTTCATAGTTCATTTGTTGTTAACAATTATCTGACGATTGTTTAAGCAAACTTTTGGAAAGTGAAAAATTATCGTCAGATAGTTGTTAATAACAACTGAACTATGCAAAATCATTTTAAGGATTAAAACAAGATGAGAAGATCTTCTGTACCGCCTGAAATGCAATTTTTCACGTCCCGATAGGGATTGATTTCGGAAATCCAAAAGCATTGCTAGTCTGTTTATGATTTCTCTTAACAATATTAGAATGCCAACGTAGTCTGAAATGTCAAAATTTGCGCACTTTTATAAAAGTCTGTCATTTAGTGGAAATCATACGCATTCAGTTACAGCGATAACCATCCACGTCTTCAGCATCGATTACTGAATCAGAGTTGAAAACGATGCAGTTTATTACGAGTATGACGGGGTTATGGTTAAAACTGCCCGAATGTACCAATCGAGCCGTTTATTTAATCTTTTACACGTAGTCAACGGAGCTATCGTATTCGCACCTTATACCTATGCTTACATGATCCGCTCTTCCCGATAGGGAAAGAGATGAACTCAACGACAAACTCGACGGGACGGTTTCGAGAATGTGTTACGAATACTGGAAAAATGATTGAGAGAATCGATTTCACCTCTGTTCGGTAGGAACTGAGTGGCAGACGTCCGAGCTCCGTTTCGGCGATAGACCATCCACGTATTGAGCATCGTTACTGAATCAGAGATGAAATCCATGCAGTTTATGACGAGTATGGTGAAAACTACACGAATGTACCAATCAAGCAGTTGATTTAATCTTTTGCACGTACGCAAAGGAGCTATCGTATTCGCAGCCTTACATGATCCACTCTCCCCGATCAGGAACGAGATTAAATCAACGACAATGTCGACGGCACGGTTACGAGAATGTGTTATGGATGCTAGAAAAATGATTGAGAGAAACGACTTCACCTCTGTTCGCTAGGAACTAAATGGCAACCGTCCGAGTGCAGTTACAGAGATAGACCGTCCACGTCGTCAGCATCGTTTACTGAACCAGAGATAAAATCGATGCAGTTTGTGACGAGTATGACGGAGTTATGGTGAAAACTACCCGAATTAACCAACCGAGCCGTTGATTTCATCTTTTGCACATACGTAAAGGAGCTATCGTGATCGCAGCTTATACCTCTGCTTACATGATTCACTCTCCCCGATCAGGAACGAAATGAAATCAACGACAAACTCGACGGGACGGTTTCGAGAATGTGTTATGGATGCTAGAAAAATGATTGAGAGAATCGATTTCACGTTTGTTCGCTAGGAACTAAGTGGCAATCGTCCGAGTTTAGTTACAGCGATCGACCATCCACGTCATCAGCATCTGAACCAGAGATGAAGTCGATGCAGTTGAGAGTTTACTGAACCAGAGATGAAATCGATGCAGTTGAGAGTTTACTGAACCAGAGATGAAATCGATGCAGTTGAGAGTTTACTGAACCAGAGATAAAATCGATACAGTTGAGAGTTTACTGAACCAGAGATAAAATCGATACAGTTGAGAGTTTACTGAACCAGAGATGAAATCGATGCAGTTGAGAGTTTACTGAACCAGAGATGAAATCGATGCAGTTGAGAGTTTACTGAATCAGAGATGAAATCTGTTCAGTTTATGACGAGTATGACTGGATTATGGTGAAAAACTACACGAATGTACCAATCGAGCCGTTGATTTCATCTTTTGCACGTACGCAAAGGAGCTATCGTATTTTCAGCTTATACCTCTGCTTACAAGATCCACTCTTCCTGATCGGTAACGAGATGAAATCAACGACAAACTCGACGGGACGGTTTCGAGAATGTGTTACGGATGCTAGAAAAATTATTGAGAGAATCGATTTCATCTCTGTTCCCTCGGCACTGGGTGCCAATCGCCCGAGCCTACAACGCCTACAACTATCACGCAAATAGTCGATTTCACCTTCGTGACATGAACCTCGATGTTACTGTCATTTTTGTTGCCTGCAGCGTAGCCAAAGGTATTCTCTCCCTTTGAGAGGCACTGGCCTGAAATTAAATGCCATAATCGATGAACGATTTCAGAAATGTTCGGTAAAGGGTCCAGGGATCATACGGAGCACTGACTGCATCTTTGCTCACGTAACAGCTCGCATTCGGCTGAACCAGCAGTGGCTGCTTGCATTTAATCTTTGGCATTTGTATAAGTATGTACATCCGTTTTTCGCAAAATTGGGGTACACGCCAGCTGGATAATGCGGACATTCAGAATACCGGTAACATGAATAGAAATAATTTAGATGACAAGTGACCCATATGTGACTACAAATGAAAGGTTGATTTCAATGACGCACCATGTACTTCTCCGGAATTGTTTGCTTGATCGAAGATAAAATCAATATCTGCCATGACGGGGACGATCGAACGATATTGGAAGTCGCGCAAAAACGTCAAGCGCAATGTCGATTTCATCTTTATCACGTAAATAATGATCCTGTCGCTGTACTGGCAGTTTGCAGGGCTGCACGGCTTTTCCACTCGCTCTGGTAGGGAATAAGATGAAATCGAGAACGAATTTGAGGGCATTATTTCAGGGGTGTTCGATTGAGACGCCAAAAACCATTAGGAGCATCGATTTCATTTTTGATCGCTTGGTCTCTGGTGGTAGTCGCTCAAGCTGCGTTTCAACGACGCATCATGCACTTCTAGAGAATCGTTTGCTTGATCCAAGATGAAATCGATTAGTACCATGAAGGGTACGGTCGAACGACGTTGAAAGTTGAGCGGAAACGTCAAGGGTATCGTTGATTTCATCTTTATCACATACATAATGATCCTGGCCTCGCACGGGCAGCTTGTAGCACCGCACGAATTGTTCGCTCGCTCTCACCGGAAATAAGGTGAAATCGAGAATTCATTTAGGTGAATAATTCCAGGGATGACCGATTGAGGCTCCAAAAAGCATTCGGAGCACCGATTTCATCTTTGCTCGCTCGATATCAGCTATTAGTCACTCGAGCTGGGTTTGAACGACGCACCATGTCTTTCTCTACAATCGTTTGCTTGATCTAAGATGAAATCGACAACTGCCACGATGGGGACGATTGGATAACGTTGAAAGTCACGCACAAACGTCAAGCCCAATGTCGATTTTATCTTTAATACGCAAATAATGATCCTGGCGCTGTTCTCGCAGCTTGCGGGATGGCGAGACTTTTCCTCTGTACGCGACTCTGGCTGGACACAAGATGAAATCGAGAACCACCACCAAAAACCATTCGGAGCATCAATTTCTCTTTAATCGCTTGTCCCTGGTGGTAGTCGCTAGAGCTGCGTCGCTAGAGCTACGCAGAAACGTTAAGCGCAATATCGATTTCATCTTTATCACGTAAATAAAGGTGGATTTATATTTATCTGATGTGTCGTGACGTGACGCGTCAGAACAGAATCGGTTTAATACTTTTAGTATGGTACCGTTCACACTTGTAATTCGTAATCTGTTGTGATGGCTTCTGACGTGTCGCATCAGGAGCGATCCCGGTTGCGTCAGAGCGTTGGAGCGGGGGAAGGGCGATGTCAGGACACGTCAGACATATGTACAAGCGCCACTGTTGTGTTGTGACGCGTCAGAGTCCGTTCACGTTGGTTCGCTCTCAAATATGGACGAATTCAAGGTCTTCAATGAGACAATGAAACTCGCCATTAATTTCTCTTTTTCTATTGACTGGATGAATCCAATATCTTCTTCTCTTTCTTTGTTTAGATAATAAAGTTGCCAGTATCGTAAATTGAATATCTTCTTCATAATCTGAATCAGAATTGGAAAACTCGTGGGAGAACATTGAAAACGTGTCATCTCTTCGAGAGCTACGGCCGTATTGTTTCAAAATATCGTCAAAAGGCGACAGAACACGACAGATAAATGTGAATGCTAGGCACACGTCAGAACGCGTCACGTCACGACACATCAGATAAATATAAATCCACCTTAATGATGCTGTCGACGTACTGGCAGCTTGCAGTACTGTACGACTTGTCCGCTCGCAATAATCAGAAATGAGATAAAATCAAGAACGAATTTAGGTGAATCATTTCATCAATGTCAGATAGAGGATCCGAAAAGCATTCGGAGCATCGATTTAATCTTTGATTGCTTGGTGCGAACTGGTAGTCGCTCGAGCTGCGTTTCAATGACGCACGATGCCATTCTCAGGAATCGTTAGTTTGATCGAAGATGAAATCAACGACCGTCATAATGGGGACGGTCGAACGACGTCGAAAGTCGCGCGGAAACGTGAAGGCCAACGTTGGTTTCATCTTTATCATGTTAACAATGCGTCGTACTCGCAGTTTGCAGCATCGCCCGAATTGTCCACTCGCTTTGACCACAAGTGAAATGAATAAACAAATAACATTATTTTACAGAAGCGCGCAAATTTTGAGATTTCAGACTACATTGGCCTGCTATTATTCTTAAGAGAAATCACAAACAGACTGGCAACGCTTCGGGATTTCCGGAATCAATCCATATCGGGACGTGAAAAATTGAATCTCAGGTGGTGCAAAAGATCTTCTTATCTTGTTTCAATCCTTAAAAAACGTCGTATCGATTTTCTTTTGCCGGAACCGATTGATTTTGTCTCCCCGAATGAGAAAATGCAGAGCTACTCCTCATGTTTCCTAACTCAGCTCGAACACACTTCGCATTGATATTGGTTCAGAAAAAAAACTTTTAGAAGATAAATCCGACTATCATACAAGAAGGAGTGGCCGAATGAGTAATGGATTGCGAAACACATCCAATCCCCGAAAATTTAGCGTCAAATTATTGACAGTTTGTTAATAAAAATTTGCCTGTTAAATTTTTTCATACGCGAAAAAAATCGCTGGGTATATCGAAATTTGATGATCATTGACAATTTGCTGGTTTTGTTAATTTTTATTTCTTAAGAAAATGAAAAGAACAGGCACTCTCAATGGATAAGCAAGATAAAAATGGTAAATCTCATGAATTGCGGCGTGCTTCACTCTTTGGCACGCCGACCGATAACAGACGATAGGTGAAACGTCAAATTGTCCGGCTTCTCACGAGTCTCGAACGGTCTTACATACAGGTCTGGAAACGAAGCCAGATTTTAATGGAATCGTGAGGCAGCGTTACGAGCTTCACTTTTCATTCCGCTCGTCGCCACCGCCGTCGCTACGATCGGCGAGTACCTCCCACCCACGGTCTCCTGTGATCTCTCCCTTCGCCCCTTGCCTTATCTTAGAGTGTGCCGCGTGCCATTTATTACTCCATTTTTTATTACAACAATCTCGATAACCTCTGTTCGCGTCAACGAGCATTTGTAGTTTGAAAAATATTCATAAAGCTGGCGAAGGTGGACCGTTGTTTCAGGGCTTTCTAAACTGACGAACCAATAAAGGTATTTGTATGTTCAACATTCCATGTGTTGTGTATTTTTTTCCTTTCGTCATCGAAAGAAACTCGGAATAAAATTCGAATAAAAATACATTCCACTCGAAAAAGGTAAGTATTTTTATTTATTTTTAAAATTTTTAAATTTGTCTTCTTCCAGCTATACAGGATCTTCCCCTTTTTACAAGCCCCATTTCCCTTCCACAATCCCCCGTCCTTATTCTACAATTCTTTCTCATCTACCTCTATTCTCCCTTCGCCCCCCCCCCCCACCCCCCACGAAAAAGGTAATGTGCGTTTCGGATCATCGAGAAGAGTGAGAGAGACGGACGGAAGCTGTTCTGCCTTGTCGCACGCGTACACGCCGATAGCAATGCCACGTAGTGGCGAAAATTGGAAACAGCCGTTTCCAAACCTGTATGTAAGACCGTGCTCGAACCGGATAGGTTGACAGGTTTAGCGAATGATTTGCTAAACGTCAGATCACGCGCGCTGGCATCTGTCAAGCGCTGCGTTTTCGCAGAACCCTTCTGACGCCAGCCACGGATACGTGGCCCTTCGTCTACTCTTCGGCCCTTTTCGATCGTCCATCAAGGCGCATTCGAGCGTTCCTTACGAAGATCGAACGTCTATTATCTAATGCTTCCCATTTGATGACGCGGTCGAAGAATAAAAAACGGCTCAGTAGAAATGTTCGGAATAACCTGCTGAACCTGGGTTTTCCCGCTGATATACCTTTTCTGGATCACCCTATATATATATATATATATATATATATATATATACAGGGTGTCGCTATTATCTTTGCCACCATAAATAACTCGGTATTTATCGACGTCACAAAAAAATGTTCCAGACAAAAGTTGTACGGTGTAAAGGGCGCCAACAAATAACATCAAAAGTATTAGGGGTCAAAGTCATTCAAGGTCATTCAAGGTCAGTATCGCTAATGCAAATCTAAATATCTCGGATCGCTACCAAATATTTGTTGGTGACCCGAGATATTTAGATTTTTATAATGGATACTGCCCTTGAATGACCTTGAACGACTTTGACCCCCTAATGCTTTTTATGCGGCTTGAGGTACTCCACAAGGTGGTTGGAAAAAAATGTACATTTCCTTTTTAAAAAGCGGAGGTGACCTTCACTGTTCGTCAGCGCCTCCACCGAAATAAGAAAAATTGATCGCATTTAATGCCCCTCTTCACACCGTACAACTTTTGCCTGGATCATTTTTTTGTGACGTCGATAAATAGCGAGATATTTCGGGTGGCAGAGATAAAAGGGACACCGCGGGTATGTGTGTGGGTGTGTGTGTGTGTGTGTGTGTGTGTGTGTGTGTGTGTGTGTGTGTGTGTGTGTGTGTGTGTGTGTGTGTGTGTGTGTGTGTGTGTTTTAAAGAGGTTTAGCGGGAAAATGCCTGCGCACCGTAGCAAATAATTGCCGTGTGTCGGGCTTGCACCGACTAAAAACCCCCGTTCCTCTGTGGCCTTACAAATTCTCCCGCGGGACGACCGCTAGGTATTACATCGCGGGAGAGGCCTTAGCCGTAGCTCTTCCTTCAGTGCTGTCAGACGACCTTACATCCCCCGTTCCACTCGAGATGGTATGAGTGGTTTAGGGGTTTGTGTCGCTGATTTCATCTATGACTGCCTGGTCTTCCGGCGTCGTCTTCTTCCTCACGCGTTCTACACGTCGCAGTTCCTTCATTACTGCGGCAGCATAAGCCGGTACCGCTGTCCATGCGTCTGCTGAATTCAGCATCAACTCAACCAGGTTGTCCGGGGTGATGCGTGTCTCCAGCTAATCCTCGACTATCGCGCGGGAGGCACTAAAACATAGGCATTGGAACAATGCATGTTCAGCGTTCTCCTCGACTGCTACACATGCTGGGCAGTTCGAGGAATCTTCATAATTAAACTTATAGAGATAAGCCCGGAAGCAGCCGTGTCCTGAGATCACTTGAGCGAGATAATAGTTGAGCTCCCCATGTAGACGGTTCACCCATATCTCCACCTTCGGGATTAGTCGATGTGTCCACCTTCCCTTGGTAGAGGCATCCCACATCGTCTGCCACTGGTTGAAACTGGTTGCTCTCGCTTCTGTCCTTGCATAACTGGGATTTCTAGCTCCCTTCTGATGGTACATCGATCTACGCTCCTCAGCGAGCACCTCAATGGGCAGCATTCCCGCGATAACGTTGATAGCGTCCTCGGAGGCAGTGCGAAATGCACAGACTACCCTCAAGGCGCTGACGCGATACGTTGCTGCAGCCTTCCTGCGGTACTCCTGGATTTTCAGTGCGTCAGCCCATATGGATATGCCATAGGTGAGCACTGAGGTCGCCACTGATGACAGCAGTTTCCTCCTCTTCTGTCTGGGGCCACCAACATTAGGCATGAGTCGCGCCAGTGTGGTAGCCACCCGAGCGGCCTTTCTGCTGATCTGCTCGGTTTGCTCTTTGAAGTTCAGCCTCGCGTCGAGAATCACACCAAGGTACCGAATGAACGGTTGGGATGTGATTTCAGCGTTTCCAACCCTGAGCGTTACCGTTTCCATCACCTTCCTGCTGGATACGAGGAGTACTTCTGTTTTGTGGGCTGCAAGCTGCAGTCCAACAGAAGACATCCATTCCTTTATCTTGGCGAAAGCTTCGCCGAAGAGTGCGGTGATTTGACACTCATTTCGACAATTGTAATAGCAGCAGATCATTGTACATGATGATCCACAGAAGCGGTCCAAGTATAGAGCCCTGAGGAACTCCTCCAGTCACCCTATACATCTTCGGTCCGTCCTCTGTGTCGTACATGAGCCACCTATTAGATAGGTAACTCGCCACTATTCTCCGTAGGTACCATGGTATATCTAATGTCTTTAGGTCATCCATGATACACTTCCATATCGCCGAGTTGAAAGCGTTTTTGACGTCGAGAGCGACAACTGCACAGTACTTCTTGGACCCTCTTGTCCATCGTTTCCCCGCAGTCGACTCCTGCGCCTGCTTCACCACTGTGTTAATGGCATCCAGCGTAGAGCGCACCTTTCTGAAGCCAAACTGGCCCTCCGCCAGTAGAGGGTCCACGAACTTCTTCGCATTATCCTGTTATGGATGATGCGCTCGAAGATCTTTCCGGCGGTATCCAGCATACAGAGCGGACGATAGGATGAAGGTTCGTTCGGTGGCTTCTTCCCTTTCGGGAGGAGTACTAGCTTCTGCCACTTCCACTTGTCCGGGAAAATTCCTTCCTTGAGACACCCATTGTACATGCCCAGGAATATTGCCGGTGCTAACTTGATCGCTGCCTTGAGTGCGATGTTGGGTATCCCATCCATGCCGGGGGCTTTATTGTTGCCCACCCTGGCAATCGCCGTAAGAAGCTCTTCTTCAGTAATGGCTGGGATACCTCCTCATCGACGTCCTCCGCGAGCTGGTAGTCCTCCTCGGGTTGCTCAGGGAACAGATGTTTAACAATCTTTTCCAGCAGGGCTGCGTCCACAGGCGATGACATCGGCTGGCTTTTCAGCCGAGTCATTACTACTTTGTATGGCCTGCCCCAGGGAGCATCTTCCACCTCGCTGAGCAGTTCGCCCCAGCTTTCAGCTTTACTCTGCTTGATAGCCTTTTTAAGCTTCAAGCGCACCTTCCTGTGCTGTTCTTCCAAATCGGGGAACGAGCGTTTGCCCCGAGCTCGTTGCGCTCGGCGGCGAGTTCGATGACACTCCCTTCGGAGGCCGGCAATTCGTTCGCTCCACCAGTGTACCGCTGGGCGGAAATCGACATCACGTTTCCGTGGCATTGTGGCATCGCATGCTTCGGTGACCCTCTGCATGACCACCTGGACCTTCTCGGTTGCACTTTCCGCTGCGAGGGGGCTGGTGTCAAAAGTTTCACGAAACAATTCCGCGTCAAACATTTTCGCTTTCCAGCCCTTCCCGTTTGTCTTCGGTGCCTTCGCTATTCTGCTGAAGTCTCCGCGAATCTCCCAGAGAATCGCTTGATGATCACTGTGAATGTAGATATCACTGACTACCCAGTGGCACTGGTTGCCTCTGGCCGGGCTACTACTCACAAAAGTGAGGTCCACTCTATAGGAGGCTTCACCTTTAACAAAAGTGGGCTTTGTACCTGCATTAAGTAGTACTACATCCAATAAGGACATAGCCTCAAGCAGGGCTTGACCTTTCCTGTTCGTCACTTTACTACCCCATTCCACAGCCCACGCGTTGTAATCTCCGGCTATGGTTACCGGGAATCGTTGTTTAGCGTCTGCGACTAAGTTGTCGAGAAAATTCTCAAACTCATCAGTCGTCAGGCTAGGCGGTGCGTAACAACTGTCGAAATGAACTCCTTTGGCTTTTATTCTCACAAAACCAGTTTCCATCCGACTCGCAAGATCCTGGAATGGAAGCTTTCCGCAAGACCAAATTGCGGCCTCCCCACTTGCGTCAGATTCCCAGGGTTGCGTGTCTAGATGTCTATATGGTTCCGAGAGTATCGCCAAGTCAGGCTTCAGCTCGCGCACCGTCTGCATGAGCAGGTCCTGTGCGGCTTCACAATGGTTGAGGTTGAGCTGGAGTACTCTCATTTGCATCGTTTTTGGAGTGCTTGGAGAGCCTGGAGAGCCCGCGTATACGCTGGACATCGGCTGCTACCTGCAATGTGGGCTGTGGGTGCCCCATCTCCCGCTTCTGCACATATAACACACTTTGCGCTTGCTGTGCATTCGGCAACTTTGTGGCCAGTGTTACCGCACTTGATGCAGTCGTTAGCCCGGTCAACGCTGCTCTTG
Organism: Ophion obscuratus; assembly: GCA_964007375.1. Classification (NCBI taxonomy): domain Eukaryota; kingdom Metazoa; phylum Arthropoda; class Insecta; order Hymenoptera; family Ichneumonidae; genus Ophion; species Ophion obscuratus. Next base: position 28,507,566 of record OZ023321.1, on the reverse strand, counting down.
CAGTTCCGTGATAAGTGTCCAAATTTCCAGCAATTGAAACACTTTAGTGGCCTCACCACGTCTCGGATTCTGCAATTACACCAGCCGACTCGGATGATTCCTGTATCCAGAAGTTTCCGGGCAGCAGGCACCATGATTCGTAATACCGCGGTCTGAGTCCTGCCATATGCTTTACGCAGAGACTTAAGAGAGTTTTCCGTGGCTGGATTGTCCGGTCCCAAGACTCTCTGCAGGGCCGCCGATATCTCCTCCTTCGTCGCATCCTCTTCCAGGTCCTTGATCTCCAGATCCACTTCCTGGACTTTACTCTGCACTGTTGCTGATTCGCCAAGAACACCTTCGAATTGGTTTCGCAATTCCGGTGCTTTGGCTGAGCTATCCTTATTCAGAACGATCAGCAGATCTCCTGCGTTCGTTCTGCGTACCATTTGGACGCATTGACCTGCATCGTTGAGCGCCGGATCCTTCTTTATACGGCTCAAGATCTCCGCATAGCTCAAGTCACCCTTTTTGTGGATGACGAGAGCGTTGGGCAGAGTCGGCCGTTCGCGAGGTTTCTGCAGCTTCTTCTGAGGCTGCGTCTGGGATATCTTGTCCGATCTTTTCTTCTTTCCGGCAGTCTGCCACTCCTGCTCTGATCGCACGCCTCCCTTATCCTCGGGGTGACCAGCCAGCTCCTCCAGCTGCTTCTTCTTCTTCGGTTTCTTTCCCTCAGTCGACGTTGGTGTAACCCGCTTTCTCCTCTTCGCCTTGCTTACTTTCGTCGAGGTACCGTCCACGTCCATGCCTTCATCGTTCTTCTCCTTGTTAGGTAGAGTCGATTTCGCTTGGCTTATGGTTGGCGTGGTTTGCGTACCTCCAGTCGACGTTGCCGCCTGTGGCTTTGCACTCCACGTTACCAGGTCCTCTATACCTTTCCAAGTACTGGTAAGCATAGGAACCCATCGCTGGATCTCTTTGTGGAGGTTTTTCTTCTGCTGGATAAAAGAGGCTAGGCTCTCCAGCGTCTTTCCGTGCCTCTCCACCAACTGCAAAATCTCCTTTTGATTTTGATTTTGATTTCCACCTGTCTCTTCCTTTTCTTCACTTGAAACATTATGCGCCATGGAGGCCAAGTGGCCCACCTCCATGGTACTGCGGTAGTTCGATAACGACGCCCGGGAGCCCGCTTGGTCACTCCCTGGAGGCGCCAGTACTGGGGTTCCGTGCCCCTGCACCCTAATCGGTATATCCATCATTGTACTTCCCATTATCATTTGCTATCGAGGTTTGTTCCCCGCGTCTGTTGGTCCACGGGAGGTATTTTAATTGCCTCCTGCCCTATATATCCATATAGACATTTCAATATCCATATCTATATCCAGATAGTTATCTCTATCTGTATATCTATATCTATATAGATATTTCTACATCATTGTCCATATTTATTAGGTGTACAAATAAGTTTTAGGACACTTCGATTTTGTATCATAACAGCTATTCTAAATTAATTCAAAGGTCCCGCTCACTTATCATAGATGGCGCTTGATATGTAGTATCGAAACGTAAAGGAGTCATAAACATAACCTATAAATTCTGTAAATTAAACATGCAGACCGATAAGCTATTTATTAGACACTGCATTCGCTATGAACTCCATCAAGGAAAAAGTGTTAGGAAAGCGTGTGAATCGATATGTTCTGTTCTTGGAGACAACATTGTATCTAAAAGTATATGTGAGTATTAGTATAAGCGATTCAAAGAAGGTGATTTCGACGTTAGTGACCGTGAACGCACGGGGCCTCCTGTAAAGGTGGACGATCAGGAACTGCAAGCGTTGCTGGATGAAAACTCTTGTCAGACGGAGAAACAACTTTCGGAACAGCTTGGAGTAACTCAACAAACTGTTTCTTATCGTTTAAAAGCAATGGGTAAGATTCGAAAAGGAACAAAGTGGGTACCACACTTTCTGACTCAAGAAAATAAAAACAGCCGTCTTAACATTTGTGTGAGTCTTTACAACAAGCAACATAGAAAGTCTTTCTTGTGGAAAATTGTGACCGGCGATGAAAAGTGGATTTATTTTGATAATCCGAAACGCAAATATCATTGGGTTGACCCCGGCGAGCCGACAACATCCACCCCAAAGCGCAATGTTCATTGCAACAAAATCATGCTATGCATATGGTGGGATATGAAAAGCGTACTGTATTATGAACTTCTCAAACCTAGTCAAACAGTTACTACCGATCGCTATTGTCATCAATTGATGCAAGTGAATCAAGAAATAGAGAAGAAACGTCCATTTTCTGGTAAAGGAAAACATCCAGTAAAACTGCTCCATGACAACGCGCGGCCTCATGTGGGTAAACCGTTCAAGGATACGTTACTAGCGCTTGGATGGGAAGCTGTACCACACCCGGCGTATTCACCAGACTTAGCCCCATCCGATTATCATTTATTCCGGAAAATGCAGAACGATTTGTCTGACGTGCGATTCAAAACATTTGAAGAAGTGCAAAAATGGGTCGCTAAATTTCTCACCTCGCAAGACGAAAGTTTCTTTGCGAAAGGCATCCGCGAGTTACCTGAGGGTCATTCAGTGCGATGGAGATTACTTCGATGAGTAACTGTGTTTTACTTCTTACTGAAGGTCATTCAGTGCGATGGAGATTACTTCGATGAGTAACTGTGTTTTACTTCTTTTGTAATAAATCTTGAATTTTTTTAAAACTGTCCTAAAACTTATTTGTACACCTAATATATACGAGGGCTTCCCCCTATCCGCCGCCTGGGGACGTGCCACGTAGGGGTTTCAGACTCCCCGTGTGGTGTGTGCGTGTGTGTGTGTGTGTGCGTGCGTGCGTGCGTGCGTGTGTGTGTGTGCGTGTGTGTGTGTGTGTGCGTGTGTGCGTGCGTGCGTGCGTGCGTGCGTGCGTGCGTGCGTGCGTGCGTGCGTGCGTGCGTGTGTGTGTGTGGAGAGGTTCATATGGACATCGATTGTACATATCGCAGAAGCGATATACATACATTTTTAATCGTACTTAGAGTTGAATTTGTCTATCAACTTCATAATGTATACAAAATTAAGGACGATATTCGATATTTCCACTTTTTATATAGAACGGTTCAAAGCGGGACCTTTACGGGTACGAATACGGTCTTGTCCGCATTGGTACGTATAGGGACCAGAAATAATTTATCGATATTTATGACCTTTAATTCCAAACACAGTATTACATAATGATTGCATTTAAAATATTACAGGCGTGTGTTTCTTTTTCATCTTTAGATATGTACGATATGTAGGATTATAATTAAAGAAAAAGTTATGAAGTTACTGATAGTCACCTCCTTACTTTTTTAATTATGCGTTTTTTTTAATGTGCCGACTTATCCACGTTTTTATTGAATCCTCAGTTCTGCTCCTTAGTAATTGGTATTTGTCCCTCATTATTTTTATTTCGCGGCGCGGCGGTACTTTTTTGGCGTCTATATACTCTTTAAATTCTTTTAGTATTATGTTACTTTCTTCTGGTTTCCAGTTCAGGCGCGATATTCTCTTATCTGGAAAAGCTGGAAAAACAAAACATGAATGGAACGATTAAAAAAAAATTAAACTTTTCGGTAAATATATGAGGTCATATTCGATCGAGTTTTCCGTTTTTTGGATGCCACGTCAGATTCGGCAACGCTCTAAATCGTTGAATCAAGTCTGGATGGTGTCGCGATCCGTTGACGGTTGCTTTCTAAATCGGTATTCGCCACCGTTGAAATCTCTGTGCTGAGGTTTGAAATGGCCTTTATAGACACAGACGAATTAGCGCCAGTACTCATACGTACCACACATATAGATGCGTACGTCTACAGAGTGTGTCTCAACCGCGTCTTTTCCATTCGTGACCATATAGGGTGTCTCTTTCTGAGCGAAACGCTTTTTTTTTCAAAAAGTCGTGCGATAAAAATGGGTCGCGATATTCATGAGTAGAGTTCGACGCTGACTAAACGATCGAAACAATTGCCAACCGTAAATTGTTCGCGAAACCTATGCATACTCTGCGAACTTGGGAATGAGCCTTTTAATTGATAACTAAAAATTACCGAGCGATCTTTTCAGCTGAAAGAAAAATTATTCGCCTTTCTTATTTGACACTAAAAAATGAGAAAAACTTGCCTGAATGTGGATTCGAACCCGTGCTCGGTCCGGCTTGCCGCCGAAACTACTGTGCCATTATTTACTCAGCGTCGAACTTAACTCATGAATGCCTCGGCGAATTTTTGTCGCACGCCATTTAAAAAAAAGCGTTTTGTTTGGAAAGAGATACCTTATATGCTAACGAACGGAAGTACGTAGTGAGGTACATCTTGTATATGTAATGGTACGTATGAGTACCGGCGCTAATTCGTAACGTTTCATACGAGGACCGTGTCATTTCTGGTCCTCGTTTTTACCATTGCGAGGGATAGTCTAGATTTATCCATTTGTACGCGATGTTTTATGCAAGTACCAGTCAACGTCCCATGAAACAATGGACATATATCAACATATAATTATTTATACTCATATATAACATTATATACAATTATATATGCCTTAACATGACATTATGAATGATCATATATGTATTATAGATATATTAGCATGTATAGTATGTACTTTTCCTAGGTGTGGACCATATATGCCCATATATGATCATATATGTTCAAAAGTTGGTACTCTGAAATCATGTATGAACATTTGGTTATATATATGAAGTCATATATGATACAACATGTACTATATATTATTATGTATAATTGCATTTGGCCCCTAAAACCCATATATAAGCGTATATAATTGTATATAAGACCATGTATATGAACCTATATATGATGTACAAACTATTTTGGTGTCATATATAGGTTCATATATGTAATCGTAATTATCCGCAACAACCATATTTGAACGTATATAATAACGAAAACATATATGACTATGGATATTACTCCATATATAATACCACTACAGACTATTTTGATATCACATAGGATCATGTATACTGCGTGTCATTTTTCATATAATACTGTCTATAAACAGCAAAATCAGCATGTGATACTGATCATATTTTGTTGTTTTATTATAAACGTACTAAAATGGTGATTTAAATAATTGATAATGCACTACTCACAAAAATTAAGAGATATTTAAAAAATTCAACATTTTTGGGTGATTTTCAACAAGGGATAATTTGGAGAAAAATGGTCGCACAGAAGATTAAAAAAAGGAAATTGTAGCTTCAAGTGTCTAGTTTTCAGATCTGGACTGTAAAATTGTTTAGCGTGGGCGGTTTCAAGTAATTATCCGAAAACCAACGAAACATTTTTTATCCAAATTTTTGCTCGACTTTAAAATGGTCAGTGGACTTCACTTTTTTTTTCACCACGCAAGTATAAAACTCTTTTGGACAAGTCAATCACCTTTAATTTCACCTTTTAACGAGCTCCGTACGATGATTTGGCGCGGAGTAATCGTCGATGAAAGCAAAAAAGCCCATTTTAACTTTGACAATCAATTACTCAGCAACTAATAATGATCGTACAGAAAATGAAAGTAGGGTTTTGGAAACTGCAAAACATTCTTTATGACATGCAATTAGTGACTGTGGATAAAATAAAATCGAAGTGATGATGTTGACTGAAAAAACGCAGTAAATTTGCGAATTTAAGGATATTTGGAAAATTTGGTAAAACTTTGGATATAATGCATGAACGAAGGATATCATCGGTAATTTTTTAACCTTGAAGTGTCCCCAAAAAACCCTCAACGTTGCAAAGCGCTGGGATTTTTTTTCTTAGTGCCCCGAAGGTTTAAATTTATCGTTTCTGTAAAAAATCGCCGTAACAAGCAAGTTTACGATTTTTATTCGTGTTTTCAACTTCAAAATAGTTTTTTCAGCAATAATGCGTAATTTTTCTATTCAAAGACTTCAATTATCAACGAATTGTTTTTTTATTAAATGTTTTTTTTCCTACATTTTTTTTCACGATAATTTCCTCTTGTCCAAAAAAATGTGGTCAATTTTTTTTACCAGTCTAACTACATTTGTTTTCAATGTCAATTTAAAAATTAAATTAAAAAAGTTGATATACCCCGGCAGGGGGGTATATCAACTTTTGTAAATTAATTTTTCTCATATACTATTTCATATGCAATAGTATATGAGTATATAGAATCATATATGATTACATGTAATCATATATGGCTATGTATTACTACATATGATTATATAGAGACAAATATCGTTCATGATCATTTATGACAAGATCATACATGATTGTTTATGTTCTCAGCGAGAAAAAATCGTACATAGCTATCCCACCGCCAAAATTAAAGGGGAAGAATCCAGCTAGACGATCGTCTTAATCCGATTATTCAAAAAATTTATTAAAGTCCGTGCAGACTGTGAAACATGAGGACAAATTTTGAAATTTTTTTTACTTTAGTTTTTCCACAGCTACTAAAAATTGTCCGATGCGAAACATTTTTGAGCTCAAGATCTTAAAACTCGAGATTCACACCTTCAATTTACTTTTTTTCTTTCGCTGTACAACTATTTTTCGAGGAGTTACAGCTATTTGAAAATGACCCCAAAATTGGCGGACTTTTTCAATATCCATTAATTCTTTGGCCTAGTGTATATGTCCATTTTTTCCCGGGGTGTTATATTGATTCAAATGGGTGCTGTGATACACCATAAGTATAGCACTGGTTAAATGAAAAGCGCCATACATATGGTGACAGGCTCAACGCGTGACATCGGAATTAAAAAATACTAGTGAATAATACGTGCCTTCTTCTTCAATGTGCCGACTTATCCACATTCTTATTGAACCCACAGTTCTTCTACTCAATAATTGGTGTTTGTCCCTTACTGTTTGTATTTCTTTGCACGGCGGTACTTTTTTGGCGTCTATATACTCTTTAAATTCTTTTAGTATTATGTTCTTTTGTTCAGGTTTCCAGCCCGGGCGATCCATTCCTTCGTGTCGAGAAGCTGGAAAAACAAAACATGAATGGAACGATTTAAAAAAATGAAACTTTTCGGTCAATATATGAGGTCTTATTCGATCGAGCTTTCCGTTTTTTGGATGCCACGTCAGATTCGGCAACGCTCTAAATCGTTGAATCAAGTCTGGATGGTGTCACGATCGGTTGACGGTTGCTTTCTAAATCGGTATTCGCCACCGCTGAAATCTCTCAGCTGAGGTTTGAAATGTCCTTTATAGACACAGACGAATTAGCGCCAGTACCCATACGTACCATTACATATAGATGCGTACATCTACAGGATGTGTCTCAGCCGCGTCTTTACCATTCGTGACCATATAGGGTGTCTCTTTCCAAGCGATACGATTTTTTTTTAAAGTCGTGCGACAAAAATGGGCCGCGATATTCATGAGTAGAGTTCGACGCTGACTAAACGATCACTACAATTGCCAAACGTAAATTGTTCGCGAAACCGATTCATAATCTGCGAACTTGGGGATGAGCCTTATAATTGATAAATAAAAATGACCGAGCGATCTTGTCCGCTGAAAGGAAAATCATTCGCCTTTCTTATTTGACACTAAAAAATGAGAAAAACTTGCCTGAACATGGATTCGAACTCGTGCTCGGTCTGGCTTGCCGCCGAAACCACTGTGCCATTATTTACTCAGCGTCGAACTTTACTCATGAATATCTCGGCGAATGTTTGCCGCACGCCATTTACAAACAAAGCGTTTTATTTGGAAAGGGACACCTTATGTGCTAACGAACGGAAAGTATGTGGTTGAGGTACACCTTGTATATGCAATGGTACGTATGAGTACCGGCGCTAATTCGTAACGTCTCATACGAGGATCATGTCATTCACGGTCCTAGTTTTTACCATTGCGAGGGATAGTCTAGATTTATCCATTTGTACGCAATGGTATATGCGAGTACCAGTCAACGTCCCATGAAACAATGGACATATATAAACATATAATTATTTATACTCATATATAACATTATAATCAATTATATATGCCTTAACATGACATCATGAATGGTCATATATGTAGATATATTACCATGTATAGTATTTATTTTTTCTAGGTGTGGACCATATATGCCCATATATGATCATGTATGTTCAAAAGTTGGTACTCTGAACTCGTATGTGAACATATGGTTGTATATATGAACTCATATACGATACAACATGTACTATATATTATGATGTATAATTACATTTGGCCTCCAAAACCCATATATAAGCGTATATAATTGTATATGAGACCATGTATATGAACCTATATATGATGTACAAACTATTTTGGTGTCAAATATAATCATATATGTAATCGTAATTATCCGCAACAACCATATTTGAACGTATATAATAACGAAAACATATATGACTATGGATATTATTCCATATATAATACCACTACAGACAATTTTGATATCACATAGGATCATGTATGCTTCGTGTCATTTTTCATATAATATTGTCTATAAACAGCAAAATCAGCATGCGATGCTGATAATATTTTGTTGTTTTATTATAAACGTACTAAAATGGTGATTTAAATAATTGTTAATACACTACTCACACAACTTAAGAAATATTTAAAAAATTCAACATTTTTGGACGATTTTCAACAAAGGATAATTTGGAGAAAAATGGTCGCACAGGAGATTAAAAAAATAGGAAATTGTAGCTTCAAGTGTCTAGTTTTCAGATCTGGACTGCAAAATTGTTTAGCGTGGGCGGTTTTCAAGCAATAATCCGAAAACCAACGAAACATTTTTTATCCAAATTTTTGCTCGACTTTTAAATGGTCTGTCGACTTCAAAATTTGTTTTCATCACGCGAGTATAAAACTCATTTGGACAATTGAATCACCTTTAATTTCACCTTTTAACGAGCTCCGTACGATTATTTGGCGCGGAGTAATCGTCGATCAAAGCAAAAAAGTCCACTTTAACTTTGACAATCAATTACTCAGGAAATAATGATCGTACAGAAAGTGAAAGTAGGGTTTTGGAAACGGCAAAACATTCTTTATGACATGCAATTAGTGACTGTGGATAAAATAAAATCGAAGTGATGATGTTGACTGAAAAAATGTAGAAAATTTGCGAATTTAAGGACATTTGGAAAATTTGGTATAACTTTAGATATAATGCATGAACGAAGAATATCATCGGTAATTTTTCGACCTTGAAGTGTCCCCAAAAAACCCTCAACGTTGCAAAGCGCTAGGATTTTTTTTCTTAGTGCCCAGAAGGTTTAAATTTATCGTTTCTGTAGAAAAATCGCCGTAACAAGCAGCTTTTCGATTTTTATTCGTTTTTTTAACTTCAAAATAGTTTTTTCAGCAATAATGCGTAATTTTTCTATTCAAAGACATCAATTATCAACAAATTGTTTTTTTATTAAATTTTTTTTTCATACATTTTTTTCACGTATTAACGATATTTTCCGCTTGTCCAAAAAAATTTGGTCGATTTTTTTTACCAGTCTAACTACATTTGTTTTCAATGTCAATTTAAAAATTAAATTAAAAAAGTTGATATACCCCGGCAGGGGGGTATATCAACTTTTGTAAATTAATTTTTCTCATATACTATTGCATATGCAATAGTATATGAGTATATATAATCATATATGATTACATGTGATCATACATGGCCATGTATTACTAGATGTGATTATATAGAGACAAATTTCGTTCATGATCATTTATGACAAGATCATACATGATTATTTATGTTCTCAGCGAGAAAAAATCGTACATAGCTCTCCCACCGCTAAAATTAAAGGGGAAGAATCCAGCTAGACGATCCTCTTAATCCGATTATTCAAAAAAAATTATTAAAGTCCGTGCAGACTGTGAAAGATGAGCAAAAATTTTGAATTTTTTTTTTACTTTAGTTTTTCCACGGCTACTAAAAATTGGCCGATGCGAAAAAATTTTGAGCTCAAGATTTCAAAACTAGAGATTCGCACCTTCAATTTGCTTTTTTTATTTTGCTGTACGACTATTTTTCGAGGAGTTACAGCTATTTGAAAATGACCCTAAAATTGGCGGACTTTTTCAATATCCTTTAATTCTTTGGCCTAGTGTATATGTCCATTTTTCCCCGGGGTGTTATATTGATTCAAATGGGTGCTGTGATACACCATAAGCATAGCACTGGTTAAATGAAAAGCGCCATACATATAGTGACAGGCTCAACGCGTGACATCAGAATTAAAAAATACTAGTGAATGATACGTGCCTTTTTCTTTAATGTGCCGACTTATCCACCTTCTTATTGAACCCACAGTTCTTCTACTCAATAATTGGTGTTTGTCCCTTACTGTTTGTATTTCTCTGCACGGCGGTACTTTTTTGGTGTCTATATACTCTTTAAATTCTTTTAGTATTATGTTCTTTTCTTCAGGTTTCCAGCCCAGGCGTTCCATTCTTTCGTATCGAGAAGCTGGAAAAACAAAACATGAATGGAACGATTTAAAAAAATGAAACTTTTCGGTAAATATATGAGGTCTTATTCGATCGAGTTTTCCGTTTTTTGGACGCCATGTCAGATTCGGCAACGCTCTAAATCGTTGAATTAAGTCTGGATGGTGTCACGATCGGTTGACGGTTGCTTTCTAAATCGGTATTCGCCACCGTTGAAATCTCTCAGCTGAGGTTTGAAATGTCCTTTATAGACACAGACGAATTAGCGCTAGTACGCATGCGTACCATTACATATAGATGTGTGCATCTACAGGGTGTGTCTCAGCCGCGTCTTTACCATTCGTGACCATATAGGGTGTCTCTTTCGAAACGAAACGATTTTTCTTAAAGTCGTGCGACAAAAATGGGCCGCGATATTCATGAGTAGAGTTCGACGCTGACTAAACGATCACAACAATTGCCGACCGTAAATTGTTCGTAAAACCTATTCATAATTTGCGAACTTGGGGATGAGCCTTTTAATTGATAAATTAAAATGACCGAGCGATCTTGTCAGCTGAAAGAAAAATCATTCGCCTTCCTTATTTGACACTAAAAAATGAGAAAAACTTGCCTGAACATGGATTCGAACTCGTGCTCGGTCCGGCTTGCCGCCGAAACCACTGTGCCATTATTTACTCAGCGTCGTACTTTACTCATGAATATCTCGGCGAATTTTGGTCGCAAGCCATTTACACACAAAGCGTTTTGTTTGGAAAGAGACACCTTATATGCTAACGAACGGAAAGTACGTAGTTGAGGTACACCTTGTATATGCAATGGTACGTATGAGTACCGGCGCTAATTCGTAACGTCTCATACGAGGATCATGTCATTCACGGTCCTAGTTTTTACCATTGCGAGGGATAGTCTAGATTTATCCATTTGTACGCAATGGTATTTATATGCGACTACCAGTCAACGTCCCATGAAACAATGGACATATATAAACATATTATTATTTATACTCATATATAACATTATAAACAATTATATATGCCTTAACATGACATCATGAGTGATCATATATGTAGATATATTACCATGTATAGTATTTATTTTTTCTAGGTGTGGACCATATATGCCCATATATGATCATGTATGTTCAAAAGTTGGTACTCTGAACTCGTATATGAACATATGGTTGTATATATGAACTCATATATGATACAACATGTACTATATATTATTATGTATAATTGCATTTGGCCTCCAAAACTCATATATAAGCGTATATAATTGTATATGAGACCATGTGTATGAACCTATATATGATGTACAAACAATTTTGGTGTCATATATAATCATATATGTAATCGTAATTATCCGCAACAACCATATTTGAACGTATATAATAACGAAAACATATATGACTATGGATATTATTCCATATATAATACCACTACAGACTATTTTGATATCACATAGGATCATGTATACTGCGTGTCATTTTTCATACAATACTTTCTATAAACAGCAAAATCAGCATGTGATGTTGATAATATTTTGTTGTCTTATTATAAACGTACTAAAATGGTGATTTAAATAATTGTTAATACACTACTCACACAAATTAAGAAATATTTTTAAAATTCAACATTTTCGGGTGATGTTCAACAAGGGATAATTTGGAGAAAAATGGTCGCACAGAAGATAAAAACATAGGAAATTGTAGCTTCAAGTGTCTAGTTTTCAAATCTGGACTGTAAGATTGTTTAGCGTGGGCGGTTTTCAAGTAATCATCCGAAAACCAACGAAACATTTTTTATCAAAATTTTTGCTCGCCTTTAAAATGGTCTATGGACTGCAATTTTTTTTTCATCACGCGAGTATAAACCTCTTTTGGACAATTCAATCACCTTTAATTTCACCTTTTAACGAGCTCCGTACGATGATTTGGCGCGGAGTAATCGTCGATCAAAGCAACAAAGTCCATTTTAACTTTGACAATCAATTACTCAGGAACTAATGATCGTACAGAAAATGAAAGTAGGGTTTTGGAAACTGCAAAACATTCTCTATGATATGCAATTAGTGAATGTGGATAAAATAAAATCGAAGTGATGATGTTGACTGAAGAAAAGTAGAAAATTTGCGATTTTGAGGATATTTGGAAAATTTGATATAACTTTGGATATAATGCATGAACGAAGGATATCATCGGTAATTTTTTGACCTTGAAGTGTCCCCAAAAAACCCTCAACATTGTAAAGCGCTGCGATTTTTTTTCTTAGTGCCCCGAAGGTTTAAATTTATCGTTTCTGTAGAAAAATCGCCGTAACAAGTAAGTTTTCGATTTTTCTTCGTTTTTTCATCTTCAAAATAGTTTTTTCAGCAATAATGCGTAACTTTTCTATTCAAAGACTTCAATTATCAACGAATTGTTTTTTTTATAAAATTTTTTTTTTTTCATACATTTTTTTTCACGTATTAACGATTATCTCATCTTGTCCAAAAAAATTTGGTCTATTTTTTTTTATCAGTCTAACCACCTTTGTTTTCAATGTCAATTTAAAAATTAAATTAAAAAAGTTGATATACCCCGGAAGGGGGGTATATCAACTTTTGTAAATTAATTTTTCTCATATACTGTTGCATATGCAATAGTATATGAGTATATATAATCATATATGATTACACCTGATCATTTATGGCTATGTGTTACTATATGTGATTATATAGAGACAAATTTCGTTCATGATCATTTATGACAAGATCATACATGCTTATTTATGTTCTCAACGAGAAAAAATCGTACAGAGCTCTCCCACCGCTAAAATTAAAGACGAAGAATCCATCTAGGCGATCCTCTTAATCCGATTATTTAAAAAAATGTATTAAAGTCCGTGCAGACTATGTAAGATGAGCAACAATGTTGAGATTTTTTTTTACTTTCGTTTTTCCATGGCTACTAAAAATCGGCCGATGCGAAAACTTTTTGAGCTCAAGATCTCAAAACTAGAGATTCACACCTTCAATTTGCTTTTTTTATTTTGCTGTACGACTATTTTTCGAGGGGTTACAGCTATTTGAAAATGACCCTAAAATTGGCGGACTTTTTCTATATCCTTTAATTCTTTGGCCTAGTGTATATGTCCATTTTTTCCCGAGGTGTTATATTGATTCAAATGGGTGCTGTGATACACCATAAGCATAGCACTGGTTAAATGAAGAGCGCCATACATATGGTGACAGGCTCAACGCGTGACATCAGAATTAACAAATACTAGTGAATAATACGTGCCTTTTTCTTCAATGTGCCGAATTATCCACTTTCTCATTGAACCCACAGTTCTGCTCCTCAGTAATTGGTGTTTGTCCCTTACTGTTTGTGTTTCTCTCCACGGCGGTACTTTGTTGGCGTCTATATACTCTTTAAATTCTTTTAGTATTATGTTCTTTTCTTCTGGTTTCCAGCGCCGGCTCTCCATTATCTTGTATGGAGAAGCTGGAAAAACAAAACATGAATGGAACGATTTAAAAAAATGAAACTTTTCGGTAAATATATGAGGTCTTATTCGATCGAGTTTTCCATTTTTTGGATGCCACGTCAGATTCGGCAACTCTCTAAATCGTTGAATCAAGTCTGGATGGTGTCACGATCGGTTGACGATTGCTTTCTAAATCGGTATTCGCCACCGTTCAAATCTCTGAGCTGAGGCTTGAAATGTCCTTTATAGACACATACGAATTAGCGCCAGTACCCATACGTACCATTACATATAGATGCGTACATCTACAGGGTGTGTCTCAACTGCGTCTTTTCCATTCGTGACCATATAGGGTGTCTCTTTCCGAGCGAAACGCTTTTTTTGAAAAGTCGTGCCACAAAAATGGGCCGCGATATTCATGAGTAGAGTTCGACGCTGACTAAACAATCGCAACAATTGCCAACCGTAAATTGTTCGCGAAACCTATTCATAATCTGCGAACTTGGGGATGAGCCTTTTAATTGATAAATAAAAATGACCGAGCGATCTTGTCCGCTGAAAGAAAAATCATTCGCCTTTCTTATTTGACACTAAAAAAATGAGAAAAACTTGCCTGAACGTGGATTCGAACCCGTCCTCGGTCCGGCTTGCCGCCGAAACTACTGTGCCATTATGCACTCAGCGTCGAAATTTACTCATGAATATCTCGGTGAATTTATGTCGCACGCCATTAAAAAAAAAAGCATTTTGTTTGGAAAGAGACACCTTCTATGCTAACGAACGAATAGTACGTAGTGAGGTACACCTTGTATATGTAATGGTACGTGTGAGTACCGGCGCTAATTCGTAACGTCTCATACGAGGATTGTGTCATTCACGGTCCTAGTTTTTACCATTGCGAGGGATAGTCTAGATTTATTCAGTTGTACGCAATGTCATATGCGAGTACCAGTCAACGTCCCATGAAACAATGGACATATAGAAACATATAATTATTTATACTCATATATAACATTATATACAATTATATATGCCTTAACATGACATCATGAATGATCATATATGTAGATATATTACCATGTGTAGTATTTATTTTTTCTGGGTGTGGACCATATATGCTCATATATGATCATGTATGTTCAAAAGTTGGTACTCTGAACTCGTACATGAACATATGGTTGTATATATGAACTCATAGATGATACAACATGTACTATATATTATTATATATAATTGCATTTGGCCCCCAAAACCCATATATAAGCGTATATAATTGTATATGAACCTATATATGATGTACAAACTATTTTGCTGTCATATATAATCACATATGCAATCGTAATTATCCGCAACAACCATATTTGAACGTATATAAAAATGAAAACATATATGACTACGGATATTATACCACTACAGACTATTTTGATATCACAAAGGATCATGTATACTGCGTGTCATTTTTAATATAATACTGTCTATAAACAGCAAAAGCAGCATGTGATGCTGATAATATTTTATTGATTTATTATGAACGTACTAAAATGGTAATTTAAATAATTGTTGATACACTACTCACACAAATTAAGGGATATTTAAAAAATTCAACATTTTTGGGTGATTTTCAACAAGGGATAATTTTGAGAAAGATGGTCGCACAGAAGAAAAAAAATAGGAAATTGTAGCTTCAAGTGTCTAGTTTTCAGATCTCGATCGTAAAATTGTTTAGCGTGGGCGGTTTTCAAGTAATCATCCGAAAACCAACGAAACATTTTTTATCCTAATTTTTGCTCGCCTT
Source organism: Ophion obscuratus (assembly GCA_964007375.1). Taxonomy (NCBI): domain Eukaryota; kingdom Metazoa; phylum Arthropoda; class Insecta; order Hymenoptera; family Ichneumonidae; genus Ophion; species Ophion obscuratus. Next base: position 28,491,846 of record OZ023321.1, on the reverse strand, counting down.
TAAAATGTTCTGTGGACTTCAAATTTTTTTTTCAACACGCGGATTTTGCGCGGAGTAATCGTCGATGAAAGCAAAAAAGTCCATTTTAACTTTGACAATCAATTACTCAGGAACTAATGATCGAACATAAAATGAAAGTAGGGTTTTGGAAACTGCAAAACATTTTTTATGACATGCAGATAAAATGTGTCTGTAGATAAAATAAAATCGAAGTGATGATGTTGACTGAAAAAAGTAGAAAATTTGCGAATTTAAGGATATTTGGAAAATTTGGTATAACTTTGGATATAATGCATGAACGAATGATATCATCGGTAATTTTTTAACCTTGAAGTGTCCCCAAAAAACCCTCAAAGTTGGAAAGCGCTGCGATTTTTTTCTTAGTGCCCCGAAGGTTTAAATTTACCGTTTCTGTCAAAAATCTCCGTAACAAGCAAGTTTACGATTTTTATTCGTTTGTTCAACTTCAAATTGATTTTTTCAGCAATAAGGCGTAATTTTTCTATTCAAAGACATCAATTATCAACCATTTTTTTTAATTAAATTTTTTTTTCATACATTTTTTTTCACGTGTTAACGATTAGTCTCCTCTTGTCCAAAAAAAATGTATTACTATGTATGTATTACTATAATGATTATACAGAGACAAATTTCGTTCATGATCATTCATGACAAGATCATACATGATTGTTTATGTTCTCAGCGAGAAAAAATCGTACATAGCTCTCCCACCGCTAAAATTAAAGGGGAAGAATCCAGCTAGACGGTCGTCTTAATCCGATTATTCAAAAAATTTATTAAAGTCCGTGCAGACTGTGAAAGATGAGCAAAAATTTTGAAATTTTTTGTACTTTAGTTTTTCCACAGCTACTAAAAATTGGCCGATGCGAAAAATTTTTGAGCTCAAGATCTCAAAACTAGAGATTCACACCTTCAATTTGCTTTTTTTTATTTTGCTGTACGACTATTTTTCGAGGAGTTACAGCTATTTGAAAATGACTTATCCTTTAATTCTTTGACTTAGTGTATATGTCCATTTTTTCCCGGGGTGTTATATTCATTCAAATGGGTGCTGTGATACACCATATGCATGGCACTGGTTAAATAAAAAGTGCCGTACATATGATGACAGGGTCAACGCGTGACATCGGAATTAAAAAATACTAGTGAATAATGCATACAATTTTTTTTCTGTTTCGTAAAGTGCATCCATAAAATATTCAAGACATTCGTCATATTTTCTAACACACCGCTATTGTATTAACGGTGTGTTGTCTTCAGATTCTTCTACGTGCAGTGAACGTCGATAAATACAATTATTATAAATATTATTATTCATATTCATGCGGTGATGATCGGTGAAGTATCACATAATTGAATAGCGAAGACGAATAATTTCTATATACCGAACTGGGAATCGTGAATAGTTAACATGACGCCAGAAACACGATAAGCCAACGATAGTCCATGCATGTCCATTTGTGGGACAAAACTTTGGGCACGTACATGTGCACGTAATGATACAAATTAGTACCGTGATTGATTTGCAACGGATTATATGAAAACCTCAAACTTCGTGTTAATTATATTGGGAGTACAAATAAATCTCCGCCGTTTGACAAAACATGGCCCCACCAGGAGAGGTTATGGTTGAAATTGCCAGATGTAAAACGTCATATCGTAATTTTAGGCATCTGGCAAGACCATAACCGTGAAATATTAGCGATTTTGTATCGGCATCACATAATTTTGTCGTACGCAAATATCAAGTTCTGAGCCGAATAAGCGTCATTTGCGGGATCTCTTGCGTTTGGCACGAATCTCCCTCCAATAAGGCTTTCAATTCGCCGTATTTGATGCGGCCTTATTCCGCTACGTTCTTTGTCCTCAACGTCAAACTCACCGTTCTTGAACGTTTGAAACCACTCACAACGACTTCTCTCACTTAAAGCAGCCTCACCATATGCTTCTACAAGCAATCGATGCGCCTCAGCTGCAGAGTTCTTCAAATTAAAGAAATAAAGAAGAGTTATAAAGTTCCTGCAAATGACGCTTATTCGGCGCAAAACTCGACATTTTCGCACCAAAAAACATGTGATGCTGATACAAAATCGCAAATATTTCAAGGTTATGGTCTTGCCAGCTGACTAACCTTACGATGTGACGTTTTACATCTGACAATTTCAACCATAACCTCTTGGTGGGGCCATCTTTTGTCAAACGGTGGAGACTTATTGGTACTTCCAATAGTATAGTATGTGTGGGTATATATGTGGTATATATGGTATATTTTTAAAATTTATGTGTTCTATTTTTTAAACAAGTATACAAAGTATACGAAGAACCAATATGTGGACTGGATCGAGTGTTTAACGTATAAAGCTTGGTCGCATAAGAAACGCACACCGCTTATACAAATGTGGGCAACTTTATTTGCGATTTGTGTGTGGACTGATGTTTGCGTACTCTTTATCGACCCCCGTGCGTATTCTTAAACGCCTGTATGTCTAAAAGTTTGCAAATCCCGTTTTGTAGTTCTTAGTTTGTTATTTTGAAAAAAATTATGATTTCTAATTGTCGCTCATAATGTAATTAGAATGCTAGATATTCTTTCAATTAAGAGGTGAGATACAGTCAGAATTTTCAAAAAATCGATTTTATTACATTTTTTTGAAGTATGACGTTTCGAAAATATTCCATGAAAATTTCAAGTGAATCCGATGAATAGTTTCCGGGATATCCCACAATTAGTGAAGGGGCGTCGCTCCCCATGGCAGGAAGCGGCTGACAAACGCGCAAACGATAACACCCGGGAAGGCAGAATGCTTCGAAGACAACAACAAATTGATATTTTGGAAGCTTCCACATCGGCAGAAGCCCTATTGTATGGGCTAGGAAATGATGATTCGATGTAAGTAACTTTTTAATCAGTATTACTATACATAAATCAAGTGTAAAATTGGAAAAATCTTTCAGAAATTAAAAAAAATGTATCACTTAATTTTTGAAAAATTGTTTCAACAATCGGCTATAAACAATCGAATGCTCGACCTTTCGGCAACAATTGTGATATTCGGATTCAGCGGATCAAAATACATAAAAAAAGTTTAGCTTCATCCATCGAGCTCAAAATTTTACGAACATATAATACCGTATCCACATCGAAAAACTTTAAACGCGTTTTTCTCGAAACTATGTTTTTCAAGTCGGTGACCACTATAATTCAAAAACCACTCGATGGATTTTGATGAAATTTGGTGTGCTTATTGATAGCATTAAAAACTAGTCCTTAATCAAAGGATTTTCATTTTTGTTGAAAATTTCTATTTTTTTAACAATGAACGAGCGATTTTTTGGTCGAAAATCGAAAGTTATCTGTCGGGAGCCACCATTCTGTTAATAGAAAAAAGCTTCGAGTAAGGACTAGATTTATTATGAAACTAATGATTTCTTTTGTTTTTTTTATTTTAAATGATCCAGCATAATTTTATGATGGTCACCGCAAAGCACTACATGCCGAAGGGGGTCCGACAAAGATGGCGATATTTTTATAAATAATCAATATTTGTCTTTGAAAACTTGTACAAGTCAAGTTGAAATATAACATAAAAAGTCTGTGTAACCACTTTTGTAAAACAAACTCAATAACTATAAAACAAATTCTTGAAAATGCTCGTTTTTTCATGCCTCTGACTGCATCTCACTCCTTTATCAGTTCTTAAAAACCGGAATCGTTGATGAATCGTAAAAAACGTACTTGTTAAAAGAATCTATCTAAGACGCGACGGTTTAAATTTCAAGTCAACTGGATAAAAACTCCCCGAATTATACGTCCTCCCGATTTAAACAACGTAACTTCGAGATAAATGCCTTTAAAGTTTCAAAACTGACGTAGGAGCTATCGTCCACGCGACGAAATTGAAGCTCTCATTTGAATTCTGCGTATGCCCTCGAAGGCACTTTGATCGTAAGTCTTCAGTTGTTAGGTCATATTTTTTGGACAACGACTTGACTAATCGACTCTAAATTGTTACTTTCGCCGTCTAGGCTGTTTAGTTTCAATTTGGGCACTCTTTTCTTAGTAGTGGTCTATTTTTCCTCTCACCGAACTTCGCGTTGATGGCCGGGGCTGATTCAGCGAACCCTTGTTGAGTTTGCATTCGATTCTTGGAAAAATCTACGCACGGCTCCTGTACAGATATCCGCTGGTCCAGAATCTTCTTTCCGTGAGCTTGCATTTGCCTGTCGAGCCGCTCCCGGTTCGCCTTCTCCTTGCTTGTCTCTAGGCGACTAGGGCCAGGTTTGTTTAATTCCTTGCCGGGCACCCTTTCCTTCGTAATGCTCTGTCCCTCCCTCTCAGCAAACACCGCTCTTTCGAACTCAGCTAATTCATCTTGAATTCGGTCCCGGATCGAAATCGGGTACCAGTCGTCCCACATCGACTTCCCTGGTATCCTATTATGAGATTGCATTTGAGGATCGAGGCAACCTCCGTTCGCCCTTTTCTTATTTGTCTCATCGCTCAGCCTCCTCAAAATCTGCTCCCCTTTCTTGAATTGCCAATCGTAATCCTCCTGCGATATCCAGGATGTTGAACCTCCAGGATTTGAATTCTCGCGTGACCTTGCTTCATTCACGAATCCAAAAACATCGGTGGCCGCCGAAGAATCCTCATTCACCCTTTTCTTATTTGTCTCGTCGTTCAACCTCCTCAAAACCTCCTCGCCTTTCTTGAAGTGCCAATCGTAATCCTCCTGCGACATCCAGGATGTTGAACCTCCAGGATTTGAATTCTCGCGTGACCCTGCTTCATTCACGAATCCATAAACATCGGTGGCCGCCGAAAAATCCTCATTTGCCCTTTTCTTATTTGTCTCATCGCTCAGCTTCTTCAAAACCTCCTCGCCTTTCTTGAAGTGCCAATCGTAATCCTCCTGCGACATCCAGGATGTTGAACCTCCAGGATTTGAATTCTCATGTGACCCTGCTTCATTTACGAATCCAAAAACATCGGTGGCCGCCGAAGAATCCTCATTCGTCGGATTTGGGGCTGATGCGCTTTCGTCCTGCTGCAAATTATGTCAATATTGATATAGCTGAGAAGCGGCCGTGCCGATTAATGGATCAACTTGTTCGTTATGCACTGGTGTTATTTTATTATGGTCAAAAGTATCATTTGGTTGTCAGTCGCGCCTCTTTGTCCATATAGCAGTTCATGGTTTATACGGTTTTGGGGCTCCAAGAGTGAGTAGCACGTAGCTTTATGTTGCATGACAGATGCATGAGCACTCGCTGCCAGTACGAGCGAATTAAAATGTATTCGAAAAATTAAACTGCGAGCCGGACTTAGCAAAAGAAAAAGACCAGGCTTGTTAGTGATTTAACTACGATGTATGGCCGCGTGAAACAAAGTTAACTAGATATCTACTGCCGTAAAAAACGTATGTATAATTACTTGATAATTTTTCCTTCTTTTATCTCACATTTTCTCCCATTGTTAAGAACGTGTTTGGAATTTCAGGTTATAGGGAGCATAGGTGCTGCGATGGGAATAAACCCTATCTACCTAAAAAATTTCAAGTGAATCTGTTGAGCGGTTTTTGGTTCATGAAGTAACTGACATAAGACCATTTCGGATTTATATCAAAGTAGTAAGTAGGATTCGTACAATGACGAAAAAATTGGTATTCATCCCAGGCAGCATAAATGTCCAATTGACGTCGATAAGTTACCGTTGTCAGGTTACCTTTGAGACATGACCGTAAGATAACTATTCAACATCTTTCAAATAACATCCCGTATAATGCTGCCCTAAAGTTATATTTTTATGATATCTTCCGGCGATGAAAACGGATGTCTCAAAAGTATCCCAAAATATTGTCCAATTGATGACTTTTTTAAGTTATCAAGAAGTTAACTATTTACTGTTATCTATTGTATCTGGTTGAACGTTGTCGAGAGGATATCATAAAGACGCATGACATAAGACGTCTTTTTCAAGACATCTTTCAGATATCGGTACGGTGCTGTCTTTTAAGATATTTGGTATTGGCAGAAAATAGTAAAAAGTCATCCGAATGTTGTCCTAAACATGACATTCAACGGATCACTTTTATCACAGTGCGAATGTAGCGTGTCATATTTCATTTCATCGGCAAAAAATTCTGTGTAACAACAAGTAGTTGAAAAAAATAAAGGTGTTGAAATATATATGCGTGGGTGCCATTTATCCAACTATTCTTTTCGCCTCTGTGAGTACATATTTTTATTTAATGTACTGTCTTTTTATTCTAAAAGCGTAGGTCTGTTTTTGAGGTTATCCAAGGGATCTTTTGGAATATAGCAACCACCAAAAGACGTGACCGTAACGGGAGAGAAGTCTAATAACGACTGTACCGTTTTTATAATATTAAATGATATTTTACTTATAATGAATTAATTGATGTTTTATTTATAATGACCTAGCCCACTTCGAAACCGACATAACAATATCTTATTAATTTCTCCATTATAAAAAGTAACTTTTCAACAGTTCAGATTATTGAGCTATATTAAATATTCTAGACTATTAATAGGTTAATTTTTAAAAAGAAATGGACAGGATATTGTTATATATATCGCCAATAAATAGATATCTTTTCGATAGTAATCTTCAATACCGTTTAGATGTCGCTTTGTCAACCTCATTCAGATGCCTTTTGGACGACTTTTAGATGGCAGTGGTTTCTTGGCATTGTTGTGATGACTTTGCGCTAACGTACCGACAACCGAAAAGAGTTAACCTTCTGTCGACACTTTGATAACCATTAAAAGTTGCCGTATAGTTAAATATCGAACACAAATAAGTTATCTGCCAAGCGGACATAAGTGATACGTTTTGTAATACAAACCGCCGTCTTTTTGGACAACCAAAAAGTTATCCGTATCCGTTTCGCGATATCTTTCGGATGCCATATAGATAACATTTTGCTACCTGGGATATTTACTAGATGCGTCTATTTGGTTTTTCGAATTTGAATTAACTAAATCTTTCGTCAAATCAAATGTTTCCCATTGTATTCCACTATTGGAATTATTTTATTTAAATATATTTATTCATTCAAAGCAAGATCTATTCAATTTCGTCTAATAACTGAATATTTTATTTATTCCTAATAAATTTGTGATTCGCTTTCATTTGCTCAAAAAAGAATTTAGTTAAATCCACTAAATGGATATATACCTACAATTTAATTTTTCTTAAAATTAAATAGAATTTTCGTCGGCTCAAACCTTTTTCTATTTGAGTGAATTAACGGTCTGTCTTTATTGCAACAAATAATTATTCGAACCAAGCTATTGGCCATATTGATGAAATTGGCCAAATATTGGCCACATGATAAAGATCACACACACACACACACACACGCACGCACGCACGCACGCACACACACACACGTACGCACGCGCGCGCGCGCGCGCACACACACACACACACACACACACACACACACACACACACACACACACACACACACACACACACAAAGGTTAGGTTTGAAAAATCTATCGCATGATATATGATAAAACTCACTAATTATCACAATGACATTAACTAATCGATATAGTTAACTAACTTATTGATATAATTATAGGAATTCATTTCGTGTCTTATGACATATCTGCGACTAAAATGTGACAAAAATGTGTAGATAGGTTATAGGTTCGATTCCATGTGTGGGCAAAATGTGTTCTTTGAAAAAAAAAATATTTCAGAAGGTCAGGGGATAACGAATTATGATACAGAATGATTGTGGTAGAACTCTAAAATAAGTATTTTATTTTATTTTGTATTTATGAAATATTCGATGCATATAGAACACTTGGATTTGCAGTGTATTATGTCAGCAAATATTCATTTGAATAGAATGTTTATTTATTTAATTATTAGGTGTTGGAATTAATTCATAGCGTTTTACAAGAGATGTCGTAGGTAGTACAGTATTTCGTATTTCGTATTTCGTTGTTACGGACAGTAATTTATGCATCGTGAAACAGCTATCATTGAATGTTATTTGCTGTAGATAACCTCTTTTTGAATCGTAAATAACAACACTTTATAATTTATTGAATATGTCAATATTTGTGCCGAATAAAGTGTTTTTGCGAGGAATTTTACTTCCCGCTTTTTTTTCGTTTTTTGCATCGAATTGTCACTGGTGATGAAAAATGGATTCATTACGACAATCCGAAGCGCAGAAAGTCATGGGTTAAGCCCGGCCAACCATCAACGTCAGTGGCAAATCCAAATATCCATGGGTCTAAGCTCCTGATCTGTATTTGGTAGGGTCAGAGGGGTATGATTTATTATGAACTGCTGAAACCGAATGAAACCATAACTGAGATCGCTACCGACTGCAATTGATGCGCTTGAGCCGTGCATTGCAAGAAAAACGGCCGGAATACTCCGAAAGACACGACAAAGTCATTTTGTTGCACGACAATGTTCGTCCGCACGTCGCAAAATCGGTACAAACATATCTGGAAACAGTTAAATGGGATGTCCTACCCCACCCGCCGTATTCTTCAGATATCGCTCCTTCTGATTACCATTCCTTTCGTTTGATGGCTCATAACCTGTCTGAGCAGAAGTTGACTTCTTACGAAGATTGTCAAAAATGGGTCGGTTCGTGGATTGCATCTAAAGATGAGGCGTTCTTCCGAATAGATATTCGTACCCTGCCCGAAAGATGGTCAAAAGTAGTAGAAAGCGAGGCGCAATACTTTCATTAATGTATTCTTTTATTTTCATTTAAAATAAATATTTTTTTCATCAAAAAAACGTTACGAATTAATTCAAAGTCCTAATAATATCTGTTTTGAAATTGGCTTCATGTAACAATGCTTTCCACAAAAGTTTTGCGGAATATTGTCACCTATAAAATAAGTCCTATACGAAAATCACGTAGGATTGTTAGTTTAACGGAAAGTCATCGGTGAATGGATTTTTTTGCTTGTACTTCTTTTATTAATGAACTTATTGTTCTGAAACTCAATCAGCATGTAGAAGAATCTGTCCCGAAAAGATATCTTTAAATTTCATTGAGCTACGTTCTATAGTTAACGAGAAATGACCGATTTACGTACATCCCGCACCTTTTTATAGCAAGTAATCCAGAAGGGCTACATGGGGGAAGAAAATTACGTGTACATTCAAGATCCGACTGGCCTATATCGCCCGAGACTAGATACTTTAACGTATCAATATTCTAGGAAAAACATAACTTTATATCAAGAAAAACGGAAGGAAAACTTGGAACGTGGTTTTCGCGAAACAACTTTTTTCGACCTTATCCCAGTGAATACTGAAAAACTTATCAAACGATTTCCAATTTTTTTTTTAAAAAAATTCTGTAATCGCGGTAACTAACGGTGTATGTAGCCGATTTTTCAAACTTCCATAATTACTATTTTTAAATACCGCTCGAATAAAATAGGGCCTTGAAAATATTTTTTTTAAAGATCAAACCGTTGTCAATTGAGCACCCGTCCGGCCAAGCTTTATGGTCCTGGTCGTAGAGGGGAGTGGGGGACGAAAATTGGGGAATTTCGCGTTACGTAATTTGTGTATGCCCCCTAGTAGAAAAAATGGAAGTGCCGGAGAACAAGGGGGGGGGGGGGGGGCAAGACAAAAATTAGAGGATTTAGTGAGGAATAAGCCGATCAAAAAGAGATGCGCGTACATAAAAGAATTGGACATATTGACAAAGCAGGTAACGTGGAGAGAAGGAAATACCAGTATATAAAAATGTTGCGAAAACGGGAATACATGTATATAAACTGCAAGAAACAATGTAAAGGAGAAGAGAAAGTGAGAGGGAGTATATGTCTAAACACCCTTAAAGGGTATACTGTGGAATGAATACTACTACTACTATTAAATATTTATCAAGAATAGCTGGGACGAAAAAAAAATTATTTGAAACAAGTAGTAACGTAGTTACTAGGCTGTGAGACTAGACTGTGAGGCTGTGAGACTAGAGAGACTAGGAAAAAACCTATTAGATTTAAATAGAGCCTATTTGAATTAAATCTTGTTTTGACAGTGTAAACAGATTTATGTGACTGCAATAATTGTCGTTGATAATCCCCATGATGAATCTATAGTTAGCTTATATCATCGGTCACATTGAGTATCAGTTTTGCATCAAGTATGACAATCACTTACCGTGCGATATTTGGAGCGCGGAGCGATCCAGGTGGTCAATTTTTCCGATGAGTCCTCGTCATCGGATTGGGCGTAAACTCCGACAAGACCAGCGACAAGGAGCCAGCCGACGAAGAATCGGTTTAAATCCATAATTGAAACGTTAAAAAGGACAGTAGTCTGGAGGGACGAGTTATGTCTATAACTTAGACGAATAACTTAGTGATCACTATTCTGCGCTGCTCTGTGTACAAATGTTCGCACGTCGGTTGTCAGTTGGTACTGGACCTGTTATATCGTTTTCGTTCTAGTGCTCCGCTGCTTTATGAAAAACAATAACTTACTTCTTATCTAAAACATTCTTATGCTAAAGATGCAGAGCCGTGAAACACAGCGTCGGCTTTTTCGCCTGTGGGGTCTTATTTCACCTCTAATTGTAAGCCACGTGTTACGCGATTTGGACAGTACAATAGGACACGATTACAGCTGATCAGTATTCTCGAACACGGCTGTACAGAATGTCATGGCATTTGCGCAGCGGATGGCAAACGACTCGACGAACTACGTTTTTCTAGACATATTTCTTCAATTTCGCAATAATACACATTTTCTTATACCACTCGAGGCGTGAACTAAAGTAATGAAAAATAAATATTTCGTAGACTTGACCGCCTAACGAAAAGAACGCCGTTGTGCTCTCAGCAGAAACGAACACTTTCACACCCCGACCGTTTTCTTTATTGCGACGAATGCGAAAATCTTTGGGTATCTACGCTTCGTAGGAAATTTTTGATGGTTTTGCAAAAAAATCGCGTGGGCAACGCCATGTTTGCGTCCTGCGAATTCCAGCAGGGGCAAAGAAATATCATTCCGTCGAGTCGAATGGATATCGGCGCCTGCTGCTCGCGCTCAATAAAGCCGGGAACACACACCTTCCGTAAGATAAGCCCACGTAACCGGAAGGTTTTGATCAACTGATGAACGGCGATTATGGATACGTTATAGAATATGTGTGTGAAACTGGTTTCCGGTGCAGGATCTGACAGCCGATATTATACTATCACAGTAAAATGTATAAAATGAATAAACAAGTGTTTGCCGTCGGTTTATAGTCTTCAGATAGCTTTATCTAGAGCGCTGTTTTGAAGGTGAGTTTTAGAATCGATTAACTAAAAAAAAAACACACATGTTTACTAATCCTTCAAGAATGTGTGAAAATGAATAAAAAATTATTATCATGTACTTTTGTACGTTTGTTTACGACGGTGTGCAAAAAACGCTCCCATGTGACGAAAAAAACAAACATATTCTTAATCTCTATGAGGTTTGTGATGTTCGCGCTCGATAAAGACGGAAACATACACACCTTCCATCATGTATATGCAACGCGACCAGAACGTGATTCAGAGTCGAAAATTGCTCTAAGTCCATACGACGACAAGCGGTAAATCGTGCCGAAAAGTACGGACACTCTATCATGGGGTCATTATAAAATATCACTGTAAATGTATTCGTTAGACTCCATTGTATGTATTGTTATAAAATAAAAATGAAAAGATATAATGAATGTAGTAATGTTAATTTGATATATATTGAAAAATATTCATGTCATATATAATGCGAGTATGTCAATTTTTACAGGATATAATTATTTATTTTTATAAGGAATGGCAAATTTATAGATGAATAAAATGATATGCTTTTGTAAATAAATTTTTTTGAATTGTTCATGTACTTTATAAAAGTTATATATTTTTTTGTGTATTCACAAGTTTTGAGATTTATCCATTCCCAACCATTTAACATAAACATCATTGCCCTGTTTGCGAATTATCTTCTCCACGAGATATATGTTTGGATTGGCAACACGTTGCAGTTTGTATTCGTAGAATCCTCCTGCTATCGGATTTCCATTTGAGTCCTCGACTAGATACGTTACAGGATACGTTCGTTGCACCTTGACGATTTTAAACACTTCGGTGGTCCAATTTGGTGTGAAACCTTCTTCAAATATTGTCCTTAATTTGCTTACGCGCACAAAATCATTGACTTTGAATCTTTCAAGAGCCGCAATTTTTACGTTGCTGTATATAGTGGTTAAGAGTTTCTCCGCGATCGCAGGAGTAACGTCGATGGGCCTCATGCCAATCGTACCATGCTTTCGAGCATGGTACTTTATAACGAGATGCGGTAACGCATCGATCCACTTGTAATTACCATTGAGTGTAAACATTTCCACATATTATTTTTGAGAGTGCGATTGAATTGTTCGACGACCCAGGCCTTCATAATAGAATACATCGAATAATGATTGATGTTGTATTTCTCCATAAGTCATTGCACGTTTACATTTTAAAATTCTCTTCCTTTGTCAGTTTGAAGATTTTTCGGATATCTGCTATGATCTTGTATGATTTTCGCGATCGCTGAACCCTTTTCGTTGCCAGGTTCACTTTTCAGGGGTACGGCCCATGCATACCTGCTCAACATATCGATGACAGCGAGTATGTAATTGTAGCCTTTGTTGAAACGCGAATACGGCCGCATTTCGACTACATCAGCCTGCCACAAATCATCATACCCACGTACGATGCCACGTCTTCGCGGAAAGTTTTTTCTTGCTGAAGCATGTAATTCCTCCGCTAGCTGCCTTTCTTCAAAGCAGCTAGAAAAGTTTTTCTCCTCCGAGCGTATCTTGTGTTGAGGAGACAATTTTTTACAAATCTTCCTGCGTTTTGCCAGATACAGCGTCGGTTACATACTGAATCGTTTTGGGCGTATCGTTCGTAGTTATTCGAAGCGCTTCCTCTAGTGCGATGAGTTTCTTCTCAAATTCATCCAGGCATTCTGTTAACAGGTTGATTTTCATTTCCACGTAACGTTTATTAACCCTTCGAGTGCACACTGGGTCGTTTTGTCCCAGTGATTTTTTCGTGTAAGTACGTATTTTTCAACGTATGCCCCACTTTGAACGAATGTTTTGGCATTTAATTTTCGTTTTCGTCAAAAAATAAATTTAGGGCCATAAAATATGGATAACTTACTACAAAAAACGTCTCTACAAAAAAAAAAAAAATGCATATTTACCGGGATACAACGATTTGAAAAACGCCTTGGGTCAGATTGACCCAATATGCACTTATAGGTTGGCGGCGGAGGTATGCACTCGAAGGGTTAACAGCATCGTAATCCCCTTCAGTTAGGGCTACGCCTCGTATTTTACGTGATCTTGCATCGAAGCCACTAGAGGTTAGAGAAAGAGCATTAACACGTGGATAATTTCTTATTAGCCTAGTCCACTGATAGTATGAATTATCCTGCGCTCTAAGCGATGATCCAAATTTATTGATCGATATTTCGGTACCAATTGTGACGAAAGAATTATGAGTATCATCGATGCATAGGTTAATTTATAATGAGACCCGCTTCGCAAAGTTCCTCAATAACCGACATTATCTCATTATCGTGAACGTTGTTACCCGCGTGTCGTGAAGCTTCCAATAATCGCAAACGATCGACCAACTCGTTGGGATCATTCCAATGCACATAATCGATTTTGTTATTATTTAACGTTATGGCGAGCGGTATTTCTATACCTTTTCCAACTTTTCGGTCGCAAGTTAATGGTCCAATTATATATTTGTACTTGTAGATTTTGTTACCCAATACTTTTCGAGTTTATTGCTACCACGTCAATGTGCATTTGTTGCCAACAATATACTTTTATATTTGTCTTTGTCTTCCTCAGTGTATATTGTATCATCAGGTATTCTCTTGAAGATTAAATCATAGAGTCCAGGGGTAGAGTCCCAAGTATTTTATGCAATCGATGAATATATTATCATCATTATCCACATCGAAACGCTTATCGCCTAACATCATTCCTTCATTAGTAAATTTGACGCCATATACGTAATACATGCTGGAATTTTTGTCGTGTGAAAGAATATATAAAATATATTGTTAACCGAGTGGACCGAAATGTTCCCGCAATGTATTTTGATCCCACCCGTTTGTAATTGACGTTGAACTGAAGACACAAATTCGGGCGTAGTCTCAAAAATGTCTTCTTCAACAATGGCGGTTGGTTGCAAGGGTACAGCAGCCATCGACGTATCATCCAGAAATTCTTTGCGTTGCTCGCATTTCAAGTGATTCGGTGTAGAAGTTACCAGCGAATCTTGGAATAATGAACGTGTGCGCTTTTTTCTTGTTCCACATCTTTCTCTAGATCCTTTGCTTCCGACATGCTTAACTATTCAATTTCGGGGCCAAGAGATTCAACAGCAGCTGATTTTTCAGCAATCTGCTTGAGAGGTTCAGTGATTGGCTTGAAGTGTCTCTCCAATGCAAGACTTCTTCCATTTTTTCAGTCTTCAAAGCTTGATATTTTTTTGCGTATTGAGTTACTTGTTTTCACTATTTCCCTCGCAATCTTTTTATCAGTATCAATTGTTGTCGTCATGTTATGTCCACATGAAATTATTTGTCGGTCGTTGCACAGCTGATGTCTCAATGCTGACTGACTACATCACGGTATTGCAAATTCGTTTAATCCATTTCTATATCGACCACTGGATGATGAGCTATCTTTGTCAATCACCATGAAGCCGTATTTGTGTTGCCAACATTTTTTATATCACCAGAAAATCTTCATACGATATAAGTGTATTTACATGATCATTGTAAACATGTTTCAATTTTATACGATCTTGTTTAAATAAAATCAGCAGATTCACATTGTCACGTATAAAATGTTTGGGAACCTTGGCATATATTTGACAAAGGTCGAAATAATCACCGCTCGAGTTTCTGCCGATCGCAAACTACTCTCTTTCTGTATTTTGCTTGTCACATGCTACGTCATCGAAAATAAAAATGGAGTTCGGAAGCACTTCGTGCGGGGGGATAACATCACTATTATTTGAGAATTTAAAATAGCCAATTTCGTTGATCGATGTCAACAGCTTTTCTAAATATTGATATTGTGGCTATTGAAGCTATTTCGAGTATACATTGTGACGTGATTTTTTAAAACACGTCGCAGAAAGGCTACCGATGATCAAGATATGCTCTCGATGCCCGGGTTGCGACCCATCCGTTTGTGTTAAGGGTCTTTTCTCTAGTATGTTTGTCTTGTTACGTTGAGGTTTTGGGTTGTGTTTTCGTTTTGATTAGGTTGGCGTGCGGAACTCGGTCGAGCGGCGTGTGGCTCGACGTACTGAGCAATCCCGACCGAGGGATGCACCCAGTGAGGCCTCTCGGGGAATCGGTGCACGCCCGGCTGAAACGCCGGCGCCCCACCGTAGTGGTGCATCGTGCTGGAGAGCGGGCCGTTTGGGTTACGGGCGGAGGCTGGAGATCTTCGCGCCGCGCTTCTGGACCGAAGCTTTGCCCGCTTTCGCACGGTGACCCGGGGATGCGATTCCCGAGAGCCTCCATGTTACCGATGAGAAAAGGTCCCGATTTATTACCGTTCCGTTTTCGGGGTAACTCGGGCAGAAAATATAGATTCCGAAAGGAATATTCTAGCAGAATATTCCAGCTCCCGAAATAATATTTCAGCTCTCGATATTATACGAGATAAAGTTCTCGCTTGAACCGGCGATTTCGCATGGTCCGATGCCGCGAGCGTGTTGACATTTTTTTCTGTTAACGCGCTCTGTCTCGCTCTCGCATAATCCCTCGCACGCCGGCCTTGGTCGCGCGAGGTACAGAGTTGCTAACGAATCTTCGCGTGAGACGGTTGTCTCCAAAATCGCGATCGCTCCCGATTTTCCGGCTATCGTAACAGAGTTGCTACCGAACCTTCGCGTGAGACGGTTGTCTCCAAGATCGCGATCGCTCCCGATTTTGAGAGATATCGTGAAAGAGTCGTCGATCAGACGCCGCGATGGAGAGACGTGTCGTGTCTCTCTCGCGCTCTTGTTCTCGCGTAAGAGAGGCACGTCGTCGTGCTCTCTCGCTCCCGTACATATGTCGTTCCGTGTGCATTTCGCGTTCGCGTTAAGTTTCGTCTACGTAAAAGGTTTCCGGGTGGTGAATCCACCGGTTCCCGCACTATCAAAAAAAAACCTGACAGATCCCGCGCTCGCTCACGCTACTCCCCGGTGAATCCCGACCCCTCTACCATATCCCACAGCCTGAGCGGCCGTGCTTTACCGCAACCGTCCTCCCGTGTAAGTGCATCCAGATTAGTCCGGTTATACGATTCCGGCGATACAAAAATCGAGGAGGCCTCCAGACTCCGAACCCGGTTAGGATTCCGGGATACCAAAAATCAAGGAGAACTCCAGTCTCCGCCTAGCGGGTCGGGTTTGATCATGCCGACCCCAGTTTATTCCGGTTGAGACGACCGGAGAAACAACGTCTCTGGCGCCCCGGGTATTGCAGATGCACGCGCGCGGGGTGGACGGCCGAAGGTGACGGTTTCTCGCACCTTAGATCTCGAGTTCAAGTTCTCGTTCAGTTCCCGTTTCCGGTTAGAGAAAATATCTTCCGTAACAACATATAGGTTTTCAAAACGTACACCATTTGGACTTTCTATTAAACTTGACAGAACATTGGTTTTGCTACAATTTCAAGGACCGCAAATAATGCTGCGTATTGTAAGTAGCAGCATGTCTCCATGAATGCGTACTTGTTGGCCCTCCATTACTCTATCGTCGAAGTTGGTCAATTGAATCACCGTTGCTTGTTGCACGAAAGACATGTTTTCTCTCTCGAATCTAAACACACATTCGCCCAAAATGCGTCGTGTGAGGAGTATTTATAAGAGTGCACCGGGCCAAATTTGCTCACAAGGAGACGTTGCGAGGTCGATGTCTCCGATTTCGATGAAATTTGGCATGCTTGTAGAATGGGTAAAAATAGGCGACGCGTAAGTAGTATAGCAATGAGAGTTCTAACTCAGGTCCTCTGAGGGGGGGTGCGGGGCGAGGGGTTCACGCGGGGAGGGGTATGACGTCACGCGGGGAGGGGTATGACGTCACGCGGGGAGGGGGACTCGGCGGAGAGGCTGACGTCACGCGGGGAGGGGGAAATCGTTGGAGCGGAGGAGGGGGGTATATATCGATTATCGATTAATTGATCATCGATTATTGATCATCGATTATTGATCTTTAGTTAAAATTTATTGTTGATTTATTTTGTCTTATATTGTTTACTTTATCGATTTTATCATGTTGCGACTGTCGCCAGAGAGCCTAGTTGGTTGACTCGTGTCGCTGAGACAAGCGATCGGATTACACGTATGCATGAGAGAGAGCGAGAATGAGAGATGGAGCGACCGCATCGCATGCATGTGAGATAGAGCGAGATATACATTTAACTTCAGACATTCACCGACTAAAGCAGTTGGGTTTGTTTGGGTGAAATCCCAAACAAACCCAAACAAACCCACGAACGTCTTCGAACATCTATTGAACGCTTTCGAACGTCTCCGAACGTCTCTTGAACGTCTCTCGAACGTCTCCGAACGTCTCATGAACGTCTCACGAACGTCTCTGAACGTCTCAGGAACGTCTCCGAACGTCTCATGAACGTCTCATGAACGTCTGTTGAACGTCTCACGAACGTCTCCGAACGTCTCACGAACGTCTCCGAACGTCTCATGAACGTCTCTCGAACGTCTCCGAACGTCTCATGAACGTCTCATGAACGTCTCATGAACGTCTCATGAACGTCTCCGAACGTCTCATGAACGTCTCTCGAACGTCTCCGAACGTCTCATGAACGTCTTACGAACGTCTCACGAACGTCTCATGAACGTCTCACGAACGTCTCATCGCATGCATGTGAGATAGAGCGAGATATACATATAACTTCAGACATTCACCGACTAAAGCAGTGGGTTTGTTTGGGTGAAGTCCCAAACAAACCCACGAACGTCTTCGAACATTTATTGAACGCTTTCGAACGTCTCCGAACGTCTCCGAACGTCTCTTGAACGTCTCTCGAACGTCTCCGAACGTCTCATGAACGTCTCACGAACGTCTCCGAACGTCTCATGAACGTCTCATGAACGTCTGTTGAACGTCTCACGAACGTCTCCGAACGTCTCCGAACGTCTCCGAACGTCTCATTAACGTCTCATGAACGTCTGTTGAACGTCTCACGAACGTCTCCGAACGTCTCACGAACGTCTCCGAACGTCTCATGAACGTCTCTCGAACGTCTCCGAACGTCTCATGAACATCTGTTGAACGTCTCACGAACGTCTCCGAACGTCTCATGAACGTCTCCGAACGTCTCATGAACGTCTCCGAACGTCTCATGAACGTCTCTCGAACGTCTCCGAACGTCTCATGAACGTCTTACGAACGTCTCACGAACGGCTCATGTACGTCTCACGAACGTCTCACGAACGTCTCCGAACGTCTCTTGAACGTCTCTCGAACGTCTCATGAACGTCTCCGAACGTCTCACGAACGTCTCCGAACGTCTCATGAACGTCTCATGAACGTCTGTTGAACGTCTCACGAACGTCTCCGAACGTCTCACGAACGTCTCCGAACGTCTCACGAACGTCTCCGAACGTCTCATAAACGTCTCTCGAACGTCTCCGAACGTCTCATGAACGTCTCCGAACCTCTCATGAACGTCTCTCGAACGTCTCCGAACGTCTCATGAACGTCTCCGAACGTCTCACGAACGTCTCATGAACGTCTCACGAACGTCTCCGAACGTCTCCGAACGTCTCTTGAACGTCTCCGAACGTCTCCGAACGTCTCACGAACGTCTCCGAACGTCTCTTGAACGTCTCTCGAACGTCTCCGAACGTCTCACGAACGTCTTCGAACGTCTCATGAACGTCTTACGAACGTCTCACGAACGTCTCCGACCGTCTCACAAACGTCTCACGAACGTCTCATGAACGTCTCACGAACGTCTCACGTACGTCTCTCGAATGTTTGAGAGCAATATTTTATACAACTGTGTAATCTCATAACAGATAATGTAGTAAAGAAAGGGGTGAGGAGAATTAAAAAATCACATAATGTCACATTTCGTTTATTTGCATGAATCTTTATGATTCAACCACCAATTAAACATTTTACATACATTTTGTAATGCACAATTTTTTTTCATGCTTTTCGCATCGTAGTGTATAGCTTACGCCTAATTTACTTAAGGTATCCATATCGCCAAAGTCCACGTCCAACGTTTCAATAACTAGATCATTTTTCATATTTATTATATCAGCTAGCCATTCTCGTTTTTCATGACCGCCAACATATACAATGGGATACATATCGACTTCCGTTGGACCCACAACTGCAGTCGTTATTAAACCTTGAGCCATGCTATTTGGAACGTTTCCATAGGCCCACTTTAGACCATGATGATTCCGAATCACCCATGAGGCTTCGTATCTCTCAGATTTTGTGAGAAGTCTCCATGGTATGATACTCGCGAAAATGTAATGAGGGAGCACACATTCCGCTCTTAGAATCGCTACTTCCTTCACGACAAAGTTTCTCCCAACAATGAATCCTTGTAGATCGACAAATGTAGGTACAGACATAACGAAGATGGCTCGATCAAGTCGATAGCAAGATCAATTGATGACTGACGTCAACATTTAAGAAACTCGTCTTTAAATAATTTATTTATCGAGCGGGGGGTTACTTGCTGATCTATACAATTTTACGAACCATGTTTGTCAATGGACAATATTCAACAACTCGATCGTGCAAGATCAGACAATAGGCAGTAGTATTTGGTGGCAAATCTTCCTTACATTCAAACTCTATTCGCACATCCACGGTAGCATTTTTCACAGACTCGTTCTGACGCGAGCAATCGATAACCGTGAGAGGGCCGTTATATTGAAACTTTGCAATAGTGAGCAAAAAATTATCACTATTACAGCCGTAATAAGATTTACGAAATTGAGAGTACATATTGAACAAAATGGCGAATCTGTTTTTGTCAAAGTCCAAATTCAAGTCATCGTAAGGATAGGATTCCGAGTTGAGATAAAGTTTAACATTGGCGAGCTTGCAGTCGTCGAATAGTGTAATGTCTTTTGCCATAGAATTTTTTTTGCCAGTCTGCAGCGCAAATATTACATATCTTGGTTTCTCTAGCTGGAAGGCAGCTTTCACAGTCCATGAGTGTTTCGTTGTGCTTTGAAGCAGTGGATACTCGTATAGATCCCAAGAGCGAAAGCTCATATTCAAGTATCGTCCACTCTCCAATGTTCGAAGTAATGACAATTTACTTATCTCATTTAATATTACGTGAGGCATACGCCATTGTATCTTGAGCAATTCAACTTCTGCCTCTACTAATGGATGCTGACTGAATACACAATTGTTATCATTGCGCGAACGTATCAGAATTAGCTCATGACGAGCATTGATAACTACGCGCTTGTAATCTTCACAGAATCCTAGCAATATGTTGAGAGGTACACAAAAATTGAAATATTTTCCCCCATTATTATGTGTTACATCCCACGCAGCATTTTTCAAAGTATGACTCCTCTCAGGGCTTAGAGAGATGTAGTTTTTAATCGTGGTGGTTATTCCAACGTTTCGATTGCGATCAATCTCCACACCATCGAGCTCATAACGAACTTCATCAAACATGAATGCAACGCAATTGTTTCCCAATACTACTATTGCTTGATCATCTGGTTTTTTAAGCACCGTGAACTTTCCCTCAACGTAGAGAAAACTTTCAGATGGTAGAGTGTACAAGTCTTGGTGTTGTATAGGAATTCGTATTTCATCGCTGTGTCCAAACGTTGAGTTGGCATACGGATTGTACGTATGAGTCTCAATTTTGATGATACGATCGTCAAAGATTGGCTCCCCACTGATATTCAAAACGTCAGTCATTCTTTTGCCTCAAGTATGTCGTACAATAAATCCCAGAGATTCTAAAAATTCACGATTCGCTGCACTGAGTTTTTTCTTTGCGGGTAATTTAACACTCAATGCCGCTTGTCTTCTTCCAAGAGTATTACCGTGTGGGATCGTATTATCTCGCGTAGAAATATTGTCTCTGGCGTATTCCGTGTCGTACAGAACGAGCATCACAAGCGTCGCTTTCGTATGTGCAATCTCACCGTAATTTCTTCTCGAAAATCGAGTAGTTTTCCCTTCTGATCCACGATACGTATCGTTAGATCCGTAATGCTCCGCACAACGATCGGAAGATAAATGATTTGCGCAGGCGTTTCCGATATCTTATATCCTGGTGGTACGCTCGGTGAAAATTCATGTATCGTGTGTACACGCTCGCCATTGCTGTACGCACCAGTGGTGACACTACATTCTATGCAGGTAATGTTGACATTCATTATGTTTATCGGTACATCAGATTCCTGCCATTTCCAGGGATGCAGTATTCGATTTGATGAAAATCCCAACAGGGATCCTACGTTGTCAGGTTTACTGAAATTTATTCTGTACGCACATTTGATTTCGCTCTTTAGTGTATTATGATTAGCGCGTAGCACGATTGGGTATTTGCCATTTTCATCGAGGTCATCGTTATCAACCTTTCGAGGAACAATTTCATTTTCAGCATCATCACCGCTATCAACCCCTTTGAGTAAAATTGCACGATTCAGATACGCATTTATGGCTCTCAGTTCATACGATCCGTCAGGGATTATAATTTCCTTGTCATCATTGTCAAAGTAAAATTTGTTGTTTGATGAATTCACATTTGGTATTGTGTGATAAGTTTCGAAATCCGTCAAACCGAGCTCACAACAACCATCATTGAAATCTATAGCGGGAAAATAATTTGCGGTTAGAAGGCTACTCTTGCCGGTCAACGTAAGCGTCAGTGACATGTTTCCCTCGAATACTGAGTTGATTGACACATTGTCACGGCTTAAATACTTATTGATCATCGACGTTTTGGAGAAATTGCAAGCACAATTGCCCGCAAATACTCTGATTATAATTCTGATACGATGTTCGATTGTATTGTATTTTTGTGGTATTTGGTCCAAGATATCGCACCAACTTCTTGGGCGGTCGAAGATTTCCAAAACTATCAAAATATATTATATGACTCCCCCTCTTGGCATAGGCTACCCAATGCGTACCGGGGCCATCGGCATCATCTAAATTTACTATACCGCTCTCATCTAGTTGCACGCCACCATAAACTGGTAAATTATTGCACATGAAGACCCCTCTGAAGAATGGTATGCGCATGCGCCTGGCTAAGCATTCCAATTGTACATTAGTTATTACACCCATGGGCATTTTCACCGAGTTTTGGCGTTTTTTTTTTCTTAGTTGAACATCCTTGTCCACGCTTGTAGGGCGCGAGATAGAGCCCATAGCCTTCTATAGCTAGATTATGACGTTGTATTTCTTCAAGTTGACGTTGCGCCGCTTTGCTATCATTCACAGCCTTTGCTATCCCAGCTGCCCCACCAGCCAGTGAACCAAGAACTCCCAGCAATGGTAACATTGGCAAAATTCCGCCACGCTTTGCTATCGGCAGTATTCTCTTCTTAACGGGTTTTTTCTTCTTTGTCGATGAGTTCTTTGTCTTCATTCCCATGCCGAATTTCGTTTTTGCTTTCATAGCTGCCCAAACAGCGGTCGCTGCTGTTTTCTCGCCAAAAGTCGAATCTCTCGCAGTAATACGTTTTCGTGCCGTTGTTGCAAGTATATTATCCGCAACGTGTCTTTCGCCTAAATGATTGCTTCGAGAATAGGCTATATCGTGGTCGCGACAAGCTGCATCCAATGGATTTATACCACGATCACCCCGTGCCAATCTCTGCTCTAATTGAGTGCCTGGTCCACAAAATTGGTATCCGGGAATATGTAACTCGATCGGAAGTGCATTTATTGCACGATTTAACAAACCGTTGCTTTTTCTCTTTGACATTCGGCACAATTATTTATAAACGGTGCTGGACCGTCAATGTGTATTAGCTGTCCCGGTAAATTCCAATGGCGCGTGCATCGGCGATATTGCTGTACTTCCGAATCAGCCTTTATGTGTTCGGGAAGCCTCTCCCACAAAATGTCAACGAAGTGATGAAAATTTTGTAACAAAACAATTTTTGGAATAAACTGTAATTGATGAACCGTTAAGCGGAGAATACTGCAGTCGTCCGATAGGTACAAAAACATTCTCAGTACTGAGCAGATTTGGCTCGGTGCACTCCTATAAATACTCCTCACACGACGCATTTTGGGCGAATGTGTGTTTGGATTCGAGAGAGAAAACATGCGTTTCGTGCAACAAGCGACGGTGATTCAAGTGACCAATTTCGACGATAGAGTAATGGAGGGTCAACAAGTATGCAAACATGGAGACATGCTGCCACTTACGATACGCAGCATTATTTGCGGTCCTTCAAATTGTGGGAAAACCAATGTTTTGTTAAGTTTAATAGAAAGTCCAAATGGTGTACGTTTTGAAAACTTATATGTATACTCGAAATCGCTTCAACAGCCAAAATATCAATATTTGGAAAATCTGCTGACATCGATTAACGAAATCGGCTATTTTAAATTCTCGAATAATAGTGATGTTATCCCACCGCACGAAGCGCTTCCGAACTCCATTTTTATTTTCGATGACGTAGCATGTGACAAGCAAAATACAGTACGAGAGTACTTTGCGATGGGCAGACACTCGAGCGTTGATTGTTTCTACCTTTGCCAAACATATGCCAAGGTTCCCAAGCATCTTATACGCGACAATGTGAATCTGCTTATTTTATTTAAACAAGATCGTACAAACTTGAAACATGTTTACAATGAACATGTAAATACGGACATGTCGTATGAAGATTTTCTGGTGTTATGTCAAAAATGTTGGCAACACAAATATGGCTTCATGGTGATTGACAAAGATAGCTCATTGTCCGGTGGTCGATATAGAAATGGATTTAACGAGTTTGCAATACCGTAATGTAGTCAGTCGGCATTGAGACATCAGCTGTGCAACGACCGACAAATAATTTCGTGTGGGCATGATGACGACAATTGATACTGATGAAGAGATTGCCAGGGAAATTGCGAAAACAAGCGACTCCATACGCAAAAAATATCAAGCTTTGAAGACTGGAAAAATGGAAGAAGATCTTGTATTGGAGAGACACTTCAGGCCAGTCACCGAACCTCTCAAGCAGATTGTTGAGCAATCAGCCGCTGTTGAATCTCTTGAGCCGGAAATTGAATCGTTGAGTATGTCGGAAGCAAAGGACCTAGAGAAGGATGTGAAACAAGGAACAAAGCGCACACGTTCGTTATTCCAAGATTCGCTGGTAACTTCTACACCGAATGAGGTGAAACGCAAGCGACGAAAGGAATCTCTGGATGATACCTCGATGGCTGCAGTACCCTTGCAACCAGCCACCATTATTGAAGAAGACGTTTTTGAGACCACGCCCGAATCATTCGTGTCTACAGTTCAACGTCAATTACAAACGGCTGAAGGTCAAAATACATTGCGCGAACATTTCGGTCCACTCGGTCAACAATATATTTCATCTATTCTTTCACAAGACAAAAATTCCAGCATGGATTACGTGTATGGCGTCAAATTTACCAATGAAGGAATGATGTTAGGCGATAAGGGTTTCGATGTGGATAATGATGATAATATATTCATCAATGGCATAAAATACTTGGGAACCCCTGGACTCTATGAGCTAATTTTCAAGAGAATTCCCGACGATGCAATATACACCGAGGAAGACAAAAACAAATATAAAAGTATATTGTTGGCAACAAATGCACATCGACGTGGTAGCAATATACTCAATCCTGTATTGGGTAACAAAGGCTTCAAGTATAAATATATAATTGGACCCTTAACTTTCGACCGAAAAACTGGAAGAGGTGTAGAAATACCGCTCGCCATGACGTTAAATAACAACAAAATCGATTACGTGCATTGGAATGATCCCAATGAGTTGGTCGATCGTTTGCGCTTGTTGGAAGCTTCACGACACGCGGGTAACAACGCTCACGACAATGAGATAATGTCGATTATTGAGGAACTTCGCGAAGCGGGCCTCATTATAAATTAACCTATGCATCGATGATAATGATCATTCCTTCATCACTATTGATACCGAGATGTCGATCAATAAATTCGGATCATCGCTTGGAGCGCAGGATAATTCATACTATCAGTGGACTGGGCTAATAAGAAATTATACACGTGATAATGCTCTCTGTCTAACCTCTAGTGGCTTCGATGCAAGATCACGTAAAATACGAGGCGTAGCCCTACCTGAAGGGGATTACGATGCTGCTAATAAACGTTACGTGGAAATGAAAATCAAGCTGTTAACAGAACGTGTGGATGAATTTGAGAAGAAATTCATCGCACTAGAGGATACGCTTCGAATAACTATGAACGATACGTCTAAAACGATTCAGAATGTAACCGACGCTGTAGCTGACACAACGCAGGAAGATTTGTAAAAATCGTCTGGTCAAACACACGATATGCTCGGAGAAGAAAAAACGTCCGAAGAAAAGCAGCTCGTGGAGGAATTACATGCACCAGCAAGAAAAAACTTTCTGCGAAGACGTGTCATCGTACGTGGGTATGATGATTTGTGGCAGGCTGACGTAGTCGAAATGCGGCCGTATTCACTTTTCAACAAAGGCTACAATTACATCCTCACCGTCATCGATGTGTTGAGCAAGTATGCATGGGCCGTACCCTTGAAAAGTAAAACTGGCAACGAAATGGGTACAACGATCGCGAAAATCATGCACGATCATAGCAGATATCCGAAAAATCTTCAGACCCACAACGGAAGAGAATTTTACAATGTAAACGTGCAACGACTCATGGAGAAATACAACATTAATCATTATTCGACGTACTCTATTATGAAGGCCTCGGTCGTCGAACGATTCACTCGCACTCTCAAAAATAATATGTGGAAAATGTTTACACTCAATGGTAATTACAAGTGGATCGATGCGTTACCGCAACTCGTTATGAAGTACAATGCTCGAAAGCATCGTACGATTGGCATGAGGCCCATCAACGTTACTCCTGCGATCGCGGAGAAACTCTTAACCACCGTATACAGCAATGTAAAAATTGCGGCTCCTGCAAGATTCAAAGTCAATGATTTTGTGCGCGTAAGCAAATTCAAGACAATATTTGAGAAAGGTTTCACACCAAATTGGACCACCAAAGTGTTTAAAATCGTCAAGGTGCAGCAAACTTATCCTGTAACGTACCTAGTCGAGGACTCAAGTGGAACTCCAATAGCCGGAGGATTCTACGAATACGAACTGCAACGTGTTGCCAATCCGAACATATATCTCGTGGAGAAGACAATACGCAAAAAGAGCAATGATGTTTATGTTAAATGGTTGGGAATGGATAAATCTCAAAACTCGTGGATACACAAAAATAACATATTGTAATAACTTTTATAAAGTATATGAAAAATTCAATAAAGTTTATTTACAATACGACAAAAACAGATTCGCCATTTTGTTCAATATGTACTCTCAATTTCGTAAATCTTATTACGGCTGTAATAGTGATAACTCTTTGCTCACTATTGCAAAGTTTCAATATAACGGCCCTCTCACGGTTATCGATTGCTCGCGTCAGAACGAGTCTGTGAAAAATGCTACCGTGGATGTGCGAATAGAGTTTGAATGTAAGGAAGATTTGCCACCAAATACTACTGCCTATTGTCTGATCTTGCACGATCGAGTTGTTGAATATTGTCCATTGACAAACATCGTTCGTAAAATTGTATAGATCAGCAAGTAACCCCCCGCTCGATAAAAAAATTATTTAAAGACGATTTTCTTAAATATTGACGTCAGTCATCAATTGATCTTGCTATCGACTTGATCGAGCCATCTTCGTTATGTCTGTACCTACATTTGTCGATCTACAAGGATTCATTGTTGGGAGAAACTTTGTCGTGAAGGAAGTAGCGATTCTAAGAGCGGAATGTGTGCTCTCTCATTACATTTTCGCGAGTATCATACCATGGAGACTTCTCACAAAATCTGAGAGATACGAAGCCTCATGGCTGATTCGGAATCATCACGGTCTAAAGTGGGCCTATGGAAACGTTCCATATAGCATGGCTCAAGGTTTAATAACGACTGCAGTTGTGGGTCCAACGGAAGTCGATATGTATCCCATTGTATATGTTGGCGGTCATGAAAAACGAGAATGGCTAGCTGATATAATAAATATGAAAAATGATCTAGTTATTGAAACGTTGGACGTGGACTTTGGCGATATGGATACCTTAAGTAAATTAGGCGTAAGCTATACTCTACGATGCGAAAAGCATGAAAAAAATTGTGCATTACAAAATGTATGTAAAATGTTTAATTGGTGGTTGAATCATAAAGATTCATGCAAATAAACGAAATGTGACGTTATGTGATTTTTTAATTCTCCTCACCCCTTTCTTTACTACATTATCTGTTATGAGATTACACAGTTGTATAAAATATTGCTCTCAAAAATTCGAGAGACGTTCATGAGACGTTCGTGAGACGTTTGTGAGACGGTCGGAGACGTTCGTGAGACGTTCGTAAGACGTTCATGAGACGTTCGGAGACGTTCGTGAGACGTTCGGAGACGTTCGAGAGACGTTCAAGAGACGTTCGGAGACGTTCGTGTGACGTTCGGAGACGTTCGGAGACGTTCATGAGACGTTCGGAGACGTTCGAGAGACGTTCAAGAGACGTTCGGAGACGTTCGTGAGACGTTCATGAGACGTTCGGAGACGTACGTTAGACGTTCGGAGACGTTCGTGAGACGTTCGGATAAGTTCCTGAGACGATCGTGAGACGTTCGTGAGACATTCATGAGACGTTCGGAGACGTTCGTGAGACGTCGGAGACGTTCATGAGACGTTCATTAGACGTTCGGAGACATTCGAGAGACGTTCATGAGACGTTCGGAGACGTTCATGAGACGTTCGGAGACGTTCGTGAGACGTTCAACAGACGTTCATGAGACGTTCGGAGACGTTCGAGAGACGTTCATGAGACGTTCGGAGACGTTCGGAGACGTTCGTGAGACGTTCGGAGACGTTCGAGAGACGTTCAAGAGACGTTCGGAGACGTTCGTGTGACGTTCGGAGACGTTCTGAGACGTTCGTGAGACGTTCAACAGACGTTCATGAGACGTTCATGAGACGTTCGGAGACGTTCGTGAGACGTTCGGAGACGTTCGTGAGACGTTCATGAGCCGTTCGGAGACGTTCGAGAGACGTTCAAGAGACGTTCGGAGACGTTCGAAAGCGTTCAATAGATGTTCGAAGACGTTCGTGGGTTTGTTTGGGTTTGTTTCGGATTTCACCCAAACAAACCCAACTGCTTTAGTCGGTGACGGTCTGAAGTTAAATGTATATCTCGCTCTATCTCACATGCATGCGATGCGGTCGCTCCATCTCTCATTCTCGCTCTCTCTCATGCATACGTGTAATCCGATCGCTTGTCTCAGCGACACGGGTCAACCAACTTGGCTCTCTGGCGACAGTCGCTACATGATAAAATCGATAAAGTAAACAATATTAGACAAAATAAATCAACAATAAATTTAAAATTTTAAAGATCAATAATCGATGATCAATTAATCGATAATCGATATATACCCCCCTCCTCCGCTCCAACGATTTCCCCCTCCCCGCGTGACGTCAGCCTCTCCGCCGAGTCCCCCTCCCCGCGTGACGTCATACCTCGCCCCGCGTGACGTCATACCCCTCCCCGCGTGAACCCCCCGCCCCGCACCCCCCTCAGAGAACCTGAGTTAGAACTCTCATAGCTATACTACTCGCTTATTTTTTTATATCGGTGGAACCCGAACTTTAAGGGTTGAAAAGCACCCTCGAAAATTGCGGTGTTTTTCGTCGATAACGTTTTAACGGTACGAGTGATGAATAAACTTCAAATCGCAACAATATTTATTTTTTCGTGTACTATACATTGGAGATGAGGACCATGCAGAAAGCAACAAATTTCACATTGTTGATTGCAAAAATGCAATTTTTTCAACCGTATCTCCGAGAATTTTTAATCGATTGGGATGTAAATTTGCATACATGTAGAGAATGGTAAAGTGCGGATACGGATTTTGTCTTTTTCCGATATCTCACAAACAAGGGGCTGAAACTGCCCGTCGATTTTTTTGCCGAGAGCATCGTATAATCAGCTAGCTTTTTGGCATTTTGGTCTAAATTCACGTCAATATATGTTCGTGTCATGACGCAATTGCATATTTGTAACATTCCAGCCCCCCCCCCCCCCCCCAACGGTCCCCCTCTCAAAAGGCAAGCGTTCAAAGTTCTTACCGTGCGGCATGGACGAAAATTTGTAGAAATAAAAATGGGTTAAAAAGAAAGTACAATCAGTCAAAATAGTCGATACACATTTTCTCGTTTTGGCGGAACGACACTCTTAAGGGGTCAACGCACCCTTAAAAACTTCGTTTTTTCCATAGCTCGTGAACGGGCCGAAATAAAAATAAAGTTCGAAAGGAAAAAATGTTGTATTCTTCGACTACTAGACGTTCATGATGATCATGATGAGTACAGCAATAAATGGCGTGTTGTTTATTTGCAATAATTCGTGAATTATTTGTGAAAAATCACCCTTCAGTTTTTCACTAATATGGGCAGAGGCAAGGATCGCAATCACGGACTGCTTTCGTGCTTCGGGAAGCAACTGGATTACAATTGTATATTTACAAAGAAATTATCCCCTGCCACGTACTGCTTTTGAAGATTACACCACAATCGGAAAAGTGTTCTCACGCTTACTCATTTAGGAAACGTTTCAACTCTATGTTTTTTATGGATTATACTTATTACAATAATGATAGTCATGATAAAAGTGTTTGAAACAAAAAGATTTCTTACACCACGCACAAGTGATGATAGCTGCTTTGCCGCTTATATCGCATGTCGGTACATTTTGTGAAAAGCAAAGTTCTACCGGATTTTCGAAGTTTGGTGGTCTTTCTTCTTCGTACCCGCTTTTGTACCACGTATATTTGCAAAGGTTTGTAAACCGTGGAGAAGAAAACTGGTTGTGTGTAAGAGATTGTAATTTAACAATATTGTTTCTCAAATGCAGATTGACGTCGTAATTGTATAATATTACCGCGTCAGAAAAGTGTTTGACGAAGTTTTTCCATACACGGAAGCCATAAACATCAAGGGGCTGTATCATTCCAGTCGTACCTGCAGGAATTACTAATTATCATATGGACTAATTGTCTACAGAACTAATGAAACTGGTGCAATATATTTACCTGCTGAAATGGTTAAAACTTTAATATCTTTCCCTTGCACATCCTTTTCTTTAAATGCAGTTGGACATTGACCGCTCCAAGAATCCAGAAGTATTACCGATTTTGGACCCATATTGGGAATATATACTTCTTGGAACCATCGCTTGAATTGATTAGCCGTCAATTTTCCAGATTTCGAAGCCAGTAGAAATATATTTTCGGCTCTGAAAATAGTTTGTTCCACTTGAGGACCAAATTTGCCAGTAGGTTCGTTTAAAACGATCAACATAGGAGCCAAAAGGTTGCCACTCGCAGAAACCAAAGGCTGTATAGTATATCTGTGTGTTGTTGATGTTTTCAATTGCACGACTGTCTCAACGGATTTCTGCCCTTCTTTCCCCAATGTGCGACCTGTATGTAGCTCTAAATTGAATCCACTCTGATCAGAATTAAATGTGTTTTAAGCCCCAACATTGGCTATGTTGACTTTCACTATGTCTATAAATTCGATAGCTTTGTTTTGAAGTGTATCAGCGTTTAATATTTGTTGTTGTGTTACATATTTAGTAATCTTCCGTGAGATAATTCCATGTTGGTTTTTGAATGTTCTTAGCCAAGAAGCGGATGCTTGGAAATTTACGGCTGGTATTTCTACAATTTCTCGTGCACGTAAGGCCCATCGTCGAAGATCTATATCATGGACGGGCAGCCTTTTGTCCAAAGCATCATTAATATTGTTTAACGTGTAGTGAGCTATCTTTGTTAACTTTTCTTTGTAGATGCCACCCTTATTTATACTATGGGCCCACCTGCGCAACTGCAGCTCTGATTTCACCTTTTTGAATTTCGTTTGAACAGATGATAACTTTCTATTCCCATTTGCCCCGGATCTCCAGTAATCTACAGTTCTTGTCTTGTATTCGTAACTCAATTCTTCTATATCTTGGGTACGTACATTTCTCCTACAATCTCCTTCACTGTCATCTTCTATTGCGGCTGCTTCATGAATTTCATTTGGTGACAGGAAATCCAAACCAGTTTCGACTTCCATTTTGATAAGTTTATCCATCGCTTCAATGATCATGCTTTCTAGATCCTTACTGAACTGTTTTTCCTGTTCGGTGATTGGAGTGCGAGGCAAATTCATAGCACTTATCGCTGTGGATAGAAGGTGAATAACATTCACCGGATTAACGTACATTTTTATTTGTATTTCGAACTCAAAATGTATGGCTGGTTTCTCCGTCGTAACTGCAGCAAAAATGATCGTTGGTGAATTTATATGACTTGAAACCCAATTGATAAATTTGGGTTTACCTGCAAAGTGTTCTCATGCGTAACGTACATTTCAAGAACATAACGTTCTTGAAATGTACGTTATATGAGAGTTATTTTTTCATGTTTTATACACACGAAAAAATAACGACGACACACGCTATTACCAGAACTGCTATTAATCTTTAATAAGGCGATTTCAAGGTTATCATGAGAGCCGCTCTTTGCACCGTAGTCGCTTTTTGCAAAGATTTATTTCTTTCGTTCATTGGTTTAGTACAGTCGTGCTGTCGTCGAAAAACACCGGAATCGGAGAAAATTAGAAGAAGGCTGGTTTTTGACAGGTGATTTTGTGGGTGCCAAGGGGTGCTAATGCCAAGTTTGCCTAAAAAGCGGGGTGTAGGGTTTTTTTCTAGGGGATGAAGGGGGATAGGGGTGGATTGATGCCAAACTACATCCCCCACGAGGTCGACGCCATAAGACAAAAGGTTCAGAAAAATCCGGGCTTTATTTTTGTCCACAGCGTCGAAGTCGGGGAAGTGCATTTTGGGGGTGAAAAAGCGGGGTGAAATTTTGAAAAATCAGTTTGTAACTAGCGATAGGAGCGCGCCCCGCTCCAAAAATTAATTTGAATTGCGCGCGTCGTTGGGTGGCGCCAAGGAAAGCGAGGACGGAAAAGGAGGAAGGGACGATAGCGGAAAACGAGGGGTATGAGCGCGTAAAGCTCTCGACCTAGACTCTCTCGTCCAACGGTCCTAGAACGGAACAGTCAGGTCGGCCATTTTTGACACGCGGTCGTCACAGAAAAATCATCGATCGAGAACATCAGATCTTAAGGCCAATCAATCGATCACTCCGGTGAGCTGTCGGAGAACAATAGAGCCACACGAATCCACGAAGGCCACGATCGACGAGGGAATCCAAGATCAAACCTGTCGATCGATCGTTCGTTCCGGATCGGGATGGTCCAGAAAATCCTTCCACCTTATCGTCGATGCATCGCGGCGGATACGACCCGAGTACGATCGGTCGTCACAAAGCCGGGCACACCAGATAAGTGCTAACGAAGGAGCAACGTGAGTACAAAAGAACTAAAAAGAAAAAAGAAACGTCTAAAGTGCGACCATCGAAGTGACGGGAGTATAAAATGGCGGCGTAAGAAACGTTATCGCGCCCGTCATTTGAATCGCGGTGAAAAAGTGGTGATGTCCGCCATGACACACGCATCGCGGGATATTATATAAAATTATTTAAAAGGATATTTCCTCGATAAGGGTCAGAGGGAGTGAATAAAATATGCATGAGTGTGGAACTGTGCGATCGAACAATTATATTTAAATTTAAGGTGTATGAAGCGGACGTTGATGTGTCAAATATTGGATCGAATGCGAATATCCGGTTTTGGAGAATTTGAATACGCCTCCGTTGTACGTGAGAGCGGTTTCATTTTTCCCCATGAGTGTGGAACTGTGCGATCGAACAATTATATTTAAATTTAAGGTGTATGAAGCGGACGTTGATGTGTCAAATATTGGATCGAACGCGAATATCCGGTTTTGGAGAATTTGAATACGCCTCCGTTGTACGTGAGAGCGGTTTCATTTTGCCCCTTGAGGAGTGAGATTAGTAGCAAATGGTTAAGGTCAAAGATAATAAGAGCGGTTGGTCGGCGATATAACTTTCACAAGTACTGTTGGTGTGGCTGGACGGGCCAAAAGCCGTCGTGTTTTTTCCTGCGCTATTTCGTAAAGGCCAAAATGTATACAATGGCATAAAATACAGAAAAGAAAAGAAATCGATGTACTGTGTTCAGTGTATGTGAATAAGACGGAAATATAAACCCAAAGAAAATGGTTACAAGTTTTAATTCAATAACTCTTTAGGAAAAATTCAGAAAATTTTTATTCAAATAGGAAAGTTGTAGCCCTTGAAAAGACGCGTCGATTGAGTATTTGATCATCCCTCTCCGATAATATCTTCAGCCCCATAAAAATGATGGATATATAAAAAAAAAAATTGTTCATTGAATAACTCAAAAACAATCAATTTTTCGAGTATGGTTTAAATGTACGAAATGTCGAAAATAACTTTCTCTACATTTTTGTTTCTATGGACCACCCTTGAATTTTGCTTTTTCCAACCCCTGTCGGGGGTTGAAAATTCAAAATGAAATTCTGGGGAAACTATTGACCGTACGAATTCGCCGCCATGGAAAGATTTGTAGCTTGAACTCTCAGCTACATTCTTGTCCATAGCGTTAAAGACGTATCTCTTCATTTTCGATTTTAAAAAGCGGGGAGAACGTACCAAAAATCAGTTTTTTGAGAATAACTCCTCGGGAATTTTTTTTTCGAACGCTATTTAAATGAAACAGTTGTAGCTCTCAAAAATACGCGTCGATTGGGTATAAAGTAATTCCTCAACTCCAAAAGTAACCCCCCCATAAAAAATGACGAAATGCTGTGAAAATTTTGTTTTCGTGATTATTCAAAAATGGTCGATTTTACGGGTGCAGTTTGAATGTACGCAATGTAGGGATTAATGTTCTCTACATGGTCGTTCATATAAACAACCCTCGAATTTTACCATGTTTTCATCCCGTAACGAGAATAAAAATATTTTTATTTGTTTGCCGGATAAGTTTTGAGTGTACGAAATTTGTCATTGGGGATAATTTAATTTATTATTATCGGAATTATCGAAATTATCGATATAACTGTATTATATGGATAATTATATCGATATAACTGTATTATATCGATATTCCGTTATATCGAAATTATCGATATAACGGAATTATCGATATAACTGTACCAAAGATTGTTTACCCTGATTGTTCACCCCCCAAGAATCAACCTCGCGGGTTTGAGTCTATGAATAAAATTGGAGCTGAATGTTCAATGAACAAATTATCCCCAATGACAAATTTCGTACACTCAAAACTTATCCGGCAAAAATAAAAATATTTTTATTTTCGTTACGGGATGAAAACATGGTAAAATTCGTACATTCAAACTGCAACCGTAAAATCGACCATTTTTGAATAATCACGAAAATAAAATTTTCAGAGTATTTCGTCATTTTTTACGGGGGGGTTACTTTTGGAGTTGAGGGATAACTTTATACCCAATCGACGCGTATTTTTTAGAGCTACGACTGTTTCATTTAAATAGAGTTCGAAAAAAAATTCCCGAAGAGTTATTCTTAAAAAACTGATTTTTGGTACGTTCTCCCCACTTTTTAAAATCGAAAATGAAGAGATACGTCTTTAACGGTATGGACAAGAATGTAGCTGAGAGTTCAAGCTACAAATCTTTCCACGGCGGCGAATTCGTACGGTCAATAGTTTCCCCAGAATTTCATTTTGAATTTTCAACCCCCGAGAGGGGTTGGAAAAAGCGAAATTCAAGGGTGGTCCATAAAAACAAAAATGAAGAGAAAGTTATTCTCTACATTTCGTATATTCAAACCATACTCGAAAAATGAATTGTTTTTGTGTTATTCAATGAACAATTATTTTTTTTTTTGATATATCCATCATTTTTATGGGGCTGAAGATATTATCGGAGAGAGATGATCGAATACTAAATCGACGCGTCTTTTCAAGGGCTACAACTTTCCTATTTGAATAAAAATTTTCTAAATTTTTCCTAAAGAGTTATTGAATTAAAACTGATTTTTCAAAATTTCACCCCACTTTTTCACCCTCAAAATGAACTTCCCCGACTTCGACGCTTTGGACAAATATAAAGCCCGGATTTTTCTGAACATTTTATCTCGTGGCGCCGACCTCGTAAGGGTTGTAGTTTGGCACCAATCCACCCCTATCCCCCTTCATCCCCTAGAAAAAAACCCTACACCCCGATTTTTAGGCAAACTTGGCATTAGCACCCCTGGCACCCACAAAATCACCTGTCAAAAAACCAGCCTTCTTCTAACTTTCTCCGATTCCAATATACAGCACGACTGTACTAGTTCTGCTGTTTGTAAAATTAAAATTGAAGATAAAAATTAAATTATGCTGCGTTCTAAGCTGATAAAAATGTTTGCATCATTCTGTTCATGAGTTGCAGCGGCAATCCAAAAACGCTGTAATCTCTGCCGATAATGCCTTCGATATGGTGAGCGGAGTGGAATTTCTTCGTAAATATACAGTTGTAATCCAGTTGCTTTCCGAAGCACGAAGTCAGTCCGTGATTGCGAGCCTTGCTTCTGCCCATATGAGTGGGAAACTGAAGAGTGATTTTTCACAAGTAATTCACGAATTATTGCAATAAAGAACACGCCATTTGCTGTTGTACTCATCATTATCATCATGAACGTCTAGTAGTCGAAGAATACAACATTTTTTCCCTTCGAACTTTATTTTTATTTCGAAACCGAGAAAATGTATATCGACTATTTTGACTGATTGTACTTTCTTTGTAACCCATTTAAATTTCTACAAATTTTCGTCCATGCCGCACGGTAAGAACTTTGAACGTTTGCCTTTCCAGAGGTGGACTGTTGGGGGGGGGGGGCTGGAATGTTACAAATATGCAATTGCTGTCATAACACGAACATATATTGACGTGAATTTAGCTGATTATACGATGCTCTCGGCAAAAAAATCGACGGTCTGCTTCAACTCCTTAATTGTGAGGTATCGGAAAAAGAAAAAATCCCTATCCGCACTTTTCTATTCTCTACATGTAAGCAAATTTACATCCCAATCGATTAAAAATTCTCAGAGATATGGTTGAAAAAATTGCATTTTTGCAATAAACAATATAAAATTTCTTGCTATGAGCATCGTTCTCATCTCCAATGTATAGTAAACGAAAAATAAACATTGTTGCAATTTAAAGTTTTTTTCATATTTCGTACCGTTAAAACGTTATCGACGAAAAACGAAAAACACCCCAATTTTCGAAGGTGCTTTTCAACCCTTAAAAATCGGGTTCCGTCGATATAAAATAATACATGTTGCGTATTTTTACTCATTCTACAAGCATGACAAACTTCATCGAAATCGGAGACATCGACCTCGCAACGTTTCCTTGTTAATGTAATCACCGAATGTTCAAAAATGCATATTTTTACAAATAGATGTAGAAAAATAGTTCAAAAACGCACGTTTAATATGACGATTATTGGCTAAATTCGAAACTTTTTTTCAAACCGCCGACATTTTGTCAATTTTTATGTTAAAAACCTCCATAGCAAAATAGCGGCTTTCATACTGATTAATAATCTTTTTCCAAATTTGTTTCAGATAATATTTACGGCCACAACCGTATACACCGTGAGGACTTTTCGAATGCATTTTCAACCGTTAAAAAAATGCAAAAAAATTAAACGTTTAAAAAAGTATTTCCTATTCTTCGTGAATGCTTTTATTTAATATTAAAAAATCAGAACGATTAGCGTAGTTAAACTATGAAAAAAATTGCAAAAATCAGCTATTTTTCGACCCGTTACACTGTGATAGTCCCATAAGAAAAAAAAACGTCTGTAAAAACTACTATTACACTGAATAAGTATACCAGATTTCAAGTCAATCCATTCATTGGATGTCAAGAAATAATGTACACCGTTTTAAAAAACACAGTTTCGAGAAAAACCCGCTTAAACTTTTACTAGCAGTTCTATCGTTTTGATGATAAGTTTACCTTCAATCGGCGATTCCTGCACCATATGTTCAATCTTTCTCTTTAATTTGAGTCACCGCGATCGACGAACGATTTTTGGAATTGTTCTCAGGAGCCTAACCCCTTAAGGTAGAGATCCCTATTAAATATTTCGTTATTTTTTTAAGTTATGAATTTAAGTTTTACATATACAACTTTAAGGTGAATATTATTGCGCGTAGCTTAGACGAGACAATTGTTATAACTGACATATTAGCGGTCGGTAAGATAAGCAGCGATTTTCATGTAACTAAAAACTACAATTTTGTACATAATAATTTTTATCCTTTCCCTCAATTTTCGTCTATTAATAGCGAAGGCCACGGTCTGACTGCTCTTATTTTTTTCTTACCAACTTTCGTGTGATACATTTTTTTTCGCAGACTCGGTCGATAAGTTCAAATTTATTGCGGAAAAATACCAGAACTACCTTCTCCTTTCATCGTGCGGTGCTGCCATCTGGAGGTTTCCGACTCACGCGCCATTGCGCTCGGAGGGTAAGACACTCTCAATGCTGCGACGGTTCACTTCTATTCAGTGTAAACTCGAAAACTCAAAAGCCTCAAACACTCCGAGTATTAAGAATTTTACGGAAATCGCATTCTAAATAAATTAAGGCAGTATTTTGTCTAGAGCGCTGGAGGGCGGAGGTGATTTGTAGATTGAAAATAACCTACAAACTTTTCGAGTTTTCTTTCTCTATTTTTTTACAAATATTTATTGATCCTTCAGCGGGCTACATCTACCTGGGTGGATAAAAAATTGTATTTTTCAAGAATATTCTTATTCGATAGTATCATCTTTTAGCTATATTCCCTGAAAATTTCATTAAAACAAAGATCCTTAAATTGAATGAGCTACAGCTTCTAACAGTCGACCGGGCGAGCAGTGGCAGCACCATACTTCAAACTTCACACGCGTTTTTCGCGAAACACTGCTTTCAAAGTCGGTGGATATGATATCTCGAAGACCACTTGATGGATTGTTTCGAAATTCACAGGAGATGCGATGAGAAACATTGAAAGGTCGGTGACGATCTCACTTTTCAAAAGTCGATCTTAATTTTTTCATAGTTCCGTAAAAATGACGACTTTTTTCACAGATTTCGTATGTTCGAGTTTCGATTCAACGCCACGATGGTGGAAAAAATATTTTAAAAAATGACGATTGTCAACGACTCGGATCTGTTGTTAACTTGAATAACCCGTTTCGGTTTTAGATTTCAGATGAACCGTTTAAACTAGAGAGAGTCCACCGCCAAACGTCGCCAACATTTTTTTATCATCTGCCGGTGGCCATGCTTTTGTTGTTTTTCCGTGTTTTTTTGGTAACTTTTAGCATTGAAAATGCTTTTAAAACGGTATATGTTTGTTGAGGTAGGCTAGGTATAGAGGTCTGAATAAGCTAGATGTTACACGAAACTAACGCTACCCCCACTCCACCTCCACTGCGTTATAGTAGAGTGGGGGGAGCTGCGACATGCTGAATGCCTGTCATTGGTTGAAAAATGCCCTCTCCTCGCCCAATTCTAATTTTGTTATTAATTTTTAAGTAATATTACCTCAATGTATCAATATTTTTTAAAAAAATAATAAAAACCAACTCGTATTATTTACATGTGCCTGTTTTTTTATTACTTTACAAATGTATTACAAAAAATATATAACAATTATTATACCAACAAACCAAAACAAACACAAAACAAATCTAACCAAACCCACTTTATACCTTAATGTATCAATATTTTTCGAAAAATGATAAAAACGAACTCATATTATTAACATGTACTTGTTCTTTACTACCCGAAAAGTCTGATTACATTTTCAATGCCATGGAACAGTTGCACTTCGTTGTAATATCTGTTATTTTTTTTAAGGCTCTCAATATATGTCCCTTTGTATTTAAAAAAATGCGTTTCTTATTCATCAACCGTTTCCCAGAAAAAAATTCAGAATGTGGCAATTTTTTCCGGACCTTCAGGTAGATATGGCCCCTTAAGAATATGTAAAAATAAAAAAGATCCTTTTTTCCATGAGCTGTTGTACGTTTTATTACAAATTTTAAAAAATCGACTCAATTCCGCTGCCACCGTTGCAAAACAGTCTACTGAAAGGTGTTGCAAAATTTGGGCTTGATCGGCCAATTGGTTATCGAGATATCGCGGTTGCCGATCTGAAAAGCATAGTTTTAAGAGAAACGGGTTTGAAGTTGCTGCATCTCGAACTTACTGTTTATAATTTCTGTAACTCGGCTAATTTTATGACGATCATTAAACGATTTTCACGGGCTTCGGAAAGGTCTGTAAAATAATAAACTATAATTGAAAAAGAAATTTTTCATTTTAATTTTGGACAACTATACAGTTTTACAGTACAAAAGAATCTCGATCAATTGGAATAATCCGATCAAATATTGATAATATTCCTGTACATATTGTTGCCACTCTAATTTGTAAAAAAAAACAACCGATAATAATTACCATTCAATACTATTTCCCGTACGAAAAGAACCGGACGTCTATTTCAAAATAAAAATGAAAATAACTTTTTGTCCGCGCTAAGCCGCTCGAGATCTCTTCAATCCGTTCTCACAATTATTTTGGACACCCCCTCGGTATAAATCGTCCCATATTGAAGGCGGACACTTTCAATCTCGTCACGGCCCAGACGCGGTCGTTGAATCGTGTAATCGCCGACGCTCACGCGTATTTTCACTTTAGGATACTTGCGCGCCTGTCTCCCAACAAAATCGATTCTTTAATGTAGATATAGTTTTAAATCCGTTTTGATAGACTCGCGCACGTGAGAGATATACGGAATGAGAGCGACTTAGATGTTCGGGAACCTGAGATCATATCGCCAGGAACGTCATTGCTCCTTAGACTCTTTATTGTAAGATGTGACAAAGGATTTTTTTTCAGGATCAACGCTGAAACGCAGGATCAGACGACGGGCGTATTGTGAAAAATCAATACGCGGACACATTGTAGATTGGATCGGATATTTGTGTGCAGCGATCGACACTGTACTCGACACCGTTCGATAAATGACGTTTAATAATACAAAAATGTAACAAATTTAGCAATTGTACATCATCTAATTCGACAATCAATTTAGAATTATATTGTTCAATTTATTTATCAACCTTTACTATTTTTACTACTTCTTCACTTATTAGTATTGCAATTTTTTAAATATATTCTACTTTTTTAACGCCCGTCCAGATTTTCTTATTTTTACCTTTACAGTATCGTGTAAATCGATAAAAATTGGGTAGATTTGAGAATTTCCTCATTTTGTTCTCTATGATCAGAAGTTTTTATGGGCTGTACGGAGAAAATGAAAATTACAATAGTACTCTCTCTGTAGCCGTGTTTTCCATCATAAGGAACTTTTGGCATTCTTTGCAACTGATAGCGCGAGAAAAAAATGTTCACCGGAGTTGTAGCTGATCCGACTAAAATGCAAAAATACGTAAAGGTTTATTTTATCCCCCAGTTCAAAGTGGTACCCATTTCATACAATGTAATGTACCCTTTTTGATAATTCTTTAGATAAGTGACTTTTCCGGAAAAAGAGCCTAATTTTTTTGCTATTTTCTCATTTATTGATTTATAAATGATGATGTGCAGTCGGGGAAGCTGAAATCCCCCCCCCCCCTCTCCCTATACGAAGCTATGGGGTTTTGAAGTTCGCGGAAACACGTGATAAGATAGGGCATTTTTGAACATTTCGGCGCCTATAATGGCTTTGTTTGGGTTTTT
Source organism: Ophion obscuratus (assembly GCA_964007375.1). Classification (NCBI taxonomy): domain Eukaryota; kingdom Metazoa; phylum Arthropoda; class Insecta; order Hymenoptera; family Ichneumonidae; genus Ophion; species Ophion obscuratus. The sequence continues at coordinate 28,450,712 of OZ023321.1, read as the reverse complement.
GAAAAACTCGAAATTATTTTAAACTATTTTTCGCTCGTGCAAAAATTGTTAATGAAAAATTTCAGCTGCCCCCGACTGAATATCATAATTTATAACCCAATAAATGAGAAAATAGCAAAAAAAAATGTTTTCGGAAAAGTCACTTATTTAAAGAATTGCCCCCATTTAAATTTGGGGTGAGAAAAAGACAAACAGAAGACTGGTTCATCGCTCAAATTTTATTTTTTATTCTGTTCCCTAAGATAATTTTTTGTTGTTGCTTTTTTTTTATTTATTGGGTTGTAAATGATGATATTCAGTCGGAGGAAGCTGAAATTCACCCTGAAAAGTTATGGGGTTTTGAAGTTCGCGGAAAGGCGTGATAAAATAGGGGACTTTTGAACATTTCGACGATTATTTTGGTTTTGTGTGGGTTTTTGAAAAATTCGAAATTACTTTTAACGACTTTTTGCTCGTTAAAAATGGTTAATGAAAAATGTCAGCTTCCCTCTACTGAATATCATAATGTATAGCCCAATAAATGAGAATAGCAAAAAAATGTTTTCGGAAGCGTCCCTCATCTAAAGAATTGCCCCCATTTCAATGTGAGGTAAGAAAAAGACAAATAAAGGGCTGGTTCATCGCTGATTTTTTTTTGTCATTCTGTTCGCCTATGATTGGCATTTTTTGTGGGCTGTAAGGAGAAAATCAAAATTACAATAGTTCCTTCTCTGTAATCGTGTTTTCAATCATTAGAAACTTTAAGAATGCTTTTATACATCTGATAGCGCAAAGAAAAATGTTCACCACACTTGCAGCTGATCCGACCAAAATGCAAAAATACCACAACGTTAATTTCATCCCCCCTTCAAAGTGTTACCCGTTTCATTCAATGTGATGCATTCCTTTTAATTGTGGGGTGAGAAAAAGAGAAATTAAGAGCTGGTTTATCCGTTAATTTTCGTTCTTTTTCCAATGTACCCACAGCAGTGATGGGCATAACTGAATTATATTGGAATTTGATTATTAATCTGGTTATAAAGTAATTCAATTACCGAGTAATATCAATGAATCGCATTTCATCACATTGTAATTAAGTTACTCAGTACATGTATGCAATCTGTTATAATTTATTTAATTTCAAAGTAATCTGAATCAGAATGTATGGAAATACTTTGTAATCTAATTACGTTCTTATTATTTATGGCATAGTATTGGAGAAAATATCATCTTAACCTCTAAAGTTGGATCAAGCGTGATGTGTACGCGACTGTCAACTATAGAAACATACAACTTTTGCGCCTGGTAGCATGCAAAAAGCACACCCTATTGTACCGTGCAGTTACACGAATTACCACATGTAAGGTCCACTCGCGCTCGTGAATTGCAAGAACTGTAACTCGGATTTTGGCAACACGCACAATTACATTATTTGAATTAATACGTAATCGATTGATGGGTATCGGATTAGCTTTCAATTAAATCACACAGTAATTAATTACACTTGGTATTTGTGGTAACGAGTTATTTCAGTAATATTATACAAAGTAATTCAATTATCAATTGCGGTAGTAATTGTAATTGTTAATTGTTAAGTTAATTACTTTTTGCCCATCTCTGAACCCGCAGGGGATTTCTGATCGTAAAAGAATTTTCATTTCTGTTTCACTGTAATCGGTGGACTGCAAAGTTAGCCTTCAAAGGATATGCATAACCTTGAAGTTAAAAAAAACAGATGGATATTCAATATTTTTTTTTCGTCTCAGGTATTCGGATAATAAGGCCGATCTCTCGCGCACAGATAATACATAATCTTGACATGTCACCGGTATTTTTTATTGCTAAATATATATAAACAACGTAATCGTTGTCATTTAAACGCAGGACTGTAGCCTGCGCACAGCTCGGTCGCGTACATTATTCCGGTAACTAGATTAATCTAAAGTAAAAACTGAAAATGTATACTTTTAGTACAATGGTGAAGCTACAAAACCACCGGATACTTTTTCAAAATTTCAAAATTAGCATAATTTTACACTGTTTTGAAAAAATGTTGATTTTCGACGAAAAATAACGACGCTAAACGTTTGTAATTAAGGGGTAAGGCCACTGTAAATTTTTTGAAAAATCGATTTTTTTTTATTGGCTTAAAAAATAGTTTAAACCCTCTAGAATAAGAAAAAAAGGTCCTGTTAACTTCTTTTTTTAATTTTTTCCAATAAAAAACTATTCGCAAAACTTTAAACGCGTTTTTCTCGAAACATGGTTTTTCAAAATGGCACGCAGCATAACTCGAACAATTTTCATTTTTTTTACTTGAAATTTTAACCAGATGTGAACATTTACATTATCTTGAGAACGTCGATCGGAATTTTCAAGAACTTTATTTATTGATTTTTTATTAACAAAAAACTTGCCGTTTTTTTCGTCAAAAATCAATTTTTTTTTTCAAACGCACGCCAAATCCACAAAAATTGATACTTTTTAAAATCCGATCGGCATTCTCTAGCTATAGCCCTCTAGATTAATGATTTTTTTTTTGTTCTAGATTCAAAAGTGCACCAGTGGTGCTGCGTGCCGCGGAGCCCTGGAAGCAAAACATGTCCCGGGAAGATAGCTGTGGAACCGCCATTTGGTTTTTTTTTTAATGTAAAAAATTTTATAATAAAGTTTAATGTATGCCCGATAACACCATTAAAAGTTTTTTTTCAGATACCTTCAATTTCGGGAGCAAAAAATTAGTGAAAAAACCTTTTTTTTGGGCCGTTACAGTGGCCTTACCCCTTAAGGGGCTATACCAGTGTGACACTTTTAAAAAATCGATACTTTTTTGCCTTTTTCTACAGTTTATACTTTCAAGAATATCCTGTAAAAATATCAAGGCCATATCTCTAATCATTTTATCTTGCAAAAATCGATAGTTAAGGCATTACCCTCACTTGTAGCGCAAAAAGGCCTTTTTCACGATTTTTTTTAAAGAACACTACAAAACTTTTTTAATCGATCAATATACCATCTTAAAGAACACATCTTGAAGAACTTTCAGTAATTTTATATAAAAAAATATTACATTGTTTAGTGGCAAATGGCCGTCAATGAAATAATGTTTTTATATATACGGTTTGCGGTGACCAACATTGCGGCGAAGTGGATCATCTGAAGAAAAAAATGCGGATGGATTTAGTCCAATATAAGTATAAACTAGTCTTTAATCGAAGGATTTTAAAAAATATTCATTTTTCACAAAATGGCGGACAGTCAAAATTAATGGTTCGATTTTAACGAAAAAAACGGCCGTTTTTTGGCTATAAAACGGCCATTTTTTTCGAAAGAAAAATCGAACGATTAAAGACTACACTTTTATGTATTAAATAAGCCTGCAAAATTTCAAGAAGATCGGTTCATTAGTGTTCGAGTAATCTTGGTCACCGACTTCAGGAATGCCATTTTTAGAAAAACGCGTTTAAAGTTTCAATTTCCGGTCGTTTACACAACGAATTCTTCTCTTTCAACGCTCATATCTCAGTCAATTTTGTTCGGATCGACTTGAAATTTTCAGGACATATTCTCAGATACTTATACTTCAAAAAAATGCAATAAAAAAAATCGATTTTTTCATAATCGCAAGTGGGGGTAACCTCTTAAATCTTTAAACGCGTTTTTCTCGAAAGGAGATTTTTCTAATTTGCTGACATCGTAACTCAACGAGCAATTATCCGATTGACTTGAAATTTGAACTGAGTACTTTTGAATATATTTACTGTACAATGACGTAGAATATTTTTGATTGGATAACAAATTGACGATTTGGCATTGAAAATAACGACCATTTTATAGGCAAGAAAACGGACTTTTTTCATAACCACGCCATTTTGTAGGATTTTGATATCTTTCGAAAATCCTACGTCAATGTACAGGATATACCTTTCAGTTTAACGAAATTTTTTTTCTTTTTCGTTTTCAAAAAATTATGTAATATAGGTCAGATATAGCCAAATATATTCTTAATTTTCCGAAACATTTAATTGAGGACTTTTCTTCCCAAAAATTCCCGAAAATCACCCAAATTTTCAGCGTTCACTCTGGTAAAACCCCTTAACAAACGGAGGAACATATGAAAAAATCATCCGGTCGGTCGATTGAATATGTTATAAAATATGTTCAGTCCAACTTTGAAGGAAATCAGACGGTTAGATTTTGAGATATGACACGTCAACTTGCAAAGTATACTTTCGATATAAACGCAAGAGAAGAAAACGTACTAAATCTACTTTTTCCATATACTATTTTCGTATAAATGTTTAGGTCTGCTGAACATCTTCAGTGGTTCTTTATGGTTTCGGGTCCAGGCAACACGAATAGGACATTTATTTTGTTCTAGAATCGTTTTTTTCGATATAAACAATTTCATTGTTATAATGACGATTATGACGAAAAAGTGCATTTTGTAGAAAAAAGTTTGAAATAAAAGATGTTTCTTTTTGAATTGACAATAAAAAATATCTCTTTCATTTTTTTTGCTAGCTCAATTAATAATGGAGATATGAACAAGAAACATTTTTATGAAAGAGACGGAACGATGAGTGAAAGGGCCGAAACGATGAGTGACCGGTGATGCGATTAATTTTCGTCGCTTATATCTGCATTACTAATGGAGCTAGAAAAAAAATTAAACATATTTCGTTTAAAATTTCTTTATATGAAACGCACTATTTCATCCCAATTGTTGTTTGAAAAATTTAATGGTAAGAATGTGCCTTGGTGTATTGACTACTTGCTTGAGATAAAATCACAATTATTTTTCGTACCTTTAATCTGCGATTTCTGTACCGTATAAAAATCAAATAGTCTGGTTGGACAAAGTCATGCCAATGCCCTTAGAAACCATACAATGCACCGCGCAGCGCTAGAGCAATAACGCAACGGGATGTTCTGATCTGCTCCACCAAAATCGTCATGACTCGGTAAATTTTTGGAATTTTTACAAAATCTTTGGATCAAATCAAAGTTAAGAGGTCAGGCCACAGTAGAAATTGCAAAAAATAAAAAACAAATATTTTCTAACAGCTTGATATTCATACTATTAGGAGTACAACTTTGCAGTGACCGTTTTACTTAGAGAGCCACTGCGGCCGAAGTAGTGGCCCTAGCTCAATAAAAAAGTGGCATTTTAAACTAGAGGCTCTGCCAATGTAAACAATTGAAAAAAGCTAACGGATACGTGTATGCATTATAAAGTTATTGGCACTCAAACATGGCAACCTACGAGCCGAATTCTCAGCATTTGCGGGAACTGCTCCAAAGACAACAAAGGAAGGGATTTTTGCACCGGATTGTGACTGGAGATGAAAAGTGGGTTTACTACGATAATCCTAAACGCCAAAAATCATGGGGACTGCCTGGTCATATTCCGTCATCGACGCCCAAACCGAATATTCACGGATCCAAAGTGATGCTGTGTATCTGGTGGGACCAGCTGGGCGTTGTGTACTATAAGCTGCTCAAACCACCACAGGGGAACTCTACCGACGTCAGTTGATGCGCTTGAGTACGGCACTCAAAGAGAAACGGCCACAATTCAACGAAAGACATGACAAGGTGATACTGCAGCATGACAATGCCCGACCCCATGTTGCAAATGTCGTGAAAAAGTACTTGGAAACGCTGAAATGGGAGGTTTTATCCCACCCGCCGTACTCTCCAGACATTGCCCCTTCCGACTATCACTTGTTCCGGTCAATGGCACACGATTTGGCTGACCAGCACTTCGGTACTTACGAAGAAGTCAAAAATTGGGTCGATTCCTGGATTGCCTCCAAGGACCAAGACTTTTATCGACGCGGGATTCGAATGCTACCTGAAAGATGGGCCGAGGTCGTAGCTAGCGACGGGCAGTACTTTGATTAAAAAATATGTAGCCACTTTTTTATAATAAAGCCTTAAACTTTTGAAAAAAACGGTCACTGCAAAGTTGTACTCCCAATAAATAGATGTGTAATTCATTTTATGAGTGAATCATTTTTTCATACGAAAAAAAATTGTTAAATTCACACATGATTTTATACCCGTTATTGTGGCCTAACCCCTTAAGACTCTACGCAATAAGAAAATAAAGTAAACAAAAAATCGATTCTTTGAAATTTCAAGGTTGTGCAAACCCCTTAACATGCTTCACTAAGGGATAGTTTCACCCCTTAAACCCGTTCTTCCGCAGTTGAAAAAAATACGTATATAATAGTTTTTAATGCTCTACCATATACATGAGTTTCGACAAAATCGAAAGCGGACATCAAAGTGATGGTCCTCGTCAGCATTCACTCCCCGCAGAATTCTAAAGAGCGGTAACGATTTCAGCATCCTCCAAGTCGTTTCAACCGGTACGTCGTATGCCTCGTGGTAAAAGAGTTTAACCGATTTTCGACTCGTGTCCGAGCGAACGCAATATTTCAGGGAGCGATTTGTGTGCGCCAGCGGGACGAGCTCACGCGGTCAGCAGGACCAAGAAAGCGAGCGAGCGAGGGCGCGAAGGCGAGAGGGGAAAGATCGCGCAAAAGGCTCGTTCTTTTGGAAAATGAAAGGGCTGCAAGGATATTTATGGGTTGCAGCTGATCCCGAAATGTGGGCATCGAGTTTTTCCTTATTTTTCACCGTTTACGCCCCGTTATACATATAAATGCACCATCTATTAAGGGCGCAGTCGTATTATGGCCTCGACCGTTTTTTTTTCTTCGTAAAAGTCAATTTTTTTCATAGCTTGCTGTTGTTCGTGTTCGTATTGCTCTGTAAGCTGATCGATCCGAAAACCATCACTTTAGATATTAATTGAAAAGAAAAATTCTAGGCGCCGATTCTTCTTAATTATTTATTCACTCGATTTCGCCCAATGGCGGAAATTTAGTACTATTCTCGATATTCCATTGCCCGCGTCAATTCCAATATTTTCACAAGCATAAATATTTGAATTTTTGTTCAATGTTGAGGGCGAATTTTACCCTCGAATCGATAGTCTATAAAAAAACGCAATGCTTGTCCTCATTTTTTCAATATTATTATTTATAATAAAAATTCAGTCTGCGCACACAGGGCACGATTAAAAAATGCGAAATATTATATTTTACTAATATAATTATCGAAAATGAAAATTCAGTTTGTACGGACATTGTGAGATCGGTATTCGATTTTACAACATATTTATTTTAAAAATAAAAATAAACATATTTATTCGTAAAATATTTATGTATTTAATATTTTTATTTATTTAATTTTATATCATATTTAATTTAATTAATTTGTTTAGTTTATTTAATAAAAAAACATATTTATTTAAAAATTATATCATTTTCGAAAATGAAAATTCAGTTTGTACGAAAATTGTACGATCACAATTTGACAAGAAAAAGGGCTAAATAATTCCATTAAAAAAATATAAACATTGCAAATGAGAATTCAGTTTGTACGTGTATGCATTCAGTATAGGTACATTTTGTGGGTAGGAATTCTTTATATGTTGCATACACAACCGTGTGCAGCCAGTGTTATTATTTCGTAGAGTTTTTGTTGAACCCTTTTAGCGGTGAGATCTCACGTATAGGAGTTAAAGTCTCCAGAGTAATTCTTCCTCTCGTTCAATCCTTTAGAAACATACATCTATGGTCATATATATATATATATATATATATATATATATATATACATATATATATAAAGTCGGGTATACATCGAGGTGTAGAGGGTGAACGAAGTTCGTGAAGATCCTTTGCGAGGCGTAATCGTATTTGGGGAAGCACGATCGAAACGAACCCTTTGATCCGTTGGGAATCCCGCGCGTAACTGTGTGCGTCGATTTTTGTATCCACGATATATATATACACATACGGACACATGTATACGTGTGCGTATTTTTTCCAATAGACGAGAGAAAAAAAAAGCTCGAGAGATTTTTAGCATCGGCCTTGTTGCATAGTGGTAATAGTAAGAGAAAACTTTCTTTGATGAACGCGCCGCGTTTCTCTCTCCTTCTTCCTTTCCATTGATTCAATAGTGAAGTAGGATATATGCGAACGAACATTCGGAGGTGGTAGGTCGTGAAACGCGATCAGGATTTCACAGTCCTGTATTACGAGCGCGAGGACAGTATCTCTCCTTTCTCGCCGGTAGACCCTTAATCCGACCGCACGTCGAGAAATGTACGAGCACGCTCTCTTTCTCTCTCTCTCTCTCCCTCTCTCTCTCTCCCCCTCTCTCTCTCTCCCCCTCTCTCTCTCTCTCTACTATTACTACTACTACTCTCTCTGTCTACTATGTGGTGGTCTGCAAATTTTCGATTCTTTTTATTCCATTTCATTTATTTATTATATTGAGGTGTGAGATGTTTATTTTAATTTTATTCTCATCCCGTGTATTTATTATTCATTTTGGATGTAAATTGAATTTTGAGTTAATTTTGTGTTCGATTTGCGTAGTTATATGCGTATGATTTATTCGATTTTTTAATGATTTGTACGAGTTGCTTGATTTGCGTTGATATTATTTTGCATCAAATTTTGGCGCACGTTTTTGTTGTGGTTTACGGGTATGATGTGTTTGATCACTATAATTGGTTCGCTTCTGGGGTTTAGTTTTGTGTTTAAGTTTGCGCTTTGTTCCTGTGGCTGATATGATTTGAGGATTTAATCAAAGCTAATCAAACGACTTCTCTAATGTATATAATTAACACGTTAACACGTATATGCGATGTCAGTTGGCATATGCGTAATTATAATTATTTTTATTTTTTATTGCTTAAAGGTTCCAACAAAGGCATAAAATAAATCATCAATCAATCAATCAATATCTCTCTCTCTCTCCCTCTCTCTCTCTTTCTCTCTCTCGCGCTATTTCTCTATGTGTTTCTTTATTCTTCTGCGAGTTGCTAGTCACGTAAAATTTAAATGATCTTCGATTATTCGATATATAAGTATCAAATAGTTATAATGAGTATTATCTTGGGCGTTGGATATATTATAGACAATAGTCGAGCTGAAAAATTAGGCGAGGATGATTGTAATGAAGTTACTTTAGGGTAATGTCGATTTTATTTTTTTCGCTCGAATCGAATGGTGGATGGAAGGCCAGGCAAGGGATGGAACAAGCTATGGAATAAATCAGATCTTCCTTTGACGCGTTACATCCAAGTGGCTTACCTAAAAATGAAACTTTTTTGGATTTTTTTTTGAGTACACTAAAAAAGCAACCAAAATGAGGTTTAAAGGGTTTGTTCTAGATCTGTTGACGTATGAAAGAAAATGTATGAAAATAAATACGGAATGGTGGCTCAGTCGTAGCTACACTAAGAGCGTTTTTTATGCGCTCTATGGGAGGATGCAGCATTTATGAATTAGCACCTACAACAAAAAAAAATCTTTTCGTTATTAACATTAGCTTAGTTACAGAAGTGCACACGATTGTTGAAAAATATGGTTTGTTTCGCAAAATGGAATTTTGAATAATTTTTTCCTTAAAAAATCGGCCTTAATTTGTTTATAAAAATGAGAATTGTTGATGAATCGCTAAAATCATGTGTACTTCTTCAGAGAATCTATCTAAAATATTATAGTTAAAATGTCAAGGCAATCGGATTAAAGAGCGGCCAAATTATGCGTCCTCCCGATTTTAAAACGTGGTTTCGAGAAAAACGCATTTAAAGTTCCAAAAACGATTTAGGAGCTATCGTCCACACCACGGAATTAAAGCTCTCATTTTGAATTTGCGTGTACCCTACTTTTGACAGTAGGTTTTCAGTCGTTAGGTCGTTGAATATTTTTTGTACAATGACTGGACTAAACTACTCGAAATTGCTACTTTCACCCTCTAGGCTGTTTCGTGCGTTTCGGAAGCACTTCGGAAAATGAAATCTAAACATAAAAAAAAATCGCGTATAATTCCGCTAGCATATTATTCTTGTGATGTTCATACACCATCTGAGCCAATTTCAAAAATGGTCAAATTTTTTTCTACTCATTGTCAGATGTAACGTCTTAATTATACGAGCGATCACCCATCTTGGTCTTGATGAAGTGTTGGCTGCGTCCACCACCGCCGGTTCTTCATTTCTCTTCCAATTATTGTATTAATTCGTTGAAAATTGTATAAAATTGTCATTTATTGAAATAATTAAGTGCCCTTTGTGTTTTCGATTTGTGTTATTCAAAGATCAAGGGAGGTTTCTACTTTGTTGGGCCAAAACATATTTTTTAAAAAGATTTTGCTGTATCGTGGGAGGTATCGGGAGAGGAAGGTGCACTATATGGTCCTGGCATCGCAGATTAGGTGCAAGTATGAATATTTTCATTTTATTAGCACATAAACTTCAGTTTACCTTCAAACGCGTTTTTCTTGGACCCCGTTTTCCAAGCTTGCGGAAGTGCTCCTACACGCCCTAGATGAGCAATCGTTTTGAAATTCGGCAAGCACGTGGACAACAAACGTCTTCATTAGTTGAGCTAAAATTATTCAAAAATATTCAAACGTTTTTACTTTATGAACAAAAAACTGCCCAATTTTTTGGTATAAAACTAAACTTCCCCTCCGATGACTCACTATTTTTTTATTTTTCAAAATTTTGTCTTAATCCTAGTTTGAATTATACATAATATTGTACAAAGTAAAAATATGTTTGATTTATTCCCTTCAGATCACCTGTTCAGAGGTGGATGTCGTAAATCCGATTGATGAATATTCAGAAGGACCGAAATTCCGAATTCATTAATAACGAACGTTCCAATATAGATAGATCAATCTTATGACAGTCTGTATAATAATTAATGAAAACTGTGAACACAAATATTTCGAAATTGATTAATAGCGAAAATAAATATAAGATCTAACAAAATAATGAGAGATATAATATCGACTTTCCAGTATAAATACACCGACCAATTCGAGATGACAAATCATCGAATTGTAAATATTATGATGGATTACAATTTCGAATTCATTAAAGCGAAGTGCCAAAAAGTCGATCGGTTAAAATAGCAATGGGCCGAAAAGGCGAACAGTCTGGATAGCAAAAATTTGATCGAACAATACGTTACTCTCGCTTCAGAGTGAATTGGGCAGATGGCGCTGGTGGGCAGTCGGGGGTGGGGATCGTAAATTCGAACGATCAATATTCAGAAGGACCGAAATTTCGAATTCTGTAATGACGAACGTTCCCATATAGATAGATCAATCTTATGATAGTCTGTAAAAAGGTTTATCGAAAATGTGAATACAAAAATCTTGAAGTTGATTTATAGCGAAAACAAATATCAGATTCAACAAAATAATGAGAGACATAATATCGATTCGCCTGTATATATACACCAAACAATTCGAAACGTCAAATCGTCGAATTGTAAATATTACGACAGTTTACAATTTCGAATTCATTAAAGCGAAGGACCAAAAAGTCGATCAATTAAAATAGCGATGGGCCAAAATGGCGAAAGGTCCTGATAGGGAAAACTTGGGATCGAGCAATACTACTTGCGCTTCAGAATGAAGATGGCAGATGGCGTTAGTGGTCTGTCGAGTCAGGCAGCCATGCCATGTTCGCCACCATTTCGGACCATCGATCATTAGCGCTTATATGATCTACACGTTCGAAGTTTGTCGTCTCGATATATGGCTTTTTGCTGTAGACGGTATTACGAATATTAGATAATCACTTTTTCCTTTGGTGTAATAGTTATTCGATTTCCTCGTCGCTCAAAGGATAACATTTCGAATAATTTGACCTTCGTTATTTTGAGAGTTCATATTTCTGTCGTTTTGAAATCTTTGTCGTTCTATATTTGGTCATTCGACATTTTGACCCCCACCCGCATGAAAAAATGGTGAAAAATCGAACATTTTTCGGCCCAACAAAGTAGAAACCTCCCTTAATTCTATCTTCCACGCTCCTCAATTGGCAATCGCATAATCACCCAAAAATAACGATAAACAACTGCAACTTCACCGAGCCTCACTTCTCTGCGGAACTTCCTCTTCAAAACGAAAAAAAAGATCAGTCTTCATGGATCGGATTCTCAGGGGTGTCTCAACAAGGCGTAAAAAGTCGCACAAAGATACTGGAAGCACTACATATAGGGTGCAATAGTATTTTCTTCTTAGGGCAATATCCGGGGAAAATAGTTGTATGCTTTTCTTTATGCGAGCTGCAAAGAGCACTGGAGCATCTTCATTCGTGTTACACAGTTGACAGGGAAGACGGAGAGTCACACATGTTACGGAGTCTCTAAGACTGCGGTATTATCCTTGCTTACGAGTACGTGAATCGGAGGTGTCGTCATATCGCAGAATTTCTTTTCACTCTATGACACATCTAGCGTGCGGGGTTCCCCGTGTTATCGCCTCCTGTTAGTACGCCGGTCGAGTTCCTCATCTCTCGTAAAGTATACGGCCAAGCCGTACGCATACTAACTCCTGCATGAGAGCCGTGTGCGATAAGGGTGAATTTATATAGAAAGCTTTTTCCCGCGATATCCTTTCTCGTACGGATCCTTCCTACGGACATTGTGCGTTTTACGAGAACGTGAGTAAATTGCGCTGGTGCAATTATTTCGAAAATTTGGCGATATATTTGATCGGGGTCGACAATAATTTAAGACGGTAGATACCTTTAGGCCAGGAAAAATTACTGATTTTAATGTGTTTTTTTTTTTTCAAAGGAAAGATTTCTTTATCATTTTTGAGACTTGGGGTATGTTTTGTGACTACTTTTGGCTGTTACGTGGTATTTTTTTTCTAATTCAATGTTTATAAATGGTGGAGGTATGGCACGGTCTTCCAAACGAGTTGCGGCCGATGTTGTCAGACGGCGTGACACGTAGCGTCGGCGAGATTAATCCGAAAAAAAACCAACGAAGATTTTTCTTTCATTAACACTCATACGCAGAATATGAACCAAGAAAGAGTGAGAAATGTTGAAAATCTATGAAACAAAAATATTGAATTTTCCGAAAAAAATTGCTACATTTTGCAACAAAAGATACTTTTTTTTCTAAAACATTTAGGATCATGTTTTAGAAAATAAGGTTAGAAAGATTTATATCAAATTTCATTGGAATCGGTGATTAGTTTTTTAGCTATACGTCACGCCAGTTTTGAAGATGCAATTTAGAAGACCGTGCCATACCTTCGCTATTGTTGAAGATTAATAAAAGATATATCACATAGCAGCCAAAAGTAGTAATAAAACGTACCCTAAGTTTAAAAAATAGTGAAGAAATCTTTCCTTTTAAACCAATTCAGCAGATTCTTTCCTCGGCTAAAAGTATCTCCCCCTATAGGGGTATCTCTGGTAGGCCGAAAATCGAAGGATGAACGCGAAAAATGACTTTAAAAAAATAATTTTAGTGAAAATATACAATGAGTTAATTAAAATACACAAAAAAAGGGTACAATTTGTTTTATTTTTAAGATTAAACATGGAGCCAAATATCTGAATTTTCAAAATGTAAATAGCAAACACTTGATTATAAGATTTTTGCGCAATTTTGAACATTTTCGTAACGATTAAAAAAAATGCAAATGTGTTTCGTTTTTTCGAAATTTGATATTTTTTTGGGAATCATTGGTACATCTGTCGTGTTTTATATCTAGATCAATAGACGTTTCACTACTTTTCTCGAGGCTGAATTGTTGAAAATCGGAAAATTTTTGCACGTTCTGCTGCCATTCTGCATCCCAAAACATGTAAACGTTCTTTTTCTGTATATTTTACGTAATAAATACAATTTCCTAAATGAAGTTCATCCTTTCTTTCCATCAACTACATATAAAGTACCCTAATCAGTTTTCGGTATAACATAGTGATGTCACCCTTTAATTTTATCACCTTCTTTCGCCTTTTTTATTTTTGCAACTCTTCGAAAAATTACTTGTCAAGGCAGCAGGTTGCACTGTCGTAGTTTACGGACTCGGCTTTCTTTTTCTTTTCCCTTTTGCGTCAACGCGTTTCAAATTACGAGAAGAAACGACAACCAGTGCGCTCGATCTTTTCTCTCTCTCCTTCTCTCTATCTATCTCCCTCTCTCTCTCTCTCTCTCTCTCTCTTCGCGGGCTTCCGCACATTTCTCCCACATGGTTCACTTCCACGTGTATATGGAAGTACGGAGAGCAAGACTGCCGCCCCCGCACCGAACCTAAAACATTCTTCCATTCCGTATTCCCGGCTTCCTGCAACTTCAAGAGACGCGATGCACTCGAGGATGCATCCAGCTGTGGCCAACCGAATGCTCTCGGCCAGTGCAGATATAGTGACAAATGGCTTCCTTGGGAAAAAAAATTATCGGAAAGAAAAAGTGCTCGGAGAAAGTCGGAATTCCCTTCGACAAACTCTTTCGGTTCGAAAATTGTCAGTAAAGATATTTAGAGATCAATCGGCAAAATTTGGAAGCCTGATCTTTGATTGTGCTTCATTGATTTTATCACATTAGAATAATTTTTCGGAATATTTGAGTATCGCAGAAAATAATCAATGGTGAGTTGAATTAAGGAGGCTGCTCAGGGTCTTGGCGAGGCAGGCGGCAAGAGGGGAATGCATATGCTCAAATACGGGCGCCTGTAACGGCTGCCAACTCCGAATAATCAAATTTTCGGTTACGTAAAGTAAATAAATTTCATCTAATAAATATGCGGAATGCATATAATTGACTGTTTAGAAATGTTATTAATCTTTTTTATTTATTTACATCGCGAATAAGTTATTAACCAAGTTGAAATGTGGCAAACGCGCAATTTAGTTCTCAGTACCTGGTATCACTGAGCTCAGATACGAACGCCATATTGTGAGCGTGTAGCTGTCAAACATCCTTCGCGAATTCCGTTTTTTTCTGTTCGGCGAAAATAAAAAGATGGTAGGAGAAAATACAAACCGCAAAACAGTATAATCGACGGTTGGAGCAGGTACAACGTGGAAAGCGGCGGAAAAAAGTAGTTGAGCCGGAAAATGAATGCGCAGTCGAGGGACGACGCGTAATTGATTTGAAGGTTATGTCGAAGCACATGCACTGCAGCTTCTGTAAAGAATGATTCAAAATATTTAAATACTCTTTTTATGAAACCGCGGTAAGAAATTGATAGCAAGGAAGCAATAGTTTGTGCGTTTCAAGTTTTGGCGCCTATTCAAAATGGCCGACTTGACAGCAGCGTTACCACGTGCCGTAGGGCGCTTTATCGTTTTACGCGAATCAGCTGAAATTTCCTGTTTTATTTCACGAATATCTCGATAACGAGACAGACAAAACGCTGTACTCTTCGTTGAAATTATTCATAAAAATCTCAAGAATATTTTCCGCCTATTTCCATTCAATTCTTACTATTTTTTATTATATTGCGACAGTCGTATTAGAGTTCTCATGAGGCTTTTGCCATGTCGCCCGTGTATAAAAGTCTAACTTCAATAATGCATTGCTCAGCAATCACGCAGACGAAGTAGTTGAAATTTTACACGGAGTCGTAAGACCTGTTCGCAAATATCCTCAATAAGTTTCAGCAAATTCTCACTATTACGCGTTAGCTGAGCAACCTCTTTAAGGGGTTACCCCCACTTTCGATTTTGAAAAAATCGATTTTTTTTATTGCATTTTTTTGAAGTATAAGTAACTGAGAATATGTCCTGAAAATTTCAAGTCGATCCGAACAAAATTGACTGAGATATGAGCGTTGAAAGAGAAGAATCCGTTGTGTAAACGACCGGAAATTGAAACTTTAAACGCGTTTTTCTCAAAATGGCATTTCTGAAGTCGGTGACCAAGATTACTCGAACACTAATAAACCGATCTTCTTGAAATTTTGCAGGCTTATTTAATACATACAAATGTAGTCTTTAATCGTTCGATTTTTTTTTTCGAAAAAAATGGCCGTTTTATAGTTAAAAAACGGCCGTTTTTTTTTCATTAAAATCGAACCATTAACTTTGACTGTCCGCCTTTTTGTGAAAAATGAATATTTTTTAAAATCCTTCGATTAAAGACTAGTTTATACTTATATTTGACTAAATCCATCCGCATTTTTTTTTTTCAGATGATCCACTTCGCCGCAATGTTGGTCACCGCAAACCGTGTATATAAAAACATTATTTCATTGACGGCCATTTGCCACTGAACAATGTAATATTTTTCAATAAAAAATTACTGAAAGTTCTTCAAGATGTGTTCTTTAAGATGGTATATTGATCGATTAAAAAAGTTTTGTAGTGTTCTTTAAAAAAATTCATGAAAAAGGCCTTTTTTGCGGTACAAGTGGGGGTAAGGCCTTAAGAATAAAAATTAAAAACGACGAATGAAAACGACATTCCTTTGCAGAATAAATCATAAGCAGAGATTATTTTCCAAAACCTAAATTTCACAGGTAAGCAGTAGTTTTTCATTAATTTTTGAGGATTCGGGGAATGTCGTCTCTTTGCTGTCTTTCATTGTTATTCGTTCATTAGTTATTCGTCAATGGGCGATAACATAGGAACGAAGCTTTTCTTTCGTTGTCTCGCATACCGGACGGAGAACAAGAGTGAATAGAGCGAGGTAACGAAAGAAAAACTTGCACCCAAACTAGGTGGGTCTCGTCTTCCGACGAACTGGATCTCCTCCGTAGCTCGATTGGGCCCGAAAAATTCAGCGGAGCAGCGGTCAAAAATGCAGGCGTTGCATGTGGGGACAATGAAATTTGGTGAATGGTTCTCGTTATTGCTTGCGGTGATGGTCCCACGCGCAACCATTTGCCGTCTCTCTCTCTCTCTCAGCGTTTGCGTCTTTTGTCGAAATGCGTGGTAGCGCGTAACCGCGCGGCAAGTTTCTCTCTCCCTCTCACTTTTCTCACCGTGGAGTTGGGTAAGGGTTGCGCTTCCTTTCCAATGGCGAAAATGGACCATGAGAACGGGTAGTTATAGTTTTTTTTACCCGAGTTTTCTTCTCCTTCGGTCGCCTCGACCGTTTAACGATAAATCAGTGAGCATGGGTTTTTGTACGGGGGGGTCCACGGATGTCCATTCATCGTTCGTTCCACAGCCCGATGCAAAAGCGCTCGAGTTCTCATCGGCCCGCATGGTAAAGCTGCCGGACACACCGAACCCAAGCAACCAACTCAACTTATTCGAATTGCCAAAGAATCCCGGAATTCCACGTGGTTACTCTCTTCGCGTTGTTGCTTTTTTTGCCCTCTCTTTTTGTCGGAGCCTCGTCGGACGCGGGAGAGCGTCGAAAAAAAGTGAAACGTTGAGAGGCAAGAAAACGGTTGAGAAGTCGAGATCCAAGCCAGAAGCGACGAGATCTCGGTCCCTTGACCGTTCGAGATAAAACTCTCACGGGAATGCACGACCGGACGGCCAAAGTACGACTCGAGGTCGCTGAAATCCTTTCGTAGGACACTACGCCACCCGTGGTGACTTCAGCTAAGGACCAATTATCAATTCTATTGTTCCTCAGCCCTTTTTTTCTCTCAACTCCCTCACTCACCGGTACATTTGCTCTAACCGTCTCTCCGGAAAATTCGAAACCACCACGTCTTGACGGAGCTAACGGCAGAAGAGATCGCTCGTTTGGGGCAGCCGGAAATCAGCCGAAAATTACTCCACACTAACGTGCGTTTCGAGTATCTTGTGAAAGCCGTCCCGATGTACCTTCATCGTGAAAATACAACCGCACGTACCAATACAAAAATACCTTTTCTTCAGGTTCATTGAGACAACTCAAAGTTGGATATTCCTATGCTTGACGTTCATCAAATGAGATTGTCAAAAGTGATTCAGTGTTTCCAAGCCTTTTAAATTCATACAACCATTTGCAGTTGTGACGAACTTCGTTCCCAATTGCTAGAAATAACAAATTGCGTTGTGCATATTCCACGTACACAACAATTAGTCTGAGACGAAATCATCCACTGGATCTGTGAATTGAACAGGCGTTCAACGTAGGGGAAGGAGGCTCAAAGTGTCCGACCTGCCGCAGACGTGAAGCTCAACTGCGGGCGAACCAGGGCTCGTGTAGCAAAAAAAAAACAAAATTCCACGGGTTTAAAAAAAAAGTTAAGTATGTACATCATGTTTTGTTTATTTTTGAGTAAAATAGATAAATACTAATATGTGACTATTGTTTTATGCCTATTTCACTTTGTTTTATTCATATTTGCTTGAATGTATTGTAATCATTTTTTGGTCAGGTTTGATAAAAACGGCAAGTGGCGCAAAGCAAGCACGTGCCCGCTATGCGCAGTATAAAAGATGGCCATGGGAAGTGAAGTTGATACTTTATTTAAATAATTTGCCCATTTAAAAAAATCTTTATTGTAGGAAATCGAGCACGTGTCCGCTATGCTCCAATGACAGATGACAATGTAAAAATAAGATGATAATAGATGATAGAAGATGACTGTGTTACTTTATTTGAATAATTTTCCCATTTATTTATCTATGTAGGAACTCACCAAAACGCTATTATTTATTGCAACTATTTTTTTTACGTCTGAATGTGGTATTGTTACTTCCTTATAACGATATCCACTATTACTTCCAGATGGTAAATAAATATAAAAGAAAGACACATGAAGCTTCTGAGGATGAGAGCCTTAAGAAGAATTTGAAAACTAAGGAACAGCCAAAAACGTAAAAAAAAGAAACAAAGAACAGATAAGGAAAATTACGTGTGCATTATATGCAAAGAACCATATATAGATTCTCCCACCGAATACTAGATTCAATGCAATGACTGTCAAATGTGGGCTCATGATACATGCACTTTTTACCCTGGTGTTGGATCATTTTACTGTGATGATTGCCAAAAATAAAGTTTACTGACTGTTAAGAAGACACGTTAAGTGTATGTTCTTTCATGATAATAATAATGATTTTTCTGCAATAAAAAAGGTGAGTACATTCATAGTTTTTTCTTCTATGATTCCGTATTTTCTTCTTATTTATGCCTAATCTCAGGAAAAAATACAGGGTGCTCGCGTTACCCTATACCTGCCCGCTTTGCCCAGAAGCCGTGTTCGCTTTAGGCTAACAACCCCCTGGGCAAAGCGAGCATTTCTAACAGTTTTTAAATTGGTTTTATTATTTGTATTTTGAAGATTTACTGGAAATCTGTTAATGCACTATTAAACTACGATAAATGTAGCACCCGATAGCAAAAAATTGGTTTGAATATGACATTTTATAACTGCTTTTTTTATTTCCCTTACAAGGAACATCACTTTGGTGTTGTCTTCCGATTTTGTTGAAACTTTTTTATGTGAAAGAGTATCAAAAACTAAGAGACTCGTATTTTTTTTGTTATCCGCGGTAAAATTGTTTTAAGGGGTGAAGCGCACTCCGAAAAATGGGGATGTTTTTCGTTTTTCATCGATAACGTTTTAACGGTACGATATATTTAAAAAACTTCAAATTGCAACAATGTTTATTTGTTTGTGTACTATACATTGGAGATGACAATGATAACGTTATCGACGAAAAACGAAAAACACCCCTATTTTGGAGGGTACGTTTCACCCCTTGAAACCGTTTTTCCGCCGATCAAAAAAATACGTGTCTCTTAGTTTTTGATACTCTTCCACATAAAAAAGTTTCAACAAAATCAGAAGAGGACACCAAAGTGATGTTCTTTGTTAGAGTGTCCACATTGGATCTGTCTTCCCCATTGCAAGCGGAATGACATCCCAATACGGTCTGCCAGAACCCGCGTGTTAAAGTCTTCGATAAAAATAAGAGGTTGACCAAAAGTCTCATCTGACAAATTGTAAGCAGCAGCAATAAGTAATTTAGAAGGATGCATACAACGACCGTCAGGTCTGTCTCGTCATCACTGCCGAAGGATCAACGCGATGGCAATCTGATTTTTGTTGAATTCCGCGTACGTGCAAATTGCCAAAACATCTAGCGAATTCTGCTCTCCAAGTTGGATCATCCAAAAACGATGTTCAAGTCGAAGCACAATCGATGCTTGCTTTACTGGTTCTCATGGGCTCCGGTTGGGTTTGCGGCGAGTTGAGAGCGAACGACAGAAGAGTACGGCATCGGAACATCTGCCAGGGGCAATCGGGAGCGCGCATCGACAGACGGACGAAGCAAGCACACTTGCGCAACTGTTGTCCACGAATGGGTCAGCGTGATCGACCATATAGTGAAGTTTTCGTCCCTGTTTCCGGGTTATCGAGGCTCCAATCGATAGAGTCCTGTTGAAAGCGCGTGCCACGGAGAGGGAAAGCCACCGAACGATGTATCTCATCGATATAACTGAGAGCTGACGATCGTTTACCGGCTGGTAGCGATGATCAATCTTCCGCTGGATCGGCGCAACGGACAAGCTGATTTCTTTTCCTATACTACTAATTTATACGCCTGGTAACAGCCCGGTTATCCCGAATTGAAAGAATTAACATCGCCTAGGGAGGAAGAAAATCGCGATAGGAAACACGTAACTTCATGATGGTCGAATTGTTGGTCTGATTACTGATTGATAACCCTTCCGTATGTGGTCAATACATTGATTCTAAATTGGTCAATTATCCGGGAATTGCAACTCCCAGCTTCTCTTGAGGGGTTATTCCTAGTTGTAAAAGTCGAAAAATCACTTTTTTCAAAACCACTATATTTTGACAGTATATCATCGTGTAAATATTTCCTGGAAATTTTAAGGTGATCGAATCAGAATTGGAATATTTATAGGCGTTACGTTGATGCCCGTCAAAACGCTCGGACCATCGTTTAAAACGTTAAACGCTTTTTTTTCTCGAAAGTTCGTTTTCAAAGTCAGCAAGCAAAATATCACAGAAACCACTCCATCGATCTTTCTGAAATTTTTAGGGCTTTTTCTAGATGTAAAAATTCAGTATTTGATCGAAGGATTTTTTCCGATGTGTACTTCCGATTTGATAAACGAAAGATGCCCATTTTTTTGACAATAATCGAGACTCACTTTGAACACGCGCCATTTGTTTTTATATGATATTTCGGAAATTCCTTCGATTAGTTATATGATAAACTAATATACGAACGAAATCTGTCTAATTTTTCAATATTAGATAACGTGGTTCAGAAGGGCATTTATACAAAATATCTCAAAATCTAAGTGAAAATAAAGTAAAAAAATACAGATGTAAAAATACAGTATTTGATCCACGGATTTTTTTCCGATGTATACTTTCGATTTGATTATCGAAAAATGCCCATATTTTCGCAATCATCAAGAGTCGCTTTGAACACGTGCCTTTTTTTGTTTAATTCGATATTTCGGAAATTCCTGCGATAAAAATACAGAATAGGATAGAATAGAAATAGAATAGAAATATAATAGGATAGAATAGAAATAGAATAGGATAAAATAATTTAGTAATGAAATCTGTTTGCTTTTGATATTAAATAACCTGGCTCACAAGGGCATTGCTCACTGCAAAAGACGTTTCCGAGAGGGGCTTCCCGGACAACGGCTCTAAATCTATTATAATTAAACACTTTTACACACAAATATTACAAAGTGTTCTTCAGTTGCTACTTTCAGATACTTGCAGATACTTTCAGATACTTACATACTTCCAGATACTTCAGTGTGTTCAGATGATATTTTTGCAAAAACCTAATTTTTGTAGAAATTCATCATCACGATTATTTACAAAAAATCCAAAATGAGTTGTTTTCGACTTTTTCAACTAAGCAATACCCCGTTAATTTCAAGCTGCGTCCACATTGGGCCTGGCTGACAAAGGCTTATTTGAACCTGACGTTGGGGGATCGCTGCGAAAAATAAATTCGTGGCGTTAACCACGTGTTGAGAATGCTGTGACACGTGTGATGAAAAAAGACCGAAAAGCATGCGAGTAACATCAGGACGTATAAATGTAACGTGCCTGTAACACGAAGTCAGGATGATCGACGCGATGTTTTCGAACATGTCAAGCTGGTCGTCAGGAAGTACAAGTTGATTCGTTCACGACAGCGAAAATGAGTTTGATAAGCAAAATTACCCCTGGACACCAAGCTTAATTGATTAAAGGTTGGCACGCGATAGAATTAACGTACGCCAACATAAGCAACTCAGCAGATTTCCGTGATGTATGTAACTCACTGTGTCAACCGGTACCTCGTCATATTGTTCATCCATACTTTCGCACTTTTTTCTCGCTATGAGTGACGCAAGAGGTTGATTGATCATCATTGGCGTATTCATTGATTCATCGCTCGTTGATAGAACAAAGGCTAGATCGAAAACATCCTGAAATTATTTTCTTGACATCAGTAAAAATGATGCCATTCGTTTTGTCGTTCAGTACGTCCGTCAGTCCCATTCCCGCTAGGCTGGCAGCATGTTGCAGTCGCGAACTGTTTTTTCTCTTCACGCATCTCGGCAACTCGGACAATCGGGCCTCCATTCATAGGCATATCCTTTTTCCCAGTTTGCGGATGTGACGATGACTTAGGTCATAGCTGGTGTGTTAGCTGTCCCACTTGCTGTTCTCGCTGCCCATGGAAGCGTATGGTTTTCGTCAACCACCAATGGCTCCCGCGTCGTTTTTCCCCGTCTGGACAAGTTCCGAGCGACTTCCTGTCTTCGGATTCCCTCCTCCGTAGGAGGTCCTTTGACATGTTGAGACAACCCGATGCATTGCATTTTTCATCGATCCTTCAAGTGGTCCTATTTCGCCGGCGCCGTTCTCATAGAAACAACAACACGTGTATCGTTCATCCAAAGTGGAAACCGTAGGAAGTGCTTTCATATAATGAGGGAGGAAGGCAGGGGAAATACGCAGAAGATATCCTGAGAGAAGGTGTTCTTGCAAATTTTCGTTGTACGTGGTACCAATTTTGAAGTGCCGTGTGTATTGGTGGAGAATACTCGCTGGAGGAAGAACAAGAGTAGATGAAGAATGAAGAAGCTTATGATACCTGGACGACATTCTTTCGCGCTAAGACGACGATATTTCATCGGGTCGGCTCTCTGAATAGAGACGACACAAGTTGCCAGTGTCGACTCGGTCCTCAAGGCTCGTAAACGCGAAGATCAAGTACGCGTTTCCTATACTAGGGCGCTTACGAGAACCGGAGCATCTCCCACTAAAGTTTCCTCATGAGAGAGAGAGGGAGAGAGAGAGAGAGAGAGAGAGAGAGCCATGTACACTGGGGAAAAGAAAGAGAGACGAGCCATCGCAAATTCCGGCTCTAATCTCTGAGTAATTGTCACGTGCGACAAAGGGAAATGGAGAATAGATAGAGAGGGAAGAGCATTTTCTGGGGACCTGTCTAACCTGCCGCCGGAGTTTTCTTTTGAGCTCCCTTCTTTTTTCCAACGTTCCAGCTCCTCTTTTTTTAGCCTCAGATGTTCTTTCTGTGTCACTTTGCCGTACTCGTAGCACCCGCACCTCCGTGTGGTGATTAATCTTCGATTATAACGAGGTTGACAGCACTCTCTCGAAATAGCACCCTCTCTCTTTCTCTTGACTCTTCCGCTATTCCTCTTGCGCTCCGTACGAAAAACCTCTATATCATTCCTTTCGATCGTAACAGTTTTATGACCCGACCTTGGAATGCGGGAGTTGCGACTTTTTGTAACTAAACTCCGCCCTTCTCCTCAGCGCGAAGTCAGGGATTGTGAGAACGTCAATGTGACCTTGTGACTCGAAAAGCTTACCGGTTGATGGCCCTTCTTGTTACAAGAATTCCGGTTAACTCATGCGATTACGGAGGGGAGTAAAAAGTCATTCGACAGATTTCTGTCACTTCATTGGCGTTTGGCTCGAGATCGTCGGAAGACCCAGCGAGCGTGTATCAATAGGAAATCGGTTATCGAGAGCGCAATTATTGACGTGCAATGAAGACAGAGGGTGCTTTGTTCTTGAAGATGAGATCTTCGTATCCCAAAAAAATGGATTTTCATTATTGTTGGTTCCAGTGCTGTTTTCCAATTTTAGCGTTGCGAATAACGGCGGAACGTTCCGGAAGTTTAATGTGGTGGATTGCGTGAGATATCGAGGGTTGTTCTGTCCCGTTGTACCCGTTTCACTCAAGGATTGACAACGGTAGAAATCATATTAAGGATGTCGGGCCTGGGGTGGTTTTACATCCAGCATTCGGCTTGAGGCAGGTAAGTAGACCCGTATCGAGCTTGAAGGATTCTTTTCGTAGCCTACACACACACACACACACACACACACACACACACACACACACACACACACACACACACACACATATATATATATATATATATATATAATGTCGTCCCCACACGTCATTTGTATCGGCAAAAAATATGTGGTATTCGAGGAATCGAGAAGCCGGGGGGGGGGGGGGGGGGGGAATCGAGTATCGTGTATTGATGCATGCGTCCGGAGAGGATGGTTGTCATTGTTCGGTCACCCCCGTAGCCTGCATACAGATTCCGCGCGAAGTCTTTAGTTTTCCTTTTTCTCCCGTTTTTCCTACTCCATACCTTGCTTGCGTATACTGGGTTGTCCAGGATTTCGAGGACGAAAGAAGAACCAGCAGCACACTTGATATATTGAAACTTTTGTGTGCTCCTGAAAAAGGCTTTGCGCAACACACCCGGCACATCCCTTTATACCTCATAGGCGATCTTTCCTTTATCTCTTTCTTCCTTTCTCCTCATCCTTGTTTTGCCTCACTCTTGGGGTACATGTACCAAGTTCGTATGGTGGTCGATAGAGGGATAACTCACCTGTCCCGGTTGAGCTTGAGCGTCTCTCGACTTCCAAGAAATTGGTGCATCCATGAGCCTCTATTTTGGATTCGGAAGTGTGCAAGTAAGGGGAGCAATTCGGAAAGGACAAAGTTCAATTTACGCTTGTCTAAGGTTTGGGCAGGGGTCGTGGAAGTTTTTGGAAGAATCATCGCGACCACCTATCATTTGGACCAACCTGAATTCCTCCATAAAATTCGTGGCAGGCTGTGATTTTCATTGGGAAGGTTCAAACTGCGGAATCTACTGGTATCTCACGGATAGCCTCTTGTGTGGGATCAATCGCACCTACCATGGCAGACCAGCTAAAGTGCTTAGCGGCTCGAAGATCGAATCCTATTGTAAGTAACTCATCAGCCAACCGATGTCATTCAATGGTGCGCGTAACATCATTCGTTGGGCTCTTCTCTGTCATTTCATTACGATCGACCACACAACGGTACATTGTTCAAAGACATCTGCCATTATGAGACTTCCAGCAGACCTCTTCCTAGTCTAGGAATTTCGCGCCGGCCACCTGCAATTGCTAATTTTCCATTTATCTTTGTTGCCACTCGTGCCAAATCATCGCACCTCATTTTAGCCTGTCTTGTGTTCTTTTTCTCTCGTCTCTCCGTCTCTGTCCATCTGCGGTTGCTAGGCTTTTCCTCGGCCGAGCAGCATTGAGGAGTTCCGAAAACAAAAAAAAATGTGGGAACACAGCGATTGTCTGGGCCCATGGGTCATAGACAATGGCAAGGATTATTGGTCAGCCACGTGGCAAAGGTGGTGGAATATTCGTAAGGTTGAAAAAACACAAACGGCCGGTTCAGCATCGATGTTGTGAATCTTGGTGCATCAGGGAAAGATCATTACGGAGTGCGCGCGCTATGGTCGATGATCGTTCGAATGGAAGAAGGATCCGTAGCGAAAACACAAGCGGCGCGAGCCGAGAGCGAGAGGACCACCCCGCGATCGGGACTCGCTCGTTTCTTTGCGTGATGTTGCTGATGACCGCCCGGTAGCCTCCATGGGATTTCACCGGCGAATGTTTTAACGCCGCCGTTAAAACGCCTCGATCGTTAAGACGAGTTGGCTGCAGGAAAATAATACGGACACCCCACGGTGAGAACGGACGGCCAGAAATCCAGTCAAGTTCTGGAGAACACAAGGCGCTCCTTTTACCCGGCTACCACATCGTTCCGACGAGCAATGATCAACGCGCGAGTTGAATTTTTTCCGCGCTCATTCGCCTCTCTTTATTCTCTCTTGGCTCTCGCGCCGTCGACACGGATGTCCGTCTAATATCCCTCCACGAGATTGATGTTGTTTTCTACACCCCCGAAGCGTGATTATTAGGCGTTCTTGTGAGTCAGCAGAGGCGGGATCTTCGCGCGGCGCGCGCTTTCGGGGATTCGCGTGAAAATTGAAAAAGATATTGCGCGTGGTCATTCCGTTTTGCGGTAAAGGCTATGCTCCATAATTTGTCGGAGATTTCTTCTTTTGCTATCAGGACGTTGAATACGTTCTCGCTGTTTCCCAACGGATGGCGTTATCAGAATTGCGTGGGTGTAGTTTAAGATGGTAACGCATCTGTAAAGAAGTGCTGTAAGCAAGCTTGAAATTCAGTGTATGGAATTTTGCCGAAGTCTAAACACACTGAGAAAAAAAGTCCGTGGTATTTACAACGATAGTTAATTGACACCGCAATCATAATATGGTTAACACGACTATAAGCGAAAAGTATACCTAAACATGCGATTTGGGTGGGGTGTTTGACTATCTGTTATCCCCGAAATGATTATTCACTATCGAAAAGGCTTCACTATATAGATATGATTAATTCAGTGCTATAACAAAATAGGTGTACAAATACTGTATGCTGTACATTACGTTTTGTTCCGTCAAACTTCTACTATTCTTTTCAAGTTTGTACAATTCATATGGATAACATCAACGTTTTCCGAGTACAATTTGTTACAAGACCTTATGAAAAGTGGCTATACGAAAAAAAATTATAGTCAAGTTTACTTATAGCGAAGACTTGAATAATTTGCAGTTCAAGCAACCGCAGCTTAATAGTTTTGAGAACTACGCATGCCTCACAAACTGTTACATAGCATGTATGTTGCATCGCAAAAATAGGATATTAGTTCGACACTTCTTGTAGATCACCTTCTGTTCTTATAGGACACACATTACTATGCGTTTAGCAGGTCGTACCATACAATATGGTATAAATCACTATTATACGGTAAAAAACTATTGCGAAGTGCCAAAAATCCATTTAAACAGTAATTTATATTATAAAAAAAAAGATCTGGGCAAAAATTACCTAAATCGCGTACTTATTCGGTAGTTAGTCCATAAATCGAATAACCATAACTTAAATACCCTTAAGTCGAATATCCATAAGTCGAATATCCATAAGTCGAATATCCATAAGTCGAATATCCTTAAGTCGGATATCCATAAATCGAATATCCATAAGTCGAATATCCATAAGTCGAATATCCATAAGTCGAATATCCATAAGTCGAATATCTATAAGTCGAATATCCAGAAGTCGAATAACCATAACTTGAATATCTATAAGCCGAATGTCTATAAGTCGAATATCCATAAGTCGAATATCCAGAAGTCGGATAACCATAACTTGAATACCTATAAGCTGAATATCTATAAGTCGAATATCCATAAGTCGAATATCCATAAGTCGAATATCCATAAGTTGAATATCCATAACTCGAATATCCATAAGTCGAATATCCATAAGTCGAATAACCATAAGTCGAATAACCATAAATCGAATACCCATAAGTCGAAATCGCTATTCGGTAGTACAGCCAGCATTACTTTTGTCTCTTGTGCCATATCTGTGCTAAAGATGCGAAAAGTACTCGGTAGCGTAGTGGCAGCGTGCATAGGATAGGCAGAAGGTAGGCAGTTAGGTTCTAGGTTCGATTCTGATTAGGCGAAATATTTCCTTTGAAATAAATCTTTACAGGAGGTCAGGGAATGGCGACTTATAATAAAAAATCATCGTGTTAGATCTCTCAGTGTCGTATTTTATTTTATTTTATGCATTTGGTAGAGGTTATTGATGCCTTGTACCAACACTTGAATAACACACTAAATACGCATGTAGCAGGTCGTATCTTATTATATGGTACAAGTCACTATAAACATCCTCGCAAATGACAGGCAACATTTTAAATCAGTGTATATATATTTCAGTGTGCTATTAGAATCATGGAGAAATACATTTTTAATAGTATCAGTAAATATCCATTTAATGAAAACCTACTATATTATATAGCATTGAAGAATAAACGTATGTTTGTAAGATTGGTGGTTGCGATTAACATATGTTCATAATTCATGCAACTGCTAAAATATCAATAAGCAGTACTATACGTTTGGCAGTAACTATAGCTATAAAGTATTATCGGTCTCTCAGGGAAATATAAAATATAGTTAAAATATGGTTGAGAACACCATACATTTCTCTCAGTATTCGTTCAAACACGAGCTATACTTATCTACTAACAGAAAAAATTTGGTTTTTCAATTTCAGATAAAGCTATCATGAGTTATCCTGGCCACCACGAGGACACTTTTTTTAAGGGGTCTCCGGAAACCAGGTCCCACCGGCTGATTTTCATTTATGTTCCTTTTATGTTCCTAACATTTTCCTAATATATTCCTTTTATGTTTCTAACATTTGAATAAAATAATTTATATTTTATATTTTTTCTTAATACTCGAAACCCACGTAACCCCACAAGCAAACTTGAAATTCAGTGTATGTCTTTTCCCCGAAGTGTAAGCAACTTTTTTTTTCATACATGTTAAACATGTCCAATTTCGTGCAAAAAAGTATTTTCGGGGAGCTTTACTACGCTACTTTAGTTTTAAAAATCTGCAGCTGAAGGACACAGAATTCTTGTTCAGTCTCACGGTGACCATATGCTCTGTCAAAAACAACATGCAGAGAATGGTTGAGAGACGCTTCGAAAATAATGATTTTGATGTGTAGAATTGACGGCATTGCTTCATGAAGACTAGTCAGACGCTAGCTAAACTTGTAGAATCATTAGGAGTTGATCGCACAACAGTTTCGAACCGTTCAAACGCATTAGGAATAATATTTTCAAGTAAAACATTAATTTCTACAAAAAAAAACAGCGAGAACTTATTCAACATCCCTATACATTGTTACTAGACAATTATTACGGGGAAATAAATTTCACTATATTCGTAATGTGTCGCCTAGAAGAGTCAAATTTTCGGATTACTTATTGTTTGCGAGGAAAATAGCAAGTGAAGAGTTTGATATCAATGGTCATAAGGATTGAAACTATTCTTGACTCGTAACCTCATCCTCATGCTCGAGAGAACACGAAGAACTTTTACGTGTCGTGTGTATGCAACACTGCTGACATACTTCTTCCTCTATCGATCATTTTTTATTATTGCCGTTTCCGCTTCAATGAAAAGTCCAAGTGGAACGACTCGAAAAAGTCCTCGAATTGATTTTTTCCCCTGGATCATCGAGAACCCCCTGATCTTTTCTGCACGCGTTTTCAAGTGACGCATGAAAATTCGAGTGGGTCGTACAGACCGTCTTGTGCCGTTCATCCTTCGTTGTACATATGTGTGTAGGTTGGGATAATACCCCCACACATATATGTGTGTGTGTGTATATATATAATAGCGAGACATTATAGCCGCACATCGACAGCTGCTGACTCTAAGCTGAATCGTTAATCGAACGATTCGGCGGTTTTTCGAAAAAAGAAAAAAACGACGGACGAAAGTGTGTTTTTGGTGGGGGCGGTGTGGATGGCAGGTCGAGATGATCGACGCGCGTGACACTCGACCATAAGGAATAAATAAAGAGAGTGCGCGCGTGTGGGTCTCGAAGCTTGTTTTCCTTTTTCTCGATTTCTACCGTCTTTCCTTTTCCTCCTTCGCTCTCCTTCGACGCTTGCCTGCCTCTTTCACCCCTGAACGATCATTGTGGCTCGTGGCCGGATCTCGCCTCGCGTCCCTCAATCTTTTTGATCCGCAGTATCCCGTCGTACGCGTCGTTCATTGAGCTAGAAACACGCATGGATAATCGCGGCCACGGATCCTCGATGCAACGCCTCGAGTCCGGCTGGGGGATCCTTCGAGGGCTGCATTTATTTCGATACTATATATTCGTCCAGCTTGAGCGAACGAATGAAAATTTTGATCATCATTATTATGACGACGAAGGAAATTTTTATTACCATCGTTTGGAATACTGGAGTAGGGTAAAATCACCAAAGTGTGCTACCAAAGAGTGCGCAGTGCTTTTAATTGTTTTATTTTTTCTTGCGTTGGCAACCCTATCTAACCTGTCAGTGGCATATGGCATATCAAGGTGTTGGACAACTTGCTTCGTTAAGGCCTTAGGCCACAGTAATAGGTATAAAATCATGTGCGAATTGAACAGTTTTTTTTCGTATGAAAAAGTGAATCACTCATAAAATTAATTACACATCTATTTAGTATGAATATCAAGCTGTTAGAAAATATATATATATATTTTTTTTTTTCGATGTACAAAATGGCCGCCTAGTCGAAACTTCTCGAAACAGCTTTGTTTCCAATTGGCGTGAAAAATAACTTCAACAATTTTCACTCAAATTACTTCAAATTAAAACGTTATGTTCATTTCATTTATGTTCATTATCTGCATTTCGCAGAGAAATACTACGGAATTTCTGATTAATCGAAAACTTTTCATTTTATGAGCAGTTTATGAGCAGTTATAACGAAATTTTTCACTGAAAATTCATTTCTTAAGTTCAAATACCTACTTCTGAATAAAACAATTTTTTTTAAATTCCGTACGTACATCTCTAGGTATTCTGATGTAGATTGACGAGAATTTTTGTTTTTTGTTCTAGGTAAAAAATTGTGGATGCTGAATGTCACACCGCGGAGCGCCTAAAAAAAGATAAAAGAAAATATTAGTAGTCGGCCATTTTGTACATCGAAAAAATATATATATATATTTTTTCTAGCAGCTTGATATTCATACTAAACAGATGTGTAATTAATTGTATGAGTGAATCACGTTTTCATACGAAAAACATGTTAAATTCGCACATGATTTTATACCCGTTACTGTGGCCTAAGGCCTTAAGGTAGTTATTTCTAATTTGATGACTATTTCGTTAAGGTAGTTACTTCTACCCTAAGGTTTTCATTTATAATTTTATGACTCGGCCTGCAAGATAGATTTTCGATGCGATTGATCTCATTTTTTAACAATTTTAAACACATTTTGTAATTTGCGAATTTATCAACGAATGTTATTATACTTGACATTTGCGATCCAAATTTTGTTTTTATTGAGAAGGGAGCGTGCGCAAATTACGTAACGCAATTGGGGGCGGGGGGGGGGGGGGGCAAAGTTTGCGTTACGTCACAATTTTAGAACTGTCAGAAATAGCAAAATCTCTGCATGTTGAAATTTTAAATTCAAAACTCGCGCGCAATTTTACTGCGGAAAGTTAACAGCTTGCCGAACAAAATGTCAGTTAAGGTACGAAGTCACTGTGCAAGAACTTGCACAGTAGCTTCACCCCTTTCCTAGTTTCCCCAAGCAAAGTTTGAAAGAGACATTTTTTAAAAATAATTCTTGGCAGTATATTCAAAAATATGTTGGCAAAATTTTTAGCCACAAGTCGGAAAATTCACGGAGTTAGAGTCACTTCAGTGATAACGGATAGCGCGACTGATTAGTGCCCTCAGTCCCTACACATGTGGCATCGTTCACAATAGATCAAGTGCAGGCTCTTATTATTTTGTGAAATATAATAAAGATGAATG
Organism: Ophion obscuratus; assembly: GCA_964007375.1. Taxonomy (NCBI): domain Eukaryota; kingdom Metazoa; phylum Arthropoda; class Insecta; order Hymenoptera; family Ichneumonidae; genus Ophion; species Ophion obscuratus. The sequence goes on along the minus strand of OZ023321.1, from coordinate 28,419,183 downwards.
AACCGTCATATCGCCCGGGCCTAGATACTTTAATGTAAGTATAAATATTCGCGAAAAAACATAACATTATAGCAAGAAAAACGTAACGAAAACCTTGAACGCGTTTTTTTCGAAACAACTTTTTTAGACCTTGTCCCACCGAATACTCAAAAACTTATCAACCGGTTTTCAATTCTTTTCGTTGACATTTTCGTAATCGGAGTGATTAAGGTTGTACGCAGCCGAATTTTTAAATATTGACAATTGCTATTTTTAAAGACTGTTTGAATGCAAAAAGGAGCTTTGAAAATAGAAAAAATGCCCAATCCATTGGCATTTTGTTTAAAAAAAACCCCAAAAACGGCCACGCATAACGATAGCTACATCTGTATAGGTATCGATAAATTTTTTACTTTTCATTCACAGTTAATATTTCATAAAGATATCGATGGGACAATGACGAGAATTTTTTTTTTCGTCTTCACATCAAGACATATATCTCGGTTCATTTAAAAGATTTTTCCATGAAAAATTATATAAAACTAGATGAATATATACTGAATAGAATGAGTGTATATCCGATCCTTCCATAATCAGTTATGTATAGGACAAAAATTGCAATTATTGACGACAAAGCACCCGTTACGTAACGGAATAGAGGGGAAGGGGGGGGGGGGAAATTGGCGAATTTTGCGTTACGTAATTTGTGTACGCCCTCGAAGTTATGTCGTCGTTTTGCTTGCTTATGAAAATTATAGTGATCATGGACTAAAAACACGTATTTGGTAAGAGGACACATTCTTACCACTATTCCTTACCACTACTTCGCTCTCATGCGTTCTCTTAGCTTCTATGAAAGGTTCTTACTGTGTACTCTTTGCAACACAGCACCCTAAGAGTGCGCACAGGACGAGTTCTAAGTTTAATCCTTTTTAAAATATTTTTCGAGATTGTTACTTAAGATCCATTTTTAAAATAATGTTCCTAAATGACCAAAGCTTAATTTAAACAAGAAGTACAAAGTGTGTTATCAAAATTGATTTTTCTAGAAATAAAAGTTTATAAAGTGCGTACTTGTTGGTGGCTTTACCCTACTACCTGTGCACATACTGAAATCCTTTCGGAAATTATCAGTCCCTCAAATCCCCCCCCGGCAGTCCATCATTTTCACTTGGCAATGAACAGCAAACGTCAGAGCAATTGGAACGAAAAAACTGGTTGCCACTTGCAACTAAAAAAACAACAGCTCCTTCGGTGACTGCTGCAAAAACTACCGCTAGTTCGGTAGGACTTCCATCCTAGGAGAAAGGAGTGAGAGACTGTACAGGGAAAGGCCTAAAAGCTAAAGCTAATAAGTGATGTATTTTGTCGAATGGACACGGGGCAGGTTACCGTACACCAGCCTGCAATTACACATCGACGGCCCGGCCCACGAAAATGGAATAAAGGACGAGTGGAGTCGAGTAAAAGTCGGTGGCGTGGGTCTGAATGGGGCGGACTGTTCAGTAGCGCCGAAAAACCCTTGCTGCGGAAGGATAATAAGTGATTTTACTCCGACGTCTGCACGCCTCTTGCCAGGGACCTGTTCCAGACCGAAAGAGTAAAAGGCAAAGAGAAAAAGCAATATATATATATATATATATAAAGATAAATCCTACCACCGGTTAGTCGGTCAGTCAGTCATATTGCTGAGTCGGATAGTCAGGTAGCAAAATTTGCCTTTCGGAAAGCGCCAATCTAAGGATTAACCTCTGTCGAAGGCACTTTCGGAAAAATGAGCGAAGATCTTACGAATCCACGTCATGCTCATCCGTGCATTTTTTTTCCCCCTGATCTCCAATCATCCGACGTTGTGGTCACTCATTATCGTAGCCCGATGGGCTACTACGTTCTATCTCCTCGCGTTGCGGTCTCAACTTCAACGGTGAGCATCTTCCTTTCTTCACCTGTCTCGTTCGATTCATCCCACGAGATGGTGGCACTCTTGCGAAAATCATCCGGAAAGGCTCAAGAAAGCGGCGAGTTCATCCTCGGCCTGCATGATCCAATGTACTTTTCATCCTTCCCATACGCACGAAGAACACAAAAGAACACTCCACGACAGACGTGGCGAATGCCAACGCATCTGAGGGTCAAATATATTCGGTATTTCGACGATGAGAATAATAATACGAGCAGCGGGAAGAATAGTAAGCGAAAAGTTGGTCGCAATGGGCACGTTGCGGTGGTTGAGGTCGTATAGGGAAATGCTGTTGATGAGAAATCAACATTTTTTTAGTTTTTTGGAAGATTTGAATAGTGAGGAGTGGCTATACCGGAAATGCACGCGGTGCAGAAGATTAAGGGGTCTTTATGAGCTGAAAATTTCAAAAATAGAATTTTCTTGGTGCATTGTTTTACAGTATAAGGTCTTGACTTTGAGGCCTTAGGCCACAGTAACGGGTATAAAATCATGTGCGAATTAAAATTTTTTTTCGTATGAAAAAGTGATTCAATCATAAGATCAATTACAACTCTGTTTAGTATGAATATCAAGCTGTTAGAAAAAATGTATATTTTTTTTCGATGTACAAAATGGCCGACTACTAATATTTTCTTTTATCTTTTTTAGGCGCTCCGCGGCGTGACATTTAGCATCCACAATTTTTGACCTAGAACAAAAAACAAAAATTCTCGTCAATCTACATTAGAATACCTAGAGATGTACGTAGGGAATTTAAAAAATATTGTTTTATTCAAAAGTTGTAGGTATTTGAACTTAAGAAGTGAATTTTCAGTGAAAAATGTCATCATAACTGCTCATAAACTACTGATAAAATGAAAAGTTTTCGATTAATCAGAAATTCCGTACGTACTTCTCTGCGAAATGCAATTAGGAACATAACTTATTAATTTGAAATAAATCGAGTGAAAATTGTTGAAGTTATTTGTCACGTCAATTGGAAAAAAGCTGTTTCGAGAAGTTTCGAGTAGTCGGCCATTTTGTAAATCGAAAAGAAATATACATTTTCTAACAGCTTGATATTCATACTAAATAGATGTGTAATTAATTTTATGAGTGAATCACTTTTTCATACGAAAAAATTGTTAAATCGGCACATGATTTTATACTCGTTACTGTGGCCTAAGGCCTTAATTTTCAGCAAAGATATTGAAACAAAATCAGAAAATCGACCGAGTTGTGGCGATTTTTGTGGAGGATCACAACGCTAGTTGCGCTACGGCGAATTGCCTCGCTACGACCCTTTTCGCGTTTTCCTTGAAACTGTGTTTCATGAAACAGTGTACGCCGTATCTCGAAATCCATTTCGATTCACTTTACATTCGGACAGAGCGTAGTTTATAACATTTTCTGTCGCATGGCCGACCGGTTTTATTAAAATATATACTTATCCATTTGTTAAGGGGCTACATCTACCTAGAGGCTCGAAAAAATTTGCCAAATCCCAATTTTTATCGGGGAATCGGTTGGTGAAAACAACGCAGTATTTAACACAGCGGTACGTATATTGAAAGCCTTAAAGAAAATACTGAAAAACAACAAAAACATGGCCGCCGGCAGATGATACTTTTCAAAGTCAGTGGACATGATATATAGAGAATCATTTGATGGATTGTTCCGAAATTCACAAGAGATGCGATGCGAAACATTTAAAGGTAATTGACGATCTTATTTTTTTTTAATCGATTTTCATGTTTTAATTGTTACGTAAAAATGACAACGTTTTTTCATAGACCTTGAATGTTCGAGGTTTAATTCGTCGCCACATTGTTGAAAATAATTATTTTAAAAATCGTCGATCGTCAACGACTCGTATTCATTGTTAACGTGAATAACCCATTTGGTTTTTCGATTTCGGATGGATCGTATAAGCTGGAGAGTGTCCACCGCTAAACGTCGTGAAAAAATGTCATCATCTGCCGGCGGCCATATTTCTGTTGTTTTCTTCAATATATGTGTGCCTTTGTGTTAAAAAAGTGCGTTTCTTTCTCACCAACCGTTTCCCAGAAGAACATTGAAATTCAACATTTTTTTCAGGCCTTTAAGTCGATGTAGCCCCTTAATAACAAATGATTAAAGTTGGTTATTTAGGTCGAAAAACGAACTTTTATTTCACAGCTTGCCGTTTCGTAATTACCAAAATTGCAAGAAAGTATCTGGTCACACCGAAGTTTTATTGCTAACCTAAGAGTACATTTTTTAAATTTCTCTTTTCAGATCGGCCTGGTTGCCAATTGGCCATGCAGCAACGTCAGCACTTTGTTTAACTAATAACTTCATTGTTCATCAATATTTTTCAATAACAAAAACTCAATCTTGGCAAGCCTATGTACTAATTGCGTGTCATTCCGTAATGCTGATACTCATATTAAAAAGAATGAAAAATCGAGCTTATTTTCAGCCCCAAGCTTATGCAGACCCCTCAATATCAACAGTTGACCAAAATATTCGATGTGTCGAATTTTTCATACTTTCACAACGTCTTGAGGCCTTAGGCCACTCTAGAGACCGAAAAAATAGGCTTTGTGGAGATTTTTTTTTCTTCAGAAAAACTACAAAGTAAATCGAGATTACAAAAAAGGGTGTTTATCATACATATCAGTGACTGTATACAATATTTTTTTTAAGCGATTAATTTCATTAATTTCAAAATGGTGGCTGTGCAGCGTTTATCTCAAAACTGCATTTTTCAAGTTGGCCGAAAACATAACTCAGACAATTTTCAACCGATTCACTTGAAATGTTGAATATATCTTGAAAAATACATTGTCTATGGAAGTACGTAGGATTTTTTTTCTATTGCATAGTTCATTTGTTATTAACAATTATCTGACGATTTTTGGGCAAATTTTTGGAAAGTGAAAAATTTAAATCCCTCCGTGCTGAAATCAATCACATTTTTTTTCGATTGAGTTAGGAAAACAAAACGGAGATACCTAGAAGAGAAGACTGTAAGAATATTTCCCGTGCACGAAGTAAGCAACCAGAAACGTTTAACGAAACACGTTACGTACATAAGCTTGCAGATTTTCTGCAGGGTTGATTTCTAATAAAGTAGAAAGATTCGAGACAGGTGAGAGCGAGAGAGAGAGAGAGAGAGAGAGAGAGAGAGAGAGCCGTCCGTTCTACACGCGTGCATGAACGCACAGGATGCGTTTGATATGCCCGCTCTGCCACTTACACAATCTTCACTACCTGTCGGACCCTCATTTTTTCCTTCCACTTTACCTCCGCACCCTCGCGTAGCCCGACTAGCCGGAGGAGAAAAAATCTGTTTTTTTTTCGTTCTCGGTTGCCACATCTTTCACTAACCATTTGCCGAGACGAGGTCTGCGCGCGTAAAGAAGCCTGTATCTATGTACATAGTGGCGTGGGCGGACTCGAGGAACGTAATGCAAAAGGCGAAACCCTCGCCGGTCCGTTCTACCCCCATCTTCGGCAGACAGCGCCAACCCGCTTAAAGGATCTTCTTATTCAATTTCTTCGTACGAACAAAATTTGCGTTTCTATCAATACGACTTTCATATTTTAATAATGATGGAAGGAATTACGGGAGGTTGAATTAATGAGGATCGAGGGACGCGCAATTATAGGAAAAGTAGACAACGGAGAGTCAGCTCTACAATACATAAAGCGGACAACCTGATGATAATGTAGAAAATACGTAATGTACAACGAAGGAGAATAATTATCGAATGTGAGTAATGGAAGTAAAAGTTGAGCAAAGAACTTCAGTTCACGGTTTAAAATAATAATCTTTTAATTAGTACTTTTTATATTCGTCTATTAGTTATTAAAATGTATATTGTTCAATTTTATATTAATAATTTTTATATGATTTAAATTAATATATTTTAATATTATAATATAAAAATGAAATAATATAACGATCTTTTTATATTATTTATATTAATGTATTTTTATATTTCATTACGTATTGCCCTTCCCAGTTGAACCCTTTCCTATCACTCCTTACCCGTACTCCACTAAGCTGACCTAACTTCCATTGCAACCACAGCCATCTTATTAACATAATATAAATAGAATATTTATAATATGAAAACAAATAAATAAAAGGATGCAAAAATAATGTTTACATTGATATATATATATATATATAATGTACATTATAATTATAATTATAATGTATTTGATACAGAATAATATTATTTACTTTGATATATTTTTTTTAAATTGCATATTCATTAATAATTATATTTTATACTATACTATTAGTATTAAAAATAATGATCTATTATAAATAATTAGCTAGTCACGATGAAATATTAAACCGGAAACCCTCCTCGTGTGCTGGTCGTTAAGAAAAAAAAGCTTTCTTATATTATTTTTCCGACATGCGTATATACATAATTGTATATAGATACCGTGTGATCAGAGAAATTATCGATGAGTATCACTTGCATTTGAATATCTTTGCGTATGATTACGCCACTAACTCCGAGTTCGTGTACAAATTTTCGAATTAGTTCCATGAATGTTTCTCGGTCAGTTGCCGCATCATTATACGTAAGAAACAAATATATTTCGGTCTCCGAGAAATCTCGCAACGTTCGAATCATCAATCATTAAGTGTCCCAACGCAACTGATTCCTTTTTTTCTTTCCCACGGGAACGCAGAAGGGCTGTGTCACGGAAATTTCCAGTATTCTCGAAATTGGACATGTGGCTTGTATGTAAAAGATCATTCGCGTTGACGTCTCGCGTCGTGTACACGATGATATGAAAATTTAATGGAAGCCTACGAGCGAAAGGTACTTTCGTATATGCGCGTTTTCGTATCGTCACGTGAAATCTGTCCAGCGTTCGTTCTTATGAAGTTTAAACGACAAGCTAAATGTCCGATTCAACCGGAGCTTTATTCTCGTTTTTGCGTCTTCGAGGGAAACGTCGAAGGAGGAAAATAAAGGAAGATCGACGGGCAGCCAGAGAGAGAGATAGATAGATAGAGGGAGAGAGGAAATGAAGGAAATACAATAAGCGTGTGGGCATGCCCGAATGCTGAGCAGATGTACGCATGCCACGAGTCGTAAGAGGTCTCCAAGAGATTTCGGATATCCCGCCAATTTCTTGTTGCGGGTTTTTCGATCCATCCGCCGAGGATCTTCACAATACCGGAGACGGATGCCTGAGCTGGGGTACATCGAGGCAACTCTGCGATGTGCAGTCAACTCAAAGATGGACATTTGTGACACACAAATACACGCACGCAGATGCGCGTCACACACGCGCGCACACACACACACACACACGCACACACACGCACACACGCGCACGCACACACACACACAAGACACATACACATACGCGCGCGCACGCCTGCCGAGAGCCTTTTACATCCATTTGAATTTGATGATCGGAAGGCTTTTTTTAATCCTGGTTCTTAACATTTTATTAAAAGCGCCGTTGATTTTGCGGACAAGACGATACTTGAAATAACCTGTATATAAATATGCAATAATTAATGCAAAAGTGATTGTGTCGATGTTCAGGTTTACATCGTGAAGAGTATGGGAACAGTTGGCTTTTACAGGGATGGTACTCAAAATCAAATCACTTCAAAATTACCTTTCCTTAGTGCACGTGTACTGTGCGTGTACTTTCCTACACGTGCCCTCACACTTGCTCTTCCTCCTGCATGCAAATTCTTTCGAATGTTTGAGAAATTTACTCACCAGTAAAATTAGTATTCTATGGTCTTTTAGGTAACACTGAGACTAAAAACGAAAGTTATATGCACAAATTACAACGGGAATGCTTTTCGTGACATCACTTTTCTTTGCTTTGTCAAATGAAATTTGCCAACATTTTCTTCGTTTCTTCTTCTCTCTGCACGGTAACCAGGAAAAACATGCCCCGCGCGTACAGTATGTTTCTTTTTTTTTTCACGAATCTGTCTGTATCGTGCCCACATTGGTGGGTGAAAAAATAACGAGGCACCCGTAGACTTTCCAAACGAATGGAGCGTGGGATCCCGACGAGGTTTCGGCTTTTCGTTTGGGTTCGTCGGGATTCGCGGAGAGATTTTTTTCTTCTTTTCGCTAAAGTAATAAACCCCGAAAATAAATCAGGCTCGACGTAATCTTGCGAAATCTTTTACGCAACTTTCATCGTACGCGAGAGAAAAAAGATAAAGAGCCTGAAGTGGAGAGAGAGAGAAGGAGAGACGGGGCCAGAGAGAACGAGAAGGGTGATATTCAAATGGAGAATGGGCGAGTGCGAGAAGAGTTGAAGGATCGAAATAAGGCGAACTGGAACGTGAACTTGGTCCTAGAGTTTTGGCGCGATTATGGGGCGGAAGGGAAAAATGAGAGGGGGGAGAGATGGGGGTGAGAGAGAGAGAGGGGGAGAGGGGAGGAGGGAGAGAGGGAGAGAGAGAGGGAGAGAGAGAGGGAGAGAGACGGAGAGAGACGGAGAGAGACGGAGAGAGAGGGAGAAAGAGGGAGAGAGAGGGAGAGAGAGGGAGAGAGAGAGAGAGGGAGAGAGAGAGAGAGAGGGAGAGAGAGAGAGAATTGTCGAAGGTACTCGAAATGTTTATCGCACCCCTGTGTTTCTAGACTCACCCCAGGCTATTCGCTGTTGTTGTCCATGTGCCAACTTTATATTCGCTGTATCTCCATGAATTGGTGTACGAAGATATTACTATGTCTATGAGCGTCCATTTATACAAATACACCCACGCACACGCATACAGTATATTTGCCGGCATTTCATGCTGCTGTAAAATAAACCATTGAAAAACTTTGCTCCAGTTTTACCTAACTCAGAGATTTATGACAAGGCCCTTTCTACCTGAAACTGCATGCACTATATTTGGGGCATCCATGAAAACGGCCTTGCGCATTATGTAATACGTGCGTATATACATATTATGCAATATTTACCATCTATATACACGGAAAGAATTTTTACGAATTTCGGTCCTGGTCACCGGCCGCCCTTTCCTCAATCGTTCGTCTCGCACCCTCTTGTAAATCACGCAACAGTGAATTTGCAGTGAAAGGTGGACTGGATGCGTAAGAAAAGAGAATTTCTGCTCCAATTTTGGTTTTGTAAATTGGTCACGCGCTCGTTCGGCCCGCAGGCCACTTTTACCGTTTCGGGACTCGAGGTCCGTCGTAAACGCACCTATAGAACAGGAGGAGTCCTTTTCCAAACGGGACGCGACGGAGTGACCGGGAGGATTTTCGAGTACGAAATTTTCCGCACACACGACGAGTGTTTTTATTCTCGAAATGTATAGGTATTGGGGTATTTTCCATGCAATGCGGGAAATAAAGTGTCGACTGAGCATTCGAATTTATTTGAATAATCGAATAAAAAATGTATGGATTGGTCGTAAACGCCGTTATTCGGAAGCGTCGAGGTTACTTTCCTTTTATCTACAAGGGCTAATTAATGAGGGAACATTGAAGTGTTTTTGTTGAATTTTCGAGATTCAAGGGATATCAATGATGTGCCAATAATCGCTCTTTCAAATTCAATTATTTATACGATCCTCGTTACGATAAAAAGTCAATCTCGATTATTTAATTGCTCGTCTATATCGCTCTTTTCGTCTCTTTCGCTCACTCCCTTATACCCTCTCGTGAAAGTGAAGTTTCGAGGAAAGGCAAAGAAAGTGCGACTGCGGCAAGTCGGCAGCGGTAACGAGGATCTCGTCAGGGTATAAAGCACGCCGCGCGGAAGGCTGATACAGAACGGAGAACGAGACGAGGAGAAAAAGCGGCACGGAGCGCTGGAGAAAGGGAGTGTGAAGCGAAGAAAATCCTTCTGTCCCATTCTTTTTTACTTTTCTTCTCGTTCCTCCTTGAGCTGGAGCGGGGGTGGAGAGAAGCCGAGAGTTTAATGATATTCGTGATTACGTAGCGGCACGTGGAGAGTAGCCGTGTAGAGGAGGACGGAAAATGGAAAAAGAGGAAAAGTGGAAAAAATTATATATATATATATAGGCAACCCTATCTCACTCAGACTCTCACTGTTCTCGCATAAAAAAGTATTGATCTGGACTCTGGGTCTTTTGCCCGCAGTGGGAAAGAGTGAGAGAAAGAGGGAGGACGACGGCAACGCCAGCTCTCGGAGTAGAACGCGAGAGGGTTGAATTCACCCTAACTGCTGCTCGGCCTGCCTTTATATTCATCATCCCTGCTGGCTCGGCAAGGGAGTAAGAAACGCGCGAGGCGAGCTCTGGCCCTCTCGACTCGCTTCAGAACCTGCGAGTCTCCGATGCTCGAATAAGTCACCCTCACACTTTGCAATATATATATATATATATATATATATATATATATATATATATATATATGTCTTCAAATATATAGGTATATAGATACCTATGTCTAATATAATATAGATCTATAATATATATATATATGGGCTTTCGAATATATATATATATATTAGGGTGGCACAAATTTGAGCTCTATTTTTTCCTTTTTCTTACCATCCAAAAAAAATTGTCGCGATAGCTGCGAACGGTCAAAAATATTAAAAGGCCGCTCAACCTCCCAAAAATTAAAAATTTTTTTAAACAATCGATTTCCTTTTTGTTCACTTTTGACCCATGAATTTTACGCTTTACAATTTTAAAATGAACTTCACGAATGCTCTAGCCGGTCAATGCATATTTACTGGTCGCTTAAGAGCTTCGAAATTTTCCATTTTCACCATTTTGTTTGGGTTTGTTTACACACATAAATTTAACGCTTTGTGAAATTTTCAAAAAAATTAATCGTTTTTCTTTAAAAATGTATTTTTCAAATTTACCTCACACTACTAACCCAAGAATTATAATCTTTATTCTCATAAAATAATTATTTCAAGCTTTTGTCCGTAAACAAAATTAGAGGTCCTCCATTTTATCGGGTTAGAACTGCGAGGTAAATTCAAAAAATCCGTTTCTGAAGAAAAAAAGGATCAATTGTTTCAGATATTTTACAGTGTTGAACTTATGGGCGAGAAGAGAAAATAATTGCGACAAGTGGAAATTTGGAAGCTTGAGAGCGACCACTAAATATTCATTGGCTGGCGCGAGCATTCGACAGTCAACTTCGTGATGAAGTTGACTGTCGTCGATGAAGACAGTCAACTTCGACGACCACCCTTATAGTAGCCCTCATAGTAGCCACCCTTAAAGTATGGTGTCCCCATACTCGACGTTAATTAAATGCCCAATGTCTTCAAAATGATCTCTGAATATACGTGGGTGTGTTATTTATAATTTCCGTTCTCTGTACGTGCTGAAGTTGTCGTAGGTATCCGATTGGATTCCCATAGTTCTTCCTACTTCCTGATAGGAATGGATGCAATGGATTCTCATTGAGATTCTCCATTGAAATGTACGAATCCAATTTAAATCCTGAAGCATTACAATATTATCGAACAGAATCCAAAATGATTCTTGATGGATCCCATCGCGTTCAGCATGTTTCCTTTTTTAAACAACATATATAGATATACAACATTAGTGGATGTTGAAAAAGTATCTTAAAAAGTATAATCTTATCTCAAAAAAGTATAACCTTATATTAAAATAGTACAAATCGCTTTAAAAAAAGTATAGATTTGAAGTACACGCCTGGAAATCCACTGTAATTATCATTTAATACTTATTTTACGACACTTTGGCATAATTCCACCACACACTTATACGTTCACCAGGCCTGCAGCTTATGTTTCAACATGCCGAGATTTTTCTCGTGACTTTTCACATATTTTTGGTTCCATCGTGGTAAGAATTCCGGAACGACATTTATCGGGAAACAGTGCAGAATCCAATTGGATCCTAATGTGGAACTATGTCCGGTGTCCCCAACAATTCCCTATATAAATGTGGGTGCATCTTAGGACTCCACAACAAATTTGTGATATTTTTTTTGCAGATCCAGCAAAATGCGTTTGAGAATTTTCAAAGTGAATTGCAATTGAGATTTTCAAGTGAAATGCGATGAGAATTGTGAAATAAAATTCTTAAAGTGAATCTCAAGAAGCAAAGTGATCTCAAGAAACTTCTCAATTGAGATTTTGCAAAGAAAATTCTCAAACGACGTTAATCAGGAAATTACGCCGAATCCACTTGGATTTCAATGTCCACTTCCTACTTCGCGGCGTCTCTATCCATCAAGAAATGTGGTAGAATATGGAGTCCCCAGCAAATACCAGGAGGTTCCCAAAATCGTCAGGTCCTTTTTGAAGAATAAAATAAAAGTCCTCATAACACCCAAATGGGCTGAGATACATAATAATACAGATTTAAAGAGGTTAAAATAAACTTTCGCATATATACATATATATATATATATATATATATATATATATATATATATATATATACACACATATATACATATATATGTCTGTCCATCCTTTTTTTGTCACTGCCGCTCTGTCATCCCCCCGTGCATCGTAGCGTCACGCATTTTTTTCCGCGAGTACGCGCCCCGCAAACTACCCAGTGTCATATCGCGAGGGTTGCTCGAGTCAATTTTTTTTAGACGCTTCTCTCACTACGGTCGTTGATCACATACCAACTACGACACTCTTCGTACAAGGAGGGTTGATTTTAATTGGCTCGCGACACCGCGTTTTTATCAGGACGCGGACATTCCCGAGAATCCCCGTTGATTTATTTCCCGAATTTAAGGGGGAAGCACATGCACGCGGATTCATCGTGCGCTGCCTTTTTTTTTCTTCAGTGGACACTCGCTGAAGAAACGAATCACGTTTGTTTTCATTGGGAGAGAAGATTCATCGTTGGAAATAGTTCGGAATTTCACTTGCCACGCGGTTCTCGCACCTGTACGCTTAAGGGTTAACGTCCACATGCAGGGCAAATGACATGTGGCGGGGGGACGAAGGGACGGAGAAAGGGCCGAGTAGGGCAGAGTACCAAGAGGAATTTGAGAAGCGTCAGTTCTTCCTTTTCACTTTGATGAAAAAGGGAAAAACGTGCGGGATGCGGATTAACAGGTATAGGGACACGAAACCCTTTTTTCCCTTAGGGCACATCGTGTGAGTCGATTTTGATCTACACGGCTGTCCGTAGACCCGGTTCGCGTTATCTCTCAAAACATCGGCAGATCCACTTAAATATTTCGAAAACGCGAGAGGCTGTCACGTTCGCGTCACGGAGGAGCTACGAGTGAACGAGTAAAGTGATTCGAGAAGAGCGAGCTTCTATTCGGGTTGACCGTCGATCGCGCTGAGAACTTCGGACGATAGCGCTCAGCTATTGGAGGCCTCTCTGTTGTGACAGACGAGCGGATTTGTCCCGGCTTCGATCCCACGGATACTATACTCTTCCATTATTGTCGTTTATTTATTTATTCGTGTATGGACTAGGGTATCCGAGCAGCTCTCGAGGCTGGCGTTCACCTCCATAAAGGATATTTGCATTCACCTCTTCTGTCGAAAAGCCTTGGATCTTTGAAGTTTCCTTCGAAGATGGCCCTCTCGCGAATAGCCTCTTTGACTAAATTCATTTGAGGCCTTAGGCTTAAATAAGTAACGGGCATAAAATCATGTGCGAATTTAACATTTGTTTTCGTATGAAAAACTGATTCACTCATAAAATTAATTACACGTCTATTTAGTATGGATATCAAGCTGTTATAAAATATACATATATTTTTTTCGATGTACAAAATAGTCGACTAATAATATTTTCTTTTGTTATCTTCTTTTTAGGCGCTCCGCGGCGTGACATTTAGCATTCACAATTTTTTACCTGGAACAAAAAACAAAAATTCTCGTCAATCTACATTAGAATACCTAGAGAAGTAGGTACGGAATTTAAAAAAATATTATTTTATTCAAAAGTTGTAGGTATTTGAATTTAAGGCAGTAGAAATTTCCAGAAATTTGACAAAATCGATTTGTTTTTTTCATTTTATTATTCCTTAGACCTCGCTTAACACGCTCGTGAAAACCGTTTATTGATATTTCAAAAATTAGCAGAGTAATAGAAATTACAAGCAAGCCGCGCGCAAACCTCATCTAACGGTATCGAAACTTTAAACGCGTTTATCTCGGAACTATGTTTTTGAAATCGGCGCCCACGATATCTCGATAACTAAGTGACCGATCGAGCTCAAATTTTGCACATACCTTCGGTAGCCTCTTTCTGAGGACTGGTAGGAGAATTGAGTCGAACAATAATTTTGCCCACATTTTATAACTCGTCGAATACCCGAAAATGTATGAAATATCGTTAATCAAAGTTTAACAGGCCGCCATTTTGTAATAATTTTTTTTTAAGTACTAATTCTGCTACCAATGCTCAGAATACTCATACAGATTGAGAATATATATATTTATTTTTTTTCAGATGCATACAACATCACCCAAAGCGGGCGCCGATTGAGGCGGTTTTCGGCGGACCATGTTGTAAAAAAATAAAAAACGACATAAAAATATTTAAAATAATTTCTTTTTATGTACATGCATTCTCAAAGGAACAATAAATACATATGTAAAATTTCATCAAGACAACTTCAACGGTTTAAAAGTTATTCCAACCCAAAAATGACGTCAAAAGTCTCGCTCTAGACCAGACCATACCAGCCTTGACAAATGAATTTTCCGTGAAAAATTTCATTATAACTGCTCATAAGCTGCTCATAAAATGAAAAGTTTTCGATTAATAAAAAAATCCGTACGCACTTCTCTGGGAAATGCAATTAGGAACATAAATTTTAAATTTGAAGTAAATCGAATGAAAATTGTTGAAGCTATTTGTCACGCCAATTGGAAAAAAGCCGTTTCGAGAAGTTTCGAGCAGTCGCCCATTTTGTACATCGAAAAAAAAATATTTTCTAATAGCTTCATATTCATGCTAAATAGATGTGAAATTAATTTTATGAGTGAATCACTTTTCCATACGAAAAAAAATTGTTAAATTCGCACATGATTTTATACCTGTTACTGTGGCCTAAGGCCTTAATAAATACACTTTCGAAATACATTAGATTTTTTAATTTATTTATTGAAGTCAGTATTTATAGACGAAAATGGTAGTTAAAAAAAAGTCCTGAAAATTGTAGGTCTGCGCTGTTGATGAAATCTCGGAGATAGATCATTCGAAACAAAAAAATCAAACCGTTTCAGATTCAGTATGTTAATGGCTATATCGCATATCATACGAGTTTGATATATGCAAAAATAACAAAATGGCGGACATTTTTCGAAAAAACATAACGTGTTTTTTTCACCGTTTTTGGAAAAAATAGTATATATGAAAATATTTAAAAAATCCTTGATGTGCGCTATAGCTAATAGTTGTAAAGAATATGTGGTTAAAATTTCATAAGGATCGGTTGAGTAGTTTCGAAGATTTTATCAACAAGCCGTCGAAAAACGTTGTTTCGAGAAGAACGCGTTTAAAGTTTGTTTGGGTTGCGTAAATATATAATTTTTTGAAATGTATTTATTAAGTATAAAAACTTTTATATCAATATGTATAATATAAACCTATCAAAAAATTAATGAAAATAGCCTTTTTAGCGTCTAAAATGAGAAGACCCCTTGACATGGCAACATCAAAATTCATTTTATCCTACTGCAAAGCTCTCCAGTTTGTCACTTCCTCTAAACACTTGTACATATAATCTAAGAAAGTCTTTCCAGATTAGAAAAAAATATGACACTAATTAAATCTCCCAGTACAACGAAAGCGAGCTGGAATTTTTTTGCCCAATCTGCACTAATGGCCCTGAACATTATCTGAGATTCTACGATTGCACCGCGCGCGCACGGGGAATTCGAATCCGCTTTTATATTTAGGGGTGAACCCGCTGTTTTGATGAGACCAATAAAATCATTCCCCCGGTGATTTTGATGGCACTCGCGGAACCGCGTTGACGTTATGCATATCGGAGGATTTTGCATAAATTTCGTTTTAGGGCTCCGGAGGGGTCTGAGCTAAGGAAAAATGGCACGCTGCGGCTTTTGACGGCACTGAAACTGAGCAGCCATTTCGAATTTAATTCTTCAATGGCGCACTATATATATCTCAGATGCGATTAATTTTATTTTTACGCGAAAGAGATTTTTCGAACGAGCGCATTTTTTTTTCTCGAAATTTCAGAAATTTTTCGTTGGGCAATTAGCTGATGACAAGGTGCCCGCAAGTTCATAAACAATGAACCAACACTTATGCCAGGGACTGTAGAATCTATAGAGTAGAGGCAACGCAGTACTGTGCCAGTGTTGAACCAGTTGTACATTTTTTTTATGAGTTATTGAATCAAAGAATATTGATCCAAATACGATAACGATCATTGCACTGAAGACGAAATATTAGATTGGCGAGAAAGTCTTTGCGTTTTATCATCGAAAATAAAATAAAAAATCAGTCTCGTAACGAATGATTAATTTTATTCTATGTATGCATACGATGATGAATACATATGATAAAATTAACTATTCATTTCAAGACTGCTTTTTAATTTTATTTTTGGTGATAAACGTAAAGACTTTCTTGCCAACTTTAACAATCTCTATGATTAATTAATTTTTTATACATTGAAATTCATCCACGAATGGATGAAATTCCGTTACTTTTTCACCTGATCGAGGGAGCATTTTAGGTGGTGCACCTTGTGAAAGAATTTGCCATGGCAGGTTGAACCGTATGCGCCCGATCAGCGAACACGAGGGTGTTGAGAGGAAAAGAGGTTGAAATGGCAACAGAGAAAGCGACGGGAGAGAACGAGGGAGAGCAAAGGGTTGCCATGACTACGACGAAGGGGTTGAAGCTTCCACGACCCACCGACCGAATGCGGCGCGTTGAAGGGTTAATGAGATCGGCCCCAGGCTCAAGCACGAGTGAGGTCTGGGGGAGGTTTCCGACATCTCTTTCTTTCTCTGTTTCACTGTGTTCACCGGGCTTTTTTCCTTATCGGTGACGCTTACGGTTCGCTGATGAGAAGGGTTTCGTTAGTGGTTCTCCCACGTTACACTCGAAGAACATGGCTGCCATTATTTTGCGATTTCGTCGGCTTTATACCCGTCGGACAATTACTAAAATGAATTTCAAGCTCGGTCATCTCAATCGTGTTGGTTATCGAGAAAAGATACTTTCTCGGATTGGTATGCAACTTGTATGCAGATTGTTCTTTTTTGTCTCGTATGTGGTGGGAACGAATCTTTCCATTAGTTTTGGGATGTTCAATAAGTTCTCACTTTATTCGTGAATATTAATGCTTTATTTGAAAAAATCATTTCTAATGCTTTCAAATGTTTCGAAATTGATTTGTTGTCAAATCCTAATAATTCTGCAAGTTCAGCTAGCGTCTAGTTTAGCATGAGGCTTCATAAAGTTATGTCTTATTCAATTCAACACATAAAAATCATTCTTTTTGAAGCGTCTAAACCAATCCCTGCATGTTTTTTCCGACAAAGCCTGGTCGCCGTAAGTCTGGGTAAGGTTCCGAAAACCCTTAAAGGGATTTTTGGCGACGCGCAATAGTTTTTAGGTTTGGGTTCATTTGGGTGTATTTGGATATTTTTGTTTGGACAAAACGGAGGGCGCAATAACATGTATAGGTATGAACGGACGTAGCGGATATATGTGAGGTATGTCACGTGTCTTCGAACGCCCTAAAAGCCTGACCTTCTTCAATCTTTTTCCAAGTTGGTGATGTTTTTGTATTATATATTTGG